>OZ010790.1:50323409-51033909 GCA_963932465.1 Maratus speciosus
AAATGTATCGTAATTAATTTCAGAAGCAGGTATATTTATTTTGCGCGATAATAAATTAAAGGTTTCATCTAAACTCCTACACAAATGACAACAAAATTGTCTGTGTATCATTATTTCAATAATCAACATAAAAATGTCATTTGTGCATTAAGTTAACAACAATTAGCATATAATTACTCATTAAGCATAAAAAATAAGAAAGTAAAATGAACGAAAAATTATAAAGTTTAGTGGTTAATTTTTTTTCTTCATGTTTTATACCCATTTCCTTACTTGTTTAAATACAATTTAAAACAAGACTAATATGCATGATCATTATCAACCGTTTTCAATCCACTGATGGATGTAGGTCTCCCACAGATTTTTGCATTGTTTCCTGTCTAGTGCTTTAATCATTTAATTAACAACCGTCACTTTTCTGATTTCGTCACTCCATCTTACAGCCTTCTTGGTCGTTTTACAACTTTGGATACCACTGCACGTTGTTAGTACTCTATCTATTTTCTTGTCTTCTTGAAATGTGCCCAGTCCATTTTTCATTTCAGCCGTTTAATTCCCTCTATGATGTCAACAACTTTCGTTTGACTTCTTATCCAGATCTTTCTGTCTCTACTAGTTATGCCAAGCATACGTCTTTCCATACTTCGCTGTTTTGTTTGTAATCTTTTCACCATCTCTTTTGTTAGATTCCATATTTCCGCTCAACGAGTTAGTGAAGGCAAAACACACTGGTCAACACCTTTCTTTTCAAACAAAGAGGTGTGTTACTCTTCAGAATGATATTGTTCTTCCCAAAACCACTTCATCCATTCCTTATTCTTCTATTGATTTCATTCCTGATACTGTTGTCCAATGATATTTTCTTTCCATGGTACACATAACTGTGCATTTCCTTAATCTCAATGTTGTTGTACATGATTGTCTTTTTGGTGCATATAAATTGAAATCCCTTTAGTCAAAATTTATTCAAAATTAGTTTTAATCCCACGTTAGTCTCTTCTGCCAAATATTGTAGCATATTTCCCAATTCTCCTGGGCTATTAATGAGAGTTAAAATGTCTTTAGATGACTTAAATGTTCCCCAATTGTTTAATCCCTTTGTTTTCGTAGAAAATATTTTCAAAGACAGCAGTAAAAAGCTTAGGCGAATGGTGTCTCTGATATATACTATATATTGATTTGTTCATTTTTGCTATATACGAACTTGTAAGTTATTTTTTTCTATTTCAAATGTATATAATTATTATATATATTTTATTCTTATTATTCCTTCATTCTTATATATATATATATATATATATATATATATATATATATATATATGCAGGTTGTCCCAAACGAGTGCATTTAAAAAATTAATTAATTGAAAACAGAAAGAGATATAAATGCACCGTTTGCTGCATTCTACTTACTTTAGAAACCAGGGAATTTTCAGTTACACAGAATTTAAAATTTAGTTTAAAAGTTTGTCAATAGATGGCTTTGCTAAATGGGAAAACTAAAAGAAAAAACTATATGAACATGTTGCTAATAAAACTCATAAAAAATAAAAAACGATAACTTCTATATATTTATCAAGTTCAGTAACAATATGGCGCAGTCTGAGCATAAAATTAGTGCCGTGCCAACGTTACCGCGGGAATGCTCTCATATGCACCATATATGTGCCCTTCCAGTTCAACAGTAGTTTGCAGATTTGGTGTCACACCTAGTTTTTCAAGTACCTCCCCCCACACACATGGACACACATTGAAAAAGTCACAAGAAGTCAAATCTGGTGAATAGAGAGACCAATCCATGATACTTACCGAATGCTTTGAATAATCCAGAGCAATATGTCGAAATGTTCGTAGAAGAAATTGATGACTCTAGTTGTTTGATAGGAGCAGGCACCGTCTTGCATAAACAACGGGGTGTTCTCAGGGTCCTCCAAGGAACTTTGCACCGCCACAAAATCACGCAGAACGTCCAGATAGAGCTCAGAAGCAATTGTTTGGCTTCGGAAAATGGCCCAGTAAGTCCTTTGAAGGAAATATTGCGGCCCAAACGATTAATTTTAGAGGACGCAGGGATGATGATTCGGTAACATCAGGATTCTCGGTACCCCAAATGAGCCAGCTTTGCTTATTGACGAAGCCGTCCAGGGAAAAGTATACCAGGAAATACCAGGAAAACCCCAAACACCAGGAAAACTCCTATACCGTCCCGTGTCCTTGATGCTGATTTTTAAGTTTGGAGCTGTCTGTATAAAATTGTTTCAATAAAAGTAAGTCAATATAATTTTTTTTCAAAACTGGGACAATTGTTTTATATAAATATGTAGCAAAAAATTAACCTGCACACATTTATAATGTTGATATTATATTTTGAACTCTGTCCCTTGGTTTTAGATTCCTTACCATCCCTCTTGCTAAACTTATACAGAAAATCAGTTCAGATGCAGCCACAGAGTTTTTTCTCATGCAGAAGTATGCTAGAGAAAGAATGCCTAAAATTTTTTGACAGGAAATTTACTGCAGAATTTAAATCAGCATTTAAATATCAATTTCAAGCATCGTGGCTTTATTGGTAGTCTTATCGTCCCCAAGGTTTATTCCTGCACTTTTCGAGGTAAATTAAAAAAAAAAAAAATTGAATTTAATCCAATGTAAATACTGTTTCTAAAAATCAATGAACATTGTGGCTATCACTTAGTCTTAACATGATTTGCCTAAAAATAGTGGTAATTTTCTTTAACGTCCCATCCTTACTATCCTTTTTTTTTTCCCATTACCGTTCCTTCTTTTCCTATACCATCCCCTTTTTTTCCTTCCGTCCCTTCTTTAACACCCCATTAAGACAATGTTATACCAAAATTTTGTACTAAAAATACTACATTGTTATTATTTCTTATTTGAATGTCCTATGGGTACTTTGTTATCATTTCTTATTTGAATGTCTTGTGGGTACTATGCAAATTCATTATAAGTAAAAATTTAGAAGAAATTAGAAAGTAATAGTGGTAAAATGGTAAGGAAAATTAAACTCGCAAGTTTAACTTAAACCTCATTTAAATAAAAAAAAAAATTCGCTGCTGACCATTTTTTCTTTATTTTGAATCATTGAGGCATTCGTCTATCAGATTAAAATGTTATTTTAGCAGGTTTAATTTCACCAGATTTTTATTCCGGATAGTCAAAAGATTGTGAGAATGCCCCATATACATATTATTTAGCTACTTTCCTGTACAAATGCCTGTAAAAATTATGATGAAATTTCGCTTGAAATTTTCAAGAGTGAATAAAAACGTATAGCAAGGGTATAGCAAAAAAGTACGAACAAATAAACTAGAACCAAAAAAAGTTTTTCAAAAATCTATAAATAATAAATATTATACAGATGTCTACATTATCACGTCGTAATCCTGCATTAAGGTCAAGATCTTTCAGTTATAGTAAGTAGCTGGAAGAGAAAGTATAAAAAAGTTTTAAAATCCCAAGTATCTCGGACATTTGTCGATATAATGTACCATGTGTTGAATGGTATGCCCAAAAATATGGAAATCTGTATTTTCATCGACTTACAGTTTAGCGCCAAACTACCGTATTTTATGGCTATTTTTTTAAAATCGGTTCCATAACCAAATGGCGTATTTGAGCAGATATGCTTTGGTGCAAGAGTGTTCATAAAATCATAGTATTCACTTTAAAGGGATATTGCAGCCATGATGGTAAAGTTCGAAAATAGACGAAAATACGGAAGATTAATATGAGAAAAAAAAAGAGTGAAAGAAATTGCTTTGTAATTTACTCAGGGAAAGCAATTACCAATTTCGCAATTCTGTCACTAGTTACTTTACATTATTGTAGTAAACAAATCTTCATCGTTCCTATTTTTTTTTTTTTTTTTTTTTTTTTTTTTTTTAATATTCAAAGCTTGAAAATTATTTTTAAAGCCATAAAAAGTCACTAAATTGAGCTAGAGCTACAAAAAAGTTTCATTCGAAAGGATTTTTTTTTCCTTATTCGATGATGTAATAATTGAAATTATGCGATTTTAGGTAGATTTCGTATGAAATACTACCTACTGCAATTCCCCCTATGTTGGAATTTCTGAAAAACTTTTGAAGATCTACGCCGATCATGACCCCTAGAACCCAAAACCACCCTCAGTAAAAAACTTTATATATATGGAGAGAGAGATACTTTTTTATGGACACGACAACTTCTACAATTCTGCACAAATCTCTTCCAAACTTATACATAAAATCAAAGGGTAGAAAATCTCGGTCAAGTTCGTTAATGGACAAAATCGGACCAAGAGGGTGGAAATAGGGAGGGGTTTTGTGAAAACAGAAGAAAACCCATAACTTCTTAATTATAATACATATCAAATCAGTCTAACATTTAATTACTTCTAGGAAAAGGGCCGAAAATTTAGGTATCACAGATTTTTGATAAAATTAAAAATGGGCTCAAGAGGAGAAAAAAATAGGGTTTTAGGGAGACAAAATTCATAACTTCGTCGAAAATTAAAAACGAAAATAAAAGGGGGAGGGGGGTTGAAGAAGAAAAAAATTCATAATTTCGTCAATTCACAAGATATCCAATCCTCTTAAATTTATTATACTTCTTCTCAATATTATCTACAACTATCATATTGACAAGTTTTTGATAGGACAACTCTTACAGCAGAAACAAGTTAAACAAAAATAGGAGTTGACGAAAAAATTATCGTGTTAAAGGTGTACTCAAATCCAAACGGCTTATTGTCTGACTCATTTTTAAATTCATTTTTGCTGTCAAATCCATCCAATTGGCAGGTTCTCTTATTCAGAAACTATATAATGTGCTGCATTGGTTTATTTCCTGATAAAGGCAGAATATATTTCAAAAACTGCTGTCAAAGTAAACATTCCTGAAGCGAATTTCCTGAAGCGATAGTGCTGGAAATGAAAAAAATGATCGCACTGAGAAAGTAATTGTTTGTAAATCAAGTTCTAATTAATTGAACGAAAAAAAAAAAACACAGGTCTCTTATAAATCTCTTCAAAAAATCACATCAGCAAGTTTCATGTTATTCCTTTAAAAATGAATCTGAATTTGTATCAGAAAATTTCGAGTTATGGAGCGTGAAAAAATATTTTTTTGAATACCGCCTTTATATGATTCTGATAAAACCAGCTCTTACAGAAAAACGAAATTAAAAATTCGTCAAAAGCGGCCAGATAAAATTGTTAAACTGGGTTTTATCTCTAATCTTGATTTAGTTTTTGTTGGTCAAATTAGTACTGAACTTCGATATCTACCTCCACCTGTAGGCCGAGTCGGCAGGGATTTTTTTAGAAGTGATATATGAGCAATAAAATGAAAGCCATCGTACCGGTTGTTCTTACCATCGGTTATACATTACAAAAAATAGCTATTTGTTTTTGGCAGCCATTCAAAAGTGAACTGCAATTTTCTTGAAGACTACACTCTAAAAAAATAATGCTAGTTTTCCGGTAGGAATCGGAAAAATAGTTGGCCTTATCGTACCGGAATAATTTCCAACCCAGCTCGGGATGAAATCCGTAAAATCGGAATAAAATTCGTAAAATACCGTTTTGCTGACTATTTCCTAATTTTTACGGATTTTATTCCGAGCTGGGTCGGAAATTATTCCGGTACGGTAAGGGCAACTATTTTTCCGATTCCTACCGGAAAACTGGCAGTATTTTTTTTTACAGTGTACAGAAAATTTCGTAGTGGATTAGATGACACTTTGCATGTAAAAAAAAATTTAAATTATAAGTTTGAGTCATTGTGAATTATTATTGTACAATCAATAAAAAAGGTGACGCTTCTGGAGGAAAGGGGAGAGCATGGTAATGCTGGGCTCAGCAAGCTGGGTCCCCTACACACTGTAAAAAAAATCCGACCAGTTTTCCTGTAGGAATCGGAAAAATAGTTGCCCTTATCGTACCGGAAAATTTTCCGACCCAGCTCGGAATAAAATCCGTAAAAAGAAGAAATAGTCAATAAAACGGTATTTTACGTATTTTATTCCGAGTTGGGTCGGAAATTTTTCCGGTACGATAAGGGCAACTATTTGTCCGATTCCTACAGGAAAACTGGTCGTATTTTTTTTTTCAGTGCAGGGGTTCCCAAACTTTTTGACCGAAGTACCACTAAATAGAAGTTCATACTTCCACGCACCACCGGGTGACAAACTCAAAGCTAGAACAGGAAAACCTGTGTAAAGCGAAATATTTTCCCAGTCTTTTGTGCTTACGTCTGAGGAGATTTTATTGATTTATATTATTACATTATTAAATTGGTGTCAATATTGACTTTAATATTTTATAATGTAGAGTAGGGGTGCACAACCTTTTTTAGAGAAGGGCCACATACAAAAATGTCTAGGTTATCGCGGGCCACATCAGTAACACAAAGAGAATTCTATTTCGGGAAGGTGATCTGTGGCAGATATAATCAGATAAAAAATAAGGTTTCAGTAATGAGGGAGTTTTACCCCTCTAGGTTACCCTACCCAATCCCAATCAACATATCCAATTCAATTGCAAGGATATAGCAACAATTTACGTATGTATATATAACACAGATATAGCAAGGAATGTTTTCAAGGAGCGATAATATTCTTTAATTTTATTCGGGGGAGTAAATTTTGTTTTATTCAAAGTGCCGAAAAGGAAGTTAGGCATGAAAGTGGCTAGTGCCGAAAAATACTTTATGAACGAAGAGGAGAGAATGAACCAATCAAACAAATTTGAGATTTTTCCACTCCTGATCAGCGAAATTCGTCATTTTTCCGCGCCCGACCAAGGAACTTTGCCATTTTTACGCGCCTGATCGATAAAATTCGGAAATTTTCCGCATCTGATCGACAAAATTTACCATTTTCCCTTACTCGATCGACAAAATTCGCTATTTTTCCGCATCCGATAGACGAATTTTATAATTTTTCCGTGACTTATCGACAAAATTCGCGATTTTTCCGCCCCTGATCGACGAAATTTGCGATTTTTTACCGCAGCAAATTGAAAAAATTCGAGTTTTTTTTTCTCGCGATAAACTGACGAAACTCAAGATTTTTCCGCTGCCGATCAACGAAATTTCAATTTTTCCGCAAATAGTTGGCGAAATGAAGAATATTTCCGTGCCTAATCAATAAAATTTGTGATTTTTCCGCGCCTGATCGACAAAATTCTCGATTTTTTCGTGCTCGGCAACAAAATTCGCGATTTTTCGGAGCCTGATAGACGATATTCACAATTTTTCCGCCCGTGATCGACAAAATTCGCGATTTTTCCGCACGCGACCCACGAAATTCGCGATTCTTAACTGAATCTGGCAAAATTTGCAATTTTTTCCTGCAGCAAATTGACAAAATTCGTTTTTTTTCTCGAGATAAACTGACGAAACTCACGATTTTTCCGCTGCCGATCAACGAAATTTTTAATTTTCCGCGCATCATCAGCAAAATTTGCGATTTTTCAGTGCTCGATCAACGAAATTCGCGATTCTTAACTGACTCTGACGAAATTTGCAATTTTTTTCCTGCAGCAAATTGACAAAATTCGGTTTTTTTTCTCGCGATAAACTGACGAACTCACGATTTTTCCACCGCCGATCAACGAAATTTTCAATTTTTCCGCGCATCATCGGCGAAATTTGCGATTTTTCAGTGCTCGATCAACGAAATTTGTGATATTTCCGCGCCAGATCGACAAAATTCGTGATTTTTCGTGCCCGACCAACAAAATTCGCGATTTTTCGGATCCCGATAGACGAAATTTGCGATTTTTCCGCCCCTGATCGACAAAATTCGCAATTTTTTCCGCACCCGACCAACGAAATTCGCGATTCTTAACTAACTCTGGCGAAATTTGCAATTTTTTTCTGCAGCAAATTGACAAAATTCGTTTTTTTTCTCGAGATAAACTGACGAAACTCACGATTTTTCCGCTGCCAATCAACGAAATTTTCGATTTTTCCGCGCATCATCAGCAAAATTTGCGATTTTTCAGTGCTCTATCAACGAAATTCGCGATTCTTAACTGACTCTGACTAAATTTGCAATTTTTTCCTGCTGCAAATTGACAAAATTCGGGGGTTTTTCTCGCGATAAACTGACGAACTCACGATTTTTCCGCCGCCGATCAACGAAATTTTCAATTTTTCCGCGTATCATCGGCGAAATGGAGGATTTTTCCGTGACTATCAATAAAATTTGTGATTTTTCCGCCCCTGATCGACAAAATTCGCAATTTTTTCCGCATCCGACCAACGAAATTCGCGATTCTTAACTGACTCTGACGAAATTTGCAATTTTTTCCTGCAGCAAATTGACAAAATTCGTTTTTTTTTCTCGAGATAAACTGACGAAACTCACTATTTTTCCGCAGCCGAACAACAAAATTTGCAATTTTTTTCGAGCTTGATCGATAAAATTCGCTATTTTTCCCGTGGCCGAAGAACAAAATTCGAGATTTTTCCGTGCCTGACCAACGAAATTCGAGATTTTTCCGAGCCCGATCGACAAAACTTGCGATTTTCCCGTGGCCGATCGGCGAAATTTGCGATTTTCCCCGCGCCTCATCGTCAAAATTCGCGATTCTTAACTGACTGACGAAATTTTCAATTTTTCCTCTGTAAATTGACGAAATTCACGATTTTTTCTGCAATTTATGGACAAAAATTGCAATTTTTTCCAATTTTAAATTGACGAAATTCGCGGGCCACACTTTAACCCATCGCGGGCCACAGGTTGTGCATCCCTAATGTAGAGTAATTCCGGGATTTATGCCGCACATTTTTTTGAATTTGTGTATAAAGTCCCATGGTGGACATGAAATAAAAAAAATCATGCTGTGCTACTTAATGTTAAATATACAACGCGTGTACTGCGACAAAAAAATTCAAAGTAAATAATTAATATTTTTTAACAATTTTTTCTAAAACATTACACTGCGACGCGTCACCCGTACATTCAGGCTGAGACGCCGCACTTGTGTAGTAGTTATGCCGCGCTTGTAGTAAGAACAGAATGAAATTATAAATAAAAATATTTAAAAAAATATTCATATTTGGACTATAATTAACGATGTAATAACAAAATGAAATTAAATGAGTACAATGAAACGTATTAGTAGATTCAAATTAATAATTGTTTGCCTGCTTTCACTATTAACATTAGCGACTTATTTTTTTTTTTACATTAAATTTTAATTGTTATTTTAGCAAGAACTTAACATCAATGTATTACAGAGGGAAAAGGAAAAAAGTAAAATTTTGTTTACATAATTTATTTGTTAACTCTTTCGGGGCCGGTGGCTTTTACACAAATTTTATTCGGTTTGCACCACTTTTTTAAAAGAAGTTACCTTTACTTAAATAATAATGAAAATGATTTACTTAAAGAAAGCAAATACAGCAAAACCCGTGTAAGGCTAAATCGATCGGGACCGAGGAATTTTCCGTAGTATACAATATTCCGCCTTAGACAAATTTTACTCTATGTCTATGGATTTGCAGGGACTTAAAAATCTTTCCGAGTTAGACAGAACTCCGTCTTACACAGAGTCCGCCTTACAGAGAGTTTACTGTATTACTTTTCTTTTTTCTGGTGCCAAAACAAATTTTGTATGCTTTTTATGAAGGTACTTATATGCACCTATGGTCCCGAATGTGTTAAGAGACCTGCTTTTTCGACTACAATTTATAGAAATAGTGTGGAAAAAGTACAGTCTTTATGTAAATACATTTGACACATTATGCAACGAAGCCAATTACACTTCCTCTTTTTTGGAGCAGTTTTCTAAACATTTATTGCAAAGAAAGTCTGCGCTTCGCGTAATCATATTTTTCATTATTCTCATCTTGACTTGCATTATTCTTGCACTTCTTACTTTTTATTTTTCCCTTTTTCAACTTTGGTTTTAGTAAACTTGATAACATGCTTAACATGGTTAGTCTGTGCAAGAAGAAAAGGAAAAGTTAATAACACTTAATCATCCCGTACAAAAGAAAAACTGCGGCATGTATACCGGAATTGCAGTGCGGCATGTATCGCAGTTTGCATGGTGCGGACGTCGGCCATCACAGTTACCTGTCATCGCTAAGGGGAATGACGTAACCATACACATAGTACTCTATACTAACGCTAAACTTTGTTTTGACTTCGAAATTATGCATGCATTTTGTAATTAGTGTATGAAAAGCATTTAAACATAACGTGTTTAAAAGTTTGGACAGTGAAATCATGCACTTACGTCAAATTAAGGATTGTACTTCTACAAGTAAATATCGAAATGGGATTCACGTTATACACTTGTTAAAATAATCTCATTGCGCACCTATATTGTGCGTTTGACAACCATCTATCAATAATTACAAGAAATACAAGGGGTGCGGCACCTATCCCGGATGCGGCAACTCTCCCGGAGTTACCCTATATAAAGTGTATCATTTTGGGATGACAAATAAAGATGTATTTAAATATAAAACTACTGCATAGCTTTGTTAGCATTGGGAAAAAATACACATTGGAATCGTCTTGATCGCCAATTTTTTGCTATATTAATAGTATGTTTATATCATTAGTAAAATACACATAAGAAAATGTAATAAGTGAATAAACTACATAAGAAATTTACATACCCTCTGAAAGTAAGCTACTTATTAATGCGAGATCCAAGTTCGTTGAAATAAGTAATATACACACATACAACATAGTAATAGAAGAAAACTTTTTTTCGGGGTGTATGCAATGTCAACTCAACATCTATCTAATATTGGTTCAATTTACCTAAAAGTTCTAATTGAAATTACATGCAAAACGTTGTCAAAGCAGTAACAGAGAGCGAACACCATGGAGCCTGTGAACTGATACGTCAAGAAAGAGGAGGGAGGGAGATGGGATTGAGTTGCTTTTTGATTTCACATGCTGTAATTTTTATTTCATTTCACATACCAGTATCTGACTGTTGCGTACCAGTAAACAGAGCTTCACGTATCAGTACTGGTACGCGTACCATAGTTTGGGAACCCCTGCCCTAGAATATTATTTTCATGCACTAATAGGAAATCAGTCAAAACGATAATGAGATTTCAATTAAATGAATCAATTTAGTATGCGAATGTTATAGAGAAGCGTTTCTAATTGTAAATAATATAATTAACCTTATATTAAATGTCATTAAAATAGCCAACTTGATAGAGGGGAAGGGGGGGAATGCATAATCATGAATGTAAATGTGTTACATCTTTATTTAATTTCAAAATAGATGGATAATTTTCATGAGTATAAAACAGAAAATAAATGTGGCTGGCGGATTGAATAAAACATACCATTATGTAAATATTGTTATCGTTTTTTAAAAATACATTAATTTTGTAGTTAAATAAAATTTAATAGCAAAATTAGTGTAATTTTTTATGATAATAAAAGCTATATTTACCTGATAATGTTATTTATTCACTAACTGTTTTGTACTCAAAAATACATACACATCAATTTATTTTAAAATTAAAGACAGATGCAGCATTTTTACATTCATAATATTTTTTTTTGTTTTATTATTTTTATTATTTTTAACGGTCTTTTGCAATCTCAATATGGATTCAAAAATTCACTATATACTTGAACGCGAATATAGAACTGTGAGAAAAATTGTAATTTAAATACTAAATACACAACTCTTTTATTTATTTAAGGAAACCATGTGTAAAAATCAGTAGCCTTTTATCCTTTGTATACGCAGTGTCGTTTTATTTGTTTTTAATTAAACTATTCTTACGAATGTAGAGCGAAAAGTTCCATACATATAAAATTAGATTTAATCATGATGCAGCAAACAGAAAAAGGACTTTTGTTTTGTGCGCTGATATGCATTTATTTGGAAAGAATCCTTTTAAAAAAGGAACGAAAAATTAGTGCGTTTTCTATAAAATAATAAACTTTAGCAATTCGTGATAAATAAATACAAAATTAAATTATAAGCAAAAAAAAAAAATTTTTTTTAACAATTTTTTGTTATAATGTAACTAAAAAGGGAAAAGAATGTTCAAGGGCAATTCATTGAAATAAATACCCTTTTTTAAAAGAAATAAATTAAATTGCGAGTGATTTTTTATCAGTTTTTTTCTTTTTATAAAATAAGTATGAAATTTTTGAATCTAGCTTCCTGATAAAAGAAACAAGTCAGAAATTGTACATCAGAATTGTACACAGAATTGGCAAATGAGGTGCGTTCGTACTATAACAAGTTTTATAAATATTTAGATCTTGAAGCAACAGCCATGCAACAGCTTATGCCAAAATGCATGAATACAAAATTTATTACGATTATATACATATTAAATTCAGTAATATCAAAATAATATAAAAAGATTTCATCTTAAATAGGATGTAATCATCATGGCAACCTACAATCATTACCAATCACTGGAAATCATTCAATTAATTACGTATGATAGGATTTAATAGGATGAAGAAAACTGTTATTAATATATTTTTTAAGTTTTGATTCGATTTTCTTAAAATTTGAAATGATTCGACAAAATTCTGCAACGACTATACATATTAAATTTCAAACTATTCAGTTGAGTAGTTTTTGCGCTGTTATATGCGGACAAACGGACGGACCTGACGACGACTATGACGACTAAAAAGCTACAGACTTTCTTTGTGTTATTTGTTTTAAAAATAGACTGTTAAACTCTCCTTCTTTGAAGTAGAAGGAAATCCTTATCGAAAAATACAAATAAATCGGAAATGCGTGACTTATTATTTTACGGATAAAAAAATTAGCTTTCGTTTATTAATAGAAAAATTAACAATTAAATTTCTTGTTTTAACTCATAAAAAAATATAAGTAAAGTTGTAGTGTAACTAAAAAGCTACAAACATTTTTAATGAATTTTTAAAACAAATAAACAGAGAAACACTTCCTTGTTATATCAAAATCTTCACCGCAAAATTAAATAAATTAGCGCTAAAAGAATATTATTTTTACATTATGTATAAAACAGAACTTATTTATTGAATGGATAAATAAGCAATTATTTTTTTTTTAATTTTCCCTTATAAAAAGTACTTAACAAATATTTTATATAAAAACGTTACAACGTTTTCTTGATGAATTTTTAAGAGAGAGTTATGAAAAAGCGCATGCTTTTTCGATCAGAATGTTCAAAACGAAATTACATCAATGATACACGATTTTTACAATCAATGATACACGAATTTTACTTTTAGGATACATGTAAAAACGCTTTTTGTTGAATGAATAAATATATCTATAAATTTCGTGCTTTCTAGGTGCGCTCGTAATTATATAAATACGTAGCACCTATAGTCGTCTGTCTCTCCGTCCGTACGTCTGTTTATCCGTCTGTCAGTCTGTCCTTCCGCATATAACAGCGCAAAAACTACCCAACCGAATTGTTTGAAATTTAAAATGTGTAATTGTTGCATAATTTTGTCGAGTCACTTCAAATTTTATGAAAATCGGATTTATAGTTTAATTACAGGGACAATCAAAATTTTCCTGTTACATTACGGCCAATGGGAAAAAATTATTGCAAGTGCATTTTAATGATGTTACAGCCTTCCGAATGGTCTGAAATTTTAAATATATAATTGTTGCAAAAGTTTGTCGAGTCTTTGCAATTTTTATGAAAATCGGATGTATAGTTTAATGACAGGGACAGTCAAAAATTTTCCGTTACATTACGGCCAATGGGAAAAAATTATTGCAAGTGCATTTTAATGATGTTACAGCCTTCTGAATGGTCTGAAATTTTAAATATATAATTGTTGCAAAAGTTTGTCGAGTCATTGCAAATTTTATGAAAATCGGAGGTATAGTTTAATGACAGGGACAGTCAAAAGTTTTCCGTTACATTGTGGCCAATGGGAAAAAATTATTTCAAGTGCATTTTAATGATGTTATAGCCTTTCGAACAGAATGAAATTGATAAGCACTTATGAAGTGCACTAAAATATACATTCAGTACAGTATGCGGTCCAAAAAATATTTATAAAACTAGTTATAGTACAAACGCACCTCATTTGTCACGTTTGACAAGCAATTTCGAACTTGTTTTAAATAGTATATAAGGGAGACTGGGGAGGGTTGACCCCTTTTTTACAAAATGATTTTTATTTTTTTTAATATTGAACCTAGAATAAAGATTCATATGTCGTTTTAATCGTTATACAGCCAGTTATCAAAATAAAATTGAATCATAAGTGAACGTGAAAAATAATTGATTTTAATCAAGAAAAAATAATGAGTAAAGGATCCCCACATATGAGAAGCTTGGCCCACCTTATGCTATATTAATATATTTGTTAAGGTAAATAAAATCAGTTTAAAAAAAGGGCAGAATAACTTTATGCTACATGGTTTAATTATCATTAAAAATTATTTTGAAAACTATGATGTGTAAACAAACCTGCTTAGACGGAATTCAAGGCGTAGGAAAAAAATTCCGATTTAAACGCCCATTTTTTGTGACACTCGACCTGCCAATACTAGTTACCACATAGTTTGGCTTCATCTCATTGTGTTCATCTCGTTGAAATTTGTCTACACACCTTCCTAAAGTGTTTTGATCAATCTTATGTTCTTTTGCAGGAGCATGAACACTTAACATTTCTTAAGGCTGCTGTTTTCATCCTTTTTAGTCTTTTTCATTCTTTCTATTTACCTACTATGTGTACTATTTAAACGAAATAAAAGTTCCTATCAACTTAGTTCATTAAATTTTTTCTTGCTTTTATAGCAATTTTTCACATCTTCCTATCATCAATTTTAAATATTTCGTTTCTATCGCCCCATTTTACTGCAGCTTTAAAGGATAAATTTGCGTTATTTTAGAAATAAACAGTAATCCTTCATATATACAATTTATAATAAAAATATTTCCAAAAACACTTAATTAAGGGAGCTTTCACCATCTCGTCAACCCTCCCTTACATTGACTGGGTCAAGCCTCTCCACATGTCATTTTTTAAAGTATATCACATGGTTATGTTTAGCCCTAAATTAATGTACAATTTTTATACCTGGAATGAAAGCTCAACATTTCTGCATTATTAAAACATACTTACTTAAATTTCTATATTATAGTTTATCTCAAAACAAAATCTTACGGTTTCTAAAAAATACACTTTTTAAGGTGAAAAGTCTTCACAATTGATTTTTCGACACCGATTTCAATTACCAGCATAAAACAGAGACTATTGTTTGAGCATTTCAGTAGCTTTGATTGTCGCCTATTGGAAAAGCTCTGAAATTCTTTTAAATATGAAAACTGAAGAGTGGGTCAATTCTCCCCTCTGGTCAACCCTCCGCAGTCTCCCTTATATAAGAAATGTTCTATTGTACCTGAAAACCTCTAAATTGTTTTATATGAAATCTTTACTAACAAATAAATAATATTGACAAAAAATTTAAATAAATCCATGGTACGTAAATTTTAATTTTACTTGTACACAAAAGCATTTATTTATTGAATGGATACAAAAACTAGTTGGATGTGCCAATCCCAAAACATTCTTAAATCTCATACATCTTAATATTTCAAAAAGTAGTTACAGATGTTAATACTGCAATATTATTAGTTCAATACTTACCAACATTGATTTTCATCTTAAATTTCTGCTTCAGTCAATTAATCGGGGTAAAAACGAGTTAATCTCGAACATGATATTTATTAAAATCAATAGTTTTCCGTTATTTTGATCTACATCAGCTGTTTGAGAACAGCCGGCATAGTAAGATACGGGTTCCCGTCGCTGCACGAGCCGCCGATGGACAACGAAACTACGATAAACCAAAAAATATATACAAAAATCGCTATCACAGTGCACCATTCCGGCGGAATGTTTCCAAATTCGTGGAGGACCTGCTGGCTATAGCCAGAAACATACATAAGAAGTTTGGTTCAATTCTATTCATAACTTCATACACTTTTCGATGGTAAAATGAAGAAAATGGCACAAAAATTGCTATTTCAGCAAACCCTTCCAGCAGAATATTTTCAAATTGAAGGAATACCTGCTGGCCACAGCCAAATATATACACAAAAAAAATGGTTCAATTCTATACATAAATTCATACTGGTGGTACAATAATGAGAATGGCACAAACAACAGTATTACAGCGCCCCCTTCCGGCGGAATATTTCCAAATCGAAGGAGGACCTGCTGGCCATAACCAAATATATAGACACAAAAAATTTGGTTCATTTCTTTGCATAACTTTATACACTTTTCGATGATAAAATAAGGAAAATGGCACAGACATTGCTATTACAGCGCCCCTTCCAGCGGATTTTTTTTTTTTAATTCAGGGAGAACCTACTGGCCATAGCCAAAAACATACACAAAAAAATGGTTCAATTATATGCATAACCTCATACACTTCGAATGGTACAATAACTAAAATGGCACTGACATCGCTATTACAGTGCCCCCATCTTCGGATTTTTTTCAAATTCAGAGAGAACCTACTGGCCATAGCCAAAAATATACACAAAAAAATGATTCAATTATATGCATAACTTCATACACTTTCGATGGTACAATATGTAAATGGCACAAAAATTGCTATTACAGCGCCCCTTTCCAACGGAATATTTCCAAATTCAAGGAAGACCTGCTGGCTATAGCCAGAAACATACGCAAAAAGTTTGGAATTCTATTCATAACTTCATATACTTTTCGATGGTAAAATAAAGAAATTGGCACGAAAATCGCTATTTCAGCAACCCCTTCCAGCAGAATATTTTTAAATTCAATGAAAAACTGCAGGCCACAGAAAATGTATACACAAAAAAATTGGTTCAATTGTATATACATAATTTCATACAGTTATTGATGGTACAATATTGAAAATGGCACAGACAACGATATGACAGTGCCCCCTTCGACGGAATATTTCCAAATCGAAGGAGGACCTGCTGACCATATCCAAATACGTACAAAAAAATTTTGGTTCAATTTTTTGCATAAATTTATACACTTTTCGATGGTAGATTAAGGAAAATGGCGCAGACATCGCTGTTACAGAGCCCCCTTCCGGCGGAATTTTTTCAAATTCAAGGAGGACCTGCTGCCCATAACCAAATACATACACAAAAAATTTGTTTCAATTCTTTGCATAACTTTATACGCTTTCGATGGTACAATAATGAAAATGACACAGGCATCGCTATTACATTGCCCCCTTCCGGTAGAGTATTTCTAAATTGAAGGAGGGCCTACTTGCCACAGCCCAATACATACACAAAAAAATTTGTTCAATTCTATGCAATTCTATGTTCCATTATACACTTTTCGATGCTACAATGGCGACATATGGACACAAGGACAGGCAGACGGACAGACACATATTTTGCAAAAACATGTTTTTAGGGATCTCTGACCCTTAAAATGTGTAAATCCGTCGAAAACCGGAAGTCGAAAAAATTTCGATTACAATACTTTCTTCTATTGAAGATAGAAGAAAGTAACAATTTAATTTCTTCCTTTTTTCCGTAAAAGCAAATATTACCTAAGAAATATTGCAGTATGTTTCAACAAAACTCCAAATCTTTTCATATGATTTTTTAAGAGATAACAATAAAACTTTTTTTCCTTCTTGCAGAGTAGAGATATGCTCACAGATAAATTAAATAAGTTTGCGATACGTGAATTTTAATGTTACTCTGAATTGTTTATTGAAATGGAAAAATAAATAATTAAATTTCTTGCTTTTATTTAAAGTAACAAACAAAATCTCTCTAGCTAAAAATAGCTCACTTATAATGAAGTTTTAAGTTTACGATACGAAATAGGGATTAGAAAGAAAAAAATTTCGCACAAAATTCTTAAAAGATGTGATGGAATGGAATGTATTCCGGAAATACGTTACTTTTTTATTATTTACTTACTGGAAATGGGAACAAAATAAAATTAAAGTATTTGCGAGTTCTTAGATAAGTGCATTTAGAAAAGGCACCTTTTCGATTAAAATAATGTATAAACGGCAAGATTTTACATCCAATTTCTTTTACTGAAAAACAGATGAAAAATTAAATTATGTCAGATCTTCTTCCCGAAATACGAAATATCGGTTTTCTGTAGAAGAGTAGAGTAATTCCGGGATTTATACAGCTCTTTTTTTTTTTTTTTTTTTTTTTTTTTTTTTTTTTTTATGTATAGTCTCATGGTGGACATAAAATAAAAAAAATCATGCTATGCTATTTAATGTTAAATATACAATGTGTGTACTGCGACAAAAAAATTTAAAACAAGTAATTAATATTTTTTAACAATTTTTTCTAAAACATTACACTGCGGCGCATCACCCGTACATCCAGGCTGAGACGTCGCACTTGTGCGGTAGAAATTCCGCGCTTGTAATAAGAAAAGAATGAAATTATAAATAACAAGTTTAAACTAGTATGTTGTGGTCATCACAAAACTTTCTTCTATATAAATCACGTCAATTAAATCCTTTAAATAGTACAAGAAATAACAACGATTTAGCACCAATTCATATCAAAGTATATCTGAATTTGAAGTTGGATGAAAATTCGTGCATTAGTTCTTGAGATAGAGCTATAGCGGAAATTCTGAAAAAATGTAGCATAGCAGCGCCACCTGTTGAGCGATTTACACTAAAAGTAAACAGAACTAAACTATACTAAGGTATACCTGAATCTGAAGTTTGTTGAAAATCCAAGCATTAGTTCTTGAGAAAAAGCTATTGCGGAAATCGCAAAAAATACAGCATAGCAGCGCCACCTGTGGAGCGATTTACACCAAAAATTAAACAGCACTAATTTATACGTCAATTCATGTCAAGGACTAACTAAATCTGAAGTTTGATGAAAATCCGTGCAATAGTTCTTGAGATACAGCTCTTGTGGAAATCGTGAAAAATGCAGAACAGCAGCGCCACCTATTGGGCGATTTACACCAAAAATTAAACAGCACTAATTTATATCAGGGACTAACTGAATCTGAAGTTTGATGAAAATTCGTGCATTTTTTCTTGAGTTAGAGCTATTGCGATAATCATGAACAATGCAGCATACCAGCGCCACCTGTTGGGCGATTTTTACAAAAAAGTAATCAGCACCAAACTATATCTTGGACTAACTGAATCTGAAGTTTTATCAAAATCCGTGCAGTAGTTCTTGAGATATAGCTATTGCAGAAATCGTGAAAAATGCCGCATAGCAGCGCCACCTGTTGAGCGATTTTCACCAAAAACTAATCAGGTCCAGTTTATATCAAGGTCTAACTAAATATGAAGTTTTGTGAAATTCCGTGCGTTATTTCTTGAGATAGAGCGCCCACAAAATTTTTGTCACATACAGACTCACAGAGTGACAGAGTGACGGAGTGACAGAGTGACAGAGTGACAGAGTGACAGACAGACTCACAGACAGACATTTTCTAAAAACCATCAAATCGTGTTCTGGGCATTCTAAAACGTATAAATCCGTTGAAAACCGGAAGTCGAAATTTTTCACGAATCCAATACTTTCTTCTTGTAAAGATAGAAGAAAGTAAAAATATTTAAAAACTAGTCGGATGTACCAATCCCAAAACTTTCTTCTATCTCATACATGTTAATATATCAAAATTCGCTATCACACTGCCAGAATTAAATGGCAATGAGGATTGTAAAGATATGAAATTCCGTGCATTAGTTCTTGAGATATGACTATCACTGAAATCGTGTAAATCCAGCAAAATGCTACCTAGCAGCGTCACCTATTGGGTAATTTATACCAAATCCTAATCATCAACAATTTATGTCAACGTCTGACTGAATGTGAAGTTTGGAGAAAATCCGTGCATTAGTTTTTGAGATACAGGTACAGCGAAAATCGTGAAAATTCCTACATAGCAGCGCCACCTATTGGGTGATTAACACCAAAACCTAATTTACAACAACTTGTGTCAACATACAACTAAATCTGAAGTTAGATGAAAATTCGTCCTTTAGTTCTATAGATAGAGCTATTGAGGCAATCGTTAAAAAGGCAGCACAGAAGCGCCACCTGTTGGGCGATTTACACCAACACATAATCAGTAGCAAGTCATATCAAGGACTAACTGAATCTGAAGTTTGGAGAAAATCCGTGCATTAGTTTTTGAGATAGAGCAACAGCGTCTACAGCGAAAATCGTGAAAATTCATGCATAGCAGCGCCACCTATTGGGTGATTAACACCAAAACCTAATTAACAACAACTTGTGTCAACATACAACTAAATCTGAAGTTAGATGAAAATTCATCCATTAGTTCTATAGATAGAGGTATTGAGGCAATCGTGAAAAAGACAGCCCAGAAGCGCCACCTGTTGGGCGATTTACACCAACACATAATCAGTAGCAAGTCATATCAAGGACTAACTGAATCTGAAGTTTGATGAAAATCCGCGCGTTAGTTCTTAAGACAGAGCTATTGAGGAAATCGTGTAAATCCTGCAAAATTCATCATAACAGCGCCACCTGTTGGGCGATTTACACCAAAACGTAATCAGCATCAATTCATATCAAGGACTAACTAAATCTGAAGTTTTATCAAAATCCGTGCATTTGTTCTTGAGATAGAGCTATTGCGAAAATCGTGAAAAATGCAGCATAGCAGCGCCACCTGTTGAGCGATTTACACCAAAAACTAATCAGCATCAATCTGTATTAGGTACTAACAGAATATAAATTTTTATTAAATTCCGTGCATTAGTTCTTGAGATAGAGCGCCCACAAAATTTGTGTCACATACACACAGACAGACAGACAGACAGACAGACAGACAGACTCACAGAGTCACAGACAGACATTTTGTAAAAACATGTTTTCTGGAATCTCTGACCCCTAAAACGTTTAAATCCGTCAAAAACCGGAATTCGAAAATTTTCATGAATCCAATACTTTCTTCTTGTAAAGATAGAAGAAAGTAAAAATATTCATATCTCGACTATAATTAACGATGTAGTGCAGTAAAAATAAGGGAAAAAACACCTTTAGGTGGAACTAATTGGAACAAAATTTGATTATTGTTGTAAATGATAGTTAACGCTCTCCTAATGAATATTATAAAAATATACAGTCGTACTGTTGCGCAAAATGCGTTTTTTGACGACAATAAGCGCAAATTTCTTGAAAAAAAAATGAAAAGTAAAAAAAAACCTGAAACAACAATGTGAGGTATCAATTTACAGGAAATTTTGAGGTGAAAAAGACTATACTATTTATTTTTAAAAGTAAAAGAAAATAAACAAGTAATGGCGAAAAAATGAAGAATTTTGGATTCTTGAAAAACATTATTTTATTAAAATAATTCAAAAATTTGAAATAAATACACACGAAAACGGATTTAATTATCTATATTATAAAGGACAAACATATCTGTGTGTAACGCATACGTCATTTTGCGAATGGCAACACTTTGAAATTTGAAGTAAAATTTTGGTTTTGTAATTTTCTCTACTGCAAATTGTTATACTTCTAAACATCGCACATTTTAAATTTTTACACCGCCGTATAACGAAAAAAATTCTCTTTTAAATGCAATTTGTTTGAAAGCTGTATCTCATTTTAATTTTAAGACATTAATTTTTTTGTAGTTTTTATTACTTTTTTTGTAATCGTGGCAGCTGAAGTACTACATTTCTGTTGAAACTAAAGAGGGAAAAAATGAAAATAGTAGACTGCTGTATCTTTTTGATGCCATTTTCTCATAAAAACCGAAAAAAATTGAAATTAAAATAGTGCTATGTCAAGAATATCGTCTGTTATAAAACCCAGTGAGTTTTGGCTTTATTTCGTTGTCATTTATCAATTAAATGATTTTGCCGTGCCGGCTCCATTGAGAAATATTAATAAACAATTTGCACATAAAAAAAAGTTCAGAATTTCTCTCCCGCTAATTTTCTACAAAGAAATTAAAGCTTCATCAATAAATAAATAAAGGAATAATATATTAAAAAGCACGAATTTAACATATATGTAGTCGAACAATTTAATTTTTTCGAGCCGAATTGGGAAAAATATGTGCTTTTAAATGTAATTTGTATGAAATAGAGTTGCTAGGCAACTGTTAAAGTAAAAGAGAAAAAATAATCTATATATTGAAAACACAAGATAGCTTTTTTAGGCATCTTCCTTGAACTTTCTACTGTACCAATTTTGCTAATAATTCTTTTTTTAAATGAAAGCTGTTCATTTGTAGATGTCCTCGCACTGGCTATTTTTCTAAATATTTTCACTTTTATATTTTTAATTTAATTTGAAAAGATTTTTTGAAAATTCATCAAAATGGTAGCAATCGTATTATTTCCACTGTTGCAGAAAAAAAGAAATATTGGGGTTTATTTATCCTTATTGATACCATTTACTCATTACAATTAAAAATAACTTTATTTTAAGTCTGAACGGAAAATGACGTCACTATTTAAAAAACATTTTCGCCCATAAAGCTAATGTTACAATATATTTTCATTCGGCTGATACCGAATTTGAGACACTTGGCGTAATGCTTCAGTAAGTACCATATTTAAAAGAAAACAACCCTTTTCTTTGATAAAACTATATATTTTTACACGAATACATCTAAAAGACACCAGTTTCTGGAATTTGTACTTCGCGGTACTGAAATTTGACCCTCAAGCCAAAAGAATACATTTTCACATGCAAAGTTTTAGCTCACAAACGGAACTTCACGTTTGAAAATCTATCTAAAGGAAAAATATGTCCGTGCGTACGGCTGGCGTCATTTTGAGAATGGTAACGCTTGACGATTAAATGTCGGATTTGCAATCTTTGCTACTGCAATTTTTTGAATTTCTAAACATCGCGCATCTTCAATTTTTACACCCGTTATATAGGGAAAAAATCTACTTTCAAATGCAATTTTCTTGAAAACTTTATCTTAATTGATTTATTTATTATGTCTTTTTAAATAATTTTCAAGAATAATGTTTTTTAATCTATATCCACTGCGTACAGGCTCCATTACGGAATAAGCCATTTGCACTTAAAATAATATAAATAGTTCAGCATTTGTCCCTGACTAATTTTTTATAGCGAAATTAAAACTTCATGAATCTATTATACTAAAAAGTGACTGTCCATTTGTATTTCACAGCTGTTCCTCCTAGAATATGGAATGTTGGGTGATCAAATTAACGCCAGTTATCCGCATGGGTCCGAGGATGTTAAACGTGGTTGTAGAATTTTTAAATTTGTTTAGTTTTCGAGATATAAATTTTTACGTTATTTTGATGATATTTCTGTAATGATGGAAACTAAAATTGCTCCATTTTTGTGGATAAAAGAGAGAAAAGGGAAAATTACAAGGATTATTAGGTATCATTGTTTGAAATCATTTTTAAATTGAAATTAACGTATATTTGAATAAATAGTGAAAAAATGATTGTAGTCTTCAAGAAAATTTCACGAAATACGAACTGACACATATTCAAGCTTCAGGAATCCGTTTATTTTAGAAACACAAATTCGACTCTCGACTGGAACATTGAGATAAATTCTGTTGACGTCAAAAGAAAAAAAAAACATCGCACGTTATTTTCATTTAATTTAAAGTCGTAAAGTAGATTTTCAACCTTTGCCGTAAGATGGCTAATAAAACATTTCAGAAGCGGACATTAAGAATGCGAAATAGCGAAAAAAAAAAAGAGAAATGTTTTAGCGAGAAAAAAAATAATTCTTTAAATATTTATTTTAATTCATAAATATAAAATGCTTCTGAATAAATTCGTTCAAACAAATTCATTTTTGTATAAGTTGACCCAAATGACATCATTTCTACGAACTCCGAAATTCGAAGCAAAATCTTGGAAGAGCGAAAAGCTCTAGGCAAATAAAGTTATGGAATATGTGCATTTTTTTGGGAAAGTTTTGACTTAAATTGTAAATATAACTTATTATTTGAAATATTGTATTTAATAAAATTAATATTGCAATGGCTTTCTAAATTTACAATAAAGTTAAGATTTCATTTTTCGCAAAAAGATCGATTGTCTCATGCAATTCAAAAGCAACACAACGGGTTGCTACGCAACTAGTATCTATAAAATCATATTTATGTAACCAAATTCAAATATCATCTTCACCGTCATCTAACTCAAAGCTGTCTCCTGTGTTTGCACAGTCCTTTCCACAACAGTTTTTACAAACTACAGAACATGGAAGTCCATATCGGCTACATGTACATTTTGTAGTATTACATGGATCTTCAACTGTAGTTCGGCAGGCACATCTAATCATATTTAACAGTTTGTCTGGTACTTGTTTTAAGTCTGTTAGTATCGGTTGAAATTCTCCACCAACCAACTGCCAACCCCACAGTGTAGGATTAGGAGCTGGCATATTTAGATGTTTCCATATAAAACACTGCAAATGCACTCGAAGTAGATTCTATTTCGATGTATTTTGTGTTGGAGACAAGCGAGCTATATCTAATTCTTTTTTTTTTTTTTTTTTGCTGAAGCTATTTTCCTCATGTATTGTTCATAACGAAGCACATTTAGGTCACTTGTTTCAATGCTGCCACCATAAAGTGACACGAGAGCTTTACAGCCATTTTCAACCACTTTTCCCACAGAAACATCTTTGGATGATCCATATTATGAAGCCCATTCGCATATTGCTTTTCGATTGAATGATTTTTTTGAAAGCAGAAGATTTACTTTACCCAAATAATGCACTGGTGGTGTCACATCCTGTTAATGCGTGAATAGAAAGTATAGTTTTGCAAACTTTCATTCCAATAGGTGTTTGCATGGCTTGAATGTCAGATTACATTTTCAGATTATGTCGCATGAAACTGCAGGAAAAAGTTATCGAAGAATGATATAATAGTAGGATTAATATATGAGTGTCATCAGCTTCTACAATGGCATGTTTTTCGTAGGATTAATATATCAGTGTCATCGGCTACTACAGTTACATGTTTTTCCTGGGCTATGTTTAAAGCTTCTCTAATATTTACAGTGTCTGCATCACCTTCTGTATGAATGACAGAATGACCCCTTTCTTGAAAATAATTCCCCAGCGTATTGGTAAAACGTTGTTTGTTTGTAGAGTTAGAAATAAATTTGTTTTTCTTGATGATTGCGGGTGAATTTTCATCAAAGAATACTACAACAGACGACTGCTTCATGCGTAATCTATGCTGCATATTTTTTATATTTAGTTTTCCATACCCATCAAAAACTATTGTCACTTTTCCATACCTTCTGTTGACATACGATTCGTATTGCCTTATGGCATTGCTAAATGCTGCAGAAGCGGACCATGGTAACTGGTGAATTAATGCACCACCATCAAAAAGGTAGTGAGAAGTTTGCTGGGAATGAGATCGGTGTATTTCATTAACATTCATGCTATCTAATGTGGGTACCAATGATGATTTATCTGTTTTCCTCATTTGCTGGGTACCATGATAAAATAATGAATTTGGTAAAATGGATAACTCGTAATTGAAAAACTCTCTTGTATCTTGAGCGCTATTAATCAAGCAGATACACGCAACCATCCTCTGTGTTACAAAACGAGAATCTACATGGTGAATCTCACCAGCAATAATAATTCCTTTTTTCAATACTTTCATGGTTACTGCTTGGTCTGATTTCAATAAAGTTTCACCTTTAAAATGTTTACCGCTAAGTTTATCTTGGATGCAATGATGCAATGATCTCCAATGATGTCAGCATTTTCTGCAGTTACTTTGTTTTTACAATCTGTAATTCCATTTAAAATATTCCATAAATCAGTTGAAGTAGCAGTAAATGGATTGTGGTCTATAAAAAATTCCATTACCTTTTTCATATCTTCGAAATCTCTTGCCATCCTTGCATCAGTTAAATCAGCATGTTGTTCACTGCCAATACGTGAAACATTGGTCAGCAAACTCATTGCACATGCTACTTCCCTACATCGAGAATGGCTCAAAATCCAAGTTGCACGTTGACTTTCAGTCATACCTTCTCCATGAGTTATACCAGAACGACTTTTAGTGCATTTCATGAATGTTTGCACAATGTACATATCGGTCCACACACCAGATCACTTCCTGTCCTTTCTTCGTACAGTGGTAGTATAGTGGCCTTCATTCAGCATTTTGTAGAGTTCTGGTTTCGCTGTTTTCAGTTCGCGCATTAGGTATATTCTTGCACATTTAGCATAATTGTTATGAGCTGAACTCGCAAAAAAAAAGGTAGCATATGCTCAAATGCCCGTAAGTGTTTTTCAAAATTTCCTGATCGCTCAGCAGAAATAAACATTTATACAATATCCACCATGTTCAGATACAACAGCCAATGTTTAGCAGGACAGCTTTATGATTTAAGAAGGGTCTTCCTTTCATGTATTAGTGTTGAAAGTTTGTGAAGATCAGGATTTGAAATAACTTTTTCTGCCTTGAGCACGTATTGGAAAAGGTGAATAAATTTTTCAAGATTAAAATCGTCATTTGAGTCCACTTCCATTGCGTCACCGGTAGTGCGTTGACTTTTTGATGTAATCTCGCTAAAAGCTGAATTTGTAGTAACTTTAGCTGGTAGGCTGCATTTCAATAAATTAGCTACAATTAATTAAAATTAAAATCGTCAACAAGTAATTTTGACGTTGACTTTTTGATGCAATCTCGCTAAAATCTGAATTTGTAGTAACTTTAACTGGTAGGCAGCATTTCAATAAATCAGCTACAATTAAAGCAGTGCGAAATGAAGAAATTAGAAAATTTCCTTGAAGAGCACGTGAATATGATTTACCTTTTAACATATGCGGTACCGAATTTTCAGCATAAACTGTCTGTATGGCTTCTTTTATGCCCGATTCAGCCGTTAGTCCTCCAATGATCTTTAAAACGTACTTTTTGAACCTGCGACTAAAAGAATGGCACATTCGCGCTAGTAGGAAAGTTGCACATTTGCTCAGATTAAAAACAATTAAATTAACAACATTAAATTAAATAAATGCGGAATACGCGGAACCGGTACTTTGGAAATTTGGAGATAAGAGCATTTTGATATCTTACCTTTCGTAATGAATAAATTATTTAGAAATTATAAAAGTTGATTAATATTTATGTGACAATATTGCTATAACAATTAATGTTACAGTTGGAGTTGTCACATAATAGTGTCAGGTATAGGTGTAATGTAATTTAGCATAGTTACATTTAAAATTTAATTACGGAGTCATGTAGGTATCATTTTTCTAAAATACCCCCCTAGTTGATCTTTATAAATCTTTTAATTTTAAAAACGAATATCATACTCTTTTTAAGCATTAAATTTCATGTAATTTGATATCCCACATGATTTTTTAACATTTAAAAAAAATTTTCGCATTTTTTCAAGATGGCCGCCAAAAAGCATATTTTGCGAAACAGTACGAATGTATAT
The DNA here is from genome assembly GCA_963932465.1 of Maratus speciosus. Lineage (NCBI taxonomy): Eukaryota > Metazoa > Arthropoda > Arachnida > Araneae > Salticidae > Maratus > Maratus speciosus. The sequence continues at coordinate 50,350,834 of OZ010790.1, forward strand.
TTATAGGATGTTCATTAGGAGCGTGTTACCTACCATTTACAGCAAGTATAATTTTTGTTCCAATTAGTTCCACCTCTAACGCTATTTCTACTGTACTAATGTAATAACAAAATGAAGCTAAATGAGTACAGTGAAACGTATTAGTAGATTCAAACTAATAATTGTTTCCCTACTTTCACTATTAAAATTATCGACTTATATTTTTACATTAAATTTTAATTGTTACTTCAGCAACAACGTAAAATCAATGTATTAGAGGGGGAAAAGAAAAAAAAGTAAAATCTTTTGCATAATTTATTTGTTAACACTTTCGGGACCGGTTTCTTTTACACAAATTTTATTCGGTGGCACCACTTTTTTTAAAGAAGTTACCTTTACTTAAATAATAATGAAAATGCTCTAATTAAATAAAACAAATATTACTTTACTTTTTTAATGATCGCAGAAACAAATTTTGTATGCTCTTTATGAAGGTGCTTATATGGACCTATGGTCGCGAATGGGTTAGGAGACCTATTTTTTCGACTACAATCTACAGAAAAAGTGTCGAAAAAGTACAGTCTTTATGTAACTACATTTGATACATGATGCAACGAAGCCAATTACACTTCCACTTTTTTGAGTAGTTTTCTAAACATTCATTGCAAAGAACGTCTGCGTTACGCTTTCATTATTATCATCTTGACTTACATCTTTCTTGCCCTTCTTACTTTTTATTTTTCCCTTTTCTTCCTTTCGTTTTAGTAAACTTGATAACATGTCTAACATGGTTAGTCTGTACAAAAAGAAAAGGAAAAGCTAATAACACTTAATCATCCCGTACACTGAAAAAAATGAAATACTCAAAAATGAGTAAATCGATGTACTCATATTGAATTGAGTACGTTTGGATCAAAAATGAACCTAATGCTTTCTCAATTTTGATACATCACATACTATCAAGCCCAAACGAAACGATAATTTTGTACTTTGTAGTGGTTTATTTCATTCATGGCGGCTTAAAAGATGTCCTTTAATCGAAAAACAATGTAATATAGCGTGGAAATCAGAGGTATAATATTACATTTTTATTCCTTTGAAGGAACTATATTCCGTATCTCCTTTATAATGCGTAAGGTTATATTATGTTGTTGTTGTTGTTTATCAGTGCTTCGAAAATTCGGTCTGGTTTGTGTGCTAAGTGAGATGGATTTGTTCGTAAAAACAAAAATTAGGAAAATGGGATTTTCAATATTTCGCCGAAAGCTTTGAAAGTAAGTGCTCGCAGTTAAATACTCAATACATTTTTTAACGTAATCAGTTGTACCTTCTGTAAATATTATATTAATGTAAATATCAAATTATGCACAGTATTTTAAAATGATTTAAAAGTGCTTGGAAACAATGCTCTTGTCATAAAAGTAATTGTTTAGCGTATCTTGATAATAATTTTGCTATTTTTTTCTTAGTAAATAATCAATTAAAAGTTTCTTGTTATTAATTATGAGCGGAAAATAAATGTCATAAAAATTTTACTTTAATCTGTAGTAAAGTGTCTTTGGGGGGGGGGGGGGGGCAAAAGATATTTTTTTCCACTAACTTAGTTTAGTTTTGAAAGTGTTTTTTAAAATGTGTGTCTTTTAGCCCAGTATTTTATTTTGGTTTCGCACGTGTTACTAATTGGCCCTCTTGGACGCCATCCTGTTTTAGTTCATATTTTTATAACAGAAGCGGTGTTTTCAAACACTTTTAAATTATTTAAAAATACTGTGCATAATTAATTATTTGCATTAATGTAATATTTGCATAAAATAAGAAAAAGATGTGTTGAATATTTAACAGGCAGCATTTACTTTCAAGTTCTTATTTGAATACATACATGGGTTCAAAAATGAGTACATAAACACTTCCTATTTGAATACATGCATAAGATCAAAAATGGGTACATAACGATTCATATTTGAACACATCCATAGAATCAAAAATGAGTATATGTGTTTCTCAATTTTGAGTACATTTGGATCGGAGCTATTTTGAGTATGTGAAGTATTTAAAAATGAGTACTTTTTACTCAATTTTGAGAACCCATTTTTTTCAGTGTAAAAAAGAAACTGCGGCATGTATACCGGAATTACAGTGCGGCATGTATACGATTTTGCATGGTGTAGACGTCGGCCATCACAAATACCTGCATCGCTAAGGGGAATGGCGTAACCATACACACAGTACTCTATACAAACGCTACACTTAGTTTTGATTTTGAAATCATGCATGCATTTAGTAATTAGTGTATAAAAAGTATTTAAACATAACGTGTTTAAAAGTTTGGACAGTGAAATCATGCATTTACGTCAAATTAAGGATTGTACTTCTACAAGTAAACGTAGAAATGGGATTCACGCTATACACTGGTTAAAATAATTTCATTGCGTACCTATACTACGCGTTTGACGACCATCTATCGATAATTGCAAGAAATATAAGGGCTACGGCATCTATCTCGGATGCGGCGACTCTCTCGGAGTTACCCTACTTAACATATAAACGTCTTCTAACGGAGCGTGTGTTCTCTTGAAATTATTTCCCATTTATGTATGATATCGTAAACAGTAGTGAAGATTTTCACGAAACATGCCTCCTGTATGAAATCGAACACGAGAAAAAAATCTAGCTAGCACCTGAATTCAAGAAAATTCGTTTGACAAGGTAAAACAAACTCATCGCTGAAAATTTCGTATGCTATAAAAGAAAAAATGCTCATACAATTTACACGAAACAAGCCTCCTATACAAAATCGAGCTCCAAAAAACGAACTAGCAAGATCTTGACTTCGGAAATGATCGTTTTGACAGGTCAAAACAAACTCAGCACTGAAAATGCTGCTATATATCGAAAACGTCTTGAACGGTTTTCACGAAACTTGGCTCCTATGCTAATTAGGGCAAGAGAAAACTATTAAAACTAGATCTGTAATTCGCAAAAAATCGTTTTATATGATTAAAACACATTACTCAAAATGAGGCTATGAAGCGAAAACAATTCCGATGATTTTTATGAAATAAAAATTATTCGAATACAAGAACACCAGCAAACTGAGTCTCGACTTCCGAACAATTTTTTTTTTATGAGTTTGAGCGTTTTTTTTTAATCTACCCTATATATATAACATCCTAATGAAACGAATTTATGAAACGGCTGAAATGAAACGAATTTGTGAATCGATTCTATGAAACGACTGATTAAACAACTAATTATGTTTCACGGCGATTTCTCCTAAAAAACGGAATACTTTGCAATGAAATTAACACCAAAAATCCGTATTGATCCGCAGATCTCAAAACTGGTATTAGAAGTTTTAAATTTGAATTAGTTTTCGAAATATTAATTTTTTTCTAATTTTATATACTTTTCTCTAATGGTGGCAACTCAAATTTTAATCATAACAGATGTTTATTTTTCAGATTTTAGAAAAGGTTACTATTTTAAACTAATTTGGCGAGAAGTTTGGCCTCCCTTAAATGCATGCTAAGAAATGTATCATGTTACTTTTATTCATAATTCAATTTGTATTTCATTATGATTTTATTTAATACAAAACTTTCATTTAAAACCGAAACATTTAACATAAATGGCTTTAACTTCTTTTTTTTTAAACGAAACGAAAAGAAAAATATTAGGCACAGATGTCATATACGCAACGCTGTACCTAATTAGCGCCAAAATGGCGTTATTTTGCCTGACCTGGTAACCCGGCTATTTTTTCTTATTTATTAATAAATGTTTATTTGTTTATTAATTTATTTTCTTTTTATTTACAAAAAATGTTATAAATTGTTTTGTTCTATAGTTATTAATTAAACTTTTTTTTATTTATTGTTATATCATTTTAAAAATAACAGAAAATAATTTAAAAATACATATGTAACTGGTATTCGAAAACGAGGCTTTCGCCAAATTGTCGTAAAAAAAATGCACGCTAAATACAGCGTATATGACAATACAGCAAATCATGACATTTAATTTCAACTTCAAAGCAATGTTTTAATGGTACTATTTCTCACGTCGACCAATTTCGCCAAATTAGATAAATCGCCAAATTATACAAATTGACATAATTTGTTATTTTAAATAACGAAAGAACAAATAAATTAGTATAACATTAATAAAAATGCAAATAAAACGTCAAAATAAAAAATCACTTGATGGTGTAAACACGGGTAACTTTCTTAAAAATCAATTGAATGTGACATTTAAGATCAAGCATTATTGGCACTTAATCTCCATAGTTTGGCGACAGATTTTAGATATAGCAGGCAACAGATGGTGAATCAAACACAAAAACAACCATTGGATGTCTTAACAGCAACTGATTCTGCCTTAAATTTTACAATCAAAGGAAGTTGAATGAAAATACCTTTACAGGGAAATTGCTACAGGTTTTTTCAGTATAATTCAATCTTCTCTAATCTTTTTCAAATCGATCAGATTAGCGTGCTTTTAGATTCTGCAGTGTCTGAACGGGGTTGGCGAGCGTAGCTTGCAGGGGGCAGAGCCCCCTAGTTATATCATCTTCCGTAATTCTCGCCAATACTATTGGTCTTTGATCATCAACAAGATAAAGGATAATCCTGTAGCCGGTGTTAACGGTTTTGTTTCCTATACTAAATCGAGCACGAGGTAACGGCCTATCAAAGTCCTAAATGCAGTAAAATTCGTTTTAATTGGGTAGAACAAATACAGCTGATTTTACCAAATCTTGATTTGGTCAATTTAAATTTTTCATAAATATTCTGTAAATATGTTAACATTCTTTGACACTTAACTTTGATTCTTAACTCCGCTTACACTTTTGCTATGTTTAAACCACTATATTGTTACAAACGTCGCTATAATTTGATGCCATGACGATACACCCAGAATCAAAATTAGCGATATTTTCAAAAGCAAGAGAATTTTTCTTCCAAACTTTCCACATCGTTTCCGTAACAGCTCATGTTTGCGGCAAATTATAGACTCGTACAACGATTGTTAAAGAATCATTATTTTATTTTTTATAAATCATGGAAAACGGACCTCAGGATATTCCTGACATAATAGCATCCATATAAAAAAACGTTTATTTTTATGAATAACATTCCAAATTTTTTTCTACATGGAATTTTTTTTTTACTTAAAAATATGTTTTTTACGTACTCAAATGAACGTTTCGAAATTCAAAATCTAAATTCTACACCACTCCCACAGAAAAAAATGACCTTGCATTCAAAAGAAAACACGTACTTTAACCCCCATTCCCTGCTGATGGTGCGAAAACGCACCATTTCCTTGAGTATTTTTTTCTATTGAGAAAATTAATACTTTGATCAACAAAAATATCTTTGTTTCAAACTTTAATGTTTGTATTAACTAACTAATTTTTCCATCATCAGACACAATATTTTATTGTGTAAAAAAAATCGTGAATTATTTTTTTTTCTCGTTTGAGACTTATGTTAGTTTTTATACTGTCCGATAGATGGCGCTACTCACTACACAAAAATTGTTGTTATTTTTTATCAGAATAACATATCAACAAAATAGCTGCATGCGGTAAGTTTTATTCTAAATTTTTACTATACTTTTTTTTAAATTTGAAATTAATGGTGCGAAAACCAGCATAAAAGCGATAATATTTACATTTATATTCTTTTTTTTTTTAATCTAGAAAACAATAATCGCTATGTGAATGGAAAACGTGTTCTGACTACTGCGGAAGCAATTGAAATGCTAGATGTGCTTTCTAGTGATGGTAAAGATATTTTATCTGATAATCCTAACAAAAGAGAAATAGATATGGTCATAATTCCTCCTAAAGTTGATGTGATAACAGACAGTGACGACATAAAAGCAAACGCATTGTGTGTTTCACGGGATATGCCTGTTGGTGTAGATGGTGAGATTGAAATTCAAGGATCATCTGAGAATGTAAATATTACTCCACACCGTAAAATAAATAAAAATGCAAAAAGTAAAAAAAAAATTATTTGCTCCTTCTTGGTCTTTAATTACGTATCTATACTGAATATTATAAAGAAGTAAAAATTGTTTGTTTGTTTGTTTGTAGGAGGTAATCTCTGAAACTACCGGTCCGATTTCAAAAGTAATGGTATCAAAATGATTGTATTAGCCCACGTTCAGGCTATATCTTAAGTCGATGCCACTACCCCAAAGTGGGTGTAGGTGCAAGAAACGTCTAAAAATGAGACTTTTGTGTTACTGAAGGGCCTAGAAATATGAAGTTTGGAATAGTAGTTACTTATAAGATATACAATATCTTTAAGAACATTTCCTAAACAATTCGAAATTTAAAAGGGGTGAAAATGCACAAAAAGCGTTCTAAAAAACGTTCTAAATGGTGGTTTCTACGCAATCTCAGGAAATACCAAACAGATTTAAAAAATAATAGTGTCAAAACGATGGTGATAACCCTTGCTTCAAGATAGGCTATATTTTATGTCGGTGCGACTAACCCAAAGGGGATTCAGGAGCAAAAAACGTTCTAAAAATGCGATATTTCTGTTACTGAAGGGTCTAGAATTATGAAATTTGGAAGATTAGTTACTTATTAGATATAAAGGATTCCTAGGAATACCTCTTAAAAAATTCGAAATTCAAAAGGGGTGATAATGCAGAGAAGAACGTTCTGAAAAACGTTCTAAATGACGATTTCTACGCAATTTTAGGAAGTATCAAATCTATTTCAAAAGTAATGGTTGCAAATTGATGGTGACACCCCTTGCTCTAACATAGGCTCTATTTTATGTTTGTGTCACTACCAACTGGGGGTTGCACGAACAAAAAACGTTTTAAATTGCAGTTTTTGTGTTGCGGAAGGGCCTAGAATCATGCAATTTGGAATGGTAGTTACTTATAAAATATCAAGGATCTCTAAAGAACATTTCCTAAAAATTTCGAAATTTAAAATGGGTGATAATGCGCGAAAAGCGTTCAAAAAACCGTTCTAAATGGCGATGTCTACGCAATCTCAGGAAGTACTGAACCTATTTCAAAAGTAATGGTTGTAAATTGATAGTGACAACCCTTGCTCTAACATAGACTCTATTTTACGGTTGTGACACTATCACCTGTGGGTTGCAGGAGTAAAAATCTCTAATTTGCAATTTTTGTGTTATGGAAGAACCTAGAATCATGAAATTTGGAATGGTAGTTACTTATAAAATATCAATGATCTGTATGAACATTTCCTAAAAATTTCGAAATTTAAAACGAGTGATAATGTGCAAAAAGCGTTCTAAAAAACGTTCTGAATGGCGATGTCTACGCAATTTTAGAAAGTATCAAATCGATTAAAAAGTAATGGCTGTAAATTGATATTGACAGCCCTTGCTGCAACATCGACTATATTTTATGTTTGTGTCACTACCACTGGGGGGTGAAAACTTTCTAATTTGCGTTTTTGTATTATGGAAGGGCCTAGAGAGACCCAGAGAGGGGTTTGGTGACGCAAAGTGCGTCATACAATTTATTTTGGGGGTGGAATTTAGAGAAAAAGTACATTTTGGGGGGATTTTTAAATTCTTTATATTTCCTTTTTTTTCACTATTAAAAAATTGTTGATTTTTTTAAAATATCACTTTTAACTATTTTTCAACATTCAATTTCCGGAAATGTTCCTGTTTTTTTTTTTTTCATTCTTTAAATTCTAGATAAGATAATTCTAACTTGATATTTTTGAAGGAGCGGTAATGAAAAAAAAAAACTAGTATATTGTAGGTATCACTAAACTTTCTTCTATATAAATCACGTCAATTAAATCATTTAAATAGTACAAGAAATTACATGAATTTAGCACCAATTCATATCAAAGTATATCTGAATTTGAAGTTTGATAAAAATTCGTGCATTAGTTTTGGAGATAGTGCTATAGCGGAAATTCTAAAAAATATAGCATAGCAGCGCCACCTATTGAGCGATTTACACCAAAACATAAACAGCGGTAAACGATATCAAAGTATGCCTCAATCTGAAGTTTGATAAAAATTCGTGCATTAGTTATTTAGATAGAGCTATAGTGGAAATTCTGAAAAATGCAGCATAGCAGCGCCGTCTGTTGCGCGATTTAAACCAAAAAACTAATCAGCACTAATTTAAATCAGGGGCTAACTTAATGTGAATTTTTATTAAATTCCGTGCATTAGTTCTTGAGATAGAGCGCCCACAAAATTTGTGTCACTTACATACAGACAGAGAGACAGAGTCACAGACTCACAGACAGACATTTTGTAAAAAAGCGTTTTTCGGAATCTCTGACCCCTAAAACGTGTAAATCCGTCAAAAACCGAAAGTCGAAAATTTCACGAATCCAATACTTTCTTCTTATAAAGATAGAAGAAAGTAAAAATACTTGGAATACGGGTGGGAGAATGTTTAACCCTCTCGCTGAGTAAGTAATTCTTCGCTATGAGCGTCTTTTTAATCGTTTTTTTTTTCGTTTTTAATCGTTTTTTAATCGAGAATTTTTAATCGTTTTTTAATCGAGAATTTTTAATCGTTTATCACCTGTTCTTTAAAGCAGAAATTTTCTACTATCGTAATCGGGGAAAATGTCCTGATTAAATCAAAGTTTTCACTAAAAAATAACTGGCGGGAATAACCAAATAGTATTAATTTGACGGGAAAATGCATGTCCGAGCTAGAGCTCTGCACGGGCCCGGGCTTGGCCCGAGGACCGTACTCGGCCCGGCCCGCGGGCCGGGCCGGCGGAATGAAGGCGAATTTTCTAACGGGCCGGGCCGGCAGAATTAAGACAATTTTTTCAACGGGCCGGACCGACAGACAAAATAAACGGGCCGGACCAGGCCGGTAAAAAAATTGAACGGGCCTGCAGGGCCGGGCCGGACCGATAAAAAAAATAAGCGGGCCTATCGGCCCGATATAAGAATTCAAGCGAAGCAGATAAAATACGAGACATTCTCAATGAATATGATTTTCTCGAGAAGTATAAATGTGCGTCACGAGCTGATGCGAGTTTAACAACATCAATACAGATATGTAACATGTCCATCGTAGAGATCGGCATCGTACAGTTACAAGATGTCTGATTCCGGATTTAATTTTTTTCAGCAGACTCGTGCCGGTACGGAACTGGTCTTAATCGATCTCAGGATGTGTAGGACAGGCATTATGCTTCGTAAATGTATTAATAGTTATAATGAACTTCTGTTAACAGTATCTTTGGAAATATACCTTAAGGTGGTTCTCATATTCACTGCTCAACAATGCAAATCTTTCAGACACATTTTCTGACTCATTTTTAACTATAAAGGCATAAAATTGACAGGCCTGACTATTGAAGGCATTTGGAAACGAATAGCTTTCTCCATATTTGATAAATTACTTACAGGGATAACAGAGATTCTTGTCACGTGACTGTACGTTTTTCTCCTTTCCTGTGCGATCGCTTCCGGAAATTCGATCCAAATGCTAACTTTCGCAGTATTTTCAGAGAAAGATATATTGCTTTTATCTATGAAAAAGACGGCATTTACATAGTTTCTGAATAAGAATACTTGCCATTCTTACGCGTTTCCGAAAAGAAATGAATTTATAAATGTGTCGAAATGTAGCTCCTTTGAATTTGAGGAAAGCCTTAAAAATGAGAGAAATATTTTCACAAATCTACTTTTTATTATACAGCTTCAAAAGTTATCATGTTTTTAATCCTTTATTTTGAACTACATTAACCTTTTAATGAATCCTTATTGGAATTTTGAAATGTCTGTAGAGACGATGACTAAAACACTGTGTAATCGTTAATGTTTTTTATTGTGTGTTTTCTGTTTTGCGAACACATAGTAATCTAAAATATACTGTAAAATGTTCCCATAAATATGTATGTAGTATTCACTAAAAGAATCTTAATTGTATGTCGAGAAAAAACGGATTTTTTTTTTTTTTTTTTGTAGAAATTGAGTCGGGCCGGGCCGGGACTGTTTTCACTGATTTTTGTACGGGCCGGGCCAGGATCGGGCCGAACTTTCAATTTTTACACCAGGCCGGGCCAAGATACCTTTCGTTCGGGCCGGGCCGGGCCGGGCTCAGGCCTGGAAATTCCGGCCCGTGCAGACCTCTAGTCCGAGCATATCTCGGGCTGCGCAGTGAGAGGGTTAACACATGCTGAAAGGCAATTAGGACCACAAGATATAATAAAAGGAATAGTTTTCCAGAAGCGTCTTATTTATTATTTTGTATATGATAAATCTCCAACAAATGTTGAAAAAGATGCTTTAATCAATTTATCTTCGGATTTGAATGAACTCAGTCCTTTGGAAATATTTTGAAAATGTTTACAGATAAATTATGTTTACATATAGTCGAACAGTCTATTTTATATGCATGTCAAAATAGCAGAGAAAATTTTACACTTTCAGTAAATTTGTAGAAGCGATTTCTTGACTTACTTTTGTTCACTGATTACCATTGTCTTCCACAAGAACAAATGTATTGGTCGTTGGCAGAAGATTTAAGTATTACATTAGTGCGAAAAGCTATGTCTCGGTCAACATATTTATCGATGAAGAAAAACCCTCATTTATCTGATAATACGAAGCTGGACAAATGTGATAAACTGGCAACAGTTCGCCTTTTTTAGATATTATAAATAAAAATTTCATGCAATATGGCATATTTTCTCACAATTTATCTATTGATGAACAAATGATCCCATATTTTGGAAGGCATTCGTCAAACATGTTCATGAAAGGCAAACCAATAAGATTTGGATTTAAAGTTTGGTGCCTTGGTTCATATGATAGTTATTTATATTAATTTGATGTCTAAGCAGATAAATGTTCGACGACTTCGAATGATCTAGGTCCTGGTTGCCAAGTTATTACTCAGCTTTTAGATGTTGTTGAAAATCCCTCAAATCATGCTATTTATTTTGATTTTTTTTTCCCTTCATATACCTTGTTGAAAAATCTCAGAGAGAAATTTTTTTTTGCTATAGGTACTGTAAGAGAGAATCGGATAGTGAATAAAAGTGTATCACCTCTAATAACTTCAAATGATTTAAAAACCAAGCCCAGAGGTTCATATGACTATATATTTGACAGCCAGAATAAAATAACTGTTGTAAACTGGAATGACAATTCAGTGGTGTTTTTAACAACAAATTGGGATCAAGTTGAGCCAACTATAAGTACAAAGCTCTTCAGTAGAAAGGAGCATTAAAAAATTGACATTGTTCAACCGAAGCGAATATCAAACTATAACAAATACATGGGGAGTGTTGACTTGTTAGATAATTTTATATTTAGTTAATGTAACTCAAATCAAAGGGAAAAAATGGTGGTGGCTCCTATTTGTAAATTTTCTGGAAGTGGCCAAAGCGAATGTTTGGAAATTGTATCAAAACACGAACCAGATGATATGAGTTTTTTTAGAGTTCCAGAGATTTCTAGCAACTTCGCTTCTACAAACGCCTATACATGTCACCACTGCACAAGATTCTCAACCTTCTACCAGCAACACTGGGAGGCCATCAACATTTCAAGGGCACATTTTGAAAAGTGTGACTAAAGATAAAGTTGGGCATATCGTTGTATGAAATACCTCAGATTCTCGCCGAAGATGCAGAATGTGCCATAATCATAGTGTGACTCTTTGCGAAAAATGCTACGTACAGTCGTGGGGAAAAAAAAGTAAACACCCCTACTAACTCCTCAACAAATTATCGTAGAAGAAAGTTACTGGTACCGGACGATTGGAAATAAAGTTTTCTTTTAAATGATGTATATAAAATTTGCTTAGGGGGCCATCTACACATTAAAACGAATCCAAACTTTTTTTTCAAGGGCAATACCCAAATTTAACGAGATATTTTAAATCTTCGGTTCAAACTATGCCTAGAAACGAAATTTCAAGTCATTTGAATGATAAGTTTTTGAATTATAGACATTCAAAATTTAGTGCTTCTAATGCTAAATTACATTTTCATATTTTTATTTATATCTCCTAAAATTGTGCTCCTAATATGCTAATTTTTTGTGTAGCAATAATACTAATATAACCCAAACATAAATACGTTGAATTTGCAATTTTTATAATTTTATGATATGAGTTATGAATTATGAAATTAATATTCGAAAAAATTATGAATTGCAACCTACAATTTTTTTGATGGATTTAGATTTATTAAGTCCTGCTTTATGGAAATCCAAAATTTCACATTTTTCTTCCAAGTAGTTTTCAAATTATGCTTAAAAAATGGCAAAATGATGGTTTAAGAGGCCGTCTATGATAGAAGTGACTAGATATTTTGAAATTTCTTATGCTGTCCAGCAATCTAGTTTCAATGACTGCTTGAGTGTTGCTTTAGGTGCCTTGATCAAGAAGGGGACTCTCTCGGTTAATAATCGAATACCGAACTTCAATTTGGATACAGCCCTTAAAATACGCTCGTTTTAAAACAATTAATGTCTCGGAAACTTATCGTACGAATTGCATAAAAAAAATTTTAGGCTAATTGAAGGGTGTAGAGTTCATTTATGCTGTTAGAATTGTGTACTGCTATTGAAAAAAACAAAGTCATGGTTCGTTTTAATATGTAAATGGTCCCCTAAGCAAATTTTATATGCATCATTTAAAAGTAAACTTAATTTCAAATTGTTTGGTACCAGTAACTTTCTTCTACGATAATTTGTTGAGGAGTTAGTAGAGGGTGTTTACTTTTTTTTCCACGACTGTATCTGTACATGCTAAGGCTTCGAAACTTTTCATAAATATTTAAGATTTGAATTTTGATAAATTTTTATTCATCTTGGAAAGAATTCATGTAAGTGGTACTTTTGTTTTTGCTCTCTTATCAATAACTGGTTGCTTCTGCTTTTTTTAAAGTTTCTGCTGATGGTGAGTTTTCACACCATTTTAAAGTATCGAATTAATAAAGCTAATACTTTTTTCTTTCCATTTTTGTCATTAATATGACCAAATCATCGTAATTTGCCAGTATGGTGCAAAAAGATTAATAAAAGGTTATAGCGGCAGGAAATGGGTTTTAAAACTGAAACATGTCATCACTTTTACACAACTATGACACAATTTTTACTAAATTTCACTTTCAACCCAGCTAAGACAATGAACCGTAGATATAAATCGATATTAATACCCTGAACACACAACAATCATTTATCTTATGGATGCTCTAACAATTTCAATTATGGGTCTTTAAAATAATGATATCAAATATTGAGTGACGCTGTGCATCTTTATTTTGTTCTATTTATATATTTATATTCACAGTATAAACATTATTTTTAACGTGAAAAGACATGTAAAATTTACTCACTGATGCTTTTTCATTCACATCTCTCACAAATTCAAAATATAGATTTTAAAGGAAATTATGTCAAAATTCGAGTGACCGTGTGATGTGACTTTAAAGAATTTGTTTTAAAATTCCATCACAAATACTTTTATTTTTTCTTCTGAAGTATGCGTAAACATTCAAACAATATTTGTTATTATCCAATACGCTGCCAAATATATCACAATTTGACTGAGCCTATATTATGTATTAAATGTATTTATTTCAATAAATTAATTTATCTTTTGCGCCACGCTATCCAAAAACACAAGTACAATTTGCGTAAATGTTTTCTTTGCGTCACAGTTTTTGCATATTGAACTTAGTTTGGATACTTCGCAAAGTAGCATTTACACAAATTTTAATTGTGGTTTTCGATAGCGTGACGCAAAAGACAAATTAATTTATTAAAATAACTACATTTAATACATAATATAGACTCAATGAAAGTGGATATATTTGACAGTGTATTGGAAAATAAAAAATAATATTTGAATGCTTACGTATGCTTCAGAAGAGAAAATAAAATTAATTGTAATGGAATTTTAAAACATATCCTTTAAAATCACTTCATAGGGTCACTCGAATTTTGATACCATTTCTTTTATCATCCATATTTTGAATTTGTGAGAGATGTGAATGAAAAAGCATCAGTGAGTAAATTTTACATGTCTTTTCACATTGAAAATAATGTTTATACTGTGAATATAAATATATAAATAAAACTAAAATAAGATGCATAGCGTCACTCAAAATATGATATCATTATTTTTAAGACCCATAATTAAAATTCTTAGAGTATCCATAAAATAAATGCTTGAAGCTTCACAAACTTTTAACCCGTTAAGGGTTTTTGCATTGGTATCATTGCATTTTTTAAGTTAATGATAAACAAAATAAAACAACACCAACCAAAAAACCCCGATGCAACAAATTCATAATAATGATTTTTATTCACCTTCAATCTCCTCCCACCCCCTCCCCAAAAAAAGGAATACCTCATATGGCAATTATGTAGCGCGTTGTTTGATTTTTTTAACAACTCTTTAGTAAGATATGGAAGTACAGTAGAGCGCCGATTATCCGAACCGACACAAGTTCGGATAAATGGACAGACAATTTAAGGGATGTTCATGACTATATTAAAACCTTCACAGTTTATCCAGACTTAGGACTGGTAGCACCAGTTAGTGTTGGCCTGTTTAAAAAAAAGTTGTTGTTTTTTATCATTTAAAATTTTCCTTTTCTCTTTTTATAATATTCTGAATTCCAGAGATTTAGAACTTTAGAACGCAGTTTTAGGAAGTATCAATTCGATTTCAAAAGTAATGGTTGTAAATTGATAGTGACAGCCCTTGCTCCAACAAATATTCTATTTTATGTTTGTGTCGCTTCCACTTGGGGGTTTCAGGAGCAAAAAAAGTTCTAATTTGCGTTTTTGTGTTATGGAAGTGACTAGACAGGGGTGCCCAGAGAATGGGGTTGGTGACACAAATTTATTAAAATGGTGATGATTTTTGGGGTGGAATTTAGAGAAAAAGTACATTTTGGGGAGATTTTTAAATTCCTAATATTTCCCTTTTTTCAGTATTAAAAAAATTCTTAATTTTTTTAAATATCACTTTTAACTTTTTTTCAACATTCAATTTCCAGAAATGTTGCTTGCTTCAAAAAATATATTCTTTTCAAAGCTGCCATATCTCGAATTCTTCTTGAATACGTTAGTTGAATAGGAACAGCGTTTGTCTGCCGTTCGAGCCATTTCATAGCTGTTTCCAAACAATCAAAGGTTTCGTTATGTGATGAACCTGGGTCATTTTCAGAGCATTCGTTTTCATTTTCTTCAATTTCTATTTCATCTTGAATCTTAACCACAATCATCAATTAAAATCTGATATTCAGGGCCCTGTACGTAACTAACCACTAGTTAGTTTCATTTCCTTCATAGCTTAAGATTCTTTCCATCTCTTTTATTGTTTTACAGTCCTCATTTTCTGATCCACTATCAGGTTTTGCTATATTTAAAATTTTATTCGAAGCCTTTTTTAATGTTGAGGGTTTTACTAGATTCCAGGAATTAGTAGCAATCATACAACAATCTTTCAAATCAATTTTTATGGTATCTTATGAATCAAGCTCTTCTGTTTTCTTCTGATAAAAGGATCTTTCGTAACATTTGCATTCTATAAAGTCATTTGAATGTATCACACTTTGATCCATGGGTTGGATTACAGATGTAACATTAGGTGGCAAGAACTTCACCATAAACTTCCTATTTTCACATTCAGTTTTGTTTTCATGTGGTTGGAAAATCGGTTTAAAATTTTTTGAGAGAAATAAGCTGTCCGGATAATTGGAAGTTCGGTTAAAACAATTTCTTTGGGAGAAAAACGCTGTTCGGATAATTGGAAGTTCGGCTAATTGGAGTTCCGATAATCGGCGCTCTGCTGTAATGTGCAAAATAAATATTTTAAAAGGCCTGTTTTCTTTTGTTTCACGGGTATAAAAAGTAACGTTAAATTTTAATACGTAAAATCTTTGTTTTAAAGTTAACTTTCTTGAGAAAAATAAGAAGAAATATTACTCTTTAAAACTTTATTTAAAAAAAAAAACTATCATTGCTCACTAATAAAAATAAACAAATCAATCTACATTAAATCCTAAACTACATATTTTCGCTTTCCTCTCACGCCTCCCTCTACCAATCTCCTGAGTGCATACACAGAAATTTAAAATATTCTAAATTCTTTATTATTTTTTTTATAATCTTTCACCCTCCCTATTTAATGCTCTTTACTGACAACAAATAATAAATAATATAAAATAATCCTCTGAGCCCCAAATTTCCATTACCCCTATTGCACCCACCTCTCCAGCAACTTTATTTTGAAAAATATAATCTTCAACATTCGTTGCTCATTAATATAAATACATAAATAAATACCTAAATTAATCCATACCTTTTCAAATTTACACTTCTCCTTCCTACCCCTTCCCAGCATAAAAAAATAATTTATTAAATATTAAAAAATAAACAAATAAATAAACATGATTGTAATCTACTATCTCAGGCCTAGAGGGCGACAGCATGAAAGGATATGAGTGACAAATCTTCGAAGGCTGCGTGAAAGACCTACAAATGAATACAAATTTCTGACCATCAAGGAATATATTGTAATGACTTGTCACGCACAGATATATAGTCCCATTTTTAAACCAAATTATATAAAATACAAGAGTTTACCTGAAACAAAATAAAGACATTATTCACTTCATCTAAAACCGTTTAATATAATATATTAATTTTTAAAAATCACCCGCTCCATCTTGGAGAAAAAAATATCACTAAAAAATATCACGGTGTAAACCTTATATAAAAAATATTCTTAACCCTTCACTGCACGATTTTTCATTTCTTTATGAAAAAAATAATTTGATGACTTTAGATAGACTTTAGATAGCCAGAAATACAAGAAAAATAATAAAAAAATTTCCGACTTAATTTTTTTTTTTTAATATGGATTTTTATGGTATGTGCCATATGTGTCCCAAAGCACACATTAGATATTTACCTTTTTGTGCAAAATATGGAACAAAACCAACAATGCTTGTATATTATATATACAAAAAGAGTATAATATGTATTAAAATGCTTTAAATGATATTTTAAAAATGCAAAAGGTAAAATTAATGTTACAAATGTCAAAATACAGATTCTAAAAAGATATGAAAAAAACAAGAGGAATAGAAAATCATTTTACAATACAATAAAGCATCATCAGAAGGCGAATCAAAAGAAGTTCCTTATAAAAAGTGTAAAAGAATTGCTTTAAGAGTAAAAAATTTCCATAAGTTCACATCCGGTGAAATTAGGGGTAACAATTTCTTTCTCGATTTATGCATAAAGCTACTCCACACTTTGAACACTTTAAAAAGTTTTGCGTGTGCAGTTTGGAGGTTTGCATCGTTGTCTGATTTCCATGTATTCCGGCCAATGGCATACTGCATCTAATTTTACATCTTTGACTGGCATTGCTGTTATGGGACCTTTATGTTTCTTGGCTATAATTTCCCTTTCTACTTAAAACATACTTTGGCGTCTTCTTTTAGCATTTGGTGTTTCGCTTCCAATCTTACAAAGGCAGATTGCAACCTCTTCCCTGAATTTAGCCAATCATATTTTTGTTAAGTGGTTATAAGCACTCATACCATATAAAATAACAAATTTAAAGCGTCATTTATGCGGTTTCTAGGGCAAATATTGTTTCAAAATGCTTTAAGAATTTGATTTATTGACAAGCACTCATCCATAATAACATGCATAAAGCGTTTTCCCTTACTCTTTATTAAATACCTTACTTTGAATAGTCTATCATGGTCTTTCATGTTATGGGAATTTCTTTAGTATGGTCATTAAAGTGCAAAAATTGCAGGATATTTTCAAATTCTTTGACAGACATTGTCTTTTTAATTGTTTTGTTACCTAAAATATCACTCCTGTAATCTCTCGCAGATGTAAATTTATAAGTGACATTAGATAACAAATTATAATATAACGTTGAATGTCTGAAATAGAAACTTGTAAAGATTCAAAATGATCATTTTGAAGGCTGTATCTATTTGACTCTTCTAAAATAAGATTCAAAAGTTCATTAAAAAGAGAGATAAGAGAAATAAGAAGAATTGATAAGGGGTACCCAGAGCCATAATTTCAGCATTTAAGGAGTTTTTAACTCTATATTTAATTTGCTCTTCAGGAAAGACTTTTATTCTTCCAAATTTGTTTTTTATACTCCTTTTCCTTTTTGACTTTTTTCTATCAACGATTTGTACAACGGGAATATTTGCAGCATCTGAAAGAATAACACAATCTTTCTCTAAATTAATGCTTCTCAATCTACATAGTCAGTGTTGAATGGGGAGAGACATTCCCCCAGAACATTGAGATATCCCCCCCAGAGAAATTGAAAAGTTGTATGATTTAACAGTGCCCTATCCCTTTATTACTTTATTAACAAATATAAAAAAAATTACCTCCTGTTGCTTTTGAATCAATTTCTTGGGTCACATTTGTTATTATCGTGCAGTCCACGTCGGATTCAGATGCAGAAATAGCATCTTCGCTTCTATTTTTAGCTAGTTTGTATAGTGTATATTCCCAACTATCATCAGAAAGTCTAAGATATTCATCATCAGTATCACATGCAAATAATATTGCACTGATTTCACCTTTGTTCGCCCTTTGCTCGCCATTTTTCATTCGAATTTATTATGAATTCTATACTCTTTGTTCCACGTCTGGCACAAACACAAAAACAAGATTTCAAGCTAATGTACTAAAATATTTCAGTTTTAAATCAGTCTAAATAACAAATATTTGATATATTTAAATGTCTAAAAAATTTTCTTGCGATACTTTCAAGATTTTCTGGTGAAAACGTTCAAGCAAATTCTACCGTTTTTTTGCGATGCAGACTCAAAATTTTTTTGGGGAAATGAAAATCTAATAGATATTGAGGCGGAGAAATCTAGTGAGAAACACAGGTACAAAACTCTTTATTTAAATGTTCTGGATGTAGTACGAAGCTCAGATCACCTATATTTAAGATTCGCAGGAAAATAGAAAGGATTTATTAATATGCACCACATATGGCACACCATGCAGTGAAGGGTTAATGAATCATTAATCTTTTTTATAATATGTGTGTAAGGTACTCATGGGTGTAATTGAATTAAAAACTAATCAATATATTGAAATTTAAAAAAGTTACAGGCAATTACATACAATTAGGTTTCATCTTTCAGAAATATTTGATGTAATTCTTCATAAAAACAGCTATAGGTAAACAAATAATATGTGTAGAAGAAAATCTTTAGTTCATTACACTCTAGACATTATAAAATACTTAAGTGAAAAATTAATTTTATGGTCATATTAAGTAAACTTTTGAGCTATAACCTGTGTTTACTATTTTGAATAAAAATCAAGTTTATCAAAAAAATGCAGTTAAAGATTTCACATGAGTTTAAAAGTACATTTTAAAGCAAAATAAATACTTTCAGTATTGAAGTTCTCAGTTATGAAGGTATTTTCAGTACCTTTTTATAACTTGAGACTTCTACTACATTATTCACTTCACATATTTTTACATGTAACTCCATTTCTGACAATTTTTTTAAATTGCAGTTTAATGTAAAACCAAAAGAAGAAAATGATGGAGAAACGTATCTTAAGTAAGCTATGCTTTATAAAATATAAAAATTTGAGTGAAAATATGAGAATCTTTGTCAAAATGTAGCAAATTGTCACAGAAACGGCGTCAGCCGTATAAAAAAAAATTCTTAACCCCCTCACTGACAAGCCCGTGTTAATACGTTCACTAAGCTCCAGGTTTCACTGCAATGCAAGCAATATTTAAAGTAATATTATTCTATTGGTTTAATGTATTTTTAATACATTTAACAATGATTAGTACTTCCAAGGATTGCATTCATCTTCGTTATTAAGTTTTTTATAAAATGTTCAAAGAATCATTTTTTTAAGCATTTAAAACAAAATGCAGAGAAAACAACATTACAATTTTGCCCTTTTCTAAGACAGTCGGAGGGAATAAATGATTAAACTTTTTAATCATATGAATGTAAGGTACTCATGAGCGTAATGAGCTAAAAGCTAATAAATGTATTGAAATGTAAAAAAATTACAGACAATTCCAATTATATACAATTAAGTTTAAATTTTTAGAAATATCTCATTTAATTCTTCATAAAAACAGCTATAAATCAACAAATAATATGATTGGAAGAAAATCTTTAGTTCATTACATGTTAGACAATATAAAATACTTAAGTGAAAATTTTTGAGGCCATATTAAACTTTTGAGTTATAATAAACTGTGTTTATGTGTGTAAATGAAGGTAAAGTACACAGAAAGAAGATATTTTTGCATAGAAATGTGGGGTCGGAAATGGAAAATGTAGGCGAAAAAACAACAAATGCGGAGGCGATGAAAAAAGCGTTTTATTCACATAACATTTACAGTAAGCGCCCAAATTTGCCACCACCAACAGCGAAACGGGCGTGGTAGCATCTAGCAAGGTATTGGGGTACCCTTTCGAAGATTCGAGGATCATCTACGACCACCTTTTGACTCTGATGAGGACGTCATTGGAAGACTTTCAGTTGCTGGCGTACCCTTTCGATGATTCCAGGTGTCTCATCTACGGACACCATTTGACGCTGATGAGGACCTCATTGCAAGACTTTCAGTCGCTGGCGTACCCTTTCGATGACTCCGGGTGTCTCATCTACGGAAACCTTTTGACGCTGATGAGGACCTCATTGCAAGACTTTCAGTCGCTGACGTAACCCTTTCGATGATTTCAGGTTGACACTGATGAGGACCCCATTGCAAGACTTTCAGTCGCTGGTGTACCCTTTCGATGATCCCAGGTGTCTCATCTACGGGCACCTTTTGACGCTGATGAGGACCTCATTGCAAGATTTTCAGTCGCTGGCGTAACCCTTTCGATGATTTCAGGTTGACGCTGATGAGGACCTCATTGCAAGACTTTCAGCTGGCGCACGCTTTCGGTGATTCCAGGTGTCTCATCGACGGACACCTTTTGACACTGATGAGGACCATTGCAAGACTTTCAGTCACTGCTGCAACTATTTGTGAAATACCTAGAATCTTCGAAAGGGTACGCTAATTAAAATAACAACAACAATCAGAAAATTTTTTGAACATAAATAAAACATTTGGTGTTTAAAAAAACCTAATAAATATTTTGTACAATTATTCTGGCTTAGGTTCTATATTCAACTTTTGTATAGGAACTTTTTGAAAATTCAATTTTAAAAAAAAATATTTTCTTTTTGAATTTTGTAATTTCTTTAGCTTTATTTTTAGTCTACATCATTCCCCCCCCCCCAAAAAAAAGGGCAAGAATAAAAAATACATGGAATAGATTAGCAACAAATTTAGAACCATCCCTAAAATTAGCTTCATAATTTATTTCTTTATCTTATTTTTTTAAATACATTGACAATAAATATTTCATTAGAATTCATAAAACTGAAAAATATTGTTAATTTTAAAATATTAAGAAATGATACACGTTTTTTGAAAAGAAAATATTTCTCCTATTGAAATTCTTACTGATACAACATTTTTTTTTTTTTTTTTTTTTTTGCTTTCCCTCCTTATTCTAAATTCACTGTACTTTTTACACAAGAACTTTTAGCCTTAGGAAAGATGTCAGAATAGAATGTCAAAAAAATGGGATGAGTAGTTCCCGAAAGTTCAATAAAATCGGATTAATGCACCCAAGGCAATTCACTGAATCGGAATAAATTTCTAGATTGATTTAACAATGAAATCCGTCCTTTCGCGTTTTATCATTCCAGTTTATAACTAAATCTAAGTTTTAAAAACTATATTAATTTTGTAATATATAACTTTAGGGTATACTGAAAACATATCGGAATGGAATAACAGAAATATGAAATGAACCCACCCCCCCCTTTCCCGCGTAATCGTTTCGCGATTCCGTTCAGTATAATGAAGCAGTCGCTAATTTCTAGCCAAACCCAGACGTAATTGTTTCGCGTTTCAGATGACACCGCACCCCCACCCCTTCTCATTAGTTAATGTAAATTATCTTCTTTCTGTAAAAATCACTTTTCCATCGAACCTTAAAAAAACCCAAAAACACAAGTATATCGAAATACAGAAGATTCTTCCCATTCCCCGTCCATCCTATCTAAATTCTCTACTGTCATGGTTTTCGCCAAGCACAATTCCCGCTAAGGAAAGACAGAAAGCTCTGATCAGTCAGATGCTTTTCGCGGTATCTAGGCAGATTTTCATTGGTTCATTTTCAAATCGTTACTTTTTAGGGTTCCGTACTTAAAAAGTAAAAACGGAACCATTATAAGATCACTCCTGTGTCTGTCCGTCTGTCTGTCTGTCACAGGCATTTTACTCGTAAACTATGGAACTAAGAAAGTTCAAATTCGGGGAAGTAATAAAGACCATTGACCCACATATTTTCAGATTAATAAATATCCATAAATATATTTAGTAAAAAAGTAGAGGGGCTAATTATGCTACTTGCAAAAAAAAAAAAAAAATCTTTTCTTTGTATATCATGTGGGGTATCCTATGAAAGCTTTTGTTACTCTGAACTCAAAAATGCATTCCTTTTAATTTTAGGTATTATCTTTTCAAAGATATTGTTGAAAATGTAGCGCAAAAATATGTCCCCCCCCCCCCCCCCACATCTAATTCCGAATCCACTGAAACTAAAATTATGAAAAAAAATAGAGGTAGTAGACGTTAATATAAACCTTGCAGGAAAATTATAGCGATTACCCTAGGTCACATAGCTTTTGAGTAATTAGAACTTTTCTGTTGTACACAAATCTCGATTTACGGTCATTCGGAAAAATTGTTGAGCATCGCTGAATATACCTATCGTTGCAGAAGAATAAAAGCATTGTTGATAATGATTTTCGAAAAAAATCATCGGTAATTAGCCGATATATTGACCCTTAAAGGTACGGTCAGTTTAGACATACACAAGGACAGGGGCGGCGTACTCTATGCCTAGTTAACAACTTTTTATGATATATATGTGTAATGTAATGTCCAGTAACAGAATAAAAGCAATAAACGTCAAATTGTTAAAAACATACTAATTTAAGGGTTCTTGGGACCCTAAAAAGTGGAAAAAATGAAAAAAAGACCATTTTCAACATTTAATGTCTTAAAATGTATATGATTTTAAAACGCAATTTTAATTGGGATGAAAGATATAAGTATGTTCTTTCGTTTCACGTATTTAAAAAATTGCAAGATACAGAATTAGTATTTAAAGGGGGGCTCGAAACTGTTAGACATTTGTCGAACAAAAAATTGGCATAACAGTTTACGCGCGGGATTACAAAATAAATATTACAACTAGAATGAACATTTTGGTGCTTACTTATACTTCAGATTGTAATAATTTACCTGAACTTAAATAAATTTTTATTTAAAGCATTTTTATATTTTTAATGCAATGTTGCATTTAGCTGATACAAAATTTTGAAAATTTCAACAGTAAAATCACCTGTAAAATATTTTTTTGAACAATAAAAAGAAAATTTTAGTTTCCGTTTATACAGACTAACATGAAATATATGTTTTGAAAATTTCATGAAAAAATATTCAGAAGTTTTTTAGGTATCTTGCGCGTTATGCCCAAAAAACGCCATTTGGAAAATAATGACTTTAAAGTTTCGGAAACGCCGCTTCAGCTATTGAGCGGGTATAAATCTAAAAGCCAAAACTTCTGTTCTAATGGGAATTTCAAGGAAACAATTATATCAAAATATTCAGAAAAGATAGGAGTTTAACATCTAAAAAAATTAAAATTTCTTATATTTTGAAGCTTTAAGAGTCCTGCGACCACTTAATCCTTTCCGGTACGCAGTAATTCTATTTATAAACTTGTGAAATAATGAACTGACACCAGAATTTATAAACGAATTTATTAGAAAATGCGAACTTGCTTATTTTTACGTACATGATAAAAGGAAAATTATAATCAAATATTCTTGGTGCCGTTTATCTGTTTTGGAATTAAAATTAGGTGTCCGTTTTTTAAGAACATCGCCCTTGAAAGATTTAATTAGAATGAATCGCATAAATACTGTGGGATTCGCGATAGTTTGCATTGATTGTATCTCGCAATACGCCACGAGTGACTTTAAAAGTTAATTAAACACCTATCTGGAAAAACGCGGCACTGACCAAGGCGGCGATGCAATTTTGAGAACTCAATTCGAAGCGCGCTTAACACAATGCCAAATTTAAACTTTGAACAAAGGTTTTGTTTTAGCTACACTGTAGAAATAAAGGTTATTACTACGCTGAATTTAGTTTCATGAAATGCCAAATGAAGTTTAACTATGCACTGCTTTTGTTGTCAGTACCGAATTAAGTTCATCATAAACAGATTAGGATAATATTAAAAAAAGAGTTATACGAATAGCTATATTTGATATTATTTAGGTTCCATATCTCTTTGAACTTTCATGGTATACCTGATTATACTTTTCTAATATATACAGTTATACCCAACCCTACGTTGTATAGTTTTTTTACAAAGTCTTAGTATTCTTTTAGCAACTTTTTTTTTATATAATACAATTACAAATTCATATATTTATTGTACGGAACCCTCTGTTCGCGAGTAATGCTCGCACTTGACCGTTTATTTATATATATAGAAGCATTAGTACGATATAATGCAACTGAAATTGATAATGATATCTTAATATTAAAGCAACTATATAAATAATTCCTACGACAAATCACGATCAAAGACGAACATTTAGAATTATTAAAAATAAACAATCAGAAAATATGGTATTTTAAATTATCAATTGCGTCATGCATTCTTTTATTTTAAGATTGCTTACAAAGTTCAATCAGGAATGTTGAATAAAGTTATCACTGAGATTAATAAAAAAAAAAAATATATTTGTTAATGAGTTTTGTTTCAACATTTAAAACAGCTTTAATAAAAAATAAAACAAAAAAATATTTTTTTTCTTTCAAACTTTTAAGGCTTTTCTCAAATCGAAACTGTCTACTTTCTGACACATTTTAGGATTTATTTTCAGCCTCAATCGCATGGATTTAGCAGATACTCTTACTCAGAAATGTAGTAATCGAACTGTTTTTTTCATTTTTTGTTAAAAGTCTGATTTTATAATGCGAGAGATAATGCTATATCAATGGAATTTTCGGAAGCAACAGCGCGGGAAAAGGAAAAAACTGTATGTTTTTCTTTTAATTTCGAAAATATATTGATTTTTGAAGTTTCTACAGTTAGTGACACCTTTTAGAAACAGGCAGAGGTACTCAGTAGAGGTTATTGCACATTTTTAATAGTGGCTATATTATATTTTCGTAGATTAAGAAAATTTACTTTTTTACAGTGTAGGTACAGATTTCTATATCGAATTATGTACTTTGGTGCATTTTTTAAACAAACAATCAGAAAATTTAATCTGCTTTTTACCTGATTTATAAACTGTGGGTGATTTTATTTGTTTTTTCCATAAGTTGCCGTAAAATCAACTGAAAATTTAAAAAGATAATCGCAAAAGAAATGGCGACAGCTATTGAAGTTATTTTTGCAAGACATTTGTGAAGCAAGGAAACTCTTTACTATACTACCTTGCTTTAATACCGAACTAAAATAGACACAAGCTGTAATTTATAATTCAAGAGACAGGGCTGCACTACTTCAAACTATGATTATTGCTCAAAACAAAGCTTGTAATGTCAAAATTCAAACACATTCATTTTGACGTTTCAACAACTAAACAGAGAGAAGCCAGGTTAACTTTGGTCCATTTTAATGTCTTAATCCACACTTTAAAAAAGACAAACGTTTCTTAATCTGGAAAAATTAAATATAACCACAAGCAAAAAATATGCAATCACCTCTTCAGAGTTACCACCGATTCCAAAAAAGTGTACTTTATCTTTAGAAACCTCAGAAAATAATATATTTTTAAGATTTAAAGAAGCATTTATAAAAACAAAGTTTATTTTTCTGCCACTGATTTTTGGAATTGTTTCCTAGTTGCTTTTGTAGTACATTAATCAGTTTTCTCAAACCCTAATATTATTTTTATCTTACAAGCTATCAAAGCCTGAAAGCTAATGTGCCCGCCGGTTCTGTATGTACGTATGTATGTACGTAATGCGATAACTGTTGATAGAAATATCCGATTTGCCTCAATTTTTTTAGGTTCATTCTGGTAAGGCACTTCCCTGATTAGTTTTGAGGGTTCATTGGGTAAGTATATAGGTGAAAAGGGGGCTAATCCCCCCCCTTAACTTACATAAATGGCTATTCCATGCAGAATTATCAGATTTTCTTCGAATTTGGTATACCGGTTAATTCTGATAAGGCGCTTCTGTTATTAGATCAGAAGGTTCATTGTTTTAGTCTAAAGGGGGAACAGGGGGCTAATACCCCCTTAATATAGATAAATGGGTTTTTCTATCCGATTTGCTTCAACTTTAGTATACAGGTTTATTTCGATAAGGCGCTTCCCTGATGACATTTGGAGGCTCAGTTGCTAGTCCCAATACTGCAGTAGTGTTAATTAGTCATTTGTCGAAGAGCACTTGCATGTCCCCTTCCCCTCTTCATCGCTTTTCGCTTAATTGAGCTCTATCTTAATAACTCAATTTCTATTACTCATATCTTTTCGAAGGTAATTCAAAATTACATTAATATCTTGATTATCACCTCTCGCAATCTTAAAGTTAATTTATGAGTTGTGGTTACCCCTATTTCCGAATAGTACTTTCAGAAAATCTTAAGGCGTCACAGGATTCATTAAATCGAAAAAAAAAATGAAAAAAAAAGACAATTTTCAACATTTAATATCTTTAAAAGTATATGATTTAGAAACAGAATTTTTATAGGGATTGAAAGATATGAGTACGTTCTTTCATTTCCTGTATTTAAAAAATTGCAAGAAGTGGAATTAATTTTTAAAGGGGGACTTTCCACCGCCCTCTGGTGGTGGAAAGTAGAACTAACATATTTTGAATTTTGGGTATATTTAAGGTTATTATGGAACAGCTAGTCATTATATGAAGAAATTGTTTTAGCTATAATAAGTATAATTTTATTTAATATATTGACTACCACTAGTAAAGCAATAATTTTTACATAATTACCATATTAGAATATCTTCTTTTCCTGCGATGCTATGCATAATTTTTCTATATCTAACTATTTTGCTTTCTATTTGAAATTAAAAAGACCTATTTCTTTAAGTTAATTTCATGAGACAGCGAATGCAATAAAATAAAAAGGAGGTTCAGTTTTGCAATGTATATTACTGAAAATAATAAAATATGATCCAATTGTGAAACATTCTCGTACGTCAGCAGAGATCTCAGTATTAAATAATTAATGTTTTTTATGTATTTGCAATATTATAAGTTAGATGCTACATCTAATATATAAAAATGAAAATTTGTCTGTCTGTATTTCTATACAAATTCACAATTTGGAAGCCAGAATTGTGAAATGTTACGTATATGTGTATTAAAACACGGCCGAGGCAACTAGAGTAATACGGTATCAGAATAACTTATAGTTCATTTCTAATTAATAAATAACCACAAATTTAACAGCATTTTCCAATCAAATTTAAACATTTTTCGTTATAGCTGTTGCCAACAATTAAAAATCCACAATAAAATTTTTACCACAATAATTACTTTTCTATTGTAAGATTTCCACGCGAAAAAAATGAAACAAACGGTTTCACGAATTATAAAAAAAAACGGAATATTAGGAATATTACATCATAACTTTTCTACTGCAAAATTTCAAAGTGATAAGTGAAAATAAAATAAATAGTTTCACGAATTAAAAACAAAAGTGAATGTTACGTCATAATTTTTCTGTTTTATGATTTCCATGTGAAAAATTATATTTAATTAATTTCAAGAAATAAAAAAATTGGAATATTACGTCATATTAGAAATATAAAGGATATGGTGAATATGTAATATCATATAGGTGTGAAAAAATGTATTGAAGCATGATAAAAACTCGATTATGGAAATATTGGCGTATTTTAATATTATTGCTACAATGATGAATGGAAATAAGTTCATTTATAGCTGCATTAGTTTGCGTCTGTTATATAAATTTATACATTTTTATATTGGTTTTCATTTGGTGCATGTGTACAACACTTTGATTGTTTTTAATTTTTATTTTTTTATGTTGTATGTTAAGTTTTGAAATTGGTTTTTCAAAACAAACATTCTTCAAACTCTGGGCAACACCGGGTACTTTAGCTAGTTAATAATAGGTTTAAAAATGACTAATATCACAATTTGTAAGTAGCTTTATGCCTAATTGCAGCTATTGCTATGCCATTTAAATTAATCATACTTTCGAATTAAAATTTCATTAATATAATAGCTGGTTCCAATCATTGCTCGGAAAAACGACATTTTGATTTTTGCTTTTGTTTGTTTAATGCGTGAAAACCACTGATTCCACTAACCAGTGTTTCTTAAAATTAATATATGCAGCAATTTCTGTATATGTAAACATGTGGCACGCTACATAGTTGATAGATATTGTTTGTAAATTTTTTGACACGCACTCATAAAAATTTCCCATCCCCGATAATTATTAGACGTCACAGTGGCATCTATTGGTAATATTTGGAGCTAAATTAATTTAATAAAAAAATCCCCGACTTTACACATTAATCTCCTGCAGAGATAAATTCAATAGCTGTCGTCTTTTATTTGTGATTGAATTTCAAAATTTTCAGTCCATCTTAAGACAAAGAAAGAGCGCATCTTGTTATAGCGATTTGACTAATCACATCTGTTCATATCGAAATCTGCTAGCTGATTTAAAAATTTTAACAGATTAGTAATTTCTATCTGAAAAGTAACATTTACAAAAAAAATATTTGCTGGTAACAAATACATACCCTCTAACTCGTAAGGCATGGTGACGTCACGGCGACGTCGTTGTAAAGTCACACTGTGATTTTGTGACCGTCGATGTGACGTCATAGTGACTAGAATGCGAGGTCGTTATGGCCGTTTTAGAGGTAGTTTCTGACGTCACATTGTGACCACTCTGTGAAGTCACGGTGTGACAAATTTGTGAAAAGTGTGTCATTTGTGACTATTTTGGCATTAACTTTGTGACGAACCTGTAACGACAGCGACAATGCTTTGACGTCACACTGTGACTAATTTGTGAAATATGTGTCATTTGTGACGAACTTGTCATAAACAATGTGATGATTTCAAATGAAAATCAAATTTCAAATTAATTGCTTAAAAGGTCAAAGGCCAACATAGAGAAAAAGATTCCAAGCCGGGACTCGAGTCCGGGCCATCAGTGTAGCGCACTGACATTCTACCGACTAAACCACATGGAACGAGACCCAGCCGGAAAAATTTCTTACTAGTACATGTTGGCAAGGCCACAAACGCAGCACAAGATGGAATGTTTATCGTGAGCCGCCAACATCGGGTAAACACGAAACTTAATTAAATCCAGCATCGATTCAAACTATATAAATACTTGGAAATTTTTCGATAGAGAACCATTCGCCTTGCATACAATATTTCAAATGAAAATCAAATTTCAAATTAATTGCTTAAAATGCAATTTTAATTTGAAATTTGATTTTCATTTTAAATATGCAAGGCGAATGTTTCTCTCTGGGAAAATTTCCCAGTATTTATATAGTTTGAATCGCTGCTGGATTTAATTAAGTTTTGTGTTTGCCCCATGTCGGTGGCTCATGATAAATATTCCATCTTGTGCTGAGTTTGTAGCCTTGCCAACATGTAATAGTAAGACATTTTCCAGGCTGGGTCTCGTTCCATGTGGTTTAGTCGGTTGAAAGTCAGTGCGCTATACTGATGGCCCGGATTCAAGCACCGTTATGGAATTTTTTTCACTATGTTGGCTTTTGCGCCTTTTAAGCAATCAATTTGAAATTTGATTTCCATTTGAAATATTGTTTGCAAGGCGAATGTTTCTCTCTGGAAAAATTTCCAAGCATTAATACTGTGATGATTCTTGTTATAAACACTGTGGTGAATTTTAAAATAAAGTTTTGTTTGAAATATACAATATTATCTTTTTACCGTACTTTTTAGCAAAGTATCGCTATTTTGGAGTCCTATTCTTCTAAAATACTTTTAATTTTTACACTGAAAGAAACGATGCTTATCAACTGGCATCCTTTTTTATTAAGTTCTAAGCTTGATCTTGAGTTCAAGCTTTATATTAAGAATGTGTAAGTTTTTATGTGTTGTGATTTGTTATTATTTTATTAAATACGAACATGGAGTCTAACGGATATTAATATATTTCCTATTTAAAGAAGAATAAGATAAGCCATATTTATTTAAATTTTCTATTCCCGTGTATATTGTATTTTGTTAATATGAGCTAAATAGATTTGGTATGATTTATAGGAAATGACTGATTTGGGAAATAGAAAAAACAAGTAAGAAAAATCATGCGTTAAGCATAGATTATAAAGCCCTTTCCAATGCTTCCTGAATGCTTTAACTAGACATCGTAATTTAAGGAAATAACGTAAATAAGAAAGTCCTTCCGGCCAGTGCCGGGAGGAAGAGGTAGCTTTCATAATCCTTATTTTAAAAAAGCCAACTTATATCATGCAAACACACGAAGCTCAATTTAGTGGAAACCGAATATAGGAGATTCAATACTAATTTTTATCAATATAATGAATGAGAATTTCGCGAAATTAGTCAACTTTATCCAAGCTGCTTTTCTTTAAAGTAACTTATATTTGGCTGCCAAATTCGGCAATTTCTTTAAAGTGCCTGTCATTTTAAGACAACATGGTGGATGAGGCTAAGCAGTGAACTTGGTCGAGACCTTAGTAATTGCTGTGCACATGCTCACTCTCATCGGAATCGTTTAATATATAGGAGTGCTGTCGCACGCAAAAAATCAGATTTTTCAAAATGTCACCCACAATAGAAATTGAAACTGCTATATCTGAGCCATTTTTTAAGGTAAAGACAAACAAAAAATGCTCCTGAATCCTTATATCAAGATCAAATACTTAAGAAAGAAACCTTTTTCAATTTCTAATTTTTTTGCACCTCACTTTAAATATATATCTATTCTTTAATTTAATGGCCGCCATTTTGAAACAAGATGGCTGATGAATCTGGCCAGCGAACTTGGTCGAGGTGTTGATGTATACTATCCACATGCCTTCTTACATCGAAATAGGCGAATACGTGTCTTATCGCGTGACAAATACAAGATCGTTTCAAAATGTTAGCCATGCTAGAAATTCAAAGTGCTATAAATCAACCATTTTTTAAGATATCAACAAAAGAACAAATTTTCAGAAACAAAAACTGCTCCGGAATCTTTGTATCAAGGCCAAACACATAAAAAAACCTTTTTCATTTTCCAATTTTTTAATACCTCATTTTGAATTTTAAATTTAATTTTTTTTAAATGGCAACCCTTTTGAAACAAGATGGCGAATGAAGCTGGCCAACGAACTCGGTCGAGACATTGGTATGTACTATGTACAGACCAAGTTACATCCAAATAGGTTCATAAATACGCCTGTTATCGCGTGACAAAAATCAGGTCATTTTAAAATGTCAGCCACAAGAGAAATTCAAAATGCTATTACTCAGCCATTTTTTTTTTGATATAGACGAAAGAAAAACTGTTCCGGAATCTTTGTATTAAGGTCAAAACACATACAAAAAAAATCTTTTTCATTTTCCAATTTTTTGGTATCTCATTTAAATTTTTTTATTTTTTAATTTTTTTAAATGGCCGCCATTTTGAAACAAGATGGCGGATGAAGCTGGCCAACGAACTCGGTTGAGATATTTGTATGTACTATGTACACACCAAAAGTGCATCCAAGTCGGTTCATAAATACGCCTGTTATTACGTGAGAAAAATCAGGACGTTTCAAAATGTCAGCCACGCTAGAAATTCAAAATGCTATAACTCAGCCATTTCTTAAGATATAGACGAAACAAAAACTGCTCCCGAATCTTTTTATCAAGGTCAAACACATAAGAAGAAAATATTTTTTCAATTTTCAATTTTTGGTACCACATTTCAAATTTAAATTTTTCTTAAAAATTTAAATGGTCGCCATTTTTAAACAAGATGGCGGGTGAAGCTGGCCAACAAACCCGGTCGATACATTGGTATGTACTATGTATAAACGAAGTTACATCCAAATCGGTTCATAAACACGCCTTTTATCGCGTGACAAAATTCAGGACGTTTCAAAATGTCAGCCACGCTAGAAATTCAAAATGCTATAACTCAGCCATTTTTTAAGATATAGACGAAACAAAAACTGCTCCGAAATCTTTGTATAAAGGTCAAATACATAAGAAAAAAATATTTTTCCATTTTCAATTTTTTGGTACCACATTTCAAATTTTATATTTTAAAAAAAAATTTAAATGGCCGCCATTTTGAAACAAAATGGCGGATGAAGCTGGCCAACGAACTCGGTCGAGAGATTAGTATGTACTATGTACACACCGAATTACATCCAAATCGGTTCATAAATACGCCTTTTATCGCGTGACAAAATTCAGGACGTTTCAAAATGTCAGCCACGTTAGAAATTCAAAATGCTATAACTCAGCCATTTTTTAAGATATAGACGAAACAAAAACTGCTCCGGAATCTTTGTATAAAGGTCAAATACATAAAAAAAAATATTTTTCCATTTTTAATTTTTTGGTACCACATTTCAAGTTTTAAATTTTTTTTAAAATTTTAAATGGCCGCCATATTGAAACAAAACGGCGGATGAAGCTGGCCAACGAACTCGCTCGAGACATTGGTATGTACTATGTACACACCGAATTACATCGAAATCGGTTCATAATTACGGGAGTTACAGTGTGACATAGGTCAGATATATATATATATATATAGATATATATATATATATATATATATACATCTATATATATATATATATATATATATATATATATATATATATATATAGCACATTATGTTTTAAATGCGTTTGTCGAACCCAGAATCCTGCACCATAAATAAACTAAGTATAACCATAAAACATCCAAGAAATTTAAACAGATATAACCTGAACAAGAAAAAAACAACAAAAGGCTGTGGCCTCTTCAGCGGTGGGCATTTTAGAAAGCACAGCAATGTTTCAGATTAATTACAATTTACAACAAACTATTATTCAGCAGTGGCAGTGGGTTTCGGCCAGAGTGTCGCAAAGCATAAATCAAATGCTTTCAATTGTTTTTATGTTTTTATGCATTTGATTTATGTTTTGATTTGATTTATGCTTTGCGACACTCTGGCCGAAACCCACTGCCACTACTGAATAATAGTTTGTTGTAAATTGTAATTAATCTGAAACATTGCTGTGCTTTCTAAAATGCCACCGCTGAAGAGGCCACAGCCTTTTGTTGTTTTTTTCTTGTTCAGGTTATATCTGTTTAAATTTCTTGGATGTTTTATGGTTATACTTAGTTTATTTATGCTGCAGGATTCTGGGTTCGACAAACGCATTTAAAACATAATGTGCTATATATAATCTGTGTGGTTATATGCAGCTGTAGCGCTTATCGCATGGATTTTATTTTTATTTTTATATTTTACTTTTAGTTTTACTTTTGATTTTTCTGAGCTTATATATATATATATATATATATATATGCCGGCCTGTCTCCATGGATCCAATTTCTTCTGGTTTTAGTTTGAATGTTTTTAAAGTTTGCCGTTTTTAAAGTATGTTGTTTTTAAAGTTAGTTGTTTTTAGTTATTTTGTAGTTGTCATTTGGTTTAGTTTATTTATTGTTGGATCAGTTCCGTAGTTTCGAATTTTTGGTTTGGTTTTTGGATATTTTTGATCTGTGAAGTAAGATGGCGAGTCTACTGCTTTTGCGGGTCATGTTAAGTATATATTTTGGCGACAGTTATGAGTTGGTTGGATTTGAGTATAGGCGAATCATCGGGCATGTGTCGGATTTGCTTGTACTTAGTATATATGATTTTGGGAGCTTCGGTTCGTAATGATTGTTCGTGTAAAATTTAATAATTGTTTTTGTGTTGTAAGTTATATATGTTATGTTTATAGTTGTTTAAAATGTTTATTTTAATCTTGTATTTTCGGCCTGCTTTAGTTGTCTCCCTTGTTGCAATTTGTAGATTTGGAGTGGACATTTTGGTGGAAATGGCGCTGTACGGTAAAATGGCTATTGTATTGTTTG
This sequence comes from Maratus speciosus, assembly GCA_963932465.1. Classification (NCBI taxonomy): domain Eukaryota; kingdom Metazoa; phylum Arthropoda; class Arachnida; order Araneae; family Salticidae; genus Maratus; species Maratus speciosus. Next base: position 50,385,049 of record OZ010790.1, read on the forward strand.
ATATAAAGCGTTTGTTTGTAGGTAATGGGTGTGAAGTTTCATGGTTAAAAACATTTTTTTCACGAATTTAAAAACATTATGAAAATGAAAAATATTAATGAAAATGGTACCGGCAAGATATGGTTTTATAAAAAAGACCGTAGTGCCCGGTCGGCTCCCAATTGTATGGTAGGGGGTGGATCGTTAGACTGCGACCATGACTTAGGCTATAAAGTTGGTTATAGTGGCGAAGAGTGTAATGATGATTGTTGTTGCTACGGGGAGACACGAAGTAAGGTTAATGTTTATATAAATAAAAAAATAAATAAAAATTTTAAGATAGGTGAAAAATATATTAAAAAATGTATGTTGAATTGTTCTTTGAAAAATGATAGTGCCAATTACACTGACTATGGAAGTTTGAGATATAAAACAAGGATTTTCTATAACAGTAACGTGGCCCAATATTTAAAAAAATTAAAAAATGGTGGTAGAGGTGAGAAGAACATAGTCAAATATAAAACCAAATGTTTTTATAACAAAAAACTAAAGGGTGAAGATGGTCTGGGCGAACTGAATTTAAAAACTTGTACAGATAAACGTTGTAAAGTGTGTGTATGTGCCGGCGGTTTAGTAGAGGTTAATGATAATGGAGAGTATTTAAAATTCTGCAAGGTTTATAACTGTGTCTACAGACTGAGATGTAGAGTTTGTAATATGTCGTACATAGGACAAACTACAACTCCTTTGAATATAGGAATTAACAACCATAAGACAGACATAAGAAAACAAAACAGTGGTAAGGAGGAACAAGAAATTGAGATTACACATTTTGATAGGCATGGAATTGATAATATTGAGATTTCTATTTTGAAAATTGTTCCTAATAAAACTGAAAGATTAATTAGTGAAAGAAATGTGATGGTAAAGTATGGTACGGTATACCCATATGGAATGAATGTAAAGTTCGATCAAAGTAATGTAATAAGGAATTTTAGAGAAAAATTATTGGATGTCTCAATCTATGAAAGGACAAAACATATAATGGATTATGACAGGGATAAAAATCATAGGACAAACGTTGAATTAAAGAAATTAAAATGTTGCAAGGATGTCGAAAAAGTTATCGAAAATTACAACTCAAACGATAACGAATCAGCAATTAAAAACATTATATTTAATGTCAAAAAGAAAATGATACCAGAACTTTTGAGGAATTTGCATAAAAAAACGGGTAACAACAATATTGACATGGCTCTAGATCTATTGAGATTTAGAATAAGAAAACAAAATTTAGATAGTTATGTAAAGAGCATGTATAAAAAAGATGCCGAAAATAACAAAATATACTGTGTCTTGGATTACATGGGGTCACATCTAAAAGGGGTTAACATTAATAAAGTTTTAAATAAGTATAATAGACTGCTGCCGGATAAAAATATAGAGATTTTTAAGGCTTTTAAATATGTTAAACTGATGGGCAGACTCATATATAATTATAACGACTATGCAAAGGATTTGAAAAAAAGTATCGATAATAGTGTTTGCTATTGTCACGAAGTGAAATTCAACGAATATATAAATCCAACATACGGACACGTATTAACGGGTAGTTTGGATATTGTACATAATAAGAATTTGAGTGAAATCATGAAATACGGAACGAGTTACAGGATTAGGAGAATATTAACAAGAAATATGGCAAAAAAACGCTTGAATATGAACTTAGATATTTTTATTCAAAAATTAGTTTATAAATACAATTTGCCAGCTAGCGTTTTCGAGGAATGGAAGTATCATATTTTAAAAGATTTCTGTAGAAATTTTGAGAGTAACTCTGAGGGGGTTTCGGTAAAGTATTATAAGGATTTGAAAGAATCTATAACAGAATTGCAGAATAAATTTATAATTACGTATATAGATAAAGCTAACAAAAATTACGCAATTATTTGTAAAACATTATATGGTAAATTACTCAGGGAGGCTTATGGTAATGAAATAAACTATGAAATTGTCAAATCAAATAAACAAGTTATTAGTAATAGAGTAAAAGCATATTATAAAAATATTAAAATAAAGCAAAATAGTACTAGCTTTCCATATTTGGTAATGGTTCCAAAGTTTCATAAAGATCCGGTTGCTTTTAGAGCTATTACATGTGGTTTCGGTTCATATTTGGAAAATTGTAATAAAAAATTGTTGAAATTATTAAAAGAGATTTTTGATGAAGTATTGAAAGATAAACCGGCTTGTATAATAAAAAACAGCTTTGAGTTAATTAAACATTTAAATCTAATGAAAAACATTTCAAATTTAACAGCGTATGATTTTGAAGATTTGTATAATAGTATAGATTTGGACAATCTTAAAATAAAAATTATGGAGTTTTTTGTAAATATAATTCCTCAACTATCGGACAGGAATGGTTTACTAATTTGTTTAACTTTGTAGTGAGTGAGAACTACTTATATGACGGGAAAATTGTTTACAAACAAGTTAGAGGTATTCCAATGGGGGGATGTTGTAGTTCGATTTTAGCCGATATCTACTTATATATGTATGAGGAACAAATTGATATAAATGAGGATATGAAGTGCTTTCGTTACATTGATGACGTTTTAATAGTCAGATGCAATGATGTGAAAAAAGAAAAATTTGATTGCTATCCTAAATGTTTAAATTTGAAATTGGAGTCAAAAAGTAAAAACATGGTCAACTATTTAGACATTAATATCGAGATAAAAAATGGTGAGATAAAAACAGATATATATGATAAACGAAAAAGCTTTAACTTTGAAACTATAAAAATCTTAAATTTTGGATCAAATGTGCATATCTCAATATATAGAAATATTTTTATTAACGGGTTAAACCGTATAGATAGATTGACATCAAATACTGGGGAAAAAATTGAAGAACTTTACAATTGGTATATTCTGGCATTGCACCATGGCTATCCTGAGAGATTTTTGAAGAGTCTGCTACGAAATTTCGTAAAGTGTAAGACTTATCGCAGAGATTTAGAGGTAATGTGGATGCGAAGAAAGGAGTAACCGTGGCTCTGACTGTTCAGGGTTTGCATGCACGATTGTTTGGGGTTTCATGTTCAGTTGTTGGTTTTCGATGGGTCTAGGCAGCTCATTCGATTTGTTAGTTTTTTCTTTTTGGTCTTGACAGGTTGTTTGGGGAGCGTTGTGCACATAAAAACTGGTTTTAACCCCGCAGTTGAATGTCGCAAGTGCATGCCGGCCTGTCTCCATGGATCCAATTTCTTCTGGTTTTAGTTTGAATGTTTTTAAAGTTTGCCGTTTTTAAAGTATGTTGTTTTTAAAGTTAGTTGTTTTTAGTTATTTTGTAGTTGTCATTTGGTTTAGTTTATTTATTGTTGGATCAGTTCCGTAGTTTCGAATTTTTGGTTTGGTTTTTGGATATATATATGTATATATATATATATATATATATATATCAATTTTGAACGGAGGGTGGTTTCGGGGTCTGGGGGTCATGATCGATGAAAATATACCAAAATTTTTGGAAATCGCTTTCCTCCGAACGGCTGCAATAGGTAGCTTTTTTGTAAAGAAAGCTACCTAATAACTAAGTAAATATTTTAGAAAACGCATAAAACATTTGAAAAACTGATTTCAGCAGTTACCGTCATAGCCAAATATGTTTTCCAATTCTTTTGAATAGCCCTGTATTTAATCTGTAGGTTGATATATACTAGTATATAATGTGAAATTTTAGTTTAGCAAGAAAACGCATAACAGGTTGAAATTCTCATTCAGCAATTTATACTAATATATGAAAACATACTTGAATACTTTTGTACAACCCTGTAGTTTACCTAGAATCTTTATTACACGGCACTATTTAGTTAAAATTTAATTCAAATCAAAACACTCTTAAAACTGCTCAAATCACATTTCCAGAAATTATAATTTATAGACGGCCATATATCCATTTCCTTGCGTGACCCTGTGTATCATTTTATCCATATTCTACAAAAATTTCTTAGTAAATTAAATGCAGTTCAACATAAAAATCCATAACTCATCTAAAGAAGTGGACATGTGTGATCACAGATCGCACAAAGGGTTTCGTTTAAAATTCCTTTCAAAACACTTTATAATTTTGAAAAATCTGTTAGCTCCACATTTCGCAGCCAGGGGTGCACTCTATTCTAAACAAACCTCTATCCGAACGAAACGTCGTTTTACATACTATCCGTAGATATATTAGTCGAGGGGATTGGACACATAGCACCCGAGATAAGTAGGCGCCCCTGGCGGTAAAAAGTGGAGCTAAAATATGTAAGGCTATGGTGCATAATATGAAAGAATGGTCAAAGGGGTGTCGGCAAAAGTTGGAAAAGTGCTCCCCGCGTGAACAGGGCGGAGGTTAGAAAAATTGCTTAAAATACACAAGTTAGAGCCCGACGGAGTAAATAATATAAGACTTTTTGAAAAGTTTATGATTTGTCGTGCGGTCCGACGTATTCAGCTATACGTATGCAAAAATTCATGTCTCCAACTTAATTAGGGGCTCTCTTAGAAAGAATTGCTTAAAATACATATGTGGTAGCTCAAAGCGTTAAACGTAAGACTTTTTCAAGATTTTAAGATTTGTTGCCTGGCCTGAGGTGTTCTACTGTAAGTATGCAAAATTTCAAATCTCCAATTTACTAAGGGGCTCAGTTAGAAAGAATTGCTTAAAATACGCATGTGGGGGACCCAAAGGGTTAAATGCACGACTTTTTCTAAATTTTATGATTTGTCGCATGATGGAGTTTAGCTATAAGTATGCAAAATTTCACGCCTCCAACCTAAATAGGGATTCACTTTGAAAGAATTGTTTAAAATACACATGGGGGAGCCCAAAGGACTAAATTTACAACTCTTTCAAAATTTTATGATTTGTCGTTTGATGTGAGGTGATCAGCTATAAGTATGCAAAATTTCACGCCTCCAACCTAAATAGGGACTCACTTAGAAAGAATTGTTTAAAATACACATGTGGGAGACCAAAGGGTTAAATGTACGGCTTTTTAAAAAAAATTTTGATTTGTCGTTTGATGTGAGGTGTTCAGCTATAAGTATGCTAAATTTCACGCCTGCAACCTAATTAGGGGCTCCTTTTTGAAAGAATTGTTTAAAATACACATGGGTGAGCCCAAAGGGTTAAATGTACGACTTTTATAAAATTTTATAATTTGTCGTTGGATGTGAGGTGTTTAGCTATAAGTATGCAAAATTTCATGCCTCTAATTTAATTAGAGGCTCTCTTAGAAAGAATTGCTTAAAATACATATGTGGTAGCTCAAATGGTTAAACGTAAGACTTTTTCAAGATTTTATGATTTGTTGCCTGGCCTCAGGTGTTCTGCTATAAGTATGCAAAATTAAAAATATCCAATTTAATAAGGGGCCATTTTAGAAAGAATTGCTTAAAATACGCATGTGGTAGCCCAAAGAGTCAAATGTACGACTTTTTCAAAATTTTATAATTTGTTGTATGATATTGTTCAGCTATAAGTATGCAAAATTTCACGCCTCCAACCTAATTAGGGGCTCACTTAGAAAGGATTGTTTAAAATACACATGTGGGAGCCCAAAGGGTTATATGTACGACTTTTTCAAAATTTTATGATTTGTCGTTTGATCTGAGGTGTCCAGCTGTAAGTGCGCAAAATTTCACGCATTCAACCTAATTAGGGGCTCACTTAGAAAGAATTGCTTGAAATACACATGTGGGAGTCCAAAGGGTTAAATGTACGACTTTTTGAAAATTTTATGATTTGTCGTTTGATGTGAGGTGTTCAGCTATAAGTATCAAAATTTCCCTCCTCCAACCTAATTAGGGGCTCACTTTGAAAGAATTGTTTAAAATACACATGGGGGAGCCCAAAGGGTTAAATTTAGAACTTTTTCAAAATTTTATGATTTGTCATTTGATGTGAGATGTTCAGCTATATGTATGCAAAATTTCACGCTCCAACCTAAATAGGGGCTCACTTTGAAAGAATTGTTTAAAATACACATGGGGGAGCCCAAAGGGTTAAATTTACAACTTTTTGAAAATTTTATGATTTCTCGTTTGATGTGAGGTGTTCAGCTATAAGTATTCAAAATTTCAGAATTGTTTAAAATACACATGGGGGAGCCCAAAGGGTTAAATTTACAACTTTTTGAAAATTTTATGATTTCTCGTTTGATGTGAGGTGTTCAGCTATAAGTATTCAAAATTTCACGCCTCCAACCTAATTAGAAACTCACTTAGAAAGAATTGTTTAAAATACACATGTGGGAGTCCAAAGGGTTAAATGTACGACTTTTTGAAAATTTTATGATTTGTCGTTTGATGTGAGGTGTTCAGCTATAAGTATCAAAATTTCACGCCTCCAACCTAATTAGGGGCTCACTTTGAAAGAATTGTTTAAAATACACATGGGGGAGCCCAAAGGGTTAAATTTACAACTTTTTCAAAATTTTATGATTTGTCGTTTGATGTGAGGTGTTCAGCTATAAGTATGCAAAATTTCACGCCTCCAACCTAATTAGAGTCTCACATAGAAAGAATTGTTTAAAATACACATGTGGGAGCACAAAGGGTTAAATGTATGACTTTTTCAAAATTTTATGATTTGTTGTTTGATCTGGGGTGTCCAGCTATAAGTATGCAAAATTTCAAGTCTCCAACATGTATAGTTTCTGAGAACGTGCTCTGTGACGGACAGACAGACGGACGGACAGACAGACAGACAGACAGAGGAGCGAGACGAATAGGGTTTCGTCAGATGAACGAAATCCTAAAAACACCTTTAAGCAATTTGCGAACATACTCCTTAACTCTTACGTATACTTTTGTGTAGCCCTGTATATGAATTATAGCTTTTATATACACCATATACTATGCATAAATATAGAGAATCATAAGAGCGCATATTATAATTAAAAAAGCATTTCCAGCAATTATCGCTAATGAACAGTACAATATCAACTTTTATAAATATCATAAATTATAAATATTTTTTTTTATAAATATTATAAACATCAAATTTTAAAAAGTATAATAAAGCAGTTTAATCTATAAACTTGTTATCAGGCATAAAAAACACTTTATTTCAATGCTTAAATGTCATATTTTATTTTTTAATGCGAAGTATCGAACGTGTATCGAAAACGTAGAAAATGAGTTTACTATCGAAGAAAATTTAATAACGGATTCTGAATGTCTGCAATTAAATGTTTGATTAAAATCACGAACAGTAAAAACGTGCTTACATACAATTTAAAAAAATAAATATAACAATTTGAAAAACACTAAATAATTAGTATTTATAATTGTACTATTAAACAACAACAAAGTACAATAGATGAATTAAATATATTATTAGATTTAACAATTTCTCAAAAATCTCTCGATATGTTACAAGGAATTCCTATTATTTTATAATTTTGGCAAATGTTAAATCAGAAAACATTGATATGAAGATTTAGTATTTTAAATAATAATTTAAAACATTATTAGCAATAAAAAAAAGTCTTTCAAAAGTTTCACTACTATAGTATGTAAAACGACATTTCCCATTCAGTATAATGTTAATTTCTAATCTGAAAAACAATTCCAGATCAGTCTCTTTCTATAGGTATAATATAAAACTATTTAACTCATCTCACCAAACATACAAAACAGGAATAAACAATTTAAATTAAATAAGACCTACTTTTTAAGCTCCATAAATTAATTATTAATATCCGTGTGTATCCGAAAATGGCGACGTCTTTTTCTTCCATTAAAAAAAGCACTCGCAAATCTTACATTTTAGACTAGTAACTTACCGCATCTGTTAGAACAAAAAGTTCTCTGTTTACCCTGCGGTATCGTGGCAGACGATTTTGGGCAGGTGTTAGTTTATTTGTTTTTATATAAACAGATTTGGAACTTACATGTGCAATCATTTCATGAGACTGTCTGTATTTAAATTTTTGTATTTGAAGAATTTTCCAATGTATTTTACCTTTTCTTTTTATCAGTTTTAACCCCCCCCCCTCCCTTTTTCTAAGTAAAGATTGTTTCACACATAATAAATACAAAATATCTTCCTAAAAAATAATAAGATATAAATAAATATCGAGGATAAAAAAATTTTCTTTGTCAATCGTCATTCTTGTCAGGTTAATTTCCTGTAGAATAAAACAATTCGTAAAATAACTTTTTTTTTGAGTCATATCTCTAAGACACAAATTTGAAATACGAATAATAAATTATATCATGGGTTTTGCATAAATTTTGTATTTTTTTTATTATTATTATTCGGAAAATGCTAATTTTATTTTAAAAATCTCAAAGAAGTAGAATTTTTTTTAAAAAATAGTTACTTAAAATAGGTACACTAACAGGAAGAAATATGACTTGAATGCAAATTATAAAGCAAAAAATGTATGTATGACTAAACTCTGAAGACTCTTTCTACGTGCTCATTAAAAGCTGCAGACTTAACTATAATAGAAATTTTTTAGTTTGAAGCCACAAAAGTGTTTCGAATACCAATGGTCGGTAAAAATAAATTAAAAATTTTCCTTTCTGCAAACTAAATATGTAAAGTGTATATATTTAATATTCCTATTTCTAAATATGTTATCCAAATTGCTCCAGCACGTACCATTTTTCCGAGAAACACTTTTATAATAATAAGAATAAGAGAAGGATTATTATATTAAATTGCAATACTAGATAAAATTGAAATCAGAAAAAAAGTATACTTTCACTCTCTTAGATATCAAATTGATAAAATATAGAATGAAAATCGTGCATTTTCCTTTATATGCCCCCCCCCCCCCCATCATCTTTTCGTGTCTGAATTTACTATTTGCTATCCACTAATATATTTTCATTCCTTATGCCGCTGTAACTCGGGCCTTTTAAAAACATTTCTCTTCATTTTCAAAGATTTTTGAAGTTCATATTTTTCTCACACTGTGACTTACAATATGGGGGGATTTTTTTTTGTGAGTGTGACGTGACCTACGTTACATGCAGTGACATAACAATTCTTTTTTATTGCCAGAAAAATAAAATTTTACAGTAACAGCATGTTTTGAAGAATTTTTGTAATTTATTAAAGTTTTCTAAGAAGTTCACATCTCAGTGACAATGTGACATCACTGAGTGGTGGCATTTCGGTCACAGATGTGACGTGACCACAGTGACTCACAGTGACGTCACAATGACGTCACTGTGACCATGCATGCTATGAGGGAAGTGATGAATCTTTTTTTATTAGCTTTTCTTTTTCCGTCAAGCCCTAATTAAAGCTTTTCATCTGGTTGGGTAACCTGATTTTACCCGATTTCTACACGATGCGCGGTTAGTTTCTGGTCTTTTCGGATTGACTTTTATTTCTTTACCACCGGTTGGCTTTAATTATTTCGGGTACAGATAAATTTCGGTTTGCGCTTTGAGTTTTGCGGATCAAGTTCATTTTGACCCGATTTTCCAAAAGAAAGTCCAAAACTTTGCTTCACATGAAAAACTAACATTTTAATGTGAAACCGTATATTCTACTCGTATATGTTTATTTTTCTACATAAAAGATAAAATTTATATGACAGATACAATTGTACAATATTTTCCATAGTTGCATTAAAATATGGTTTAGATTTCTTTAGTTTCGTGTTCCGAGTTATCTAAAAATTGTGCATTGGATTCGGATCGAGTTTCGAGTTATCAAAAACTTTCGGATCGGGTTTTGGGTTACCGAAAATTTATTTGTCGGTTTCGAGTTTACACCAAAAATAAGTTTCGTTTTCCGTTGGGTATAACCCGACAGCCATCTTTTCCATTCTCTCGGCCATAGTGACATCTTTTGTCAAAACAAACCCTTTGTAATTTACATTGTCACTCGTTTATTGAATAACAATGTTATTCAATTCTCAATTTATAAAGCTTATTGTTAGTCTTCTAGGTTATTTAATAATGGATACTTTGGATAAGACTTTTAATTCTTTGAAAAGCATTTAAAAAGATGTTTTGTAAGAATCAAAGTAAATTTTTCTTTAAAAAAGATATGACACCGAAAAGTCCTTACTGTGCTATTCAAAAATATATACATGTAACTGCTTTTGTTTTCGAAATGGCTTCCTTTGAGAACTTGAAATAAGGCTGATAAATTTACTTAAACAATAAAAGTTCTGTTTCAGCATTTCATAGCGAAACTTTAATTAAATACAATGACACATAATATGAAGTCATAGCACAAAGAATCGAACAAAAGAATATACAACTAATTAAGATTAGAAATAAGTTTTTTATAAATTATAATATTTTAACTCAAATATTTAAATTTTATTTTAGTAATATGTCAGAAGCATAAAACTGTCTAACGTTTTCTTACAACAACTAGGGGGCTCGGCACCCTACGAGCTACGCTCGCCAGCCCCCTCTGACAACCCCCTCTAACCATAACCCTCGCCAACCGCAGTCTCTAAAAGCACGCTAATATGATCGGCTTTAAAAAGATTTTGGAAGATTGAATTATAATTTTTTTTTAAATCCCTGTCGGCTTGGCCTACAGGCGAAGATAGATTTCGAAGTTAAGTAATAAATTGACTAACAAAACTTAAATCAAGATTAGAGATAAACCCAGTTTCTTCACTGAGAATGAGTAAAAATCAGCCGCTGTTAAAAGATACAATGGCTGTTTTCGTCTTTGATTAAATAAAATCAGTTAAACATTTCAAAATAAGCTAATATAAAATCAATTGAGTAAACAGGGTAAAAAAAAAAAAAACGTGAAATAAGTAAACTTGGAAAAATAGCTCCAATCACACCCAACCCCTCCCTATTTAAAATGATACGAAATGAAGCTGAAAGATATGAAGAATTACAGACGGCAGGAGTATATAAAATTAAAGCCTCAGATACAGAAAATAAGGAAATTACATACATCGGAATGACCGAGCGAAAAATAAGCGAAAGATATAAGGAGCATATCCGCGACCTAAAATATAATTGTCAAACAACAGCCCTCTCAAGAGCAAATTTAAAAAACCCCATAATACCACAATCAATAGAAAAAATAGCCAAGTACGAAAACCCTCATAATACCCTAATGAGAGAGGCCATAGAGATAAACCTCGACAGACATAATGTATTCAACGATATTACACATGCAAATATTGACTCTCGTTGGCAAAAAATGCTAGAAAGAAGGGGAAAACGAAAGGGAGAAGAGGGGAAAAGAGGGAAGTTACAAGACCTTAAGCGAAACTGCGAAACAACATCATTTGAAACTGAAGACGTCCCGGAATAAGGGATGAAAACGTTTTTTCAGAAAGGTACCAAAAGATATTGGACGATGCGTTGTATATTGTTAAATAGCATATTTTTTTAAAAATCTACCGGAATATATGTTCTTTTAAATAAAATAAGGAAGTGCGTTTTAGTAGTTTTTTATGAAAAGTAAGAAAATGTAAATTATGAATTTTTATTTTAATACGTACAAAAAGCAAGATAAAAGATTTTTTTAATGAAAAATAAGTGTCATGAGTTTTTATATATTGATGTTAAACAGATATGAAAATTATGTCGATACCAATGGCTACTATCTATATTATAAAGGACAAACATATCTGTGCGTAACGCATACGTCATTTTGCGAATGGCAACACTTTGAAATTTGAAATGAAATTTTGGTTTTACAATTTTCTTTACTGCAAAATTTTAAACTTCTAAACATCGCACATTTTAAATTTTTACACCGTCGTATAAGGAAAAAAATGTACTTTTCAATGCAATTTATTTGAAAGCTGTATCTCAATTTAATTTTGAGATATTAATTTTTTTGTAGTTCTTAATACCTTTTTTGAAATTGTGGCAACTGAAGAACTCCATTTCTGTTGAAAGTCATGGAGGGTTTTGAGGGAAAATAATCCCCGAGTAAAGAAAATAATATATTACTGTATCTTTTGTTGCCATTTTCTCATAAAAACTAAAAAAAAAAATGAAATTATAATGCATGCTATGTCAGCGATTTTTTAAGTTTCCAATTCAAAGCCATTTTCAATTTTTACACCGTCAAATACAGAAAAAAAATCTACTTTCAAATGCAATGTGTTTGAAAATTGTATCTTAATTGACTGAGTTGTTACGATTTTTAAAATAACTAGCTGCCCGTTGGCGACCAGTTTGGTCTCCCTTAAATGGAATGCTAGGCATTATATCATGTTACTTTTATTCATAATTTAATTTACTTGCACAATCCTTCGCCAAATCGGAAGATTCTGATAGAGAAATCAAGAACTCGGTATTTTTATGTTAGTCGGGCACAGGTGATAAATCGCCAAACATTATACCCGTCGAATTTTTTCATATTTCTAAAGGAATATGAAATATTAAGTTAAAATATAATACTTTCACTCATTTTAAATTGGATAACTTTAATTTAAAACGGAAACATTTCAAATTCATGAATTTCACTTTAAAAAAAAAATTCTTTAAAAAAGGATAAAGAAAAGAAAAGAATAAATACCACAAAACCATTTAATTTCAACATTGTTTTAATTTATACCTCGAAAAATAGAAAATGCTGCTGGCGAGTTAAAAAATGCTATTAGCGAGAATTGCGCCCAGCTAATATAAAAGTACGAACTTCTTGAGATCATAGCAACTTTTATGTAGTATTATCCGAAAAAAATATTTTGATGAAATAGGTTGCCAGAAAATACGTTGCCAAATTTCTTGCTCGCATGGACCTTTTCTCTATTTCGCCCACTACCTATACTGGAAAAATACCTTTATTTATTTATTTATTCATTTATTCTATTTTAAATGAGCTGAATAAAAGACGGCACAGATATCATATACGCACCACGTTGGCGCGACTTTTTTCTGAGGCCAATGTCATATACGCACCGGGGTACTTAACTGGCGCCAAAGTGTGGTTATTTTGCTTGATATGGTAACCCGGATGTTGTTGCTTATTTATTAATAAATTGTTTATTTGCTTTTATTTTATTTTATTTTTATTATATAAATTGTTTTGTTCTATAGTTATTAATTAAACTTTTTATTTATTTATTGCTATTCCCTTTTTTAAAATATTACACAATAACCAATGAGATGCGTTTCATTCAGGTGTTGCCATTAAGCAATTAACAAATAATCGCGATTTCTGTGTGCCACCAACGATAGCATAAAATATATAGATTTTCAAGCATGAATTACTATTTTTAAATTTATCTATAGTGTAGCTCGATTACAAAAGATTAATCTCCCTTAAAAAAATATATAAAAAGTTCAGCATTTGTTTCCGTCTAATGTTGCATAACAAAATTAAAACTTCCTCTATAGAAAAATAAATAAAATAATGTAAATAAGAAAAAATTTAACAGACATGTGATTGAACCACGTGCTTAGAGCACTGAAATGATCGGAAAGACTGCCGTAAGTCGTAAATCTTGGGCTAATAACTCCTGGCATGCGGTGACATGTGAAAGTATCTCTTTTAATAAAATTTAAAACTTTAATTGATTGCATAATTGATATTTTTCAGATAAAAATTCTTTTTGATGTTAGTGGGCAATCTAATATATATATTATATGAAAAAAAAAAAAAAAAAAAAAAAAAAAAAAAAAAAAAAAGAAGAAGAAGAAGAAGAAGAATGGTTTTTACCTATGCTCTGTAACCCGAGGAGCTCGGGTTCGATCCCCTAGTAATAATAATGCCTGAAATATTGGTATAAGAAAATATAAGTATAATAAGACAGTGATTTCTGTCGAAAAACACTAACTAAATTTTATCTTCTAAAGCATTTTTCGTGAAATGTTTAAACTACATTAGAAGATTTGCATAATCATTTAATAAATTTTAGAAGGACTGGAGGATTTAGAAGAATTAATAAAATTTTAACTTATAGAGATTTTGTGCTGTATTTATAATCCCACTCAAATCTTTTATTTTAAATATTTTTCTTACTATTTTGTAGAATTAGGAAATGCACAAATGCAAAAGAAATCATCCTTTTAAAAATATTTTTGTTTGTATAACCAATAATGCTTTTGGAACAAGATAAAGTAATGTATCTATAACTTATTCTAAATTATATTACAGCTAATCGATGTATTAAATGAATTTTATAACAAGTTATTTTAATGGTACTTATAAGTACCGTAAGTAGATAAAGGATTAAGTTTCAACCAATAAATGCGTTTCAAGTGTTTGTCTAAACGCTATATTTTTTCTTCATGAGATGAAGAACTATCTATTTTTATGTAATTAATAAAATAATAGAAAAAAAAGTTATATCTTAAAGAGAAAGAGATACAGACAGAGAGAGGAAGTACAAATCTGAAAATTCCTTTTGTAAAGTCTAGAACAGCATTACAACATTTTAATAATTAAAATGTAAATACAGGGAACTATTTACAAATTTGAGGGCTCCGAGCACTGATGCTTACGGGGAGGGGGGGGGGGCTTGCACCGAGGGCAGGAGAGCTTGAGTAATAGATAGATAGATAGATAGATATATGTGTGTGTGTGCATGTGTGTATTGAAAACGCTATTTACTAAGATAACCACTGTTGATTTTAATAATTGCTTTAAAATATACATTAAAATAGTAAAATTTGATAATCATTAATTTACTTTTAAATAATTATTCCGTAATTATGAAATTTTAATGAGCAGACGTTTTATAATAAATTCTGTGGTGTTGATTATCTTTTCCTGTGCAAGATCTGGAATGATAAAGTATGCAACAACTAAAAATAAATTTTAACCAAGTTACAATTACTTTAAAATATTAGAGGTCTCTGCCACCTACAAGCTACGCTCACCAACCTCCCAAATAATCTGACGAGAAAAGGAACGAGATTAACTAAGAATTAAAAACACAATATACTTTTTAATTGATAAAGGTAAAAGAAAATATTCACTATAATAAAGTAAATAAATGTGGGATTTTCAGACAAAATATAGGACTTTATAAAAAATACAATACGAACACAGTAAAATGTAGAATGAAATGTAAATCTACAACAGATTTTGGACAATAATTGACAAATTTTCAGCACCAAATATAAAATCTAATTTTGTCTAAAATATATTTCACATATAATCATAAAATAGTTCTAAAAGAAAACTCAATATATTGTGCAAAGAATAAATGAATATGTACTCAATCATTGTTAAAAGAAAATTAAAAATAACTCATGCATGAACAGTTTCTCTATTGTAATAAAGACGAACAATAACTCAATCTAAGAATTTGTGTTTAATGAAGCGGATAAAGTGCAGTACATAGTTAGGAAATCTATACAAAATGATAAATGGATGTATAGAAAAATTGCACTTCCTTTTATAAGTTTTTAAATGATTTTGTCTCATCCCTTCAAATGAAAAATATGACTTATGTGTATTTTGGCAGTTACTCGATATGTTGACTTTGAAATAAATTTGAATTGATTCCATTTACAAAGTTAATTTAAGATTATTGGACTTGAATTATTTGTTTTTCTTACTTTGTTTATTTGGAGCTTATTTTTTAATTTTTGTTGTTGTTTGTTTGTTTCTATAAAAAGTTGTTACTTTATCAAAAATATATTAAAATTTGTTAGAATTATGCTTATATAAATACCTTTTCTTTTTACTTTTTCTATCTTTACAAGAAGAAAGTATTGGATTCGTGAAAAATTTCTATTTCCGGTTTTCGATGGATTTATACCTTTTAGAAGGTCCTGAACGCGATTTGAGGGTTTTTAGAAAATGCCTGTCTGTCTCTCTGTCTGCCACTTTGTGAGTTTGTATGTGACAAAAATTTTGTGGGCGCTCATTCTCAAGAACTAATCCACGGAATTTCACAAAACTTTAGATTCAGTTAGACCTTGATATAAACTGCTTCTGATTAATTTTTGGTGTAAGTCGCCCAACAGGGTGGCGCTTCTATGATGTATTTTCCCGATTTCCTCAATAGCTATATCTCAAGAACTACTGCACGGATTTTCATAAAACTTCAGATTCAGTTAGTCCATGACATAATTTGATGCTAATTACTTTTTTGGGGAAAATCGTCCAACAGGTGGTGCTGTTATGATGCATTATTCATGATTATCGCAATAGTTCAATCTCAAGAACAAATGCACTAATTTTCATCAAACGTCAGATTCGGCTAGTCCCTGATATAAATTTTAATCGCCCGACAGGTGGCATATCTATGAATTTTCATCAAGCTTTAAATTCAGTTACCCCCTAATATATATTGGTCCTAATTAGTTTTTGTTTAAATCGCCGCTATGAGCGCGGCGCTGCTATGAATTTTTTTTACAATTTCCGCAATAGCTCTATCTCAAAAAGTAATGCACGGATTTTCATCAAATTTCAGATTCAGTTGTTGACATAAGTTGTTGATTGTTAGATTTTGGTGTAAATCATCTAACCGCTGGCGCTGATATGCTGCATTTTTCAGGAAGTATTAACATGTATGAGATAGAAGAAAGTTTGGGATTGGCACATCCGACTAGTCCTGTCTTGTATTCGGTCACCCCCACTACCAGCTGAATACTAGACCTACACGCTGAAACAAAAAGGACGGTTGTCTAGGCGGATTTTTTAAGTATTTGTACGGTGACCAGAATTTAGACGCCAGCATTTTCTAAAACTTTTCCTTGACTTATTTAATATCAGAAAAATAAAATCGAAAAATCTTTAAGAAATTATTGGAATTCATATTCAAGGTTTGGATTTATTGGAATTCATATTAAACGTTAAAAAGAATCCTCTTATGACAGCCGCCAATTTTATGTTAGTAAGTAGGCCTAGTATTGAAGGTACCGTGATTAGATGGGTAAACAAGACACGATCTGATAATTTTGCTTTAGTTTCATACGTTTCTTTAACAATTTAGGTAATTTACGCATTGTTAATATTTACCCCGTATGAAAAACAAGTACAATGCTAGATATATTTATATATTTGAATCACTTTGAAGATCGAATAAAGTTAATAAAAAATTATATTAATTGTTATTTTCTGGAAAGAGAAAATCACCTAAAGTTCCCCCACACGTTATTTGCATGACTTTTTGTCGAACTTTAGATGTACAGCTTTTTTTGCTAGTACAGTAGAACCCCGCTAATCCGAATTAATTGGGACCGGTGCCAGTTCGGATTACAAAAAATTCGGATTATCCGGAATTCTGATAAAAATAGAAAAGAAAAAGATGCGTGCTATAAAAAGTGTAAGTTATAAGTACTCAGTCTTATAGTAAACATCTTTCCGGCATGCTAACCAGATATCATGAACATTAGTAGCAAGTTTGATTTTTTCTGACATTATCATCACGTGACAAATTTGAATTGAGAAAATTCAAATCGCAGCAAATTTCCCGCATGGTATACCATCCCCTACTTGCATGAATAGTTTGTTGTGAAACTGGTGGCAAGACTACGAATTCACGAATGTGAAGAAAGCAAAAAATCCCTCTGTTGAGAAAATAGACAATCAGCACATACGCAGAAATTGAAGCAATTTTATTTGGTTGGCACCGCTTTTTCTAAACGCTATACTTATCAAATACCAAAAAAGGGTCGTGTCGAAAAGTATAAATATTACCTTAACTTGTTTATGGTGATGAAAACTATGCTTGCACCTACTGACGGTGTATTCGCATCAATAGACATAATCAGGTCTATGGACCCCTCCGAAGGGGTTAAACTTATAGTGTAACAGTTGTAGACAGATAGTGGGGCGTGGAAAGATTACTACTTTGCAGTAAGCTTCCAGTATTTTTGATTACATGTTTGCCTTTAATTTGCAATAAATTTGATACAGCATGAATTTAACGTGCACGATAAGTTAGCTGCAACTTCAAAGTGCGGTGACTTCGGCGTTTGCATTATCTTGCTGCAGTCTTGTTATGAACTTCCAGTCTTGACATGCTTAGCTTGCTGCAACTTTGCAGGTTTTCAAAGCAAGACTGATGCAAATTTTCTGAAAATTAAAAATGCTGGGTAGATAAACCGGCGCGATTTTCGGAAAAAATAGTATTCCTGTTTAATCAGTCCCGATATTTATAATAGTCCAGTGGAATTTTAGGATGAGTAATTACGTAACAACCCATTACACACGGTTCAAAATCGCGAATCTATAAATAGCTCAATCACCATGTCGACGATGGGTGAAGAAAATAACATTTCTGTAGATAACATGCAAAATCAAACTACTGAAAGGAAAATCAATTTTTATCATCTGAATTAACCCTAGATCTACCGGGAATTTTATTCAAGTTTTAATAAAACGTTCTACACCAGAATTTTTATTTAAAACTATTTAACTTATTTATTTACCTTATTTTTGTCTGGTTTATATACTTAGTTTATTTTAAAGAAATTTCTGGTTTGAATGAATATTTTGTATGTACCTGTCGGGTCCAATGGACCCGTCTGGTAGACGGAGGGTTAAACACTTTTAGTATTTTAGAAAAAAAAATTATAATGACTGGCAAACAAACAGATATTCGAGATTCTTTTAAGATGACTTCTACGAGTAGGCCTGGAGTGCACGTTTACATTTTATATTCGCGTACGTATGTTCTATTTTTTACATTATTGAGTATTTTTTTTAATCTGTTCAAATATAATTTTATAAAGTAAAATCGGTTCGGATTAACTGGAATTTTGGATCAGCGGGTTTGAATTAGCGGAGTTCTATTGTATTTAAGATTTAATTTATAACTCTAATTATTTTAGATGTAGCACAGTTTAACGTAACGGTTGCATAATGAGTCGTTTTAACATTACTATTGTTATTTGCTTACTTGAACAAGCCTTAAAAAATTCCTGGTATTGAGTATATTTTAAACAAAGCATCCACATTCATTTTTAAATCACGCTACATTTCCAAATTTTAAATTTTTGCTGCATCGTCATAAGACATATTTAAGAGATGTTTAACAACCTTACACTGTATAGATTTTCCCATAAGAAAATCAAAAAAATATTTGATTATCTGATTTTATTTGTTCCTATTCAAAGTATATTACTACATTCAAATAAAAGGATAATGTCACTTTAAAAGGTTGTGAGATGAAGATTTTGAAATCTTCGACTGTTTTAACTCTTTATGCCCCGACAGTGCTTTAAAGTACTAATAAAATATCTTGTGATAAAATTAATTTAATACTCGATTAGTAGTAATACAGTTTAGAATGAGTTATAGATACCTTATCTTGTTCCAGAAGCATTATTGGTTGCACAAAAAAAATAAATAAAAAGGTGATTTATTTTGCCCAGGTGTGTAGCTACAAAATTTTTTTCGTGGGGGAAAGTTCAAAATTTTCCCACTTATAATTCAAAAATTTCCCAACGTGAAACAAATTGTTCTATTTTCCAACTAAAAGGATATGTTCAATGTGTGTTTAGGGGTCTTGTACCTTTTAAACGCGTCGAAAATTAACGAAAAACTCAGAGTTTGAATTAGTCTATATTCAAAGCCTTTTTATGTATGAAGATGAAATTTTGGTGATTAAACAGATTGTGGTTTGTAACATGCTACCATTAGAAATTTATTAACCCTTTACAGAATTTGTGTATTGTTGAAATCAAAATAGCTCTTTTTTTTACCCCATAAGTCATTGCGCGCATGATATCTTGAGAAAGTATGTATGGATTGGCATGAAATTCGGTAAAGATAATAAACGTATTTGTGTGTTTAAAATGATCTACTCTTAGGCTAAAATAATTTCATTAACTATATAAAAAAAAATATTTTCGTAAAAAAAATAAAAATTTTGTATTTTTAATGAATAAAAATAGTCATAACTAAAAATATTACAATTGTAAATACTTAAAAGTAGATCATTTTAAACACACACATTTGTTTAGTATCTTTACCAAATTTCATGACAATCCATACATACTTTCTCAAGATACCATGCGCGCAATGACTTATGGGGTAAAAAAAAAAGCTATTTTGATTTCAACAATACACAAATTCTGTAAAGGGTTAATAAATTTCTGCTGGTAGTATATTACAAAGCACAATCTTTTTAATCAATATCCAAAATTTCATGTTTATACATGAAAAGGTTTTGAAGATAGACTAATTCAAACTTTGAAGTTTTTCATTAATTTTCGACGCGTTTAAAAGGTACAAGACCCCTTAATGATAATGATACTTATACGCCAAAACAAATAAAATTATTTCCAAAGAAAAATGCTGAAACTAAAAACATAAAAATTATAATTATTGGTTCATTTAATGAAAGTTTTTGTCTTCAATTGTGTACGAGTCATAATCGTACTTCATATGAAAATAGCTTCATATTTTTAGATTTTGAGAAAAGAACAAAGTTTTGGAAGATATGTATTAGAGACACTGTTGATGGACAACAGTAGAGAAATCCAGGTCTGCTAGATGTATGATGTTTTCGTGTTATTTTCGTACCGCAGAGAAACATAATGAGAAATTGAGTCTGACTGCTTTTTGTATTTCCTTTGAAAGTTTAACTGGTTTACTATTACAAGAACTCAGAAAGGTAGTCAGCAAAACAATAAAAAATTCTTTTCTTTTTTTTTACTTTTTATTTTAAAAAAAAGAAAAGGTGTTTCAAAAATTTATAATTTCCCAACTCTAAGCTCAAATTTCCCAAGTTCATATATATTGGGGGGGGGGAGGCTCCCCCCTCATAACACCCCATCGCGACGCCTCTGATTTTGCCTTTGCATCTTTTCAGCTTTCTTGACGTAGAAAGATTTGGGGGGGGCGGGATAAGTTTCAATTCGGAAACATGTCTGTATTTCTATTGTAAGACTATTATATTTGTACATTTCCTAATTATGCAAAATATTTTTTTTAAAACAAAACAAAACAAAAAGATTTTAAATGAAAGATTTGAGTGGAATTATAAATATTACACAAAATACCTATAAATTGAAATTTAATTAATTTTAATTTTCAAAATCCTTCTAAAATTTATTAAATGATTGTGTAAATCTTCTGTAGTTTGGAAAATTCACAAAAAATGCTTTAGAAGATTAAATTTTCGTGAATTCATAATTTGGGACACAAAGGGTTAAAGAACTGGTCATTCACGAAAAATCAGTGTTAAGCGAATAATTATTGTTCAAGAAATTCGCACATCATGATAATTAAAACATGAATACATTAAAATGATTCACAACTTTGTTGTATTTTAATGTATTTTAATGTATTCATGTTTTAATTTAAAGTATTAAGGTGAATTTGACGCTCTCTTGCATATAGTTTTCTATATATTTGTTTAATTCATCGTGATAATTTTGTAAACCATGTTTCCCAATAACATAATTAGTATTGCCATTATAAAGTAATGATGTACAGAATTCATAGTTCCAACTTTGTGTCTCGTGTAAGAAATAGATATAAAAAATAATTACAGACTATTTAATACTTTTAAAAACAAGTATTTTATATGTCTGAAATTTCAAAGAACTAATTAATATTTCGTCTGAAGCTTCGCTATTTTTTTTACTAGAGGCATTATATAAATACACGTATTTAAAAAAAAAATAACTTAGGCATTATTTTTAATATCAGTGAGGCTACCGCTCAAGGAATTTTTCAGGAAAATACCAGTATTTTCCTATAGAAAAAATCGCCTTATTTATTCGCGTGATTTAATAAGGTGCTCCCCTATGGTGTTTCTGTCTTGCCGGGGCGGTGGAGCTTGTGTGCACCAATGACCCGGAGAGCTATGCTGGCGGTAGCGTAGCTAGTGGCAGGGTCACCCAAGCCAGACAGGTCGAAGGATAGGTGCCAGACGAAAAGAAACACCCTGGTACCCCTAGTTGGGGGTTTTGCGATAGGTTGGTAACCTCACCATGTAAAAATCTCACTACTCGTAAGCCCCAAATTTTCAGAATAAATGGAAGAATCACGTAGAGCATATTAGTAATGACCGATTACCAAAAAAGCTTCCTAATTACAGACCCAGGGGTTACCGTGACCGAGGTAGATCATTGACGCTTCGATGGATTGATCAATGGAGCCGGAACAGGCTGATTTAGCCTAACCCATGCTGACAAAGATGATGATGATGATGATGATGATGATGATTTAATAAGGCAAATTTTTCTGTAAAAAAATAGTGGTATTTTCTCTGAAATACTCCATGACGGGTGGTCATGCTATATGTACATTTATTTGAATAAAATTTTATATTGTTGGTTAGTTACTAATTACAAAAACTTTAGTTAAGATATTTCCTATTTTTCACATGATTACATTGAAATTTAACTGTTAAACATAATTTTAAAATAAAAATTCCCGTAACAACTCTCATTACATTTAGAAAGCATGTAAGCCGAAAGGAAATAAGGATGAAAACAGTAGAAAGAATTCTTTTTATAAATTATGCGTCATAAAGTTTTATGGGAACTAGGGAAAATATTTTTTTTTTCCTGAAAGAAGTAACTTTAGTTTTAAAGATCTGAGACTATGAAATACGTGAAAACTTTTAGAATGAAAACAAAGCAAAATCGATTTTTCGTGTAAAGACACTGGGGACATATTCAGAATGCATGGCAGCATGCATGGAGAAAATCATCAAAAGTGACGCATTTAAAATATGTAAAAGATGTTTTATTGATTCTACAAGTTAATTTGGAAATGGGGGGGGGGGGGGGGGGTTAAAAATATTATGACTATATTATCAAAATAAAATTTATATTAATTATTTATATATATATATATAACTTTAGGTTTAACAGTCAGTACTTCCAGTGTGTTTTATTATTTAAAATGCATTAAAATAGTAACTGAAGAGAAAAATATCTAAAATACGTGTTTCTCTATAGTCGAGTGCAATAAGACGTAAAAAAGTGAAAAATATTCTATTATGCTTATTGGAAATCAAAAAACTCCCTTTTTTGTCCCCCAAACACATTTTGTTTCTAAATAGTGTAATCTATGTAGCTCTTTTTTATGCCATTATTTTAGAAGAGTCAATTGCAAAACCTGTTTTTACTTATTCAAAGGCTAAAGCCACTTGAAGAAGAAAATTTATGAACTACAAATGTTCTATAAATATTCCAAAATCTATTATGATTATTGGAAATCAAGAAACTTCCGATTTGTTTGCTGTTGTTGTTGTTATTTTGTGGCATTGCCAGAACACTGATATCTCTAATCAGTATTTGGAATTTCTGCCCTCTCTGTCTCCAAACATTTTGTTTCTAAATAATGTAATCTATGTAGTTCTTTTTTTATGCTGTATTAAAATCCTTTATTTTAGAGTCAATTGCGAAACCTGTTTTTACTTTTTCAAAAACTAAAGCCATTTGAAGAAGAAAATGGATGAACACTGCACGAATCAATATAGCACGTGTAAAAATACTGACAAGGGAACCACTTTTGGTGTTGCTCGCACCTAGCATTGAGATCTGGTGCATTTTAAAGCCCTATATTATGAAGTTTGAGAATCAGTAAAATTTTTCTGTTAAAATAATATTTCTTGATTATACAGCAGCATAACTTTCTGAAAATGCAATTTTCGAGACCACTTATCGGACTTAACATTGAATTTTTTTAAAGAAATGCATTTAAAAATAAAAATTAGTTAATGATAAGTATAAAATATTGATAAAAGTTTGAAAATTCCTTCAAAAACCCACGAATTTGATTTTGAAAAATTGCAACTTTATATTCATATTTTTGGCGGGGAAACAGTTAGCGTTTATTTTCAAAAGTAGAGCTTTCCAGCAACCCTAGTCAAATGTCATAGCTGAATTTGTAATAGCTAGAAATTACAATGTCCGATCTATTTCGCCACAGTAATTTTTCTAAATTGTGTAAAAATATTAATTTATTTTATGATTACTTTTACCAAAGGACCATTTAATACAGCAACATTTCATTTTAAACATTCGAAACTTTATTTCATTTGATTTCAAAAGAAAATTGTTTGCTTATTTTGTATTTCACTAAAAAATAATTTTCAATGATCTTCGAAGCTTTTATCGAATTATATTTATTATATATTTATCGTCTGCATAGAAAAAAAAATAAAAACCTAATATTTGTTTCTTATGCTATCAATTATAAAAAAAAAATCACAATCTGATATAATTCTAGTAATATGTTCTGTACATTTTCTCTTTGGATAAAGCGGGCAGAAAAATTGTAGCGCCATATTTGGCGACTTAACTCACTTTTGGTGTGAAATAAGCAAATAAATATGTAATAATAAAAAATTAAAAGTATAAAAAAGTATATAAAATATTATTTTAACAGAGAAATTTTTTCGGTTCTCTAACTTTTATGTATAGGGCTACAAAACGCACCAGGTCTCGATGCTAGGTGTGAGCAACACCAAAAGTGGTTCCCTTGTGAGGTCACTAAAGTGAAAGTGATAAATAAAAAATCATTATCACCAGATAATTTGTACCTTAGAGGGATGAAATATAAGGGCCGTCTGTTCATTAACAACAGATATTAATTTAATTAACCCTTACATAGTTGCCAAACTTCCGGGATTTTTTTTATGTCAAATGAATGTACTTTGAAATAGAAAAAAAAATTTAATGAAATTTTCATATATTTTCATGGAGTTATAATTTAACTTCTTTTATTACACAAAGATTTCTGGTTTTAAAATTTGATTTCGAAAAAAATAAAAAATAATGTCTTTCAGAAAAATCCATGAATTTATGGTTATTTTCTGTTGCTTCTTTTTGCTGTAAACATGAAAATTCCCGCTTTGATTTGCCTATTTTCCTCAAAATACTCTTCCTTAATTCTTCAACCTAACGTAAAAATTATCACAAGTTTTCCCATCTCAAGCTTTATTTTCGTCAAATCACAGAGGTGCTCAACTCACTTACCTGTACTGCGTACTACTTTTTCGTATTAGAAATGGAATTCTTTCGTATTTCCTACTTTCCTTCAACATACAAAATATTCGCGAACACAAGCTCAAAGTTTTCTAAAATTCTCCATTCAAAAGACTGAAACATCTTCATATAATTGAAAAATCTCTTCCAATCACAGAGGTATTCTGGAAATTTGCTATACCTGAACTTTTTATGTTTTTTTGACGAAAATCTTAATCAGAGTGAGTATTTCAGTTTGTTTTAGCATAATGCATGACTGCCAAATTCTAGAGTTTTTTAAAGTAAAAAAATTGAACCAGAAATTTTACTTAACATATTAAATAAAGTATATACTACAATTAATTAAATAAACGCAGCACACTTTTTATTACATTTTTTTTTTTCAAAAAATGTATATATAGAAATTGCAGTTTGAAAGCGGTGATGCAAATTGTCTTCTTTCCATAGTAATCGTTCACTTTCTGAATAAATGCATAAAGTAAACGCAAATTAGAAACTCTTATGCAAAACTGAAACTTTTTTTCAGCTTTTAACAATCTCTAATAATTATATTTTGAAGAAAATCTAATTCGAGAAGACAGTGACCATTGTCACACATTTCAGAGAGCATATTAAATAGTGTTATTAACATTGTTAACAATTATTTTGGTGTTAGAAGCATTCTAGAAGTTTCTAATTTCTAATTATTATTATTATTATATTTCTGGTGCTTATAAATACAGTAGACTCCCTCAAATTCGCACAGCTTGGGAACAGAGGCTGTGCGGATTTTAGAATTTTTCGAATTTCTGGTTATTGCTTTGTTTACATTTAAACAGTAATTTGAATTCTTGCAATATAGTAAAATATTAAAATAATTATAAAAAGTGATAAACTAAAATGATAAAAAGTAAGATAATTTAAAAAATGATTACATTATTAAAATTAAAGGTAAAGTAAATAATTAATAATGTATATAATTAAATATGCATAATAAAGATGAGATGCATTTTCCTTGAATTACTCAATGAAATTTTTCTCATAAAGGTACTATATTAGTTCACATCAAAATCATAAAGTAAGGAAATTTTATTCCAGGTTTAACAAGTCTTAATAACCAAAAAAGATTGATTAAAACATAAATATATTTGGTAAAAAGATTCTGATTACCAATAATATCAGCAATAGTTTGATTTTTTCTCAAAAATAAATTTATACTTCCTTCATGAAAAACTAAGAGTTTAGTCATATTATTGAGAATTACGTAATAAAATACACACGGAATGATATAAAGCTAAAAAATTCTGTAATTTTGCTCCTGCATCTGAACTGAAAGTTTCATTGTTATTTACCCATCATACGTAGTATAGGGTAAATCTTGTAATCGTTTTAAAAAATCGAAAAAAAATTGACGGATTTACACGTTTTAGACTCCGGGGATTCCGAAAAACACTTTTTTAGAAAAAGAAAAAAAATGTGCCGTCCCAGCTAGAAGAAGTCTGCAAAAAAAGTGTACAAAAAAAATTGCCAAAATCTGAATGTATTCGGCACCTCTGATTATGCATAAAAAGTGCAAAATGAATTGTGTATAAGAAGCGCAAACTGTATTGTGCATAAAAAGTAAAAAAAAAAAACAGTGGCACTCCGGGAGTGCCAATAGAAGTGAAAACTTCAACAATTACGTGTGTGTTTTTTTTTAATCGTCAGGAAATGTTTTATGCGTTGAATTGTGTAGCAGCACTAATGAAAGCATCTGGGGACACGGCAGTGCCCCTGCTAAGTCTTGAAAGCACAGCCGTAAGCATCTTTTTCTGGAAGCAACTCAGGGTACTTTTGACCCCCCCCCCCCCAATATCTTTGTGTTGGTGATTCCCAGAAACTTGAAACTTCGTAAATCTAAAGTAATGTGGAAATGGAACTAAATGCTGAAATTTCACGTTTCTATCTTTTTTATTTCAGAAGATATATGAACTTAAACTTTCGCCTTTTCGACACTGATTCACCGATCATCAAAACTCAAAGGTACGTCCTGTATCCCTAGAATTTTGAAATTTGGTATGAAGGTAGTATTTGGGATACAATGAAAGGGAAAATTTAAAAAATCCGGAAAATTTGGATAAAAAGTCGAAAAATCAAAAAACCGAGAATTTGGCAGAGATGTGATATACGAACCAGGTTTGGCGCGATTTTTTAACGTCAATTTGGCGAAAACCCGGTTTCCAATACCAGTTACAATATATATTTTTAAATTATTTTCGATTATATTAGATGTAAATTTCCAACTGGGCGAAAAATGTCCGGACCAGAATTCGAACCCGGGACCTCCTGGCTGAAGCCGCCAGTGCTCTGCCATCTGAGCTATCCCGGACGATTCTGGTCGAACTTTTTCACCCAGCTAACCTTGATGATTACAGCATCTGGTCTGAAACATGGTTCAGCTCAACAGAATAAATCTCAGGTAATGGAACTCCAGAAATCGCTGGATACGAAATTACACTAGATTAATATTAACACAATTATTCTAATTGGTAAATAAATCATATTAGATGTAAATTTCCAACTGGGCGAAAAATGTCCGGACCAGGATTCGAACCAGGGTTCGAATCCTGGTCCGGACATTTTTCGCCCAGTTGGAAATTTACATCTAATATGATTTATTTACCAATTAGAATAATTGTGTTAATATTAATCTAGTGTAATTTCGTATCCAGCGATTTCTGGAGTTCCATTACCTGAGATTTATTCTGTTGAGCTGAACCATGTTTCAGACCAGATGCTGTAATCATCAAGGTTAGCTGGGTGAAAAAGTTCGACCAGAATCGTCCGGGATAGCTCAGATGGCAGAGCACTGGCGGCTTCAGCCAGGAGGTCCCGGGTTCGAATCCTGGTCCGGACATTTTTCGCCCAGTTGGAAATTTACATCTAATATGATTTATTTACCAATTAGAATAATTGTGTTAATATTAATCTAGTGTTATTTTCGATTGTTTTAAAAAGTAAACAACAATAAATAAACGGTAATTTCATTAATAACTATAGAACAAAACAACTGTACAATTTAAAAAAATAAAATAAAAGTAAATGAACAATTTATTAATAAATAAGCAACAGTAGCCGGGTTACCTTGTAAAATAAAGTAACGCCATTTTGCTGTCAATTAGGTACCCAAGTGCGTATCTGTGCCCGGTATTTTATCTTCCGTAATCGAAATTCCCGCCAATACTGTTGGTCATTGACCAGACTATCAACACGATAAAATACAGCGTTATCGGTTTTTAGTTACACGAAATAAGTATGTCACGAATACGGTATAATTCATTTTAACTGATGAAAAACAAAATAATAATTTGTTTTAGCAATACGCAGGGAGAAAAAGCGAGTTTTAGCTTCCTTCTTCTTTTGCGGATTGAGCTGAAGAGGGAAAAGTTCCTGTCATTCACCGCTTGGCGCGCTAGTGTCTATGTGTCAAAATGCTAGCATGTCGGTTACGTTACAGTGTCTCGAAATCAGTGGTTTTTCCCCATTTCAAAAAAAGCTCAACGCGCCTAAAGAAGTTTTCACTTCAAAAAGACACTGGTGGTGCCATCTCTGGAGAATTTCTGAAGTACCTATATTATTAGTCGGGGAGATTTATGTAGGGTGTTTTCCCTCCGAGGAGGGCGGTTTGGCAACTGAAAGCTTTACATACCTTGCTACTGGGAACGTACTTGAAAATGATTTTAAATGTGGGTAATGGGTGATGAAGCTGATTCTGCTGTGTCTTGATATTTTTATAAAATAGAGGGTGAATGTATCGATGCTGTTATAATTTTTCCAAATTAGGTTAATTTATTATAAGGTTAAATAATTATTAAGATTTTTGTATGGTTAATGGATAATTAAAATATGGTTTGTTTAACCTTTAACTGATGTCACAGAAAATGTCACATAACTAGTGTGAGGCGGTCTGTGAGACCTCTTCATCGAAAGATGAATAAAAGCAGCGATTAACTCATAGGACGTTGTTTTTGTACTAAACTTTTTGTACAGGAGTGTTATAATTAAAATTCACCTATTCAAAAGTCTCTGGTGGTACTAAAGTACCAAACGAAACAAAATTTCAGTAATGTTTGTAGATAAACTGAAATTTGCAAGTTAAACTATGAAAATTGAAAAAAGCACCGGTCTGTGAGACCGGTAACATCAGTTAATTGTTAATATAATTCATTACTGGAATTTTCTTTGCTTAATGAATGGTTTGAATATGGTCTGGATTATTTGTTGCAGAGAAATAAACAATTTTGAAGTGTATTTTGGATAGAATTTATCAATATCAGGTGGGGTTAAGATTTTAAAATTTTAGTGCTTATTGGAGATATTTTCAATTCGATTGTTATGAACATGTTTCTTAAATGAAACAGTGCTAAAATTTAACTGACTAAATTTTCTTTTTGACCCATTTTAAAAAACACAGTTTTCTTTTCTTTTTTTTTTTTTTTTTTTTTTTTTTTTGTATGTGTGTGTGTGTATATATATGATTTAAAATAATTAAACACTAAGAGAATGGACAGCTAAGAATTTTGCGATGTGGGAGGGGGGAGGGGGCGCTTTTTCACAAAAATCCTTCATGGGAATTAATTTTCAGTTTTTTTTTAGATTTATCTGCTGAAATTTTATCTAAAACGTGTGGACGAAGGCAGTGTTGAATTTATGTTGCAGTAGCCCTAAAAGGAAATCTACCGACCCTGGATTTTGAAATTTGAAATACTAAGTTTTTTTTTCTCTGGTATTAATATAAATACAGTAAATTTAAATTTAATCTTTTCGAGAAACTTAAAAGAATTAATTACTAACAGAAAGTGCAGCTATGAATGTTCTTTCATTTCGGCGGGGGGGGGGGGGGGGGAGCTTTTCCCTTTAAATCCACCA
This sequence comes from Maratus speciosus, assembly GCA_963932465.1. NCBI lineage: Eukaryota > Metazoa > Arthropoda > Arachnida > Araneae > Salticidae > Maratus > Maratus speciosus. The sequence continues at coordinate 50,414,781 of OZ010790.1, forward strand.
TGGAAATTAATTGTTATTTTTTTATTAAGTTTATGTGTTAAAAAATTATCTCAAACGTGTTCAAGAGACAGTGTTCAGGTGGCGGTGACCCTGGTACAGCTCTCCCTCCCCCCCCCCAAAAAAAAACACACACACACAGATACTTTTTAAATTTAATAAACAAAATTTTATTTTTCTCCCACTTTTAAACACATAGAAAATTTATAATTTCCACGTAAGTTAAAATAATTTAAAATTAAGCGGAAGATCAGTTAAAAAATTTCCGTTGTGGGGGGGAGGTATTCTTCTAGTTCCGCTAGGGAACTTAATTTTTAGTTCTGTTTCTTTTGATGTTTGTGTGTTAGAAACTAATCTCAAATGGATAGTTTAAGACAGTCTTGAATTCAGGTGGTGGTAACACCCCTCCCCGCGGATTTTAAACGCAATTTTCGTTTCTCCGTTTTTTAACCCCTTGAGGGGCGGTGGGATATATTTTATCCCACCTACGATTAAAGAAGATTTGCACCGGAAAAATTATTCGGAAATTCAACATTAGAGGAACGTAACTGCTTGCCCCTCAGAGGGTTAAAGACATATTGAATTTTTTTTTTATTTTTTACGAGTAGGATAAAATATTTAAATTTAAAATGGAAAAGATTTTTTTTCCTTTATGGGGGGGGGGGGGGGCGGAGGGCTCTCCCCAGAGAAAACTCTCATAGAACTTAAATCCGTCGCGCAATTTAACCTCACCCCCATAGAAGTTTATAAAAAAAAATAGAAGTTATATTTTACATCTTGCAAAATTGCAATATACAGTAAAATCTCCATAACGCAAACTCCTGAATAGAGGCTTTCTATTTATAGAAAGCCTCTATTTTTATATTCTCAACATTTATATAATTGTACATTTTTAGCTCTGTATAGCGAACACTTCCGGTAGCGGACAAATTCCGCGCTCCTGAAGTGTCTGTTATTCAGAGGTTTTACTCTACAGACTTTTTGTTTATAAAAATGCACAATTTTTGCAAGCATAGATTATGCTCTTATTTTATTCAAAAATATGTGCACATATTTTGCAAACATCGACTATGCACTTATTTTATGAAACAAATATGCATAGTTTTTGAAAACATAAAATATGCACTTATTTGTATGCATAAAAAAAGCAGATAATTTGCACGAAAAGTGTATACTTTTGAAATATTGACACATATTCACTTTTTATGCTCAAATTGTGTGCAATCCATCATTTTTTGCAAAAAGTGCAAACTTTTTTAGCGAGAGTCCGTCTGTCTGTGTGTGTGTGTGTGTGTGTAAACGCTCTATCTCTGGAACAAATTGAGATAGAGACTTGAAATTTAGTGTGTACTTAGTATGTAAGAATGAGAAGAAGCCTATTGAATTTCATTAACCTCGATTACCCGGTACTGTTTCTTTCGTACCCTCGAAATACTCATTCTGATAAAAAATAGATACAAATTTTCGAAATTGTTTATTTTAAGGAGTGAATATAAAAGACAATTAAAAAAACTTAAACTTTGCATAAAAAGTGAATCCGATCGGATAATTAGTTGCCGAGATATTTGTAATCATATTTTCCACTGCTGAGAAGATCTGTCCTCAGCACTTCAAAACGAATTTTGTAAAATATTTATTGTATTATTTTTTTTAACCATTTGGAAAAATGGTTATTGTCCTCGTCAGGGTAGGGAATCAAAAGCATATCTGAAGGTTTTTGTTGGTTTAATCCGAATTTTATTCGTTTTCTGATTGGTCCGTACAGTAATCTGTATTTCCCTTTACTTTCAACAGAGATGAACAACAGAGTGTTGCCACTATGGCAAAAAAGTAATAAAAACTACAAAAAAAAAAATTAAGAAATCAGAAACAAATTGAGATACTGCTTTCAAACAAATTGCATTTAAAAGTACATTTTTTTCTCTATACGACGATATAAAAAGTAATATTGTGGAAGTTTAAGAAATAAATTTAATTTAAAATTGGCCATCAGATTTCTTGGAAATCTGACGATGGAAAAGCCTTTTCCAGAACAGCCAATGAAATGCTTGGATAATACGTAAGTTTCATGTGGAAAATACGTACGAGTCGCAGGCGATTTCTGTCGCTTGCAATTTTTACGTGTAATAGCACTATTAACCCTTTCAGGCACAGTGTGCCCGGGTCAGGATACCTAATTTTAATTCCAAACTTTCGAACGGCACCAAGAATATTTTAGTAAAATTTTGCTTTTACAATGAATAGTTACAGTAACATGTTTTTAATTTCTAAAAAAGTCGTTTTAAAATTCCGGTGTCAGTCAATCATTTCATCATTTTACAACAAAAATTGCCCGTGCCGGAAGGGGATAATGTTTAATTCATGGCGTACGTAATGTATGATCAACTCCGTGCTATTTTTTATGTCTTAAATTTTAGTCTTTGAAAAAATCATTTTCCAAATGGTCGTTGTAATTTGTTAAATTGCATTTTTTTATGTATTTAATTATTGTTTAATCGGTTTATTATGTACATACAGTGTTTAGGTATGTTTTTCGCAAGGTTTCAGACGACGGACAAGATGGTCTTTTATGAGGCAATTAAATTGATTCCATCGAAATTGAGAATTTACGATAGGAATCCAGAAAGTCTGGACCACTACAAAAGCTTGTCAGTTTGTGTCAGGGATCGTTTATAACTTTATTTATTGTAATTATAACTTGAACTAAACACGTCGAGAGGGATCTCGAAGAGAGTTGAGAACAGGCCGTTAGTAGAAGGCGGAGTTCTCTAAAACCCGGGCGTCCAAGTGCTCCAACGGGAGAGTACGGCGAAGGGCGAGCTGAATATTGTCCAGCATTGGTCGGGGTGGTTGAAGTTTATTCAGGGCACTGCCTCCCTATTATTCTAAGAAAGAATAAGTTTTGCATACGTGAAAAATCACACTCTCAGCAGTATCGGTATGGAGTAGTTCTCAGTTAGTGAGTATCACTCTCTCAGTATTATTATTTACCAGCTATGAATTTTGCTATTCCACTTAACCTGCACAATCTTATGTGACGGGGATGTGGGGCAAGTCGCCCCAGGCTCCTCGACCAATTCATCTTCGAAGCGATATTATTATGTAGTTGATCTCAGTAACGTTAGAATCTCTCTCCCAGTAATCAGGATAAAGTAATCTCTCGTGGTAGCAGTGTGAGTTCAGCAGAAATGCAATAAACATCAATCCTTCGTGCAGAGCAGTGAGTCTCTTACAGTATGCAGCGGTTCAGCAATCAACAATAACTAGCAACAGTAATTACGGACTTGATAAAAAGTCCGGGTTTTGAGAACTGACTTGGTACAAAGTCAGGGATTATCAACAATAACTCTATTGGGAGTCTTAGCCTCATTTACGACTAGATAAATAGTCAAAGTAAATCTTTGATTTTTATAAGAGAATGTGTGTGTTTACCAAATAGTGAAATAAGCAATGAACTTTTGTGTCGTGGAGTCGTAGAATCTCCAGTTATTTGGACGTACCACCTGATCATCACCTTGCTTGGTTTTAAAGATATTTGTACTTTATTGTTTATTGCTCCTTGTAATTAAGGGTAAAATAGTACAATGTGTACTGTAGGGCCAGTTAAGGTGATTATCACAAAAGGATCAAAGGTGAAAGTAGCTGATTAAAGTAACTTGTAAGATTTAAAGTAATTTTAATTACTTTCGGAGGAGAGAGTGTATGGGTAGTGTCTTTATTGCTTAATATGTAAATATGTGTTTTGTAAATAAACTTAATTATTATGTTGATTTATGAGTTTTCTTTAATTTGCATCATGAATCATTTATATTTAATTATGCTATTTTATTTTCAGGAATTATTACCGACTTTTGCATTGTGATGCACTTCTTTGATTTGGTCTATAAGTTAGTCCGTGTACTAAATAATCACAACGCAGTGGGCGGTTGAAGTTGTCTTCCCGTTGTGCCCCCCCCCCCCCCCCCCCGTAAGATAATAAAAGTTTCATTTATTATCTTCGGGCTAGTCAGGACTTTTGAGTGGTCACGCATTTTGTTAATGTATTTTAATTTACTGTAACTATGAGAATACAGATTAAGGGGTTTAATTTAGGGTGTTTAACAGCAAGTATATGAATGGTGGAATATCCCCTTCCCCACGCTTGTACTGTTGGGTTGGACTTTAAAGGGTTAACGCTGTTTTCTTCAAAGGGCCCAGATCCTCCCAACATCCACATTTTTCGATTTTTCATGATCCTGTATTTCATTCAAATTTCAATTCAAAGATATATTTTAATTGGAAATAAGACGCATCCGAGGAGCAAACTGTTAGTTAATATGATTATCATTTTTGGCGTTATAAGGGTGTTTCTTTTACACAATTCAGTAATAGAGCATTTAAAGTTTATGACGTCATCAAGTTACGATTTTAAACACATCTACCGAACAAATTAAGATAGGGGCTTGAAATTGGGTATGTACTTAGAATGTAATAGTGCGACAAAGCTATTAAATTTCAGAAACCTTATTTATCCTATGATTTGCAATTTTATAAGTAGTTGACATATTTTATTTTCATATTTTATATTATACGTATCCATGATGGGTAAGTATTGCGGTGGCCCCCAACGACTAGTTTACATCTGTGATGATGTGCGGATTTTAAGCGTTTATGGATTTAATGGTTGCGGATTTTAGGGAGTCTATTGTATTTTTAATTAATTTCTAATGTGGGAAAAATTTATTGCGCAACCTTAATTTTAAGATATTTTACTGTATGATAAAGACTAAATATGGAAATTTAGGTTTGAATTTCATTTATATGAGACAGGAGTTATATAAAATTTTCCTCAAATTTCTGTATTTCTGCTGTTAAAAAGCTATGGTGAGCATTAACAGAAGACACTTTTTTTTCTCTCTTTCCCTAATCAAAAAGAAAGATTAGCATTATACATGGGTAAAATTTCATGATACTCAATGTAAAATTTCAGTATACCTGAGATCTTAATTTCTATGAAAGGTAAAGTTATGGGTCTCCATACAGTTATTTTCAGTTATATCTTATTTAAATTGTCTGAAGATTTTATTTCGAGAGAAAATTTTAAAATTTGAATCTCGTAATAGAAAATCATTATAAAAATGTCGTTTCTATTTAAAAAATTGTTGATTTTTGTTAATGTTTTTGTAAATGCTTAAAATAAATTAATATTTATCCTTTCCTGTACACAGAATTGGAAAACAAATGCAAAAAAGCTAATTTTTAATTTTTCAAAATTGAATTTACTTTTTTCAGAACTTACATTTAAAAAGGAAATCATATATACATAAATAGATTTCGTTTAAAAAACATGTAAAAAATATCCCTCTATTCTAAAAAATAAAACTAATGCTGTCTCTGCCACTGCCGTAATTAAATTTATTCTGGCTGATGCTGTTTCTTGGCTTATATTTAAAAAACTATTGCATGTAAAATTATAAAAAATGGTAGTTTTATGCAGAAATGTAGGATAAACGCGTTGGAGCAGGCAGTTTTTAAATCTAAGAATTATATCAAGTTACGATTTTAAACACTCTATCTACCGAACAAATTGAGATAGGGGCTTGAAATTGGGTATGTACTTAGAATGTAATAGTGTAAAAGCCTATTAAATTTCAGAAACCTTATTTATCCTATGATTTGCAATTTTATAAGTAGTTGACCTATTTTATTTTCATATTTTATATTATACGTATCAATGATGGGTAAGTATTGCGGTGGCCCCCAACGACTAGTTTACATCTGTGATGATGTGCAGATTTTAAGCGTTTATGGATTTAATGGTTGCGGATTTTAGGGAGTCTATTGTATTTTTAATTAATTTCTAATGTGGGAAAAATTTATTACGCAACCTTAATTTTAAGACATTTTACTGTATGATAAAGACTAAATATGGAAATTTAGGTTTGAATTTCATTTATATGAGACAGGAGTTATATAAAATTTTCCTCAAATTTCTGTATTTCTGCCGTTAAAAAGCTATGGTGAGCATTAACAGAAGACACTTTTTTTTTCTCTTTCCCTAATCAAAAAGAAAGATTAGCATTATACATGGGTAAAATTTCATGATACTCAATGTAAAATTTTAGTATACCTGAGATCTTAATTTCTATGAAAGGTAAAGTTATGGGTCTCCATACAGTTATTTTCAGTTATATCTTATTTAAATTGTCTGAAGATTTTATTTCGAGAGAAAATTTTAAAATTTGAATCTCGTAATAGAAAATCATTATAAAAATGTCGTTTCTATTTAAAAAATTGTTGATTTTTGTTAATGTTTTTGTAAATGCTTAAAATAAATTAATATTTATCCTTTCCTGTACACAGAATTGGAAAACAAATGCAAAAAAGCTAATTTTTAATTTTTCAAAATTGAATTTACTTTTTTCAGAACTTACATTTAAAAAGGAAATCATATATACATAAATAGATTTCGTTTAAAAAACATGTAAAAAATATCCCTCTATTCTAAAAAATAAAACTAATGCTGTCTCTGCCACTGCCGTAATTAAATTTATTCTGGCTGATGCTGTTTCTTGGCTTATATTTAAAAAACTACTGCATGTAAAATTATAAAAACTGGTAGTTTTATGCAGAAATGTAGGATAAACGCGTTGGAGCAGGCAGTTTTTAAATCTAAGAATTATATTTTAAGTGTTATTTTATGTTGAAATCGGTCAAAATAGTTTGGTTTAAAAAGTTTCATAGGATCAATATCTATGCATACTAATGGCACATTAATAACTAGATTGCGGAGTGCAGTGAGTGCAGTGAGTGCAGTGTCTAAATATTTTTTTAATTTTATAATTTTTGAGGGGTTTTTTTTCTTTTTAACCATTTGGAAATGGTTGTTGTTTTCGGGCGAGAATGGGGCCAAATCATGCTCGCCTTTTATTTTTTTTAACGAAATTCAACGATGTTCTTTACTTTTAGAAGAATTTTTTTTTGAATAGGTAATAGAAAGGCATAAAATCTTTAAAAATTGTTTGAATAGGTAATCGAAAGGCATAAAATCGTTAAAAATTGAAAAAGTTACAAAATGGGTTGGCGCAAATTATTACATATGGGAAAATCCAAAGCCAAAGAGCGACGCCGAAATTAAAATCGTCTTGCAAAGCAAAAATCGAGGTCTTCAACTCATTATGTAGGCCATGGAAATAGAGGTATTCAACTGATTATGTAGCCCATGAAAATCGATTACAGAATAAAAGACGAACGCGAAAAAGGAAATAATCTAATGTTTAATCGATTGATAGTAAAAGGCCATGTCTCGAGGTGCTCTAATCCACTAGCCACTGCGTTTTACAATCGGTCGATTCTAACCGGGAAAAATTGATCTGAACATAGGTAATTTGTCGCAATCTGTGGATGATTCGGTGGAACTGTTTTCGATTTGTAAACTGTTTTTATTCTCGAAACGGGACTTGGAGAGTTTATCGGTGAAGATTTTGGTCGTCTGAAGTTTGATCTTTTCGATCTGTTGTTGAAGAGGATGCGACGAAATTTGGTGGACAAAATTTAGATTTTACGGTTAAATTTTGTTACGAAGGTGATTTGTCGCGATCTGTGAATGATTCGGTGGAACTGCTTTCGATTTTTAACCTCTTATTTTTCTCGGCTTCTCTTGTCGAAATGCCCCAAAATTAAAACTAAGTAAATATTAAGTAAAAAAAAAAAAAAAATCCAAATGGTTGTTGTAATCTATTAAATTACATTTTTTTTTTCTACTATTCTCAAAATTTTATGATCTCGATAGTCATTTATTTCATATTTCGAAAAGTCATTTTTTACACATTGCCAGATTTTTAAAAATCGCAATGATAATATTACGTGCATTACGTACATATAAGGCATTAGATGATTAGATGGGGAAAATTAAGTCATATTTAAAATGTCATACTTAAAGCAATTTTTTTTATATATAGCGTCTAAAAGAAAACATTTGTTCTAAACGTGGGGCAGAGATATTATTTACTTAACCATTTTGTACAAGCTAGTTTTCAAATGTGTGACAGATCTTTCTTAATCAATCATTTAAAAAAATAGCCGTCAGCTGTCGTGACAGCGGTGGATGCCGTATTGGTAATCGAAAAATCCGCCGGTCAAAAGGAAATGGGCGGCACCCCGATTACAGAAGATAGCCATTGGTCGTCATAATAGTATTCAATCTTTAGTACTTGGATAATCTTTTTTAAAACTTATCCAGTTACGGAAAATTATCCTGTTTTTAAAGCCTGTGGGATCTGAGGTTGTGCAAGCATACACTGTAAAAAAAGGACTAAAATACAGAAATTTTACTGGCAATCGAGACGTCAGTACTATTTCCGTATTTTAACGGAAATTTTCCTCCGTAAATTCCAGAAAAATTTTCGTTTTGCTGGAATTTACATGGGAAAATTTCCGTAAAATACGGAAATAGTACGGGCGTCTCGATTGCCACTACAGTTTCCGTATTTTAGTCCGTTTTTTTACAGTGTAGCTCGTAGTAGGCAGAATATCCTAATTTATAAAAGAAGATAACATTTTGTATTCCATTATTTAAATAATCATCTTAATTCCTATGTTCTTTTGAAAAATCAAATGTATTCTTTAATAAATAATTTTATGACTGTTAGATCATTTACCAAAATCATCTTTTGGAGTAAAACGAATTTATAATGAAATTTAATAATAAAAATCAGCTTCGATCCACGTCAGAATAAGATAGTTTAGGTAAAGCATATGAAGAACGATGAAAGATGTAATATAAAAACCTCTTTAGCTATAAAATCTAATAGATTTTTTATCAAGCACTTCAAAAAGCTTTCAAGGCATTTACTTAAATTTATATTACTTTTAGGATTTTTTTTTAAATCTGAAAAGCACACAAAAAGCTTTATATTCTCTTTACATATTCAAGAAAGATGCCATTTTATATATGGCAGAGTAACATAAATCTGTTACCTGATAAAATAGGTGTCAGATAAAAGTAAAACAACTTTTGATCAGAACTGATTTAAAATGATGCTGCCAGACAAGATATATCAGATGCACTTTTTTGTATAAAATAGAATGTTAAATACTAAACTAGAGAACAGGAATTCTGCTTTTTCAGAATTTAGTGTCGCCCCGGCATTTCCATTACTTCATTTTCTTCTGGTGGATTGGTGGCTTGTATTATTATGAAACAGCCATTATAAATAAAGCGTTAGGTGAAGATGAAAGAGCAGTCGTAAAAAGTTAAAATTAAAATGGCCAAATTATGGCCATTTTTTTTTTCATTCTGACCAGAAAATCAGAGTTCTAACTTTTTTCGACTGCTTTTTCATCTTCACCTAACGCTTCATTTATAATGGCTGTTTCATAATAATAGAAACCACCAGTCCAGCAGAAGAAAATAACTCGGTTAAGCCGGACTCGGATAATCGGGACTCTACTGCAAAACATATTTCAATTTTAACACGCTTTTATTTTATGTAAAATGACGTCATTTGCATTAATATAGATTCTTAAAATTAAATCTAGTTTATAACAGTTCCATGTTTTATCATAAATCATTCATTTATATTTTTCTCAAAATAGCACGTATTTTAATTAATTTTTCTTTTTCAATTTTTATGAGAAAATGGCAACAGAAAGATATAATTGCTATATTTCAACAATTTTTTCTTTACTATCTAGAGAAATGGAGTACTTGAGTTGCCAAAATGAAACAAATGTCGCTCAAAACTACAAAAAAATTAATATTTCAAAAACAAATGGAGATGCGATTTTCAAACAAATTGCATTAAAAAGTACTTTTTTTTCCCAATACGACGGTATAAACATTGAAAATGTGCGATGGTTAGAAGTTTTTAAATGCTGTAGAGTATTTAATCGCACAATGAAACATTGGCTTTTGTTTTACGACTAGCGTACACAAGGTAACGTTATTTATTAGTGACAAAATAAGCTGGGAGAAAGAAATAGCATTCCGGGGGCTAATAAAATATTCTCATAGTAACAAATTTTTACATTGCCTTTTAAAACTAGTCGGACGTTGAATCCCAAAACTTTCTTCTATCTCATACATGTTAATACTTCAAAATTCGCTATGACAGTGCCAAAATTAAATGACACTCTATAACCATCTTGAGAATTCTAAAGATATGAAATCCGTGCATTAGTTCTATGACTATCGCTGAAATCATATAAATCTTGCAAAATGCAGCATAGCAGCGCCACCTATTGATTGGTTTTTACCAAAACCTAATCAGCAACAATATATATCAACGTCTAACTGCACCTGAAGTTGAATGAAATTCCGTGTATTAGTTTTTGAGATTTGACGAAAATCGTGAAAATGCCGCATAGCAGCGTCACCTATTGGGTGATTAACACCAAAATTTAATCAGAAACAACTTGTGTCAACTTCTAATTGAATCTGAAATTTTTTGATGAAAATCCGTGCATTAGTTCTTGAGATAGTGCTATTGCGGTAATCGTGGAAAACGCAGCATAGCAGCGCCCCCTGTTTGGCGGTTTACACCAAAACATAATCTGCACCTACTCATATTAAGGTATACCTGAATCTGAAGTCTGATGAAAATCCGTGTATTAGTTCTTGAGATACAGCCATTGAGAAAATCGTCAAAAAAGCAGCATAGTAGCGCCAACTGCTGTGCGATTTACACCGAAAACTAATCCGCACCATCTTGTATCAGGGACTAGCTGGATATAAATTTTTATTAAACTCCGTGCGTTAGTTCTTGAGATAGAGCGCCCCCCCAAAAATTGTATCACATGCAGACAGGCAGACAGATGTTTTGTAAAAAACATGTTTTTCAGTATCTATGACCTCTAAAACGTGTAAATCCGTCGAAAATCGGAAGTCGAAAATTTTCACGAACAGAATACTTTCTTGTAAAGATAGAAGAAGGTAAAACTAATCGGATGTGCCAATCCCAAAATTTTCTCATATCTAATACATTTTAATCATTAATATGTTGAAATTTTTCCAGAGAGAGAAATATTCGCCTTGCATACAATATTTCAAATGAAAATCAAATTTCAAATTATTTTGCTTAAAAGGCGCAAAGGCCAATCTACTGAAAAAGATTCCATTGCAGGACTCGAACCCGGGCCATCAGTATAACGCACTGACGTTCTACCGACAAAACTGCATGGAACGATACCCAACCTGGAACCTCTTACTATTACAGGTTGGCAAGGCTATAAACGCAGCACAAGAAGGAATATTTTCCGTGAGCCATCGACATGGGGCAAACACAAACACGCAGACACATGGGGCAAACCATGTCAGTGGCTCACGGATAATATTCCTTCTTGTGCTGCGCTTATAGCCTTGCCAACCTGTAATAGTGAGAGGTTCCAGGCTGGGTATCGTTCCATGCGGTTTAGTCGGTAGAACGTCAGTGCGCTGTACTGATGGCCCAGGTTCGAGTCCAGGCATGGAATCTTTTTCACTAGGTTGGCCTTTGCGCCTTTTAAGCAAAATAATTTGAAATTTGATTTTCATTTGTGTTCGATGAATTGTATATGTTGTGTCAACAGTTAATAAATATACTAGAGATTAAAATAAAATTATATTGAAACAAACATAGATTTACATCTTCCTGCAGGTACAAGAATGCGGTATGTTAATGTTGACAAGAGCCAGGCTTTTTGGGATGCCCGGTTGCGTAATTAAAAAATATCGCAGCTAAAGAGTTAAATGCTGCGTGCGTTTAATCTGAAGGTTGCACTTCAACTGCCTCTTCAAATGTAGAGATGCACTGAAAACCAGGAAGTGTCCTTGAAAGTGTTATTGATATTAATAAACAAAGTTATTTCAATAAGAAAATGATAAATAATGTCTTTAAGTAAATATTTAAACATGATATATGACTTTCCTGATTATCAGCAATTATTTAGAAGAAATGTATATTACACAAATAGTTCATAGCAATAAAGATGATTTCTTAGTAGAAAAGTATCTTGATAGATGTTAAATGATAAGTTATTATAAACAACTGAAAAAATGTCCAAGTAGAAAAGATGACTTATATGAATTATAGCTTCAAAATTACTAATCGCTAAAGGAACGTATTTCACAATAACGATGAAGCTGTTGGATTGTTTATATTAAGTAGATATTTGTGTTTGCACAGAAAATGATCTATTATTTATTATTGATAAATGCTTTTAGATTAGCATCAATAAAATTTCTCTTAAATAATAATAATTGCGAAAAATGTATGTTCACTGAACAATTTGAAATAATACATTTTAATACTTGAAAATTCGCCACCAAAATTTAACCACAATTTTGGCCCATCATAAGAATTTAAAAGATTCATTGAATTGTGTGCAATTAAAAATAAGATACAAGCATCGGATCTTTCAAACAAATTATTGAATTTCGGCACCCACCCTGTTAGATGTCTGCAACCAAACCTCCCAACAAAAAGGGGATAAAAGCAACACGTGTCGCATTGTATATACCCAAGCCTAATAAGGGTCTATTTATGTGAAAGTGTAACATAATATGAATTTAGATTAAATTAGTGCATTAGTTTTTGAGATTCAGCTGTCGCAAAAATCGTGAAAAATACCGCATAGCAGCGCCACCTGTTCGGCAATTAACAACAAAGCAACAACTTATGTCCACGTCTAATTGAATCTGAAATTTTATGCTGAAAATTCGTGCATTAGTTTTTGAGATACAGCTAATGCAGTAATCATGGAAAACGCAGCATAGCAGCGCCACCTGTTGAGCAGTTTACACCAAAACGTAATCAGCACCTAGTTATATCAAGGTATACCTAAATCTGAAGTTTGATGAAAATCCGTGCTTTAGATCTTGAGATATAGCTATTGTGGAAATCGTGAAAAATGCTGCATAGCAGTGCCACCTGTTGGGCAATTTGTACCAAAAACTAATAAGCACCAGTTTATACCAAGGTCTAACTGGATCTAAAGTTTTGCGAAATTCCGTTCATTAGTTCTTGAGAGCGCCCGCAAATTTGTGTCACATATACACAGACTCGCAAAGTGAGAAACAGACTCACAGACAGATTTTTTCTAAAAATCATCAAATCGTGTTCAGCACTTTCTAAAACGCATAAATCTATCGAAAAACGCAAGTCGAAATTTTTCACGAATCCAATATTTGTTCTTGTAAAAATAGAAAAAAGTAAAAATAAGACGAATAAATTAAAAACTAGTTAGTGCCAGTCAAGATTTGACGGTAAATACCTTGAATGTTTCATTAGAAAAATTCTTGAATTTTTAATTAGTCGCTTTTAAATTAATTATTGAACGACGAATGACGTAATGCATTTCTATATTACTTAAGTTATTTTTATTTCTTTAAGGCGGTAAATGGTGCTGCCAGTCTAATCTATTCAATGAAGTGAAAGAATTTTAAGTTTATATTAATATTTGGAAATTTTTCCAGAGATAAACATTCGCCTTGAATACAATATTTCAAATGAAAATCAAATTTCAAATTATTTTTTTTGCTTAAAAGGCGCAAAGACCAACTTAGTGAAAAAGGTTCCATGCCGGGAATCGAACCCGGGTCATCAGTATAGCGCACTGACGTTCTACCGCTAAACCACATGGAACGATACCCAGCCTGGAACTTCTCACTATTACAAGATCTCACTATTCCAGGCTGGGTATCGTTCCATGTGGTTTAGCGGTAGAACGTCAGTGCGCTATACTGATGACCCGGGTTCGATTCCCGGCATGGAACCTTTTTCACTAAGTTGGTCTTTGCGCCTTTTAAGCAAAAAAATAATTTGAAATTTGATTTTCATTTGAAATATTTAAGTTTATAATTTACAATTAATTATGATTGCTTTTTATCAGAAATTTGCATAAAAATACCGGGTAGAGAATTTATTTTTACTTACTATGACTTCATTTTTTAAAAAATAATAATATCTATTTTCATTTATTTATTTATTTATTAAAACTACACGGCCCAAAACCTAAATTTGAAACTTGAACCAGATAACGATTTATAATATATATTTTTTATTACTTGAATTTTATTTTACATTTTTATACATTTTTAAAATATTAAACCTAGATATCAAGGTAATTTCTTTTATAGCTCTTATACGAATAGTTTTCTTTCTTTCCGTTTTATTTTTTACGCAAATGAAACTTTTCTTTCTGACACACACACATATATATTCCTGATAATGGTCCGAAAATATAACGAAAATTTTAGACCAGCTCAATTTATTTAATTGATAATTACATGCAAAATGTTTTAAATATAAAATCATTATTTTTTTCAAAACATTATTGGGTGTTAAATTTTATTTAATTGTAAAGCATTCAAATAATAATCATAATAATAAATTAAAAATCCTATAACTTCTCTTCCTAATAAAATATGTCAGTATTGAAACGAATTATCGACAAAAACTCTACATCTTTTGCCATGCTTGGGTTCGAACGTGCATCATCTACAAAAAATCCGAGGTTGGTTGGTTGATTTTGTGACGGCCGATTATCTACACTAGGGATATAGGCCCGAGGGGGAGTGCCCTTCGTGGGGGTCTTTCTAAGGGAACCTAACCCGTATTAACGCATGGAAATCCATGGTTCGAAGAAAACCACGAAAACTCCGAACGATTAGGCCGACGGGCGCGATTGGGATCGAACCCAGCACTTCCCGTCTACCAGTTTCGAGAGCAGAACCTCTCAGCCACTGGTGGGGCACAAAAAATCCGAGCTTTAAAGTGCTGCGTTAACCCGCTACGCTAGCGAAAACTCGTTTTACTTCCTTCTAAATTGAAGAGTTTCGAAAACCAGTTGAAGCATACGAATGTATCGGATACATTTCTCGAATTTGAGTTCTGATCTTACAGAAATAGTTTTGCGCTTTTAATATTTATGATATCTTATTTTTTCAAAGAAGTAGCTACAACTTAACACGCTAATTTCCCAATCTTCGTGTATAACTATTGGCAATTCATGAGACGGCTCACCAGCCATAAATTTTTAAACCTCAAATCACTGTCAAACTCAAATCGAAAGAAGCGTTTTAATTATATAGATATGTATATTCTAATGCACGATAACATTTATTATGTATTTCTTCTGCAGCCTATAATTTACCAAAAATATATATATATTTTTTTTTTTCAACCTAATACTGTATTAAAATATTAAACAAACTGGTGTAATATAATAAAAGAAAAAAATCTTAATAACACGATAAAATTGAGAAATGCGCTTTTTGCGCATTTCTCAATTTTATCGTGTTATTAAGAATTTTTTTTTTTTTTTTTTTGCGTTTATTAATAACATTTTTTTACAGAGTTGCGTTAAAACTTTTTAAATGGCATTTTGAATATGAGCGGTTATTATTATAATCTTCAAATATAGCATTTCATTTTTTTTTTCAGAATAACAATATATTCGATAACTTTTACACTACCAATAGGACAAAACATTTTTCGATCAACGACATAGTTTAGAATTCTCATTTTTGATCTGCATTTGATTTTCACAAATGAAATATAGTTGAATTTATTTTTTTACAGCAGTCGCTTACAGCAAGGAATGGGTGATGATGTAAAAATAAAAAATATAGAAACTAGAAAACCATTTATCATTTATCTTTATTTTCAAAGAGACACTTAAACTAATTCATATCCAGAATTTAATTTTAAAAAGATGGATAGAAAATACAAAAATAAGTGGTTTGTTAAAGCTCGAAATATATCGCTACGCAAAATATCCCAAATATTTTTGCACATTAATATAATTGGGATAAAAAAGCAATGGAAAATACTATAATTTCAAATGCAATAAGACTTGTTCTCTCATTGTTCCGCAAATTTTCATGTTTATTACCATGTTAAATTAAAAATAACGTATTTTATAGACAGTTGTCCAATTAACAACAATCCGGACCAATCTGGTCCGAGTCTGTTGAAAAAAATCGGCCTGAAACAGGCCCGTAGACGGCTCATGATTAGCTTTGGACAACGCAAGTACCGTTGCAGTTTACCGGATGCAACAACAAAATTCCTTGCGCTATTAGTCCAGGCAAGTTACAATAAATACACCTTCAGCCAGAACAAAATTGTAATAGAAGCTCTGTTAACTGATTTTGAATCAGTAACTATTACTGAGAAATATTATCAAAATCAGAGCATGGGAATACCCTTAAAAACGGATTTTAAAATGGCGGACTGAGTCATATACTATCGTTTCACGTTGTGTTGTTATTAATTTATGATTTTTTGGATTTATGGTATTTTAACAATTAATTTGAGTTTTATTTTGGTTCAGACTGAAATTCCTGCTTAGATCAGATATCGCTGAGGCTGGGAGAAAAACAATGCTTCTGTTTTATGACTGGAAGATGCTGAAGTCCACAGACCATCTATGTCACCAAATGTTAGAAGAGAAGGTAACTATAGCAAAATCATTTGTTAGACCTGAATGTTTCCCCCGACAAAATATCATAGCTATCGCACTTCTTACAAATACATATCTGGAAAGCTACTGAAGAAAGAACCAAACCAGAAGAATTTGATAAGTATGTAAAAAGTAACTCATACTACCCAATACTCTGCGACTTACCACCAGCTGCACAGTATCTATTTAATATGATTCGATGTTTCTGCAAGACAAACTATGCTACTTTACGATTTGTCCAGGCAATGGGGGATTTTACCTGGAAAATTAATGGTAGTTCTGGAAATCGGCTCACTTTATGTTTTTTGGTCGCTGAATTTGTAACTTCCCACCAAAATTTCCCCGCAACCCCCCCCCCCCCCTAAATTTTGGTAAAATGCCTTAAAAAAGGTTTTTTTTATTGTTTTAGGGGAAAAGTATCTAGAAATTCAGAAAGTAGACAAAATTTGCAACAAATAAGATATATGACATCATGACGTAGAATGAATGGGGATGGGGAGGGATCTGCCTCGGAACATGCGCCGCGGTGCTCGTGGACTAAGTTGCGCAATTCCACTTAACCACTCACATCGTTTACATTCGCCCTTCCATCTCCCCTCCGAACTTTCCCTATAAGGTTTACTTTAATTTTTTTGGGTCGCTGAATCCGAATTTTTAACTTTCCCCTAAAATTCTCCCCCCGCAACCCCCCCCCCAATAGTTGTTTTTAAATTAAATTTTTTATTGTTTTAGGGGAAAAGTATGTAGAAATTCAGAAAGTAGACAAAATTTGCAACAAATAGGATATATGACATTATCACGTAGGATAAACGGGGAGAGGGGGGCTGCCTCGGAACATTCCCCGCGCGCTGTTCTCAAAAACCAAATTTTTTCAAAAAATCAATTTTTTTTTTGTTTGGGGGGGGGGGGGTTCAACTAGTATTAATTTTGCCAGGTAAAATTCCCTATTGCCTGGACATGCATAACTTAGTGCACGTAGCGCCGCAGTGCATGTCCGGAGAGAGCCCTCACCCTCCCCGTTCATCCGACGTCATAATGACATATATTCTATTTGTTGAAATTTTTGTCTACTTTCTAAATTTCTACATACTTTTCCCCTAAAACAATAAAAAATTTAATTTAAAAACAACTATTTTGGGGGGGTTGCGGAGGGAAGTTAAGAATTCGGATTCAAAAACCCAAATAACTCAAAGTAAACCGTATAGGGAATGTTCTGAGGGGAGACGGGACGGCGAATGGTTAAGTGAAATTGCGCAACTTTGTCTACGCAGCATCGCGGCGCATGTTCCCAGGCAGATCCCTCCCCCTCCCCATTCATTCTACGTCATAATGTCATATATCTTATTTGTTGCAAATTTTTCTACTTTCTGAATTTCTAGATATTTTTTCCCTAAAACAATAGAAAAATTAGACTTATTTTTTTATTAAAAATTAATTTTTTAATAAAAACCTTTTTGGGGGGAATTTTACCAAAATTTGAGGGTGTTGCCGGAGGAAATTTTGGTGGGAAGTTAAAAATTCGGATTCAGCGAGAACCTATACGGTCTCTGTTGCCTGGACTAGATGCGGATGCAAGCGCAATGGATTGCCCCTTTCTACAGCTTGTGAGGTGTGATAAGTCAATGGAATGGATGTAACAACAACTAACTCCTAACTATGAATACGATGGAAGTGAT
This sequence comes from Maratus speciosus, assembly GCA_963932465.1. Classification (NCBI taxonomy): domain Eukaryota; kingdom Metazoa; phylum Arthropoda; class Arachnida; order Araneae; family Salticidae; genus Maratus; species Maratus speciosus. The sequence continues at coordinate 50,432,876 of OZ010790.1, forward strand.
GAAAATTATTGATACAAGTTTTTTTTCACTGGGACATTTCTGTAAAAATGAACTTAAACTGTAATTTGTAAGGGATAGTAGGCTTTTGTTTACTATTTAACGTTTTTGAGTATACTTCAAAGTCAAGTTGTCAAAGCAAAGCAATATATTCCCATAAGCGATATATTATTTGCCTTAGTTCCAGAAAACCCCTCCGGCATTTTGAAATCCCTGCTCAGATTTTGTCTGATTTTTAGTATGTCATTAAGAAATAGTTCTTGATTAAAAAACTATGTAAAAAGCTTCCATTACAATTTTGTCCATTTTCATTCACAAAATGCCTGGACAAAAAAGAGAGCCGCCGAAATTTTAAATAACGAAATCGCTTATAATAACACTTGCAATAAAAGTTTACCAATCGAGCTCACTTACGAAAGAATCCCGTCGTTATAGTAACAAGTTTTGGCGATAAAAGTTTACCGTAGCAAACAAAATTTAACTCTTTGTATTTTCTTTTCTTCGTTCTAAAGTTCCTCATTTTCTTCATATCTTTAAATATTCATATACATTTTAATTATTAATATGTTTTTATTTTTGTAAATGATTCCCGAAAGTTTCCCCCATACATAAGTATGAAATATAACTTTGTATCGCTAACGTATCAAATAACAAGAAACAAAAAATCATGCGTCAAGCATAGATTATTAAACAGTTTCCAACACATTCAGAATAATGTAACACATTTCAAAACCCAATTTTAGCTGTTCCCATCTACAATCGAAAAATTATCCGAACTCTTTGAACAGCCCTGTATATGATAGATAGTTTTGTATCTATTAACTACATGTAACTATATGTACTGTACATGTGAACTAAATTTTGTTCACCTAATAAATACACTATATGGCCATTAATGACCGGCAACTTTCAATTTTAGACATTTTGTCGAATATTTAAAAATATACTTGTCAAATTCTTCTGGAATTTTAGGATAAGAAAAAACAGGTTTCACTTCATATTTATCAATGTCCATTTGATAAGGAGGACAATTAGGGGGCCAACAAAAAATTAAAGACAAAATAATACTTGGGATCACCCTGTAAAATAAAATGCACGGAATGAGCTATCGCTACAGAATATACATAGGCAGTCATTGTAGAATATGTGCATTCGTTTGTGTAAGAATAACATGTATATTAAAAGAGATATAGCGATTTAAAAAAAAAAAAATAAATAAATTCTTGCATGTTTTTTGCTTATAACATACAGGGTTTTTAACCAAATTTAGCACCAGCTTCAGAAAATTGACAAAATGTAGTAGAAACGATATAGTGTAATTGGAATATAAATATATTAAATATTTAAGGAAATATGGGCAGTTGTATAAAATAATTATTATCTGCACATGCGCAAATGATAACAAGAAACTTTTTTCATAATTTAATAGTAAACTCTATGGAGCAACTTATTGAGAAAAATCATTTAAATATCGTAAAAACTTAGAGATATATCGGCGTTAGAGTGAACTGTTTTTTAGTTTTTCTCTAAAACTCGAAGAATGATAAGGGATTGTCCTCAAATTGTTACTTTTAAGTAATCTGACAGTGTTCGGAGCAAGTTTTTTGAAAAAGCTTTTTAATTATAGTTTACGGTTATGCGTAGGAAGATTTTGACTCTAAACTACGATGAAAAGGAAAGTATAGTCAATACACTGATTACATTTAGTTAAATTGAGGAGCTTATGGTAAAATTTTGTGAAATTTAGCCCAATTACACAATACACTCTACAGTAAATTCTATCGCATATACACTATATTGCCATTAATGACCGGCAACTTTCAATTTTAGACATTTTGTCGAATATTTAGAAATGTACTGGACAGATTCTTCTGGAATTTCAGGATTGAAAATAACAGGTATTACCTCATATTTAGTAATATCGATTTGATAAGGGGGGCAATTAGGGGGCCAACAAAAATCAAAGAAAAGTAATAATACTTCGGATCACCCTGTAAAATAAAATGCACAAAATGATCTACCGGTACCAAATATAAATAAACATACATTGTGCAATATGTGTATTATTTTGTGCAAGAATAGCACGTATATTAATAGAGATATAGCGATTTATTTAAAAAAATAAAAAAATTCTTTCATGTTTTTTGTTTATAACATGCAGGGTTTTCAACCAAATTTAACGCCGGTTTCAGAAAAATTGACAAAATATAGTAGAAACAATATAGTGCAATTGGAATATAAATATATTAAATATTTTAGGAAATATGATCGGTTGTAGGAAATAATTTTTATCTGCGCATGCGCGAACGATAACAAGGATTATTTTACATAATTTAATAGTCAAATCTATGGAGCAACTTATTAAAAAAAATCTAGTCAAATATCGTAAAAATTCAGAAAGATATCGGCGTTAAAGTGAGCAAATTTTTAGTTGTTCTCTAAAAGCAGCTGAATGATAAGGGATTTTACACAAATTGTCATTTTTTTATTAACTGACTTTCAGAAAAAAGTTAGTATTTAGTGAGTATCAACGAGTAGATTTGGAAAAAATGCTTCGATTTTGATACTTCTTTTGATCATGGTATAGGCTCGTTCTGGTGGTTATCCAAAAAAGACTAAAGCATCAATAAAAAATGAAAATTAAAAAAAATTAAAAATTAAAAATGACAATTTGTGGAAAATCCTTTATCATTCAGCTGCTTTTAGAGAACTACTAAAAATTTGCTCATTCTAACGCCGATATCTTTCTGAATTTTTACGATATTTGACTAGATTTTTTTTTAATACGTTGCTCCATGGAGTTGACTATTAAATTATGTAAAATGATCCTTGTTATCGTTCGCGCATACGCAGATAAAAATTATTTCATACAACTGCTCATATCTCCTAAAATATTTAATATATTTATATTCCAATTGCACTATATTGTTTCTACTATATTTTGTCAATTTTTCTGAAACCGGAGTTAAATTTGGTTGAAAACCCTGCATGTTATAAGCAAAAAACATGCAAGAATTTTTTAATTTTTTTAAATAAATCACTATATTTCTATTAATGTACATGCTATTCTTGCACAAAAGAATACACATATTGCACAATGTCTGTTTATTTATATTCGGTAGCGATAGATCATTTCGTGCATTTTATTTTACAGGGTGATCCCAAGTATTATTTTTTTCTTTGATTTTTTGTTGGCCCCCTAATTGTCCCGCTTATCAAATCGACATTGTTAAATATGAGGTCATACCTGTTCTTTTCAATCTTGAAATTCCAGAAGAATATGTCAAGTACATTTCTAAATATTTGACAAAATGTCTAAAATTGAAAGTTGCCGGTCATTAATTAGGCAATATAGTGTATATGTGTGTTTTCTGTATACACGTAATTTTTATGACAGTGGTGAAGACAATAAACTAAAATAAATGAACTAAAATAAACTAAATAAAGTTATGTGAAATGGAAATTTACTGTTTTTATCGATCAAGGTCTTTTTTTGTGTGTGTGCCGTTTATCTCTAAAGGACAGTTTTGGCAGTTTTTGTTCGAAGGAAAAAAAACTGACGCTGAAACGTTTGACACTTCCGGTTTCATCCACAGCTATCAAGTAGTTTTTAAATTCTGATATATATACTTTTCTATGTATAGAAATTCTTTTAGATATAAACGGCACAAAAAAAGACCTTGATCGATAAGTACAGTAAATTTCCAATTCATATAACTGTTAAGTAAATGTTAAATAAAGTTTAAAACAGTTAAGTAAATGTAAATAAAGTTTAAAACAGTTAAGTAAATGTTCCAGTTTAATAAATGTATTTTATGTAAAATGCACTTTTCTGTGAAAATTCCATACGCAAAACGTAATCTCTCAAAAAGCTATTGAAATATCACTATAAAAATCAAATTTCAAGTTATGACTCATAATTTATGAAAAATGTATAATATATCTTAGATTTTAGTTTATTATCTCCATCACTGTCATACAAATTACGTGTATACAGGTATACAGGTATAAAACACGTATATATATGCGATAGAATTTACTGTAGAGTGTTTTGCGTAGTGGGCTAAATTTCACAAAAGTTTACCGTAAACTCCTCAATTTACCTAAATGTAATCGATGTATGGACTATTCTTTCCCTTTCATCGAAGTTTAGAGTCAAAATCTTCCTGCACATAACCGTAAACTATAATTAAAAAGCTTTTTCAAAAAACTTGCTCCGAACGCTGTCAGATAACTTAAAAGTAACAATTTGTGGACAATCCCTTATCATTCTTCGAGTTTTAGTGAGAAACTATAAAACAGCTCACTCTAACGCCAATATATCTCTGAATTTTTACGATATTTGACTGATTTTTTTTAATAAACTGCTCCATAGAGTTGACTATTAAATTATGCAACAAGTTTCTTGTTATCGTTCGCGTATGCGCAAAAAAAGATTATTTTATACAACTGCCCATATTTCCTTAAATATTTAATATATTTATATTCCAATTGCACTATATTGTTTCTACTACATTTTACCAATTTTTCTGAAACTGGCCTTAAATTTGGTTAAAAATCCTGTATGTTATAAGCAAAAAACATGCAAGAATTTTTTTATTAAAAAAAATCGCTATATCTCTATTAATATATATGCTATTCTTACACAAATGAATGCACATATTCTACAGTGTCTGCCTATGTATAATATGTAGCGATAGATCAGACTCACAGACAGACATTTTGTAAAAACATTATTTTCGGAATCTCTGACCCCTAAAACGTGTAAATCCGTCGAAAACCGAAAGTCGAAAATTTTCGCGTGTCCAATACTTTCTTCTTGTAAAGATAGAAGAAAGTAAAAAATTTAAATAAAAGGTTAGTTGAGGTAACTGGAACCACGAGGTAACTGGGCCATAGGCTATTTTATAAAAAACTGTTGGTGTTTTTTAAGTTTTAGCTTTTGTGAACAATGCCCCTTAATCTCTACTTCCTAAAACAACGTGTATTAACTCAATCATAACTCTCACTTTGCTGTGATAGGTTGTCAAAAATTTATGTTTCTTTTTTAAAAAACAACGTCTATATGATTGAACTTCCTCGCCTGATTATTAAAATACTGTAAGTACTTTTACTAAACAATCATTTTTTTTAAAGATTAGACATATAACTACATTAATATTATTAGGTATCTATACATATTTACTTCATGTTTCAAATGTAAGCCCGGTGTCCCAGTTACCCCATAAATTTTTCAAGAATTGGGTAACTGGGACATGTATCCGGGGTAACTGGACCATGCTGGATCCAGTTACCCCAATAGTTATAAATAATTTTTTTGTGTTTCTCTTACTACGGGAAGTAAATTTCTCCATTTTGTTTTGCTCACAATAAAGAAAATGATAGAATACCTTATTAAAATTATGTAATGAAATTTTAAAAAAGCATATTGAGTGGTATCAAACCAAATTTCTTGACCCCTTGAGAGGCAGTGATGCCGTTATGGCATCACTTAATTTTAATTCCTAATTGCCACATTGGCACCTGAATTTTATAATGAAAATTTCACCTTTATTAAGTACGCGAAAATATACTTTTACTTGTTTTCAGATAGATTCTATTGTAAATATTGGTGTCATTAAATTATTTTAACATTTTACGAATGCAAGTACCTTGCCCCTGAAATCGAAATAGCCAGACCTTGAAATTGTACTATACACAGGGGTCGCATTCTATAGGGAAACTTTTATCCTACCACTATTTTGAAAATAATATCTTCATCGCACTTTTCTGTAAGGATTCTGGTAGGAACAATAAAATTTTCCCTATATAATGCGACCCCTGGATAAAATACTTAAGTACTTACGTAGCCGTTTGTTCATAGATTTACCTTGCTATTTTTTTCCTTAAAATACCCATGTGACTTTTATACTTATTATTTATACTAAAGTAGATAAGTACTTCCTTACGTTTTGTGTTTTTGGTATAAATAAATCTAATATTTTCACTTTTAGTGTTTTTTTTTAGGCACATTGACAGCAAAGGTTTCCCTTACAACGCTGTTTATTGACATATAATTTACATGATCTGCCTGGTTTAAAATTTTTAAAGTTTTTACACTTTTTCAAACAGGACCTGATATCCGATATGAAAAAATATGAACGCGTGTGGAACATAGACTCCTTTGGTCCAGTTACCCATTTTTGGGGGCAACTGGACCCATGAGGAAATAAAGATGAAATATGCATATTTTTATATTTTTAAATATTAAAATGTAATTTTGAGCATTTCTGTCTGATAGAGGGAACCTAACTGAACACATTTACAGAAGTTCAGACTTTAATTCAAATGAACATTAGTTTTTTGAAGCTGAATTGTCAGAAGCTCCAGAGTCACATTGTAAAATCATGTCCCAGTTGCCCCAACTAACCTTATATCTTAGTGGAAAACACCTGCAAACCTGATTTTAGTGGTTGACTGGTATATTTACCATTGTGCTTTCCTGCTGTCAGCACTCCATCAGTACATTCTTCTTTTGGGTGAAGGAAAACATGGTAAACCTACCGATCAACCACTAAAATTGGGTCTGTAGTTGTTTTCACCAAGATATAACTTGTCAGACCAGTTGCATTTTAATATGTTAATCGAATTCTGTCTAATCCTGGAATTTCAACTGTTAAATCGACGAAGTGAAGATCTGTGCAGCCGCCTCCTAATCTATAAGGGCATCAAAACCTCCGACAAACTTGGAAAAATGAGAAAATACGCGAATTTTTTCGCTCAGTACAAAATAACAAACAAAAACTCTGATTGAAAAACTGAAGATGTGAGAACCGGAAACATTTAAAAAAGGTCTTTGTTTTATCCGAAACCAAATGTGCAGTTTTTTGCTTTCGATACATTTCCCGAGCCATAGCACACAGACAGACATTTACATGCAGACAAACTTCTTTCTTTATTAATATAGATTGAAAAATGTTAACTTGTAAGCATTAGTAATTGGAATTTTTATTTATGTGTAAAGTAAATCTGGTGTGCTTATAGTCATACTTTTAATTGTTACTAAATGTAGAATTTTTTTTTTATGAAAAAATAAAAGGCTTTTTACATAACTAGAAGAATGGATTAGTTCATAATTGGAAAACTTCACGTTCCAGTATTTATTTTTGTATCTACTTTGAAGTAATTTAAAAATTACTTGCACAATTAAGACGATAGAATTTTTTTCCCGAACATTTCAAACTAAACAAAGAGTACATTGCTTAATTTTTCTTTTCTTTATTTGGGATTTAAAGATATTCTCATTAAAGAAGTAAGGTAAACATGTTACTTCTGAAGTTATGAGTGAGTGGATTTCTGTTTAAAGTTAGTTTACATTTAATATTTTGTTTGCTTTTTTATCCCATAGGTCTCTCAATTTTCGAGTGTGACTGAAATAAACCTAGTAGTACAGGTAAAATAATGTTTTCTAGAGACAAAAAATGGCCATTCACCAAAATTTGGAAAGAACTTCGTTTTGGCACTAGAAATGAAGTTCCGACGTGTCCCCAAAAAATAGAGAGTTGTTTTACCATGTTTTGGGGGTAAAGGGAGGCATTTTGACTGAGGGAGGAGAACTCAGTTTTTTTAAGTAGATCAAGTGGGATATCATTTTTATGTATTTTTAGTTCTGAATCGGATGACACCATCTTCTAGTCAATACGATCATTTATTACAAAGTTACGGAACGTTTTATGAATACAATATCCAAAATTATACTTTAGTGCAGGTAAAATAGGTTTTTATAGCAACAACTGATGGCCATTCACGAAAATTTGTGAAGAACCTGGCACTAAAAAGGCTTTGGCAAGATCCGATGAGCCCCCCCCCCCCCCCCCTTCCCAAAAAAAGTTGTTTTATCGTAATTTTTTGGGGGTGGTGGCAAAAAGGAAGCATATTTATTCAGCGGGGAAAACTCAAACTTTTTGTTTAAATAAAACAAGTGGGGTATCGTTTATTATGCATTTTATAATTCTGAATCGAATAACATCCTCCGCAAGTCGATACGATCATGCGTTACAAAGTTACGGCAGGTTCTATGAATACAAAGTCGAAAATTATACTTTAGTGTAAGTAAAATAGGATTTTACAGCAACAACTCATGGCCATTCACGAAACTTTGCGAAGAACTTGTCACTAGAAACGTTTTCGCACTAGAAATGAAGATTCAATGAGCCCCCTCCCTTCCCCCCCCCCACCAAAAAAAAAGAAGTTGTATTATTGAGATTTTTTTGGGGGGGTGGAGGGGCAAAAGGGAGGCATTTTTACTCGGCGGACAGAACTCAACTTTTTTTAAATAGGTCAAGTGACGTATCGTTTATTATATATTTTTTAATTCGAAACCAAATGACGCAAGTCAAGCAATACTGCAAGTCGGTATGGTCATGAGTTACAAAGTAGGTTTTATGATACAAAGTTAAAAATTATCCTTGATTATTGAGTGATGATGAGTGATGATGATTGAGTGAATGAACTTTGTTACATTTATTTTATCGTTCGAAATATATTCTTTATAGCATATTAAATGACTCAAACTTAATAAATGTCCTCTAAAATGCAATAATCAAAATGAGGATCATTTAAGTCGTCTTCAACTTCATCAAAGTTGTCAAAGTTCATGTATTCATAATTTTGCATTCATAAAAACCATTCATGACTTTGTATTCATAAAACCTGCCGTAACTTTGTAACGAATAATCCTATCGACTTGCGAATGAGGTCATTTGATTCAGAATTTAAAAATACATAATAAGCGATACCCTACTTGACTTATTTTTAAAAAAGTTGAATTTTCTCCCACGCCTTTAAATGCCCCCTGTTGACGCCTCCAAAACACGGTAAAACAACTTTATTTTTTGGAAATCGTCAGATCTTCATTTCTAGTGCCGAGACGAAGTTCTTCGCGTAATTTCGTGAATGGCCATGAGTTGCTGCTGTAAAAAAACATTTTTCTGCACTAAAGTATAATTTTCGTATTTGTATTCATAAAACCTGCCGTAAGTTTGTAACAAATGATCGTATCGACTTGAGGATGATGTCATTTGATTCAGATTTGAAACATACATCCCACTTGACCTTGACATACTTTAAAAATTTTTGAATTCCCCCACTCCTCTAAGAGTTATAATCCCCAACTTTTGCCCCCCCCCCCCCCCAAAAAAAAAGACATTGTAAAATAGCTTTATTTTGGGGCGACTCATCGGATCTTCATTTCTAGTGTCAAAAAGAAGTTCTTCGCAAATTTTCGTGAATGGCCACCAGCTGTCGTATATCACTCAATTTTTGGTCTATTTTAACTGTACTATATAAATATTGTCAAATTTGTTCAGTTGCAGATTTTTTTTAACTTAAAGTCACTTTAACGTTTAAGATAAGCTCAATAATAACTTTTTCTGTTATAAAACTTTGTCTTTAATCTTGTACATGAATTTTCGGATATTTGTGAAGAATTGGGTATTATTTTAAGAGAATAATTGTATGCACACAGAGTTCGGGCTCATATTCAAAGTGTTTTTCCAAACTACGGCAACTCATACTACAGAACTTGGCAATATTCGATAGACAATGCCATTTGTGAGTGGGTGTTATACTTCGTTTTGTGTATAAGTTTCGTGAGTTGTATTCATTACAGTATAAATCTTAATAAGGTATTTGTTAAATATACAAATATTATTAACTGATTCGAAGAAATTTAAAATAAAAATTGCTTAACATTTCATAATCAATTTGTAACATTTTATGATTTCTAACTTAGTTAATTATTCATATTTTGTGTTTACATATTATGCATTTAAATCATGTAAAGTATCAAACAAGAAAACCAAACAAATAGCATAACGGCAAGTGGCATAAATTGTTGGCCCATCATTGCAGATTATCGAAACTGTTGGTAAATGATAGGGTTGGAATGTTAGGTTCGTGAAATGGTTGAAAACTGGTAGGATACAGATGTCTGTCTAATTTGGAGCGTATCTGGGCCGGATTCTGAGCATCTGGCAGTTGATTCACTGATGAGACTTTGTTGGCAAATGGTTCAATGGCCAATGGTACTCAAGGTCCCACGTTGGCCCAGAGTAAAAAAAAAAGTATATTTACTATGGGTTAATGTGGGACAACAAGTAGCCAATGTTGGCTCTCTCATTTTGCGCTACTTCGGAAAAGATAATTTAATTATTGTTTCTTTTAGTTTTAGGTACAACATTAAATAAAGAATTAATTTAGTCATTGTACATATAAATAAAAATAAACAAAATTCAAAGATTTTATCTTTCTTTCTCAGAAAGTATTTCTTTAAACACAATTTAAAAAAATCATTATTTTAATTTTCTAAATCAGTGATGCTTACTACATGGCTCCTGAGTTCATTTCATGCGACTTAGTAAATAAATACAGACTTTTGGATTATATATTATTCTAGAAATATAGATATTTGGAACTTAGCTGTAGAATGTGATTTGGAATTAGCATCTTGTGATAAAAAGACCTTGAGCTTTATTTCGTTCAACTTATTTATGTGAAATGATTAAAAATAGTCGCTATGCACCATCGAGACGTCCTGGTCGTGATTGACGAATATTCTTTAAATAAAAAGCACTTTGTAGCAGAGCACAACCTGTTAAAGGAAAATTCTTTATTCCCTGTACTCAAGATTCAGCTTAATACTTTTGGAAATCTGACCATACGTTCTCCAATATTTCCAAATCGTGATTTATTTATGTCAGAAATTCAGCATCAAATAATACCATGATTGCTATTCGAAAATAATGATACTTTCTGGACGGGGCCTTGCTTTCCTTGTGCTCATGCTTTAACCTGCCTCTATAAAGTCAAGAATTTCTTTAGTATGCTCCTTCTTTTATTATCAAATGTCACCGACAGATACCACTGCATTCTCACGAAAACTAAGAATACTTAACTTGGAGTATAAGGCTCAAAGTTCAATTAGTTTTTACTCTTCATTCTGTTTAACTGTTAAAACACGTAATAAATACTTTTACGCTTTGAAATTGTAAGAATATTTCTAGCATTCTAGCAGTTTGACCCAATGCAGTGTAAACTGTGTGTGATATTTAGTACTAAAACAAAGAAGTAACAAAAATATTCTTAAGTATACATATAATCTTTGGCAAGGATAACCGTAATAAGCCGTCACCGTTTGCTTTTTCTCTCATTTGAAAAATGTTTGTTCGCTTTAGGACAACATGGAACATGGAAGCGATGTTTCACAGAGTCCCAGGAGCATAACTCCGCACCTCTAGTAGAGAAATGAAAGTAGAGAAATTCTTGTCTTAGCCGAAGCCTGACAACATAACGTCAGGAACGCGGAAAAAGGGGAAACTCCCCAATTATAAAACAAAGGCCATTTAAAGGCGCCATACATTAACATAAAAATATAAAGATACAATTAATAATTATAAATTAACAGATATAATAATAAAAGAAAATAAAAGAAAAGAAAAAAAGAAAAAAGCTATTTAAAAGAAAAATTTACAATTAATAAAATGATAATAACGTCTAGGAAGGAAAAGCCCTATCAAAGAATAAAGGGAAATAAAAAATTAACCCGGGTCAATGTTTTCCGGCAGATGAAGAGTGGCTCGTGGTCTTCTCCAGCAGGCTCGCTCATCATAGATTGAAATATTCTGCAGAGAAGGGTTTGGAATAGTATGAATATTGTTGAAAAATGTAATAGCTTGATTTTTAATAGTACTTCTGATAGGAGGAATTTTGAGATCATTGTGGATTACCGTATTTCTACGGTACCACGGGGAGTGAACAATACCACGTAGGGTTTTATTTTGAACCACTTGGATCTTTTGCAGATTGGCCTTAGCCGCAGAGCCTCAGATCTGAGCGCAGTAATTTATTGCCCATACTCATCTCATTACTGTACAGGAGATGGGCAAGATCATTTTTGGCTTTGTAAAACTTTTGGACGCTATATTCGATGTGCTTGCGCCAAGTGCGCGTGCTGTCCAGGTATACACCCAGGTACTTAACCTCCTGTCCGAAGCTGATGAAGGAGCCATCAAGGTAGAGTGGAGGAGAGATAGAACGATTACGAGTGAAGATAATAGCTTGTGATTTATTGGAGTTAATTTTGATACGCCATTGGTGAAGAATTATTCAAGTTTACGTATGTGTTGTTGTAGATACTCGTGCATGAAAAGACAGTTTTCGTCACGAGCCATCACAGTTGTGTCGTCCGCATAAATAGCCAACTACGTACGTGGAGTAGTGGGAATGTCAGAGATATAATATTTGTAAAGCCAGGGGCCCAATTTGGAGCCTTGTGGCACGCCCGCATGTATCAGCCGAGGTGTTGAAATGAAGTTGGCATAGCGAACGCAGAATGTTCTGCCACGAACGTACTTGTCAGTAAAGCGCACATGCGCAGTCGGGACTTTTAATTTAAGTAATTTGTAAATGAGGTCAGAGTATCAATCTTATATCTTATCTATAGTATATCTTAACAGAGTATATCTTAACAGTATCAAACGCCTTCGCGACATCAATGAAGAGTGATCCAACATACTCAGAATCGTCAAATCCATCATGAATGAATTCAACCACACTAAGCAGCTGGTGTGCAGTGGAATGCTTGGGCCTAAAGCCAAATTGTTCAGGTATGTCAGGTAGAAATTGTTGAAGACGAATGAGAGAAAGATGTGCTCAGTCAGCTTACCAAGGACAGGGAGCAAGCTGATGGATCTGTATTCGTTTTAGGATACCCTGTATTTTTAACAGATATTTCAGAAATTTATCTTAACGAAAACTGGTGTAAATTTATGTATACAAATATTTATACTAATAAAAAATAAGTGTGTACAGTAAACATCCTCTAATCCGGCATCGTATGGTGCGGCACGTTGGATAATCCGGCACGACTTTCGAAAAAGAATAGTACTATTTCTTTTTAAGCACATCTGGTGTTTATATTAATTTGGTGGAACTAGGGAGAGGGAAAAAAAACATTTCTGTGGGTAATTTGCGAAACTGTTGAAATGAAAAATACATTTTTATCATCAGAATTAAATACTTTTTACATTTCGGAAAAGATTGCGCAACTTGAAATGAAACAAAATATTCTTGATGAATTTTTGAAGTACATACAAATTTATACCGCACAAAGCATACAAAACATCGGCATGCGCGATTGATAGACACTGTGCCGGACATAGTATATTGACTTGTGCGTAGAGTCACCACCTGTTACCACAAATTATACGAACTTCCTAAAAAAAGAAGAGAGAAGACTACTACAAAACAACCTGATATTCGAGATTTGTTTAAGATGGCTTCTACTTGTAGGCCTACTGTGTAGACCTACAGTGGACGTTTTCATTTTATAGTTATGTACATATGTTCATGTTGTACTTTACATTATTGAGTATTTTTTTATTCTTGTCAAGCTATTTAAAGAATAAAAAACATGTTTTACTGTCATTTTTTCTTTAATTCTAACTTCTACACATTTTTTCCGACATTCATCCTGTAATCCGGAAAATTTCGTAATCCGACAAGCTTCAGTTTCCGAACGTGCCGGATTAGAGGATGTATACTGTATATTTTTAAATTAACTTTTCAATTAATTAACAGCAGTAAAATTACGCTCGAAATTACTGAATATATAATACGTGATTTATCACATTAGTAACGAAGCGTAGAACTAACATTGTGAAAAATGTTCAAGCTGGGAATCTAACTCGGAACCCTTGGAATAGCGGCCCAAGTGCTCTACCATTTAAGCTACGAGGACGATGTCCGGCTTAGCATTTCTCACTCACGTGTATTGCTAAGACTGGAATTGCAGCACAAGATGAAACATTCTTCAGGAGCACACAATCATGCGGTGAACCATGCGACACAAATAAACCCAGCATCGGTGAACACATATATTTTTGTAATTAATTTTTCAATTAATTAACAGCAGTGAAATTACGCTCGAAATTATTAAATATGTAATGCTCATGAAGACTGTTCCATCTTGTGCTGCAGTTGCAGCCTTACCAATACATGTAAGTAAGAAATGCTAAGTCGGGCACCATCCTCTTAGCTTTTAATGGTAGAGCACTTGGAGCGCTATTCCAAGGTTTCCGGGTTCGATTCCCGGCTTGGACATTTTTCGCGATGTTGGTTCTACGCTTTGTTTCCAATGTGATAAATCATGTATTATATATTTAAAAAATAAGTTTATTCCTGTGCATCTATGCGTTCGTTTGCTTCTAGGTGATAGCTTGGGAAATCTATAGCACGTAGAGGTGAGCCGATTTTGTTCCGGATAGACGAAGACAAGTTCAAGCACACCTGAGCCGCAGATTTTGGAGATTTTGATTAGATTTTTTGTTATTGTTTAATGAACGAAAAAATTCGTGTATTTCCTTGATTCTTTGAGACTGATGGCGATTTTGTGCTACTCATGAAATCAATTCAATTTCAATCTTTTAGTCGAGGTTTTCTCTCTTTTCAATAAAGTTTATTCAGAAGATGTACATCGACTTTTTAATTTTTCTCAATTTTTTAAATCCCTAAATTTTTGCCGAAATTTTGCCCCAAAAAATAAAATTCATAAATAGATTTCCTGCCGTGGGCGTATACTAAATAACCCTTTTACCACTAAACTCTGTTGCTATTATGACAACTCACAAAAGGAACGCGAAAGGGAAAGTTCATCTCTATAACTCATCTCAGCCGCGCTTCTGTTTTCAAGATATATTTTTTAGTTTATATTTTAAAGATTGCGCATTTTAATGAAAAAAAGTATTTTTACGATTTTTATTCTAATGATTTATCCAGCACTATCTAAATTTTCAGGTTAGTTTTTTTTTTTTTTTTTCCGTTGCGTTCGATGAATTATCTAGGCGTGCCCGGAGTGGCTCGAAGTTTTAAGGACGTAGCGATTTTCTGTTATTAGGTCGGGACCGGACTTAGTTTTTCTCGGCAGACTCGGACCAGGATCTGCTAGTAGTTTATAAAAAATAATATCAATAAATATGTGTTTATTTCCTTATTAGAACATATTGATTATACTGACACTCAATATTACGCCAATATCGGAGTCTTCGGAATTACTTCCAGTGATATTGGTTGAATATTTATTTTAAATGTAAATATTTGCAACCAAGTGGTACTAATACAGAAATACTTGCTTTTAGATTGCAATTTTTTACAATGAAATAACTAAACATTTCTAGTCAATATTGTGCAATATTGCTAAAGTTTACCCCACCCCCCTTAATTTCGTGACAACTTCTCATGTCAGCGTATCCAATATCGGCTTTTATATAGCCAATAATATTGCTCTGTTATTATTTTTCTACATCCAATTATTAGGATAAATATTTCAATTTTTTCAATTAATTTATTTTGTTGACAGTAAATTTCTACGAAAATCACAAATTACCATGCTATAAGTTAATATTATCTTAATAATTCAGTTTAATTTCTTCTAATAAGTCTATCATAATTTAGTTAGCCTTTTTTACTATTCGTGAAAATGATTTTAATAAAAATAGACATGTTTTACTTAACTTTATTAAATTTTAATTAAGTCATTAAATCTGCATGAGAAATTTTAATTAAATCTGTATGATAAGGATATTTCCTCTTTGAAAGACTCAAAATTAATATTTTCTTTTTTCTTGGATTCCTAGTTTTTTATACTTTGTATTTTATAAGCGTTCCTTTTCTAAGAAATCGATCCTTCGTATTTTATAAATATTCTTGTTAATATAATTTAATATTCATTGTTTTTTTTGTTTTTTTTTTTCATGTAAACGAGAAAAAAATAGGATTAGTTTAGAAAGATAAAAAGAAAGAACTGTTAAATATTATATTAACATCCCAATCCAAATACTAATAATATTCTAAATGTGTGTGTGTGAATGTTTGGCTGACGTGAGCATCCAAACGGATCATTACGGATTAATTTAATGCATTTTGTATGTTTGCATATACTGCGATTGTAATTCAGAAAAGGTTTTAGTTTATTTTCTATTTTATTCCTTCAAATATTTTTTTTATAAAGTATAATTTATTATTTTCATAGAGAACATTTTTCCTGCAATGTTTATCTATTTTACTTTGTAGTTGAAAAAAACTTAAAAACCAGAATAATTAATTATTTTCTACAGTAGTTAATTTTCAGTTGAAAGATATAAACGTTGAAAATGAAAATGAAATAAAAGTTTTCAAAAATTAAAAAACACATGAATATGACATTATATTTTAAACGAATCTTTTTTACTGCTGATGAAGCATAAATATCTGTCAATCAGAGAAGAAGTTTACGGTAAAAAATGACGTTATAATTAACAGGAAAAAATTTACCAAGAATTAAGAAAATATTTTTCTTGTAAAAATATGACATCATATTTGAAATAAAACCGACATTTTCAAATATTTAATAATGTAAGGAATTTAGTCAAATTCTATATTATGTTACACTTTCACATAAATAGATCCTTTAAAATACACATGACGTACATGGATTGTCATTTAATTTTGGCACTGTGATGGCGAATTTTAAAGTATTAACCTGCAATTTTGTAAAGAAGAAAATTTTGGTATTGGCACATTCGACTAGATTCCTTCTGGTAATGATTAAACTGGTTTGTAATCATTATCATGTTGTAAAATATTTTTTTTTTAAAACATACAAATGAATTGCATAACCTCTTTTGCTGGACGGTATAAAATAAAAACATGCAATTTTCCTCAATATCTTATAAATCCAGTTTGGAAACTTTTTTGTTTTCTATTTCTTCATGCACAACAAACATTCTTAAAACACCAAAATCCCCACAGTACTTTTCTGTTTCATCTTCATACGCTGAATACATAATCCTCTTATATATTTAAAAGTTTCATAATGCTTTCCGAAAAAGATACTTGTTGAATTAAATTTATGTATTGAAAATATCAGAAATACCTTAATCTTATTACCTCTTTCACGTGTATGCTGCATCCTTATGTAACATGGACACCTCGAGTTTTATTACGTAATTTGGTGAATAATAATAATACAGTTGGAGAAAAAAATATCAAAAAGATTTTGTTCTATTAAAAGTAAAGAATTATATTTAATATTGCATGGTATTTTAAAAAGTTATTCCAGATTTTTGTATACCGAAATAGAAAAATATTGTTGAGCTATCATGTACACTGTAAAAAAAATCTGCGAAATTACTAACATTTTCCAGGAAACTGGAATTCCTGGAACTTTTTATGTAACGCCAACAACAAAAATTCACGTAACACTTTTGCACTGTAAATCAAAAAATCTCTAAGGTTACTAGGAATTTTTTAGGAAACTGGTATGCCTAGAACTTTTTATGTAACTACAACCTGGTTTACAGATAAAATTTCAGTAAGATTACTGTGATTTTAGTAGATTCTTTTGTAAAACTACAGATTTCTGTAGCTTTACAAAAACTAGTTTTGTAGATTTACATCTTTTTTGTAGAGTAAACAGATAAAATTTTAGTAATTATGCAGATTTCTGTGACTTTACATCTGTAGAAATGCAGATTTTTTTTACAGCGTATATACAGAAACCAGCATTGATATGTGATAGAATGGGAAGTTCCACAGTTAAAACTGAAATCCAATGTTACAAACTATTAGAAAATAACTTCAAATAATATTGTTAAAAATTAAATTCATATTTTGAATTTATATTGCTTTTCATCGTCCCTGTCTCTTTCTGTTGCAGCAGTCTTCAAACGTCAAATTCTTCTGTATCACATCCACCCCCGATTTTTAAATAACTTTTTATATAAAACCCGCACCTTGTACACGAGTAAATATATGGTATACTTGTATACTTTGGGAGATATTTTGCCAAGTCCCTCCGAAGTCATTCGCTTTAAAAAAAAATAGCATACCGTACCAGAGGCTAATAAGTTACTATATAAAAGTTGTCTAATGACAATTGAGAAAATGACCTTTTGATTAAATCTCTAGATTAGTGAAGCTGAAAAAAAAATGCATATCAAATTTAAACAGACACTTTTCGACCCTTTTGCCCAGAGAAGTAACATTTTGACAAGTACTTTCCAGCAAACTATTCGCTGTTTCATACCGACATTTATTCAATGTTAACACAACTTATTCAATGCTAGGTAAGTAGCTACCCGTTGTGTTGCATTTAAGTTGCATGTTTGTTTGTTTGTCTGTTTGTTTTTTTTGGGGGGGGGCGGTAGTTTTATTAAATATTTAAATATTCTATACCTAACAATGCAAATGAATGGTAATTTAGAACGTTTCCCGTTCATTTCATCTTTTTAATATTTGTATTTTTTAGAAACCATTCTAAGAGAGCATTTACATCTTAAAAGTATCCCGTTCAAAAATTTCAACTCGATAAAACGTTTTTAGGTCATCAGTAGCACAGAAAAAAAAAATCGAAAGTATTTCGTTCCTGCATCATTTTACTTGGCGAAATTTTTAGAAATTGTTCTTGTGAATTTAGAAATTGTTTCGAGTATTTACGTTTTGAAAGCAACATTCATGCAAATTTTAATCTTTGAATTCCTAATAATTCCATGTGCTTCGTTATTTAGATCATCTTTAGAATTTTGTCCGCTTTATTTAATCTTAATTTTGATTTTTTAGAATTCGTTCTAAATCGTGCATTGTAGTTTGAATTCTATCTATAACGAACATTTAGATTTTATAAGTTACTATTACCATGCCAAATTTTAAGTTTCTACACCCAACAATATCACAGAAATTGCAGATTAGATCTTTTTTTATGGTGCACACTATTATTTTTTTTTTTTTAACTGACTGGCATTTAAGACTTAAAAGTAATAACCATGTGAAATTTCAAAATTTCTTTTTCTGACAGTTCCAAATAAATTGTGATTTAGAAACATTTTAGAACGTTTAAGTTTATTTCCATCTTTAAAATTTCGAACCTTGTATAAAGAGTTCATAACGAGTATTTACATCTTAAAAGTAACCACCTCATAAAATTTCAAATCTCTAGCCTAAACAATATCTCAGAATTCGCAATTTTAGAACTTTTCTGCTCCTGCACCCATGGAGGTTTTTTACCAACATTAAATATAGTCTTTGTTGGAGCAGAGATGCTCACCAGCATTTTCAAACAATAATTTATTAAATCGGCCAAGTAGTTTCTGAGATTACATTCCACAAACACACAAACGTTACTACTTTATAATATTAGCATACACGTAGATAAAGGAGCCGTTTAACTTTTATTACATAAAAACATAAATAATTTATTTAATACGTGTTATCAGATGTATTTATAATACATACATAAACCAGTTTAATACTTCTTCAATTTTATTTTCATAGTCGTTTATATCATTTGGCAAAAATATGTTACTTTCTTAAACCCGAATTGGGTCAAACTTTTTTAAAAAGCGCCAAGGCCCATATAACAGCGAAGTATCGTGAAGGGTACACATGGTAATAATTAGACACATATTAATAAAAGGAACTTAGCCGGATACAGAAGATAAATCGCTAAGTTTCGTAATGCATTCTTTTCATTCGAGATAAACAAATTAAATATATTTCGAAAACACGACTTTGACTCATTTCTTTTATAATGCAAATAAATAAAAATAATAATAAGTGATAATAAGTCAAAACATTTTCTTTCAACGTCAAAAAATTGTTTCTAAATTACTCATGCGAAAATAAAGTTACTTTTGGCGAAAAAGAAATGCTCGTCTAAATTTTAACCCGGCTGAAAATTAAGTACCGTGATTACTTCAAATCTTATAGGAATGTTCCGTAATCTGGATTGCAACGAATGTTGTATTTTAAAAAGCGTCGCTTAACGCCAAGTTAATTTCATTGCGGTATTTTTTTTTTTGTGAAGGGTAGGTGGGGGCAGAGAGGTTGCAAATTTTTACATTTGAATTTAAACTTTTGTTTATAAATTTGTTGCTTGTATAATTAATTAGTGCCTTGATGATCGAGCTTCACTCGAAACGTATGTAAAATACTCCTTCTGTGCTTGTTTGCTCAAAGCCAATTTTATATCACTATTATAACTCTCATACAGTTATAACAATATTGTTATTAGTATTATTCTTGTTTGACGACAATCTTGCCTATGTATCTGAATGCGGATTATTGGCCATTGTTCTTGTACGAAGAGTGGCTATAACATATTCGTTTCATTTTGCATATCATGAACCCATTGATGCACAGATGTCACATACGCACCACATTGGTACGATTTTTTCTTAGGCTAATGTCATATACGCACCGGGGTACTTAACTGGTGCCAAAACCGCACTTTTAGAAAGTTTTTTGCTCTGCACCCCCTTTGAGGTAGTGGCACCGACATAAAATATAGCCTATCTTGGAGCAGTAGTTGTCACCATCATTTTGACACCATTATTTTTTAAATCGGTTTGGTATTTCCTGAGATTGTGTAGAAACCACCGTTTAGAATGTTTTTTAAAAAGCTTTTTACGCATTTTCACCCCTTTTAAATTTTAAATTATTTTGGAAATGCTCTTAGAAATCCTTTATATCTAATAAGTAACTAATATTACAAATTTCATATTTCTATGCCCTTCAGTAGCGAAAAAATCGCATTTTAAGAACGTTTTTTGCTCCTATCGACTTAAGATATAGCCTGTGGATAAGATAAGATATTCGAACGTGGACTAACACAATCTTTTAGATACCATTACTTTTGAAATCGATTCGGTAGTTCCAGAGATTACCCCCTACAAACAAACAAACAAACAAACTTTACTTGTTTATAACATTAGTATAGACTATGATATTGGCTAAGATAAGGCTTTTTTCTTTTAAATAGAAAAAAATTCATATTTATTTTCCTGTTTAATTGTTTAAATAGGTTTTATTATACTCTAATATTAGTGCGTGCATATTTTATTTCCTCCATGTCCTGTAATCCGATTTTCTACGAAAACATCCAGCCAGTGTAAATGGCGTACACTAAATTTTCGTGACGTATGTAGATAAATTGTGCTTTTTTATCAGTTTTTTTAATATAATTTTTAAACGGTTTGGAACTTATTTTTGATAATAGATGCATTCAGTAGGTTACCCTCATAGGTACGTTCTTTGTGCAATCAGAAACTAAATTCGACAAATATTTTTTGAGTTATGCTTGACGAAAGATTTTTGTTAGGCATTCTTTTAGTAGGCCATGGCTTTAATATCCATCGTAGCTGTATGTGTCCGGAAAGTAATATTGCGCTGGATATTAGCCTTCGCTTTGCTCAGACAATTAACATGCTATTTTTTTTTAATTAAATACGTGGATTTTTCCCATAGCTAACTAAGCGTAAAACCAACAGAGGGAAAATGTCCAAGATCGTAACCAAACCCGGATCTTTTTAATGATGCTCCAATGTTTTACCTTTGAACTACGAGGACGATACCCAGCCTGACATCTCACACTCACATAGGTGGGTAAGGCTGGAATCGCAGCACAATATGGAAAAGTCTTCATGAGCACAAAACACTGTGGTGAAACATGTGATGAAATTAATCCCAGCCATATGGGAGTGAGAGATGCCAGGCTGGGTACAGTCCTCGTAGCTCAAAGATACACACTCAGAAATGATTTCTCAGATTTCACAAAATTTTCTTCGTTTTTGACGAAACCGTTTCCTGGGAATGTTCTGAGCGAATATTTCGTCAAATTAAGGAAATTACTTTCGTCGCTTCTTTCAGAATACAAATTTCGTCAAAAGTGTTCTCAGAGGGCTGGTGGTGCCATCTATTGATCAGTTTAGAAGCACCTGTATTTATTGACAGGGGGGGGGGGATAACAGCTTTGAGTTGTTCGAGCTCACGACTTCCGGTGTGGGAGTCCGTCTCTGTAGCTATTATACGCTATTGGGTCCTCGCATAGGTATGACTTTAGTAGATGCATGTAATGGATTCTACTGTGTGTTTTTATTTGCACAAAGTTGGTTCTAATTTTATCGATGCTGTTATAATTCTTGCAAGTTTTAATTAATAAGGCTAATTTCCTATTATGGTTTTCCTTTGGTTAAAGAATAATTTTAATATGGTTTGATTAATATAATTTATTAGAGAAATTTTCTTTGCTCAATGAGTGATTAGAATATGGTCTGGTTAATTTATTGCTCAGAAATAAGGAATTTTGAAGTGCATATTGGAGGAGATTTTATCACTTTGAGTAAGTGGTTAAGTTTTTAGCACCTTACTTTTTATAGAGGGAGAAGAATCAATTATTCATATTTTTAATTTGATTTTTATCATATATGAATATATTTCTTTAAAAAGAGGCCTTGGAATTTCGAAATTGTATTGACCAAATTTTCTTTTTGAACAATTTTGTAGAACATAGGAAATTTATTCTTTTCGAATTAAAAAATAACGAACAACAGCAAATAAATAAATAGATAAAAATAATAATAAACATTTCCAACAAACTTTAACAGCTAAAAAATAACTAATGAAGAAACAATAACTACCTATATTTTAGTATTTTCTGAAAAGCGGTAAAAAGGGCTGTTTTTTAAATACATTGTGACAGCAATAACATAAACAAGCATACATCTACTTGCTAAAATAGCGGCATTTGAGGAGGAACAGTAGCGCGAGCCTCGTTAAAAAGCTATCGCAACTGTTTTGTTAAAATGCATTGAGCCTGGCCGCGAGTGAGGAAACACTTTCGTCAAATATTTGAGAGTTTACGTTTCGTTAATAGTCACGCGATATTGATACGAAATTATTGTCAAAAACGACGAAATATAGCTTAAGGATTGCTGAATCGTCAAAAGTGAGAGTTTATTTCTGAGAGTGGAGAGGATTGAAGCGTTATTCCAAGGATCATTGTTTGATTTCCGGTTCGGATATTTTTCATTTTATTGGTTTTGCGCTTAGTTATAATAGGGGAAAATTCACGTATCTAATATTAATTAATTTCGTGCGTAATTTCAGCGCTGAAAATTAATAGAAAAATTAATTAATATTATACATATATATGTCATTTTTTTTAAAATTGATCCTTTTTTGACGTTTTCATGTAATTAAAAAATAAAGAGGTATTTTAAATTTAAATTGATATTGATCTATTACAATTTAGAATTTTTTATTATTATTATACATTGAAATTTTTTATATTGGAAGTTCTTCTAAAATCTATATATATATAAGCTGTTCTCCGAGTGTATGTCCTTTATACAAATCATCAATTTTTGACCAATTTGCATTAAACTTGATGTACATACGTTTTAGAGCGTGGAAGATCGCTGTCTACTTTAAAAAATCATCATACCACTATTTATCCCTTTTTTCTACCACCTTCCATAATTTAGCATTATAGAAATATCTCTTTTTAAATTTTCTAATTCAATCGTTTCTTTCCTGTTGCCACACCTAAAAATTGACACAATAATTTAAAAAAATAACGATAACGCGTGTATTTTGTTTTTATTTTTAAAAATTCAGATTTTCTTGCTATATTTTTGCATTTTTAAAATTGACGTCATTCTAAACAGAAAATGCACATTATATATATATATATATATATAATAAAAACTTTAATGATAAGAGCTGTAAAATGACGTACCACCTTAATTTGAATGTTTGATTTTTTTTTTTATTAAAACATCTACTTTAATACAGACAGTCAGATTTCGTGAGAACAATTTAGGAAACAAAAAAAAAGGCTAGATATGAAGTCACATTCTATCAAATCTTTTCAACGTGTAGTTAAACTCACTGTAAATAAATGGCTCCTATATTTTGTTTGCTACTTCGATTATATACTACAGCCATATCTTATAATTATACATTATAGCTAAGAGTTGCATTGGTTTAGATTCAGTAGTATCATTTTCTGTGATTTATAGTAAAAACAGAGAGGTTATTTACCCTTCTAAAAAAATTCTTGACTGGTGCACTGCAAAAAAGTCCTTCCGGCCAGTGCCAGGAGGAAGAGGTAGCTTTCATAATCCTTATTTAAAAAAAGCCAACTTATATCATGCAAACACACGAAGCTCAATTTAGTGGAAACCGAATATAGGAGATTCAATAGTAATTTTTATCAATATAATGAATGAGAATTTCGCGAAATTAGTCAGCTTTATCCAAGCTGCTTTTCTTTAAAGTAACTTATATTTGGCTGCCAAATTCGACAATTTCTTAAAGTGCTTGTCATTTTAAGACAACATGGTGGATGAGGCTAAGCAGTGAACTTGGTCGAGACCTTAGTAATTGCTGTGCACATGCTCACTCACATCGGAATCGGTTAATATATAGGAGTGCTGTCGCATGCAAAAAATCAGATTTTTCAAAATGTCACCCACAATAGAAATTGAAACTGCTATATCTGAGCCATTTTTTAAGGTAAAGACAAACAAAAAATGCTCCTGAATCCTTATATCAAGATCAAATACTTAAGAAAGAAACCTTTTTCAATTTCTAATTTTTTTGCACCTCACTTTAAATATATATATATATTTTAATTTAATGGCCGCCATTTTGAAACAAGATGGCTGATGAATCTGGCCAGCGAACTTGGTCGAGGTGTTGATGTATACTATCCACATGCCTTCTTACATCGAAATAGGCGAATACGTGTGTTATCGCGTGACAAATACAAGATCGTTTCAAAATGTTAGCCATGCTAGAAATTCAAAGTGCTATAAATCAACCATTTTTTAAGATATCAACAAAAGAACAAATTTTCAGAAACAAAAGCTGCTCCGGAATCTTTGTATCAAGTCCAAACACATAAAAAAAATCTTTTTCATTTTCCAATTTTTTAATACCTCATTTTGAATTTTAAATTTAATTTTTTTTAAATGGCAACCCTTTTGAAACAAGATGGCGAATGAAGCTGGCCAACGAACTCGGTCGAGACATTGGTATGTACTATGTACAGACCAAGTTACATCCAAATAGGTTCATAAATACGCCTGTTATCGCGTGACAAAAATCAGGTCGTTTTAAAATGTCAGCCACAAGAGAAATTCAAAATGCTATTACTCAGCCATTTTTTTTAGATATAGACTGTTCGGACCTTGTGCGCAGGCCGAACGAGCTCCGCGGCTTTGCGGTCATGTAACCCAGTTCAGTTGTTCTTTAGCTGCCACTGCGGCACGTTGTGCATTCTAGCGGGTCTTATCCCCAAGTATAGAGTATGTTGTTCTTGAGCTGCCATTGTGGCACGTTATGTTATAGCGGGTCTTATCCCCAATTATTCTGTTTCTTATAGCGGGAGTATTCCTCAAAAATATGTTTTATGAACGTCACTTGTTCTAACAGCGGGTTTATTACCCCAACGTCACTTCATTATTCTATGTTCTTCAGTGTTCGTGATTGTTTGTAACATTTGTGTGCTGTGTGTTATAAAAAATGTGAAAAAGAAACCTAATCGTCTTCATTCCTAAAGTTACGCACAGTATTCACATACATTTTTGTGGTCCGTCGAGCCGGAGCGAAATAGCTGCTATGGAAAAATTAAATAGAACAAAAGGTGCTCTAAAAGGTGCTATAACGAAATTAGAAAATTTCGTAAAAGATAATACAGACGAAATTAATTACTCGAGTACCGAGCTCGAAATAAAGATTCGAAAATTACCTGAGCTTCAAGCAAAAGTATCGGAAATACGGAATAAATATTATGATATCCCTGATATTGAGGACTTACCAGAAATCGAAAACGAGTTAGATGAACTCGAAAATCGTCTCGAGAAACTTGAGGTAAGTCTCAACATATTTCTTAAAAATCTTAAAGTTTCTGAAATAAATGTGCATGCTGATAGTATTGAATCTATAAGTTTGAATAATATTAAAGTTAAGTTACCTGAAATCCCACTACCAACATTCAATGGTAAATATGAAGAGTGGTCAATCTTTAAAGTACAATTTACAAATTTAATTATCAATAATGCCCAGTTAAATGACGCTCAGAAGCTGTTTTATTTGCGAGCATCGCTAAAAAATGAAGCAAAACAACTAGAGAGTCCAGACGATTCCTTTGAGTCATTGTTTACAGCACTTACTGAAAGATTCGAAAATCAACGTTTGCTCATTGACACTCATTTATCAGCCATAATTAATTATGAAAAAATACATTACGAGTCTTCTAAAGAATTGAGATCCTTTATTGATTGTGTAAATAAAAATTTGAGGGCCTTAAAAGTATTACAATATGAACAAAACAATCTGTCTGATGCTATCCTTATCAATATTATATTGCAAAAGGTAGATAAGGAATCTCGAAAATTATTTGAATATTCGATTAAAAAATCAGAATACCCGCAATTTAATGAATTAATGTCATTTTTGGAAAACCGCAGTTCTACGTTAGAAAGCGTAAATAGATACTCTGCTTCAAAACCCTTAAACAAAAACATTCCTCTTTCGAACAAACAAAAAAATTTCATGCTAAATTCGAATGATAAATCGAATGGAAAAACTTGTATTTTGTGTAAATTGGCTTTTCATAATTTGAACAAATGTTCTCAGTTTCTAAAAATGAATGTTTCTGAACGATACGATTTTGTGAAGAAAAATAAACTGTGTACCAATTATTTGAATAATTCTCATTTCGTAAATTCTTGCATTTCAAAATATAATTGTAATACCTGTGGATTGCGACACAGCTCATCGCTTCATCGAGATAAAAAAAATAAATCCAAAAATGAATTGGCTTCCCCCCCAAATTTCATCCCCTCTTGCAGGTGCGGTAAATAGAGAAACGGAAAACATTTCGATAAATAATGAATCTTTAAATACCTTGAATAATATAAGTAAAGAAAGAAAATCAATTTTATTGAGTACATGCTTTGTTTTTATAGAAGATAATTTCGGAAATAAACGAAAGTTTAGAGTAATTTTGGATAATGCTAGCAATGTCAATATTTTAACTAAGGATTGCGCTGACATGCTGAAATTTAAAAAAAGGATAATTAATGTATCCATTACAGGATTAAACGGTTATACTTATAATGTAAAAAATAAAATTTCGAGTGTAATTACAAACGAAGATGGCTCTTTCAGGGAGAATATAGATTTCTTAATTGTTCCCAAAATCACGGATGTAATTCCATCAAGGCAATTAAATGTATCGGACATTAATTTACCGAATATTGTGGAATTGGCAGACCCCACATTTTTCAAACCGGGAAAAATTCACGCATTGGTTGGCGCTGAATTATTTTATAGAATTTTAAAGCATAATTCAGTTAAGATAAATGATAAACTTTTTCTGCAAGACACTGTTTGTGAATGGATCCCAACTGGGGCGCTAGAGGAGAACACGCAAACAAACAATATTACTATGTGCAATTTCGTTAGAGATCTCGATGAAATAAATGATAATTTAAAACAATTTTGGGAGCTTGAGTCTATAGGCATTAAACATGATGATCCGAAAATATCGGAAACTGATCAAGCACAACAAATATTCGATAAAACTGTCAAATTTGTAGGCGATCGTAATGAAGTTCAGTTACCCTGGAAAAAAGACTGGAAGGATTTAAATGATAATTTTAATGTTGCGAAACAGCGTTTGGAAGGTCTAAAAAGAAAATTTTATCGAAACCCAGAGCTTTTTCGACAATATTCTGAAATAATCACGGAATATTTAAAGCAAGGAATTATAGAGCAGGTGCAAGAAAATGAACCTGTTTTAGACAGGGCAGTTTATTATTTGCCCCATCATGCGGTCTGTAAAGAAGATAAACTTACTACAAAGGTCCGAATCGTCTTCGATGCCAGCTCTCATGATAACAATGATTTGTCCCTTAATGATTGTTTATGGCCCGGCACCAACTTAAATCCACTTCTATTTGATATTTTAATCCACTTCAGATTATACGAAATTGCCTTTTCTTCTGATATCGAGAAGGCGTTCCTTCAAATCTCACTAGCTGAAAAAGATCGGAATTCTGTCCGTTTTCTGTGGTATGATGATGGTTTAAAATCTTTCAAGGTCTTCAGATTCAAACGTGTTATTTTTGGAGTCAGTGCCTCTCCATTCCTTCTATCTGCTACCATAAAGGAGCACATCAAGCGGTTTACGAACCTACACCCAAGAACTGTTCACCTACTCGATAAATATATTTATGTGGACGATTTTATATATGGCGAAGATACGCTGCAAGAAGCTCTTGATGTTTCCCTGAATGCTAACAAAATAATGTCTGAAGCAGAATGATTCTTCGAAAATGGATAACCAATGATGAAGCGTTACTGAAGTGCTGGCAAAAGGAAGGTTTAAATATTCAAATAGAACATGCTGCAATAAGCCTAGGAAGCAATCTAAGCAAGGTATTAGGAATGTCCTGGAAAACAGAAGAAGATTGTCTGACATTCGAAGTCAAAAGTTTAATAGAATTCTTGTCATCGCAAAAAAGCTCAAAACGTCTACTATTGCAAGCAGTTGGTAAAATTTTCGATCCGTTAGGCATGCTGACGCCATTCACCATTAGAATAAAATGCCTGTTCCAAGAACTATGGCTAAAGAAGACAGCATGGGATAAACAGTTACCAACTAATGTGCACGAAAAATGGTTAAAGTGGTTCGAAGAACTTCCAAATTTAGCAGAATTAAAAATTCCGAGGAAAATTCTTGGTTGCTTGAATCAAGTAATAGCTGTAGAAATACACGCCTTTTCTGATGCTAGTAAAATAGCGTATGGATCTGCAATTTATCTGAGAATAAAAAGAGAGAGTGGTGTGGAAGTCAATCTCGTGACTTCAAAGAGTCGTGTTGCACCGATAAAGGAGATAACTCTGCCTCGGCTAGAACTTCTCGGAGCCTTACTAAGTGCAAGACTGACCAATAAAGTAAAACCCATCCTAGATCAAAAAATCACATCGAATGTGTACTATTGGACGGATTCCAAAATAACCTTATTCTGGATCAAAAGATCATCAAAGCGATGGAAGCAGTTTGTGGCTAACCGTGTCATAGAGATTAATGCACTTTCAGATTCGAACTCTTGGTATCACTGCTCCAGCAAGGACAACCCTGCCGATCTCTTGACCAGAGGTGCGAGTGTTAATTCCCTTCTAGAGAATCCAATGTGGTTTAGGGGACCAAACTTCCTAGCAGCTGATGACTTAGTGACTGAGCAAGAAACTATTTCTGTGCCAGAAACAGATTACATTCCAGAGACTAAATCAAAATATAAAAATAACTGTAATGATTTCAATTCTAATATTTCTCTTTCTCTTTTCAGGAATCCTGAAGAAGTAAATTTTTTTCTCAACATAAGTGGTAAATACTATAGTATTCTTCGCATACTGGCATATGTTTATAGGTTTTTTCACAATTGCAAATGTAAGTTAGCAGACCGGCGCAGAGGCAGCCTCACAACCCCAGAAATAAAAAATTCAGAAGTTTCTCTAATTAGATTAGTACAAAAAGCAGAATTTCAGGAAGAGATTAAGGGTTTAAAACGGGAATCAAGGGTTCCCCCTTCCAGTAAAATTAAATGTTTATCCCCCTTTTTGGATCAAGATAATATCTTAAGAGTTGGCGGTAGGTTGGAAAATTCAGATTTAAACTTTGATAAGAAGCATCAAATCATTTTGCCGAAGGGCCATAAGCTCACAAAACTCATATTTGAGCATTTTCACAGGAAGTATTTTCATATTGGTCCCCAAACTTTAATCCATTACGTACGTATGCGGTTTTGGCCCGTAAGTGGAAAACATTTAGCGCGAAGAGTAGTGCATGATTGCGTTGTCTGTTTTAGGAACAACCCAGTTACTGCTAAACAAATCATGGGTGACCTCCCATCGGAAAGAGTAACTCCAAATTTTACGTTTAACCATACAGGAGCTGATTTTTGCGGCCCTTTTGAGATTAAATATAAAAATCAAAGAAAGGGGATTTTTCATAAGGTTTATGTCGCGATTTTCGTTTGCTTAGTAACAAAGGCTATTCATTTAGAAATAGTAACGGATCTAACATCTGATGCATTTATCGCCGCACTTAAACGCTTTGTTTCAAGGCGAGGAAAATGCGCTTCTATTATGACAGACAATGCTACGAATTTTAGGGGTGCTAAATCAGAATTGCACAAACTTTATGAGTTAGTTCGTAGACCGGATGAAAAATTAGCTAATTACCTTACTTCAGAAGCTATTGAATGGAAGTTCATTCCTCCTAGGTCGCCCAACTTCGGTGGTTTATGGGAGGCTGGTGTAAAATCTTTCAAGTATTATCTTAAACGGACATTAAAGGGTGCTAGATTGACTATGGAAGAATTCCAAACAGTCACCACCCAAATCGAAGGGGTACTAAATTCGCGTCCCTTAACTCCGCTATCGACCGATATAAATGATTTTAATGCATTGACACCAGGCCATTTCCTAATTGGTCGGCCTATCGATGCCATTCCAGAACCTCAGTTGATTGATATCACAGAATCGAGATTATCTAGGTGGCAGAGAATCATTAAATTCGTCCAATTAATTTGGAGAAATTGGCAATTAAATTACTTGAGTCATCTCCAAAATCGTTCAAAATGGCAGGTAAAAGGGGAAAACATCAAACCAGGGGCGATGGTTGTCATAAAGGAGGACAATTTACCTCCCTGTAAGTGGATGCTAGGGCGAATCTTAGAGGTTATACCAGGAAAGGATGGTAATGTTAGGGTTGCAAAGGTAAAAACAGCCTCGAATATCTTTCTTAGATCCATATCTAGATTGTGTGTCTTGCCCATTAATGAAATGTAATGTGTATACTTATTTCTTATCGTTTACTTATTTTAAGGTGCACCTAAGATTTACATGTTATTCTACATTAAACTTTTCTTAAGGACAATATAGAACTATTTTTAGAAAATAGCTTAACTTTTGTTTAACCTAGAATTGCACTTTATTGTATTGTATAGTTCTTGTTATTCCAACTTATCCTTATTGTATTTGTATTGTAATATTATTTTATGGTATTGGTATTTTACTTAGTTCTTGTATTTATAGTGTATTTTAATATTTTGAATGTGCTACGCACATTGCAACGCGGGGCGGCATGTTCGGACCTTGTGCGCATGCCGAACGAGCTCCGCGGCTTTGCGGTCATGTGACCCAGTTCAGTTGTTATTTAGCTGCCATTGCGGTACGTTGTGTATTCTAGCGGGTCTTATCCCCAAGTATAGAGTATGTTGTTCTTGAGCTAAATTGTGGCACGTTATGTTACAGCGGGTCTTATCCCCAATTATTCTGTTTCTTATAGCGGGAGTATTCCCCAAAAATATGTTTTATGAACGTCACTTGTTCTAACAGCGGGTTATTACCCCAACGTCACTTCATTATTCTATGTTCTTCAGTGTTCGTGATTGTTTGTAACATTTGTGTGCTGTGTGTTATAAAAAATGTGAAAAAGAAACCTAATCGTCTTCATTCCTAAAGTTACGCACAGTATTCACATACATAGACGAAAGAAAAACTGTTCCGGAATCTTTGTATTAAGGTCAAACACATACAAAAAAAATCTTTTTCATTTTCCAATTTTTTGGTATCTCATTTAAATTTTTTTATTTTTTTTGTTTTTTTAAATGGCCGCCATTTTGAAACAAGATGGCGGATGAAGATGGCCAACGAACTCGGTCGAGATATTTGTATGTACTATGTACACACCAAGGTACATCCAAGTCGGTTCATAAATACGCCTGTTATTACGTGAGAAAAATCAGGACGTTTCAAAATGTCAGCCACGCTAGAAATTCAAAATGCTATAACTCAGCCATTTCTTAAGATATAGACGAAACAAAAACTGCTCCCGAATCTTTTTATCAAGGTCAAACACATAAGAAGAAAATATTTTTTCAATTTTCAATTTTTGGTACCACATTTCAAATTTAATTTTTTCTTAAAAATTTAATTGCCGCCATTTTTAAACAAGATGGCGGGTGAACCTGGCCAACGAACCCGGTCGAGACATTGGTATGTACTATGTATAAACGAAGTTGCATCCAAATCGGTTCATAAATACGCCTTTTATCGCGTGACAAAATTCAGGACGTGTCAAAATGTCAGCCACGCTAGAAATTCAAAATGCTATAACTCAGCCATTTTTTAAGATATAGACGAAACAAAAACTGCTCCGGAATCTTTGTATAAAGGTCAAATACATAAGAAAAAAATATTTTTCCATTTTTAATTTTTTGGTACCACATTTCAAGTTTTAAATTTTTTTTAAAGATTTAAATGCCGCCATTTTTAAACAAAATGTCGGATGAAGCTGACCAACGAGCTCGGTCGAGACATTGGTATGTACTATGTACACACCAAATTACATCGAAATCGGTTCATAATTACGGGAGTTACAGTGTGACATAGGTCAGATATATATATATATATATATATAGATAGATAGATAGATAGATAGATAGATAGATAGATAGATAGATAGATAGATAGATATATCAATTTTGAACGGAGGGTGGTTTCTGGGTCTGGGGGTCATGATCGATGAAAATATACCAAAATTTTTTGAAATCGCTTTCCTCCGAACGGCTGCAATAGGTAGCTTTTTTGTAAAGAAAGCTACCTAAAAACCACTGTAGCTTTGCCAGAACAAACTCGATCACAGTAAGTAAGTAAGCACCCACCCTGGGAACCCGCTTTTGGCTTATGGTTAGGTGTAACCCCCAAGCCCAGTGCTGTATCTTTCTTTGGTTTCCTGACTATATTAACATAGAAAATACAGTAGTTGCGTAAAATTAACAGCACAATGTGCTGGCAATTTGAACGCAAAAACAGGACAGCACAAACTGCTGGCGTCCAAATTGCCAGCACATTGTGCTGTTAATTTTACGCAACTACTGTATTTTCCATGTTAATATAGTCAGGAAACCGAAGAAAGATACAGCACATTCACTGTGATCGAGTTTGTACGCGAGATGAACAGTACTCTGTACTGTAAAAATGTATTTTTTTTTTTTACAGTGTGTCACAATTTAAAATTTATCGAAAATGACATCATTTCATCTAATCACTATAGATTTAATTTCTATTAATGAAAAACTTAAGTTAACGTTTAAGAGTGATGTTTTATTTAGAGTGCGAACCCTCTTGATCTAATACTTTAATTAAAGCTTATAATTACACGTAAAGTGAAGGTTTTAGTTTTAAGCAAATAAAATTACAAATTTTCAAATTAAAATTTCAATAATTGCTACCTCATTTGGATAAATTTATTGTTTTTTTATCGTATTGTGAGAAATAGTATACTTCTGTTACGCGCGCCAAACAAAACAGGTACTTTAAATTTAAAAGGTAAAAAAAACTACCATAATGTGTCAAAAGAACATCCTTTTTCTGAAATTAAATTTCGCGAATTCCAAAATTAAAACTAAAAATGCGAGTTTTTCATAAACGTCAAGTTAAGGCTGTTCTCAAATCCAAGGGAGCGACTTTTTGTTATATTTTTAAATTTATTTTTGTTCGGAAACACATGAAATTGGCAGGAGTTCTTATTTAAAAACTATGTAATCGAAAGATAGTTTGCATTTTTTGGTAAAGGTATAAGATCTTTCAGTTGGTGTTTTTAACTGAATTTAAGACACAACACCGCGATAAAGGAGAAAAGCCAGTCGTCATTTGACCACAATTGCTCATTTGCCCCAATAAGTAAATTATTTATCAAAAAATGGAAAACTCATTTCAATTCCAAATTTTTTTTAATAGTCAGACCTACAAATTTTAAGCCGTTACGTTTAATGTGTAATTCGCGAAATTTAGACCCTCCTGGATCCTACCCTTAGCTATATAGCATCCCTCAAAAAATGTTTGCCCCCCCCCCCCCCCCCCAAGAAAGTTCTGAAATGGCACCCCTGCATACAGATCGAATACAGGGCTGTTCAAAAGAATTGGAATACATATTTGGCTATGGGCGGTAACTACTGAAATCAGATTTTTAAATGTTTACTTAGTTATCTTATTTACTTTATTTCACTAAGTAATGAAGTTTCGTTAAAGCTTTCAGGTAGTGTTAGAAAGTGTTTCATAATCTATGCTGTACGCAGGATTTTTCTTACTTATTCTTTTTGCATTAAAAAATTTGCTTATACATAGTAGAATCTGACTGAATGTTCTTTTGAAAATAGATATCTAAGTTTTAAATATTAAAAGCGACTTTAAAAATCAAAAAAGTGCTCAAGAATCCGAAACATGCCCTTAAGGAGAAAAAAAAAGTACCCTTTTCTCACCAGCAGCACCCTGCCCGATTTTTAAACCAAGGGGAAACTCTGACTAATGATAAAATACTATTTGCCTACCCCCTTCCCGCACATATTTTTATGAATGTTTTTGTCTTGATGCATGTTCAGCTAATTTAATAACTTTTTTTTTTTTTTTCAGTCCTTTTTATATAAAAGTTTGTCTTTTATTGCTGCTTTAACTCTTGAACCATTTGTTATTCTAATTGGTTTACTTCTAACTTATATGCTGATTAATAATTGTAATTGTTCAATTAAATTAAGCTTTACATGTTTTTTTAATTAGCAGTATTGAATTTATAGCTTAGGTATATGGACAGCAGAAAAGATGAGCAAGAAAGAGGTATCACAATGAAATCAAGTGCAGTCGCTGTTCATTATCAAAAAGGTAAAGTACTGCCAGTTCTACCCATTATAGAACTGTAGAATTTATAATGAGGAGTATTCAATTTTTTTTTTTGAGTATTTTGTTTGTAAAAATTTATTTTCTGTGTAGATCTAAACAAATTTATACTTACAGTTTATATATCTATATATATAAAAGCCGTTCTCTGTGTGTATGTCCTTTATACAAATCTTTAATTTTTGACCGATATGCATGAAACTCGATGTACATATGTTTTAGAACGTGGAAAAGATCACTGTCTACTTAAAAAAATTATCAGACCATTATTTTTCCCTTTTTTCTACCACTTCCATAATTTAACATTATAGAAATATCTCTTTTTAAATCTTTTTTAATTCAAACGTTTCTTTCCTGTTGCCAAACCCTAAAAAATGACACAATAATGTGAAAAAAAATAAGGATAACGCATGTATTTTGTTTCTATTTGCCAATAAAAATGCAGATTTTCTTGCTATATTTTTGCGTGTTTGATACTGACGTCATTCTAAACAGAATATTTACATTTTTTTTGTATATAAAATAAAAACTTTAACTATAAGAGCGGAAAAATAACGTAGCACCTCAATTTGAATGTTTTTTTTTTTTTTTTAATTAAAACATCTATTTTAATACAAACAGTCAAATTTCATGAAAACATTTTAAGAAAAAGAAAAAAAAAAGGCTAGATATGAAGTCACATTCTATCAAATCTTTTCAACTCATAATCAAACTCATTGTAAGCATATGGCTCCTATATTTTGCTTACTACCTCGATTGTATACTACAGCCATATCTTATAGCTATACATTATCGCTAAGTGTTGTATTGGTTTAGATTCAGTGCTAACATTTTCTGTGATTTATAGCAAAAAGAGAGCGGTTACTTACATTTAAAAAAAAAATCTTGACAGATGTCTTGATTTAAAATTTATGGAAAATGACATCATTTCATCTAATCATTGTAGATTTAATTTCAATAAAATTTCAAATTTTCCAAATAAAATTTTAGTAACTACTAACTCATTTGGATGTATTTTTTTGCATTTCCCAGCATATTGTGAAGATATTGTATACTTCTGTTACGCGCACCAAAGAAAACATGTATTTTAATTTTAAAAGTTAAAAAAATACCACAATGTGTCAAAAGAACATCCTTTTTCTGAATTTAAATCAACGAGTTCCAAAATTAAAACTAAAAATGTGAGTTTTTTCATAAACGTCAAGTTAAGGCTGTTCTCATATCCAAGGGAGCGACTTTTTGTTATATTTTTAAATTTATTTTTGTTCGGAAACACATGAAATTGGCAGGAGTTCTTATTTAAAAACTATGTAATCGAAAGATAGTTTGCATTTTTTGGTAAAGGTATAAGATCTTTCAGTTGGTGTTTTTAACTGAATTTAAGACACAACACCGCGATAAAGGAGAAAAGCCAGTCGTCATTTGACCACAATTGCTCATTTGCCCCAATAAGTAAATTATTTATCAAAAAATGGAAAACTCATTTCAATTCCAAATTTTTTTTAATAGTCAGACCTACAAATTTTAAGCCGTTACGTTTAATGTGTAAGACAGTTTTGCATTGTTGAGCAGGTAACTGGAGAACCACCTTAAGCATCATTGCAGGTAAGTATTTTGTAATCGAGTTGCATGCGAGATATTCACTTAAAACATAAGTCATTCTATATTGTTTTAAACAAAAGTGCATGCCATAATAGGTGTGAGGCACACTCATTAAAATACGAATACGCCAAAAAGCGGACAGCCCGATTACTGAAGACTAACCCGTCAGTACTTAAAGAGATAAAAATAGTTTTGCATTTTTCATTCAGGTAATAAGACTAATATTTCATCATTGAGTTCACATGATTATATAACTTTCCCCTATAACTCTATGACTAAGCAACTGAAAACAATATGTTACGCACTAAACTATTCCCTGAAAAACTAATAGTGCAAGTCGCATGGAAATCCGTTCTGAAGTATTCAAGTTATATGCACCCGGAACGAAATTCCCATTTGCATTTTATATACTTATTAGATTATTTTGAGTAGTTTGATTTGATATCTGTAAAATTCGTATTTTATTTTATTTTATTTTTTGCGTTTTAATTTCGTTTGCCGATTTAGTTATTGAATATTACACGAAACCAAACAAATCTTAATTATTTACAATGTTTTTGAACAATTGAATTAATATTCTGTAATTGGGTTGCAAGCATATTTTTAAAATATTCATGCAAGAAAATTACTTTAAAACCCATAAAAAGTCTGTAAATTGAGATAAACATTACAAACAAATATTACTGAAACTACTTTTGTTTTCTATAAGACGTTGGAACAATCGAATGTGCGATGTTTAAAGGTTAAATTGCAGTAAAAGGGAAATTTATTGTTGCGTTAGGTTGTTGCCACCGAAAATATGATACCAGCGTTACTCGTAGACATGTCTTTTCTTCATACTATTGCAATGAGTAAACGGGTTCATCTTTCGTCATCGGGTTGCACGCACCTGTAAAAATACCCATGCTTGAAAATTACTTTAAAATCCATTAAAATCAGAAAACTGAGATACAATTTTCAAACAAATTTCATTTGAAAGAGCTTTTCTCTATTCGACATTGTAAAAAATTAAATTGTGTGATGTTTAGAAGTTAGAAAAATTGCATTAAAGGCAAAATTTATGAGGCACAATTTATGGGCACTGAGATAATGTTTTTACTTTATAATGTAGCTATATAACATAGAAACGAAAATTGCACTAAATGCTGCGCGATTTGGAGGATTTTTTTTTTTTTCGTATTGCCAGGAAAAACTCATATTTTTCTCTTACACCCGCCAAAGAAAACGCGCATTCTGGTTATTAAAGCTCAGGGATTTTATTATGGTTGCGAGACAATAACGTCATTGTCTTTTTAACGATTTGTGGATGGGAAGGCACAAATTTCAGTTATTTTGATTGTCGTATTATTTTGTTTTAATTTATTTTACCTAGAAGGCTCCTTATGACTGACACTGGCAAAGCCGTGTAATTCTGCTAGTTTAATTATATTTTTTTTATGAAATAAGGTAAATGACAAGAAAATCTTATTTCAAATTTAATCTGGGTATTTATTTCACATGAGTAAACAGCTTATAATGATGTGCTCGCTGACTTTCTTAAATTTTAAAAGGTATAAAAACTTTTGTTCCACCTGAATGAATTGGCTTTTTATTTTCGGTGAAGGTTCTTGTAATACAAATAATAAAATAATCCAACCTATAATAGAGATTTTTAATTTTAAATAATGCTATTACTAAAAAAACTGTTAAAAATTACTTACATTTTATTTTATTCATTTTTTATTCCTTTTTTTTGTAAAAAGGGGGCTCTGCCCCCTTCGAGCTAGGCTCGCCCCCCCGTTCAGACGCTAGCCCCGTTCAGACGCTAAAAATCCGTTAATATTGATCGGCTTTAAAAAGATTACGGAAGATTGAATTATAATTAAAAAACCAGAGGCGATCCCCCTGTAAACGGGTTTCATTCATTTCCTTTTACTGGGGGATTTTATGGCCAAATCAGCTGCTGTTAATTGCTATTTTTGTTTAATTAAATAAGATTAGTTAAACATAAGAAAATCAGCTAATATAAATGAACTAAGTCAACACAATGTTTGCTTCCCGGTATTTTTTAACAACGCTATAAGAAAATGGTTGTAAATGAGAGATTTTAAATGTAACGGTTTAAATTTGGCTTTCACCAAACTTTTTTTTCTCTTTGTAATATCTCACCTGAAATTATTTTTATTGTTATAAAGGAAATATTATTATTTGCGCTGTCTTAGAATTGGCAACAATATTTTAAAAAATCAGCTCGAAATATAAAATAAACTTCTCGTGTATAGGTAAATATATTTTTTTAATTTAAACTGTTTGGCAATATTATTATTTAGCCATTTGAAATAGGGTGTAATATCAACCTCATTTAGTTCTTTTAACACAGATTAAATAATTCATTAATTTATAGTTTTCTTTATTTTTAAATATTCATTTATAAAAACAATTTCTATGACGTAATTTTCAACATTTTCCTGCTTTTAATACGTAATCTTTTAATTCTAATTTGAGAGGTTTTTTCCTGTTTATAATAGTCACGTGTAAATAAATTTTTAATTTAAAGGAAATATTATTCTTTTCGAAGTTTTTACAATTGGCAACAATTTAAAATTTACCTTTTCTAAACCTTTTTTACCTTTTCTAAAATATGTATATTTTCTAAAACATGTTTCTAAAATATGGAAATGCTGAAAATTTGAATTTAAAATTGAAAAAAAAATATTCAATTCCTGTGTATAGTTTTTGCTGCTATAAAACTTTTAATGGAACTATTTTGACAAAATTTAACATTAAATAGCTCTTAGAATAATTCTTCTTAAAAACTAACCGCTTCAGAGCATTTATCAAACATTTCTCTATAATACTAACCATTTTTATATTTTTGCATGCAGTAGTTTTCTTAATATTAACGAAGTAAGACCCCCCGGTCACAAAAAATTCATTGACAGCGGCGATGACAGCGTTAGTTACTTTTTTAGGTAGCTTTCATTACAAATAGCTACCTATTGCAGCCGTTCAGAAGACAGCGAATCCGAAAAAAAAATGGTATATTTTCATCGATCATGACCCCCAGACACCGAAATCACCCTCCGTTCAAATGTCGTTATATATATATATAATCTTTCTCAGGCTGTAACTGTCGTATTTCTGAACCAATTTTGAAGTAACTTGGTATGTGCATAATAAATACCAATGTCTCAACCGAGTTTGTTGGCCATCCTGTTTCAAAATGGCGGCCATTTAAAGTTTTTTTTTTTAATTAAATTTAAAATGGAGGCACAAAAGAATTAGAAATTGAAAATATTTTTTTTTCTTATGCGTTTGATATTGATACAAAGATTTTGGAGCATTTTTTGTTTCGTTTATTTCTTAAAAAATGGCGCTGTGAATTTCTAGTATGGATGACATTTTGAAACGAACTGATTTTTTTAACGCAGTAACAGGCACATTTATTAACCGATTTGGATGGGACTAGTCACGTGCATAGTATATAGCAGAGATAGCGAACCTTTTTGAGTATGCGTGTCAAAAAAAATGTTAATTATTATGTACCAACATTCTAACGTGCCAGAAACATTTTAACTTAGATAAAATCCAATAATTATTTTTTATAGAATTTTTACTTGAACATTTTTACACTTATACTAAATTCAATTTCGAACTTATTTATTGTGTTGTATTTACTCAATAATACAGCCATGTCGAATCGAATTCCAAATTAATAATCTATAAATGAGTTTTTCTTTTATTGTATACTTCCGAATCAGATTATTTTTAGTTCTTCAAGGAGAAGCAGTTTCAATAAATCCATAATTATTTACACTAACAGTTAAAATTCAGCTTTCAAAATTAAAATCTAAATATAATAAAACATAAAATAACTTAAAACCCAAAAAAATAAAATAAAATAAAACATAATCTGCAGTAGATATGCGTGTCTATTAGGTATATTTCTATCAAACTATCTCTTAAAATTCAATATTCAGAAATAAAACATTTGAAATTCGATAGAGAAGGAAAATGATTTGGAAAACGATATATGATGAATAGTTTGGCGAGAAAATGACGCTACAGGCAGCTTTTATTGAAATCTATAATACAGTATGACTTCAAAAATCCGGCATTCAGAAATCTGGCAACTTCAAAAATCCGGCATCAAAACCCTCTTTTCTCATCTTTTTTCTTTTACGCTTTCAAGTTATGTGAGAAGAAAAATAGCAATTCTTTATGGATTAAAAACTTCAAGATCGAAAGTAAAAAAGCAAAGAAAGAGTATTTGACTTTTTTTTTTCATTTGTCAGAGGCAATTACTTTCTGAGAGATGCACCGTTGCTTAGCAACGGGAATAACTTTGGGAACAACTTTAACGAATGCATGGCACAATATATTAGATATATAATGAATTTTAGGCAACGGCGACATCAATGATGAGGAAGAATTTTCAGGCTTTCACATTTTACATGTATCAACAACGAACAATTTAATGGGCAGCGAGATCGCTGACGCTGAGCTAAATTGAACCGCCGATAGTGCTAATAGTAGCTGAGAAGACGAGGATGAACAACCGGCAGAAGAAAAAGTGTCAATAGAAAAATGCACAAATTTGACTGGAAAATTAATATATACTTTAGAGAAACAAGACTTTATTTCCGAAATAAAGATTCATCATTTGCATAAAATGCAAATAAATAAATAAGTAAATAAATAAAAATTAAGAACTGCCGAAAAAATTGAAGCAAACAAAGTTGGTACCGATGTTTCCAAAATTACAACAGAAGAAATATTTTCACTGTTTATCAGATTTTTTTCCGTAACATAGAAAATAAAGTAAAAGAATTTTTTTTTAATTTAATTTTCTCTTTTTCTTACATAATTATAACTTTATAATGAATTAAACTGTGGTGAAAGGCACCATTAACAATTGATATTCCTAGTTACTACTTTTGGTATTTCTTCAAAAATCCGGAATTTTCAAAAATCCGGCATAGTCTTGGCCCAATGATGCCGGATTTTCGAAGTTATACTGTACCTTAATTAATTCAGAAGTATCATTGAAATTTATAATATCTTAATTCCTTCAAAAGTAACGAATTATTTTAAAGGGAATAATATACCAGTTCCACAAAACTATACTTTTTTGTAAAAAAAAAAAAAAAAAAAAAAAGCATGAAATGGATTGTTCTCTATAAACTGAATGTAATCTATAAGCTTTTTTCGTGTGTCAGAGAAGTTTTCTTACGTGCCATAGGTTCGCCATCCCCAGTATATAGCAATGTCTCGACTAAACTCGTTGTCCAGCTTCATCCGCCATCTTGTTTCAAAATGGCGACCATTTAAATTTTTTGAAAAAAAATTTAAATTTTAAATGAGGTAAAAAAAATAGAGATTGAAAAAGGTTTCTTTCTTAAGTGTTTAACATTGATACAAGGATTCCGGAGCATTTTTTGTTTTGTCTTTATCTTAAAAAATGGCTCAGATATAGCAGTTTGAATTTCTAAAGTGGGTGACGTTTTGAAAAATCTGATTTTTTACCTGTCACAACACCCGTATATATCAATCAATTTCAATGTGAGTGATCATGTGCACAAGAATTGCTAACGTCTCGACCAAGCTCATTGGTTAGCTTCACCCATCATGTTGTTTTAAAAGGGCGGCCACTTCAAGATATCACCGAATTTGCGACCAAATATAAATCACTTTAAATAAAACCAGCTTGGATATAGCTGACTAATATCGCGAAATTCTCATTCATATTCAGTATTGACAAAAACTAGTATTGTATCTTTTATAATCGTGTTCCACTAATTTAAACTTCGTGTGTTTGAATAATATAAGCTGGATTTTTAAAAATAAGGAATATGAAAGCTACCTCTTCCTCCCTGCACGGGCCGGATGGACTTTTTTAGAATAGAGAGAAATAAATAATTAACTTTTCTATGGGCATATCTTATTGTTCGTAATAAAGAATTATCTGTAAAGGTTTCCCTAGTATGATTCCCAGTTCTTTAATATCTTTCAAAATTTCTTAAGAGGGGGCGGGAAAGTAAAATTCAACTAAAAAATCGATTTTTACTTTTTTGTATCATTAAATAGTTTAAATTTTTATCTTTCCAACGATTTGTCACACATGTTTATATATATATAAAAAAATAATAAGTGTTGAAATTAATCATTCTTTCTAAGAGTACTTCACAGCTTAATGGCCATTTAAATCTTTAATTGACTTTTTCTGAAAACTCAGATTTTTCATGGTTATGTTCCTTTTTTTCAATATCTATTGAACTTAAGAACTCAGATTTTTATTTAATACTTATCTTATGATATGTTATATACTTTAACACAGGGATTTAATGATTTGTTGAGAATTATTTAATTTAAGCAATGAAATCTTACCAAAAATGCTAATTTAAAAATGTCTTTTAATGAATAATTAATAATTAATTTTGAGTTTCACTTAGAAAGAAAATGGTCTGTTAAAATACGTAAATCAAGTTATTTTAACATGTTGAATGCCAAGTCTATTTTCTCCTTCTTTCCGTTTGGGCCACAAAATAAGATTCCGATTACACAATCTATAAGTGTCAATCACCGATGCCTGACGCGACCTAAACGGAAAGTTTAATGTCAGTCACCGGTGACTGACGTGGCACTCAACGTGTTAACTAGACCTCTATCTTTCACCATTTCTGAGAAATAGGTACATAAAGTTGGTGAATTTAACATGGTGGAGATAGGGCTCTCCCGGTCCCCTTAAATATATTAATCAGAATCAATTGACGCAAAATACAATTGGTATTTACATTTTTGTATATTTATGACTTCACTTTTTCCATTTACGAAAAAAAATAAGCTTTTTAAAAATTCATACGGCCATTATTTTATTCCAACAATGAGTTTTTTTTTTTTTTCATCTTACTTATTGAAATGTTTTACGAATTAAATTTTACTGCATTGTAAAATAATGAAAATGACAAGAAAATCTCATTGCAAGTTGATTAAGGTCTTTATTTCGCATGAATAAACTGCTGATGGGACGTTATCTGACATCATTTCATTTCAAGGCTGAACGTTCCTTCATTTCCGGCTGAACGAACTGACATGTTCCTTTCGGATTAACGTTTTCGTGAAAGATGGTAATGAAGTCCAAAGAAAAAAAAATGTATACTTAAAACTGTCGAATCAGTAAAATACTGTAGAGTGAAAAATATTTCTTTTCCTTAAAATGGTAATTTAATTTAGATGTCAGATTTTATTTTTTTAATGTCATTAAATTTTACCATATTTATATTTTATTACGGATATGTCATTTTTTGTGAGTGTGTGTATATAATTATTGAACATTAATGTTCAAATTATTATGTAGGTAACGTATGTGTACATATTTTAACAAGTGAAATTAATTTAAAATTATGTACTACTTTTATTACTATTCTACAGCGTGATTGTTATTTCTTTCAGATTGTCCAAAGTATTGTTAATATACAGGGTGTCCGGTCTCAACGGTGTCCAATAGCTAATTCCTAAACCGTTAGTCATAGACATATAGTTCCAATTACAAAAATGTTTTAAAACAGGTTAAGAAATATTTTAAAAGCGATTTGGGTCAATAAAAACATTTCTTAAAAAATTAAGAAATTTAAATTTTTATACGGTCCCCCGGTCCTATAAGTTATATTTAGTAAAGTTTTCCTATTACACTGACAAGTAAGACAAAAAAAGTCCCATTCATATAACACTAAAATTGTGCGAGTTATGAAACTTTAAAAATGCATGACTTATGCCACTTTTCTGCTCTGAAAACAAATGAGTTCGGCTTGGCTTTGAGGGGTCACATTCCAAGTGCTTAAAGTATTCAAAGATCTCATTTCATGTGTATCTGCGCTTTGAAAAAAATCGTACAAGTATTACGATGAAGTTAACATTTATTAAGTTTCAGATTGGCTGAAAAAACATATGTTTTATTTTGTCAGGATTTAAGGCTGTTTCTTTTATGATTTCTTTTAGTAAAATTATGTTATTTTTATAAGTTTTTATGTTACTTCAACGATCTT
Organism: Maratus speciosus; assembly: GCA_963932465.1. Lineage (NCBI taxonomy): Eukaryota > Metazoa > Arthropoda > Arachnida > Araneae > Salticidae > Maratus > Maratus speciosus. Next base: position 50,477,104 of record OZ010790.1, read on the forward strand.
ATGTATGTTTTTTCAGTTCAAAATTTGTATTCGAACTTTAACCCACTTTCAAATATCCGATCGAGATTACATTTTACATACTGGCGCAAATCCGATAACAATCTAATATTATTATGATTTCCAGTGGTTACCATTTATATTTATTTTACAGGATAACACAAAAAATTTCGGATAGATTACCGCCAAGAAGTTTAAGAAAAAGTTTTAGATTAGATAATACAAGACGGAGATTGTTGGGTTTTTTAACTTTTATGTATTTTTTAACACTGAATCCGAAAATTGCCTTAATTTTTAACCATCATGTCAGGATATTATGCAAATCATAAATTGTCGAATTTAAAGAATAACAAAAATCGGATACTATAAAGTAGAGGAGATGGTTGTATTTTTTAACTTTTGATAATTGATTTTTACGTACTTTTTAGCACTAAATCTGAAAATGACTTTCATTTTTAACCATCACGTTAGAATTCTTTTGCAAATGTGTAAGTTAAAATATAGCGAAAATCTCATACAATAAAGCATATCTAAAACTTATTTTATTTTATTTTATTCAATAATTTATTCGATATTTTTGCTTATCTTGGTATTCTTACAGCTGGGTGGTGTAATGAGATGAGGGAGGAGATTAAATTTTAACTTTGAACTTTTTAACTTTGAAATTTACAATTTGCGAAAAATTCTGACGTAATGGCTAAAAATGAAGGTCAATTCCGGATTCAGCGGTACAGAATACATAAGAATCAATTATGAAAAGCTAAAAAACATGAAATAACCCAACTTTTGCAGGCTAGTGTAATCTAATAATATTTTAAAATACGTATCATTTTGTAAAGAATTGAGGCTGTTAATTTAGCATCATTTTATTTAACAAAAATTCTGTATTTTTCTTCCTTCTTAAATGTTTATTACAAATTGTATATTTTGCATTAATATGTCAGAATGACTAAAGATTTCAAATTTATATTGCAATGTTAATTTTACTCTCAACCATTTTTTAATATATCTGACGAAATCATATTTCGACTAAATTTGTGAATGACCCCCAATTTGCAGCAAAAAATATGCTTCAAATTTAAACAGGTATTACTCGGTCAATTTTAATCGTAGAACAACGGGACTTTTTTTGTATTACTTGTCAGTATAAAAGGAAAATTTTACTAAATATAACTTATAGGACCGGGGCACCGTATAAAAATTAAAATTTCGTAATTTTTTAAGAAATGTTTTTATTGACCGAAATCGCTTTTAAAATATTTCTTTACCTGATTTAAAACATTTTTGTAACTGGAACTATATGTCTATGACTAATGGTTTAGGAATCAGCCATTGGACACCGTTGAGACCGCCCTGTATATATATATATATATATATTTTTTTTTTTTTTTTTTTTTTTTTTTTTTTTTACTGACCGGCATTTACGACTTAAAAGTAATATGTGACATTTCAAAATTTCTTTCACTAACAATTCCAAATAAACCGTGATTTAGAAACTTTTTAGAAAGTTTTACGTTTATTTCTAACTTTAAATTTCGAACCTTGTAGAAAGCGTTCATAACGAAGTATTTACACCTTAAAAAAACCACCGCACAAAATTTCAAATCTCTAGCCCAAACAGTATCTCAGAATTCGCAATTTTAGAACTTTTCTGCTCCAGCACCCATGGAGGTTGTTGTATAAACAAAAAATATAGTCTTTGTTGGAGCAGAGATGGTCACCAGCATTTTCAAATCATTATTTATTAAATCGTCTAGGTAGTTTCAGAGATTACATTCCACAAACACACAAACGTTACTACTTTATAATATTAGCATGCACGTAGATAAAAGAGCCGTTTAACTTTTATTATATAAAAACATAAATAATTTATTTAATACGTGTTATCAGATGTATTTATTAAAATACATACATAAACCAGTTTAATACTTCTTCAATTTTATTTTCATAGTCGTTTATATCATTTGGCAAAAATATCTTACTTTCTTAAACTTGAATTCGGTCAAACTTTCTAAAAAAGTGCCAATTCCCATATAACAGCGAAGCATCGTGAAGGTTATTAGACACATGGTAATAAAAGGCACTTAGCCGGATACAGAAGATAAATCGCTAAGTTTCGTAATGCATTCTTTTCATTTGAAATACATAAATTAAATACATTTAGAAAACACGACTTTGATTCATTTCTTTTATAATACAAATAAATAAAAATAATAATAAGAGATAATAAGTCCAAACATTTTCTTTCAACATCAAAGAATTGTTTCTAAATTACACATACGAAAAACAAAGCTGCTTTTGGCGAAAAAAAAAAAGCTCTTGTCTAAATTTTAACCGGGCTAAAAATAAAGTACCGTGATTCCTTCAAATATTATAGGAATGTTCCGTAATCTGGATTGCAACGAATGTCGTATTTTAAGAAGCGCCGCTTAACGCCAAGTTAATTTCATTGCGGTAACTTTTTTTGTGTGGAGGGTCCGTGTGGGGGGGAGAGGTTGCAAATATTTACATTTGAATTTAAACTTTTGTTTATAAATTTGTTGCTTGTATAATTAATTAGTGCCTTGATGATCGAGCTTCACTCGAAACGTATGTAAAATACTCCTTCTGTGCTTGTTTGCTCAAAGCCAATTTTATATCACTATTATAACTCTCATACAGTTATAACAATATTGTTATTAGTATTATTCTTGTTTGACGACAATCTTGCCTATGTATCTGAATGCGGATTATTGGCCATTGTTCTTGTACGAAGAGTGGCTATAACATATTCGTTTCATTTTGCATATCATGAACCCATTGATGCACAGATGTCACATACGCACCACATTGGTACGATTTTTTCTTAGGCTAATGTCATATACGCACCGGGGTACTTAACTGGTGCCAAAACCGCACTTTTAGAAAGTTTTTTGCTCTGCACCCCCTTTGAGGTAGTGGCACCGACATAAAATATAGCCTATCTTGGAGCAGTAGTTGTCACCATCATTTTGACACCATTATTTTTTAAATCGGTTTGGTATTTCCTGAGATTGTGTAGAAACCACCGTTTAGAATGTTTTTTAAAAAGCTTTTTACGCATTTTCACCCCTTTTAAATTTTAAATTATTTTGGAAATGCTCTTAGAAATCCTTTATATCTAATAAGTAACTAATATTACAAATTTCATATTTCTATGCCCTTCAGTAGCGAAAAAATCGCATTTTAAGAACGTTTTTTGCTCCTATCGACTTAAGATATAGCCTGTGGATAAGATAAGATATTCGAACGTGGACTAACACAATCTTTTAGATACCATTACTTTTGAAATCGATTCGGTAGTTCCAGAGATTACCCCCTACAAACAAACAAACAAACAAACTTTACTTGTTTATAACATTAGTATAGACTATGATATTGGCTAAGATAAGGCTTTTTTCTTTTAAATAGAAAAAAATTCATATTTATTTTCCTGTTTAATTGTTTAAATAGGTTTTATTATACTCTAATATTAGTGCGTGCATATTTTATTTCCTCCATGTCCTGTAATCCGATTTTCTACGAAAACATCCAGCCAGTGTAAATGGCGTACACTAAATTTTCGTGACGTATGTAGATAAATTGTGCTTTTTTATCAGTTTTTTTAATATAATTTTTAAACGGTTTGGAACTTATTTTTGATAATAGATGCATTCAGTAGGTTATCCTCATAGGTACGTTCTTTGTGCAATCAGAAACTAAATTCGACAAATATTTTTTGAGTTATGCTTGACGAAAGATTTTTGTTAGGCATTCTTTTAGTAGGCCATGGCTTTAATATCCATCGTAGCTGTATGTGTCCGGAAAGTAATATTGCGCTGGATATTAGCCTTCGCTTTGCTCAGACAATTAACATGCTATTTTTTTTTAATTAAATACGTGGATTTTTCCCATAGCTAACTAAGCGTAAAACCAACAGAGGGAAAATGTCCAAGATCGTAACCAAACCCGGATCTTTTTAATGATGCTCCAATGTTTTACCTTTGAACTACGAGGACGATACCCAGCCTGACATCTCACACTCACATAGGTGGGTAAGGCTGGAATCGCAGCACAATATGGAAAAGTCTTCATGAGCACAAAACACTGTGGTGAAACATGTGATGAAATTAATCCCAGCCATATGGGAGTGAGAGATGCCAGGCTGGGTACAGTCCTCGTAGCTCAAAGATACACACTCAGAAATGATTTCTCAGATTTCACAAAATTTTCTTCGTTTTTGACGAAACCGTTTCCTGGGAATGTTCTGAGCGAATATTTCGTCAAATTAAGGAAATTACTTTCGTCGCTTCTTTCAGAATACAAATTTCGTCAAAAGTGTTCTCAGAGGGCTGGTGGTGCCATCTATTGATCAGTTTAGAAGCACCTGTATTTATTGACAGGGGGGGGGATAACAGCTTTGAGTTGTTCGAGCTCACGACTTCCGGTGTGGGAGTCCGTCTCTGTAGCTATTATACGCTATTGGGTCCTCGCATAGGTATGACTTTAGTAGATGCATGTAATGGATTCTACTGTGTGTTTTTATTTGCACAAAGTTGGTTCTAATTTTATCGATGCTGTTATAATTCTTGCAAGTTTTAATTAATAAGGCTAATTTCCTATTATGGTTTTCCTTTGGTTAAAGAATAATTTTAATATGGTTTGATTAATATAATTTATTAGAGAAATTTTCTTTGCTCAATGAGTGATTAGAATATGGTCTGGTTAATTTATTGCTCAGAAATAAGGAATTTTGAAGTGCATATTGGAGGAGATTTTATCACTTTGAGTAAGTGGTTAAGTTTTTAGCACCTTACTTTTTATAGAGGGAGAAGAATCAATTATTCATATTTTTAATTTGATTTTTATCATATATGAATATATTTCTTTAAAAAGAGGCCTTGGAATTTCGAAATTGTATTGACCAAATTTTCTTTTTGAACAATTTTGTAGAACATAGGAAATTTATTCTTTTCGAATTAAAAAATAACGAACAACAGCAAATAAATAAATAGATAAAAATAATAATAAACATTTCCAACAAACTTTAACAGCTAAAAAATAACTAATGAAGAAACAATAACTACCTATATTTTAGTATTTTCTGAAAAGCGGTAAAAAGGGCTGTTTTTTAAATACATTGTGACAGCAATAACATAAACAAGCATACATCTACTTGCTAAAATAGCGGCATTTGAGGAGGAACAGTAGCGCGAGCCTCGTTAAAAAGCTATCGCAACTGTTTTGTTAAAATGCATTGAGCCTGGCCGCGAGTGAGGAAACACTTTCGTCAAATATTTGAGAGTTTACGTTTCGTTAATAGTCACGCGATATTGATACGAAATTATTGTCAAAAACGACGAAATATAGCTTAAGGATTGCTGAATCGTCAAAAGTGAGAGTTTATTTCTGAGAGTGGAGAGGATTGAAGCGTTATTCCAAGGATCATTGTTTGATTTCCGGTTCGGATATTTTTCATTTTATTGGTTTTGCGCTTAGTTATAATAGGGGAAAATTCACGTATCTAATATTAATTAATTTCGTGCGTAATTTCAGCGCTGAAAATTAATAGAAAAATTAATTAATATTATACATATATATGTCATTTTTTTTAAAATTGATCCTTTTTTGACGTTTTCATGTAATTAAAAAATAAAGAGGTATTTTAAATTTAAATTGATATTGATCTATTACAATTTAGAATTTTTTATTATTATTATACATTGAAATTTTTTATATTGGAAGTTCTTCTAAAATCTATATATATATAAGCTGTTCTCCGAGTGTATGTCCTTTATACAAATCATCAATTTTTGACCAATTTGCATTAAACTTGATGTACATACGTTTTAGAGCGTGGAAGATCGCTGTCTACTTTAAAAAATCATCATACCACTATTTATCCCTTTTTTCTACCACCTTCCATAATTTAGCATTATAGAAATATCTCTTTTTAAATTTTCTAATTCAATCGTTTCTTTCCTGTTGCCACACCTAAAAATTGACACAATAATTTAAAAAAATAACGATAACGCGTGTATTTTGTTTTTATTTTTAAAAATTCAGATTTTCTTGCTATATTTTTGCATTTTTAAAATTGACGTCATTCTAAACAGAAAATGCACATTATATATATATATATATATATAATAAAAACTTTAATGATAAGAGCTGTAAAATGACGTACCACCTTAATTTGAATGTTTGATTTTTTTTTTTATTAAAACATCTACTTTAATACAGACAGTCAGATTTCGTGAGAACAATTTAGGAAACAAAAAAAAAGGCTAGATATGAAGTCACATTCTATCAAATCTTTTCAACGTGTAGTTAAACTCACTGTAAATAAATGGCTCCTATATTTTGTTTGCTACTTCGATTATATACTACAGCCATATCTTATAATTATACATTATAGCTAAGAGTTGCATTGGTTTAGATTCAGTAGTATCATTTTCTGTGATTTATAGTAAAAACAGAGAGGTTATTTACCCTTCTAAAAAAATTCTTGACTGGTGCACTGCAAAAAAGTCCTTCCGGCCAGTGCCAGGAGGAAGAGGTAGCTTTCATAATCCTTATTTAAAAAAAGCCAACTTATATCATGCAAACACACGAAGCTCAATTTAGTGGAAACCGAATATAGGAGATTCAATAGTAATTTTTATCAATATAATGAATGAGAATTTCGCGAAATTAGTCAGCTTTATCCAAGCTGCTTTTCTTTAAAGTAACTTATATTTGGCTGCCAAATTCGACAATTTCTTAAAGTGCTTGTCATTTTAAGACAACATGGTGGATGAGGCTAAGCAGTGAACTTGGTCGAGACCTTAGTAATTGCTGTGCACATGCTCACTCACATCGGAATCGGTTAATATATAGGAGTGCTGTCGCATGCAAAAAATCAGATTTTTCAAAATGTCACCCACAATAGAAATTGAAACTGCTATATCTGAGCCATTTTTTAAGGTAAAGACAAACAAAAAATGCTCCTGAATCCTTATATCAAGATCAAATACTTAAGAAAGAAACCTTTTTCAATTTCTAATTTTTTTGCACCTCACTTTAAATATATATATATATTTTAATTTAATGGCCGCCATTTTGAAACAAGATGGCTGATGAATCTGGCCAGCGAACTTGGTCGAGGTGTTGATGTATACTATCCACATGCCTTCTTACATCGAAATAGGCGAATACGTGTGTTATCGCGTGACAAATACAAGATCGTTTCAAAATGTTAGCCATGCTAGAAATTCAAAGTGCTATAAATCAACCATTTTTTAAGATATCAACAAAAGAACAAATTTTCAGAAACAAAAGCTGCTCCGGAATCTTTGTATCAAGTCCAAACACATAAAAAAAATCTTTTTCATTTTCCAATTTTTTAATACCTCATTTTGAATTTTAAATTTAATTTTTTTTAAATGGCAACCCTTTTGAAACAAGATGGCGAATGAAGCTGGCCAACGAACTCGGTCGAGACATTGGTATGTACTATGTACAGACCAAGTTACATCCAAATAGGTTCATAAATACGCCTGTTATCGCGTGACAAAAATCAGGTCGTTTTAAAATGTCAGCCACAAGAGAAATTCAAAATGCTATTACTCAGCCATTTTTTTTAGATATAGACTGTTCGGACCTTGTGCGCAGGCCGAACGAGCTCCGCGGCTTTGCGGTCATGTAACCCAGTTCAGTTGTTCTTTAGCTGCCACTGCGGCACGTTGTGCATTCTAGCGGGTCTTATCCCCAAGTATAGAGTATGTTGTTCTTGAGCTGCCATTGTGGCACGTTATGTTATAGCGGGTCTTATCCCCAATTATTCTGTTTCTTATAGCGGGAGTATTCCTCAAAAATATGTTTTATGAACGTCACTTGTTCTAACAGCGGGTTTATTACCCCAACGTCACTTCATTATTCTATGTTCTTCAGTGTTCGTGATTGTTTGTAACATTTGTGTGCTGTGTGTTATAAAAAATGTGAAAAAGAAACCTAATCGTCTTCATTCCTAAAGTTACGCACAGTATTCACATACATTTTTGTGGTCCGTCGAGCCGGAGCGAAATAGCTGCTATGGAAAAATTAAATAGAACAAAAGGTGCTCTAAAAGGTGCTATAACGAAATTAGAAAATTTCGTAAAAGATAATACAGACGAAATTAATTACTCGAGTACCGAGCTCGAAATAAAGATTCGAAAATTACCTGAGCTTCAAGCAAAAGTATCGGAAATACGGAATAAATATTATGATATCCCTGATATTGAGGACTTACCAGAAATCGAAAACGAGTTAGATGAACTCGAAAATCGTCTCGAGAAACTTGAGGTAAGTCTCAACATATTTCTTAAAAATCTTAAAGTTTCTGAAATAAATGTGCATGCTGATAGTATTGAATCTATAAGTTTGAATAATATTAAAGTTAAGTTACCTGAAATCCCACTACCAACATTCAATGGTAAATATGAAGAGTGGTCAATCTTTAAAGTACAATTTACAAATTTAATTATCAATAATGCCCAGTTAAATGACGCTCAGAAGCTGTTTTATTTGCGAGCATCGCTAAAAAATGAAGCAAAACAACTAGAGAGTCCAGACGATTCCTTTGAGTCATTGTTTACAGCACTTACTGAAAGATTCGAAAATCAACGTTTGCTCATTGACACTCATTTATCAGCCATAATTAATTATGAAAAAATACATTACGAGTCTTCTAAAGAATTGAGATCCTTTATTGATTGTGTAAATAAAAATTTGAGGGCCTTAAAAGTATTACAATATGAACAAAACAATCTGTCTGATGCTATCCTTATCAATATTATATTGCAAAAGGTAGATAAGGAATCTCGAAAATTATTTGAATATTCGATTAAAAAATCAGAATACCCGCAATTTAATGAATTAATGTCATTTTTGGAAAACCGCAGTTCTACGTTAGAAAGCGTAAATAGATACTCTGCTTCAAAACCCTTAAACAAAAACATTCCTCTTTCGAACAAACAAAAAAATTTCATGCTAAATTCGAATGATAAATCGAATGGAAAAACTTGTATTTTGTGTAAATTGGCTTTTCATAATTTGAACAAATGTTCTCAGTTTCTAAAAATGAATGTTTCTGAACGATACGATTTTGTGAAGAAAAATAAACTGTGTACCAATTATTTGAATAATTCTCATTTCGTAAATTCTTGCATTTCAAAATATAATTGTAATACCTGTGGATTGCGACACAGCTCATCGCTTCATCGAGATAAAAAAAATAAATCCAAAAATGAATTGGCTTCCCCCCCAAATTTCATCCCCTCTTGCAGGTGCGGTAAATAGAGAAACGGAAAACATTTCGATAAATAATGAATCTTTAAATACCTTGAATAATATAAGTAAAGAAAGAAAATCAATTTTATTGAGTACATGCTTTGTTTTTATAGAAGATAATTTCGGAAATAAACGAAAGTTTAGAGTAATTTTGGATAATGCTAGCAATGTCAATATTTTAACTAAGGATTGCGCTGACATGCTGAAATTTAAAAAAAGGATAATTAATGTATCCATTACAGGATTAAACGGTTATACTTATAATGTAAAAAATAAAATTTCGAGTGTAATTACAAACGAAGATGGCTCTTTCAGGGAGAATATAGATTTCTTAATTGTTCCCAAAATCACGGATGTAATTCCATCAAGGCAATTAAATGTATCGGACATTAATTTACCGAATATTGTGGAATTGGCAGACCCCACATTTTTCAAACCGGGAAAAATTCACGCATTGGTTGGCGCTGAATTATTTTATAGAATTTTAAAGCATAATTCAGTTAAGATAAATGATAAACTTTTTCTGCAAGACACTGTTTGTGAATGGATCCCAACTGGGGCGCTAGAGGAGAACACGCAAACAAACAATATTACTATGTGCAATTTCGTTAGAGATCTCGATGAAATAAATGATAATTTAAAACAATTTTGGGAGCTTGAGTCTATAGGCATTAAACATGATGATCCGAAAATATCGGAAACTGATCAAGCACAACAAATATTCGATAAAACTGTCAAATTTGTAGGCGATCGTAATGAAGTTCAGTTACCCTGGAAAAAAGACTGGAAGGATTTAAATGATAATTTTAATGTTGCGAAACAGCGTTTGGAAGGTCTAAAAAGAAAATTTTATCGAAACCCAGAGCTTTTTCGACAATATTCTGAAATAATCACGGAATATTTAAAGCAAGGAATTATAGAGCAGGTGCAAGAAAATGAACCTGTTTTAGACAGGGCAGTTTATTATTTGCCCCATCATGCGGTCTGTAAAGAAGATAAACTTACTACAAAGGTCCGAATCGTCTTCGATGCCAGCTCTCATGATAACAATGATTTGTCCCTTAATGATTGTTTATGGCCCGGCACCAACTTAAATCCACTTCTATTTGATATTTTAATCCACTTCAGATTATACGAAATTGCCTTTTCTTCTGATATCGAGAAGGCGTTCCTTCAAATCTCACTAGCTGAAAAAGATCGGAATTCTGTCCGTTTTCTGTGGTATGATGATGGTTTAAAATCTTTCAAGGTCTTCAGATTCAAACGTGTTATTTTTGGAGTCAGTGCCTCTCCATTCCTTCTATCTGCTACCATAAAGGAGCACATCAAGCGGTTTACGAACCTACACCCAAGAACTGTTCACCTACTCGATAAATATATTTATGTGGACGATTTTATATATGGCGAAGATACGCTGCAAGAAGCTCTTGATGTTTCCCTGAATGCTAACAAAATAATGTCTGAAGCAGAATGATTCTTCGAAAATGGATAACCAATGATGAAGCGTTACTGAAGTGCTGGCAAAAGGAAGGTTTAAATATTCAAATAGAACATGCTGCAATAAGCCTAGGAAGCAATCTAAGCAAGGTATTAGGAATGTCCTGGAAAACAGAAGAAGATTGTCTGACATTCGAAGTCAAAAGTTTAATAGAATTCTTGTCATCGCAAAAAAGCTCAAAACGTCTACTATTGCAAGCAGTTGGTAAAATTTTCGATCCGTTAGGCATGCTGACGCCATTCACCATTAGAATAAAATGCCTGTTCCAAGAACTATGGCTAAAGAAGACAGCATGGGATAAACAGTTACCAACTAATGTGCACGAAAAATGGTTAAAGTGGTTCGAAGAACTTCCAAATTTAGCAGAATTAAAAATTCCGAGGAAAATTCTTGGTTGCTTGAATCAAGTAATAGCTGTAGAAATACACGCCTTTTCTGATGCTAGTAAAATAGCGTATGGATCTGCAATTTATCTGAGAATAAAAAGAGAGAGTGGTGTGGAAGTCAATCTCGTGACTTCAAAGAGTCGTGTTGCACCGATAAAGGAGATAACTCTGCCTCGGCTAGAACTTCTCGGAGCCTTACTAAGTGCAAGACTGACCAATAAAGTAAAACCCATCCTAGATCAAAAAATCACATCGAATGTGTACTATTGGACGGATTCCAAAATAACCTTATTCTGGATCAAAAGATCATCAAAGCGATGGAAGCAGTTTGTGGCTAACCGTGTCATAGAGATTAATGCACTTTCAGATTCGAACTCTTGGTATCACTGCTCCAGCAAGGACAACCCTGCCGATCTCTTGACCAGAGGTGCGAGTGTTAATTCCCTTCTAGAGAATCCAATGTGGTTTAGGGGACCAAACTTCCTAGCAGCTGATGACTTAGTGACTGAGCAAGAAACTATTTCTGTGCCAGAAACAGATTACATTCCAGAGACTAAATCAAAATATAAAAATAACTGTAATGATTTCAATTCTAATATTTCTCTTTCTCTTTTCAGGAATCCTGAAGAAGTAAATTTTTTTCTCAACATAAGTGGTAAATACTATAGTATTCTTCGCATACTGGCATATGTTTATAGGTTTTTTCACAATTGCAAATGTAAGTTAGCAGACCGGCGCAGAGGCAGCCTCACAACCCCAGAAATAAAAAATTCAGAAGTTTCTCTAATTAGATTAGTACAAAAAGCAGAATTTCAGGAAGAGATTAAGGGTTTAAAACGGGAATCAAGGGTTCCCCCTTCCAGTAAAATTAAATGTTTATCCCCCTTTTTGGATCAAGATAATATCTTAAGAGTTGGCGGTAGGTTGGAAAATTCAGATTTAAACTTTGATAAGAAGCATCAAATCATTTTGCCGAAGGGCCATAAGCTCACAAAACTCATATTTGAGCATTTTCACAGGAAGTATTTTCATATTGGTCCCCAAACTTTAATCCATTACGTACGTATGCGGTTTTGGCCCGTAAGTGGAAAACATTTAGCGCGAAGAGTAGTGCATGATTGCGTTGTCTGTTTTAGGAACAACCCAGTTACTGCTAAACAAATCATGGGTGACCTCCCATCGGAAAGAGTAACTCCAAATTTTACGTTTAACCATACAGGAGCTGATTTTTGCGGCCCTTTTGAGATTAAATATAAAAATCAAAGAAAGGGGATTTTTCATAAGGTTTATGTCGCGATTTTCGTTTGCTTAGTAACAAAGGCTATTCATTTAGAAATAGTAACGGATCTAACATCTGATGCATTTATCGCCGCACTTAAACGCTTTGTTTCAAGGCGAGGAAAATGCGCTTCTATTATGACAGACAATGCTACGAATTTTAGGGGTGCTAAATCAGAATTGCACAAACTTTATGAGTTAGTTCGTAGACCGGATGAAAAATTAGCTAATTACCTTACTTCAGAAGCTATTGAATGGAAGTTCATTCCTCCTAGGTCGCCCAACTTCGGTGGTTTATGGGAGGCTGGTGTAAAATCTTTCAAGTATTATCTTAAACGGACATTAAAGGGTGCTAGATTGACTATGGAAGAATTCCAAACAGTCACCACCCAAATCGAAGGGGTACTAAATTCGCGTCCCTTAACTCCGCTATCGACCGATATAAATGATTTTAATGCATTGACACCAGGCCATTTCCTAATTGGTCGGCCTATCGATGCCATTCCAGAACCTCAGTTGATTGATATCACAGAATCGAGATTATCTAGGTGGCAGAGAATCATTAAATTCGTCCAATTAATTTGGAGAAATTGGCAATTAAATTACTTGAGTCATCTCCAAAATCGTTCAAAATGGCAGGTAAAAGGGGAAAACATCAAACCAGGGGCGATGGTTGTCATAAAGGAGGACAATTTACCTCCCTGTAAGTGGATGCTAGGGCGAATCTTAGAGGTTATACCAGGAAAGGATGGTAATGTTAGGGTTGCAAAGGTAAAAACAGCCTCGAATATCTTTCTTAGATCCATATCTAGATTGTGTGTCTTGCCCATTAATGAAATGTAATGTGTATACTTATTTCTTATCGTTTACTTATTTTAAGGTGCACCTAAGATTTACATGTTATTCTACATTAAACTTTTCTTAAGGACAATATAGAACTATTTTTAGAAAATAGCTTAACTTTTGTTTAACCTAGAATTGCACTTTATTGTATTGTATAGTTCTTGTTATTCCAACTTATCCTTATTGTATTTGTATTGTAATATTATTTTATGGTATTGGTATTTTACTTAGTTCTTGTATTTATAGTGTATTTTAATATTTTGAATGTGCTACGCACATTGCAACGCGGGGCGGCATGTTCGGACCTTGTGCGCATGCCGAACGAGCTCCGCGGCTTTGCGGTCATGTGACCCAGTTCAGTTGTTATTTAGCTGCCATTGCGGTACGTTGTGTATTCTAGCGGGTCTTATCCCCAAGTATAGAGTATGTTGTTCTTGAGCTAAATTGTGGCACGTTATGTTACAGCGGGTCTTATCCCCAATTATTCTGTTTCTTATAGCGGGAGTATTCCCCAAAAATATGTTTTATGAACGTCACTTGTTCTAACAGCGGGTTATTACCCCAACGTCACTTCATTATTCTATGTTCTTCAGTGTTCGTGATTGTTTGTAACATTTGTGTGCTGTGTGTTATAAAAAATGTGAAAAAGAAACCTAATCGTCTTCATTCCTAAAGTTACGCACAGTATTCACATACATAGACGAAAGAAAAACTGTTCCGGAATCTTTGTATTAAGGTCAAACACATACAAAAAAAATCTTTTTCATTTTCCAATTTTTTGGTATCTCATTTAAATTTTTTTATTTTTTTTGTTTTTTTAAATGGCCGCCATTTTGAAACAAGATGGCGGATGAAGATGGCCAACGAACTCGGTCGAGATATTTGTATGTACTATGTACACACCAAGGTACATCCAAGTCGGTTCATAAATACGCCTGTTATTACGTGAGAAAAATCAGGACGTTTCAAAATGTCAGCCACGCTAGAAATTCAAAATGCTATAACTCAGCCATTTCTTAAGATATAGACGAAACAAAAACTGCTCCCGAATCTTTTTATCAAGGTCAAACACATAAGAAGAAAATATTTTTTCAATTTTCAATTTTTGGTACCACATTTCAAATTTAATTTTTTCTTAAAAATTTAATTGCCGCCATTTTTAAACAAGATGGCGGGTGAACCTGGCCAACGAACCCGGTCGAGACATTGGTATGTACTATGTATAAACGAAGTTGCATCCAAATCGGTTCATAAATACGCCTTTTATCGCGTGACAAAATTCAGGACGTGTCAAAATGTCAGCCACGCTAGAAATTCAAAATGCTATAACTCAGCCATTTTTTAAGATATAGACGAAACAAAAACTGCTCCGGAATCTTTGTATAAAGGTCAAATACATAAGAAAAAAATATTTTTCCATTTTTAATTTTTTGGTACCACATTTCAAGTTTTAAATTTTTTTTAAAGATTTAAATGCCGCCATTTTTAAACAAAATGTCGGATGAAGCTGACCAACGAGCTCGGTCGAGACATTGGTATGTACTATGTACACACCAAATTACATCGAAATCGGTTCATAATTACGGGAGTTACAGTGTGACATAGGTCAGATATATATATATATATATATATAGATAGATAGATAGATAGATAGATAGATAGATAGATAGATAGATAGATAGATAGATATATCAATTTTGAACGGAGGGTGGTTTCTGGGTCTGGGGGTCATGATCGATGAAAATATACCAAAATTTTTTGAAATCGCTTTCCTCCGAACGGCTGCAATAGGTAGCTTTTTTGTAAAGAAAGCTACCTAAAAACCACTGTAGCTTTGCCAGAACAAACTCGATCACAGTAAGTAAGTAAGCACCCACCCTGGGAACCCGCTTTTGGCTTATGGTTAGGTGTAACCCCCAAGCCCAGTGCTGTATCTTTCTTTGGTTTCCTGACTATATTAACATAGAAAATACAGTAGTTGCGTAAAATTAACAGCACAATGTGCTGGCAATTTGAACGCAAAAACAGGACAGCACAAACTGCTGGCGTCCAAATTGCCAGCACATTGTGCTGTTAATTTTACGCAACTACTGTATTTTCCATGTTAATATAGTCAGGAAACCGAAGAAAGATACAGCACATTCACTGTGATCGAGTTTGTACGCGAGATGAACAGTACTCTGTACTGTAAAAATGTATTTTTTTTTTTTACAGTGTGTCACAATTTAAAATTTATCGAAAATGACATCATTTCATCTAATCACTATAGATTTAATTTCTATTAATGAAAAACTTAAGTTAACGTTTAAGAGTGATGTTTTATTTAGAGTGCGAACCCTCTTGATCTAATACTTTAATTAAAGCTTATAATTACACGTAAAGTGAAGGTTTTAGTTTTAAGCAAATAAAATTACAAATTTTCAAATTAAAATTTCAATAATTGCTACCTCATTTGGATAAATTTATTGTTTTTTTATCGTATTGTGAGAAATAGTATACTTCTGTTACGCGCGCCAAACAAAACAGGTACTTTAAATTTAAAAGGTAAAAAAAACTACCATAATGTGTCAAAAGAACATCCTTTTTCTGAAATTAAATTTCGCGAATTCCAAAATTAAAACTAAAAATGCGAGTTTTTCATAAACGTCAAGTTAAGGCTGTTCTCAAATCCAAGGGAGCGACTTTTTGTTATATTTTTAAATTTATTTTTGTTCGGAAACACATGAAATTGGCAGGAGTTCTTATTTAAAAACTATGTAATCGAAAGATAGTTTGCATTTTTTGGTAAAGGTATAAGATCTTTCAGTTGGTGTTTTTAACTGAATTTAAGACACAACACCGCGATAAAGGAGAAAAGCCAGTCGTCATTTGACCACAATTGCTCATTTGCCCCAATAAGTAAATTATTTATCAAAAAATGGAAAACTCATTTCAATTCCAAATTTTTTTTAATAGTCAGACCTACAAATTTTAAGCCGTTACGTTTAATGTGTAATTCGCGAAATTTAGACCCTCCTGGATCCTACCCTTAGCTATATAGCATCCCTCAAAAAATGTTTGCCCCCCCCCCCCCCCCCCAAGAAAGTTCTGAAATGGCACCCCTGCATACAGATCGAATACAGGGCTGTTCAAAAGAATTGGAATACATATTTGGCTATGGGCGGTAACTACTGAAATCAGATTTTTAAATGTTTACTTAGTTATCTTATTTACTTTATTTCACTAAGTAATGAAGTTTCGTTAAAGCTTTCAGGTAGTGTTAGAAAGTGTTTCATAATCTATGCTGTACGCAGGATTTTTCTTACTTATTCTTTTTGCATTAAAAAATTTGCTTATACATAGTAGAATCTGACTGAATGTTCTTTTGAAAATAGATATCTAAGTTTTAAATATTAAAAGCGACTTTAAAAATCAAAAAAGTGCTCAAGAATCCGAAACATGCCCTTAAGGAGAAAAAAAAAGTACCCTTTTCTCACCAGCAGCACCCTGCCCGATTTTTAAACCAAGGGGAAACTCTGACTAATGATAAAATACTATTTGCCTACCCCCTTCCCGCACATATTTTTATGAATGTTTTTGTCTTGATGCATGTTCAGCTAATTTAATAACTTTTTTTTTTTTTTTCAGTCCTTTTTATATAAAAGTTTGTCTTTTATTGCTGCTTTAACTCTTGAACCATTTGTTATTCTAATTGGTTTACTTCTAACTTATATGCTGATTAATAATTGTAATTGTTCAATTAAATTAAGCTTTACATGTTTTTTTAATTAGCAGTATTGAATTTATAGCTTAGGTATATGGACAGCAGAAAAGATGAGCAAGAAAGAGGTATCACAATGAAATCAAGTGCAGTCGCTGTTCATTATCAAAAAGGTAAAGTACTGCCAGTTCTACCCATTATAGAACTGTAGAATTTATAATGAGGAGTATTCAATTTTTTTTTTTGAGTATTTTGTTTGTAAAAATTTATTTTCTGTGTAGATCTAAACAAATTTATACTTACAGTTTATATATCTATATATATAAAAGCCGTTCTCTGTGTGTATGTCCTTTATACAAATCTTTAATTTTTGACCGATATGCATGAAACTCGATGTACATATGTTTTAGAACGTGGAAAAGATCACTGTCTACTTAAAAAAATTATCAGACCATTATTTTTCCCTTTTTTCTACCACTTCCATAATTTAACATTATAGAAATATCTCTTTTTAAATCTTTTTTAATTCAAACGTTTCTTTCCTGTTGCCAAACCCTAAAAAATGACACAATAATGTGAAAAAAAATAAGGATAACGCATGTATTTTGTTTCTATTTGCCAATAAAAATGCAGATTTTCTTGCTATATTTTTGCGTGTTTGATACTGACGTCATTCTAAACAGAATATTTACATTTTTTTTGTATATAAAATAAAAACTTTAACTATAAGAGCGGAAAAATAACGTAGCACCTCAATTTGAATGTTTTTTTTTTTTTTTAATTAAAACATCTATTTTAATACAAACAGTCAAATTTCATGAAAACATTTTAAGAAAAAGAAAAAAAAAAGGCTAGATATGAAGTCACATTCTATCAAATCTTTTCAACTCATAATCAAACTCATTGTAAGCATATGGCTCCTATATTTTGCTTACTACCTCGATTGTATACTACAGCCATATCTTATAGCTATACATTATCGCTAAGTGTTGTATTGGTTTAGATTCAGTGCTAACATTTTCTGTGATTTATAGCAAAAAGAGAGCGGTTACTTACATTTAAAAAAAAAATCTTGACAGATGTCTTGATTTAAAATTTATGGAAAATGACATCATTTCATCTAATCATTGTAGATTTAATTTCAATAAAATTTCAAATTTTCCAAATAAAATTTTAGTAACTACTAACTCATTTGGATGTATTTTTTTGCATTTCCCAGCATATTGTGAAGATATTGTATACTTCTGTTACGCGCACCAAAGAAAACATGTATTTTAATTTTAAAAGTTAAAAAAATACCACAATGTGTCAAAAGAACATCCTTTTTCTGAATTTAAATCAACGAGTTCCAAAATTAAAACTAAAAATGTGAGTTTTTTCATAAACGTCAAGTTAAGGCTGTTCTCAAATCCAAGGGAGCGACTTTTTGTTATATTTTTAAATTTATTTTTGTTCGGAAACACATGAAATTGGCAGGAGTTCTTATTTAAAAACTATGTAATCGAAAGATAGTTTGCATTTTTTGGTAAAGGTATAAGATCTTTCAGTTGGTGTTTTTAACTGAATTTAAGACACAACACCGCGATAAAGGAGAAAAGCCAGTCGTCATTTGACCACAATTGCTCATTTGCCCCAATAAGTAAATTATTTATCAAAAAATGGAAAACTCATTTCAATTCCAAATTTTTTTTAATAGTCAGACCTACAAATTTTAAGCCGTTACATTTAATGTGTAAGACAGTTTTGCATTGTTGAGCAGGTAACTGGAGAACCACCTTAAGCATCATTGCAGGTAAGTATTTTGTAATCGAGTTGCATGCGAGATATTCACTTAAAACATAAGTCATTCTATATTGTTTTAAACAAAAGTGCATGCCATAATAGGTGTGAGGCACACTCATTAAAATACGAATACGCCAAAAAGCGGACAGCCCGATTACTGAAGACTAACCCGTCAGTACTTAAAGAGATAAAAATAGTTTTGCATTTTTCATTCAGGTAATAAGACTAATATTTCATCATTGAGTTCACATGATTATATAACTTTCCCCTATAACTCTATGACTAAGCAACTGAAAACAATATGTTACGCACTAAACTATTCCCTGAAAAACTAATAGTGCAAGTCGCATGGAAATCCGTTCTGAAGTATTCAAGTTATATGCACCCGGAACGAAATTCCCATTTGCATTTTATATACTTATTAGATTATTTTGAGTAGTTTGATTTGATATCTGTAAAATTCGTATTTTATTTTATTTTATTTTTTGCGTTTTAATTTCGTTTGCCGATTTAGTTATTGAATATTACACGAAACCAAACAAATCTTAATTATTTACAATGTTTTTGAACAATTGAATTAATATTCTGTAATTGGGTTGCAAGCATATTTTTAAAATATTCATGCAAGAAAATTACTTTAAAACCCATAAAAAGTCTGTAAATTGAGATAAACATTACAAACAAATATTACTGAAACTACTTTTGTTTTCTATAAGACGTTGGAACAATCGAATGTGCGATGTTTAAAGGTTAAATTGCAGTAAAAGGGAAATTTATTGTTGCGTTAGGTTGTTGCCACCGAAAATATGATACCAGCGTTACTCGTAGACATGTCTTTTCTTCATACTATTGCAATGAGTAAACGGGTTCATCTTTCGTCATCGGGTTGCACGCACCTGTAAAAATACCCATGCTTGAAAATTACTTTAAAATCCATTAAAATCAGAAAACTGAGATACAATTTTCAAACAAATTTCATTTGAAAGAGCTTTTCTCTATTCGACATTGTAAAAAATTAAATTGTGTGATGTTTAGAAGTTAGAAAAATTGCATTAAAGGCAAAATTTATGAGGCACAATTTATGGGCACTGAGATAATGTTTTTACTTTATAATGTAGCTATATAACATAGAAACGAAAATTGCACTAAATGCTGCGCGATTTGGAGGATTTTTTTTTTTTTCGTATTGCCAGGAAAAACTCATATTTTTCTCTTACACCCGCCAAAGAAAACGCGCATTCTGGTTATTAAAGCTCAGGGATTTTATTATGGTTGCGAGACAATAACGTCATTGTCTTTTTAACGATTTGTGGATGGGAAGGCACAAATTTCAGTTATTTTGATTGTCGTATTATTTTGTTTTAATTTATTTTACCTAGAAGGCTCCTTATGACTGACACTGGCAAAGCCGTGTAATTCTGCTAGTTTAATTATATTTTTTTTATGAAATAAGGTAAATGACAAGAAAATCTTATTTCAAATTTAATCTGGGTATTTATTTCACATGAGTAAACAGCTTATAATGATGTGCTCGCTGACTTTCTTAAATTTTAAAAGGTATAAAAACTTTTGTTCCACCTGAATGAATTGGCTTTTTATTTTCGGTGAAGGTTCTTGTAATACAAATAATAAAATAATCCAACCTATAATAGAGATTTTTAATTTTAAATAATGCTATTACTAAAAAAACTGTTAAAAATTACTTACATTTTATTTTATTCATTTTTTATTCCTTTTTTTTGTAAAAAGGGGGCTCTGCCCCCTTCGAGCTAGGCTCGCCCCCCCGTTCAGACGCTAGCCCCGTTCAGACGCTAAAAATCCGTTAATATTGATCGGCTTTAAAAAGATTACGGAAGATTGAATTATAATTAAAAAACCAGAGGCGATCCCCCTGTAAACGGGTTTCATTCATTTCCTTTTACTGGGGGATTTTATGGCCAAATCAGCTGCTGTTAATTGCTATTTTTGTTTAATTAAATAAGATTAGTTAAACATAAGAAAATCAGCTAATATAAATGAACTAAGTCAACACAATGTTTGCTTCCCGGTATTTTTTAACAACGCTATAAGAAAATGGTTGTAAATGAGAGATTTTAAATGTAACGGTTTAAATTTGGCTTTCACCAAACTTTTTTTTCTCTTTGTAATATCTCACCTGAAATTATTTTTATTGTTATAAAGGAAATATTATTATTTGCGCTGTCTTAGAATTGGCAACAATATTTTAAAAAATCAGCTCGAAATATAAAATAAACTTCTCGTGTATAGGTAAATATATTTTTTTAATTTAAACTGTTTGGCAATATTATTATTTAGCCATTTGAAATAGGGTGTAATATCAACCTCATTTAGTTCTTTTAACACAGATTAAATAATTCATTAATTTATAGTTTTCTTTATTTTTAAATATTCATTTATAAAAACAATTTCTATGACGTAATTTTCAACATTTTCCTGCTTTTAATACGTAATCTTTTAATTCTAATTTGAGAGGTTTTTTCCTGTTTATAATAGTCACGTGTAAATAAATTTTTAATTTAAAGGAAATATTATTCTTTTCGAAGTTTTTACAATTGGCAACAATTTAAAATTTACCTTTTCTAAACCTTTTTTACCTTTTCTAAAATATGTATATTTTCTAAAACATGTTTCTAAAATATGGAAATGCTGAAAATTTGAATTTAAAATTGAAAAAAAAATATTCAATTCCTGTGTATAGTTTTTGCTGCTATAAAACTTTTAATGGAACTATTTTGACAAAATTTAACATTAAATAGCTCTTAGAATAATTCTTCTTAAAAACTAACCGCTTCAGAGCATTTATCAAACATTTCTCTATAATACTAACCATTTTTATATTTTTGCATGCAGTAGTTTTCTTAATATTAACGAAGTAAGACCCCCCGGTCACAAAAAATTCATTGACAGCGGCGATGACAGCGTTAGTTACTTTTTTAGGTAGCTTTCATTACAAATAGCTACCTATTGCAGCCGTTCAGAAGACAGCGAATCCGAAAAAAAAATGGTATATTTTCATCGATCATGACCCCCAGACACCGAAATCACCCTCCGTTCAAATGTCGTTATATATATATATAATCTTTCTCAGGCTGTAACTGTCGTATTTCTGAACCAATTTTGAAGTAACTTGGTATGTGCATAATAAATACCAATGTCTCAACCGAGTTTGTTGGCCATCCTGTTTCAAAATGGCGGCCATTTAAAGTTTTTTTTTTTAATTAAATTTAAAATGGAGGCACAAAAGAATTAGAAATTGAAAATATTTTTTTTTCTTATGCGTTTGATATTGATACAAAGATTTTGGAGCATTTTTTGTTTCGTTTATTTCTTAAAAAATGGCGCTGTGAATTTCTAGTATGGATGACATTTTGAAACGAACTGATTTTTTTAACGCAGTAACAGGCACATTTATTAACCGATTTGGATGGGACTAGTCACGTGCATAGTATATAGCAGAGATAGCGAACCTTTTTGAGTATGCGTGTCAAAAAAAATGTTAATTATTATGTACCAACATTCTAACGTGCCAGAAACATTTTAACTTAGATAAAATCCAATAATTATTTTTTATAGAATTTTTACTTGAACATTTTTACACTTATACTAAATTCAATTTCGAACTTATTTATTGTGTTGTATTTACTCAATAATACAGCCATGTCGAATCGAATTCCAAATTAATAATCTATAAATGAGTTTTTCTTTTATTGTATACTTCCGAATCAGATTATTTTTAGTTCTTCAAGGAGAAGCAGTTTCAATAAATCCATAATTATTTACACTAACAGTTAAAATTCAGCTTTCAAAATTAAAATCTAAATATAATAAAACATAAAATAACTTAAAACCCAAAAAAATAAAATAAAATAAAACATAATCTGCAGTAGATATGCGTGTCTATTAGGTATATTTCTATCAAACTATCTCTTAAAATTCAATATTCAGAAATAAAACATTTGAAATTCGATAGAGAAGGAAAATGATTTGGAAAACGATATATGATGAATAGTTTGGCGAGAAAATGACGCTACAGGCAGCTTTTATTGAAATCTATAATACAGTATGACTTCAAAAATCCGGCATTCAGAAATCTGGCAACTTCAAAAATCCGGCATCAAAACCCTCTTTTCTCATCTTTTTTCTTTTACGCTTTCAAGTTATGTGAGAAGAAAAATAGCAATTCTTTATGGATTAAAAACTTCAAGATCGAAAGTAAAAAAGCAAAGAAAGAGTATTTGACTTTTTTTTTTCATTTGTCAGAGGCAATTACTTTCTGAGAGATGCACCGTTGCTTAGCAACGGGAATAACTTTGGGAACAACTTTAACGAATGCATGGCACAATATATTAGATATATAATGAATTTTAGGCAACGGCGACATCAATGATGAGGAAGAATTTTCAGGCTTTCACATTTTACATGTATCAACAACGAACAATTTAATGGGCAGCGAGATCGCTGACGCTGAGCTAAATTGAACCGCCGATAGTGCTAATAGTAGCTGAGAAGACGAGGATGAACAACCGGCAGAAGAAAAAGTGTCAATAGAAAAATGCACAAATTTGACTGGAAAATTAATATATACTTTAGAGAAACAAGACTTTATTTCCGAAATAAAGATTCATCATTTGCATAAAATGCAAATAAATAAATAAGTAAATAAATAAAAATTAAGAACTGCCGAAAAAATTGAAGCAAACAAAGTTGGTACCGATGTTTCCAAAATTACAACAGAAGAAATATTTTCACTGTTTATCAGATTTTTTTCCGTAACATAGAAAATAAAGTAAAAGAATTTTTTTTTAATTTAATTTTCTCTTTTTCTTACATAATTATAACTTTATAATGAATTAAACTGTGGTGAAAGGCACCATTAACAATTGATATTCCTAGTTACTACTTTTGGTATTTCTTCAAAAATCCGGAATTTTCAAAAATCCGGCATAGTCTTGGCCCAATGATGCCGGATTTTCGAAGTTATACTGTACCTTAATTAATTCAGAAGTATCATTGAAATTTATAATATCTTAATTCCTTCAAAAGTAACGAATTATTTTAAAGGGAATAATATACCAGTTCCACAAAACTATACTTTTTTGTAAAAAAAAAAAAAAAAAAAAAAAGCATGAAATGGATTGTTCTCTATAAACTGAATGTAATCTATAAGCTTTTTTCGTGTGTCAGAGAAGTTTTCTTACGTGCCATAGGTTCGCCATCCCCAGTATATAGCAATGTCTCGACTAAACTCGTTGTCCAGCTTCATCCGCCATCTTGTTTCAAAATGGCGACCATTTAAATTTTTTGAAAAAAAATTTAAATTTTAAATGAGGTAAAAAAAATAGAGATTGAAAAAGGTTTCTTTCTTAAGTGTTTAACATTGATACAAGGATTCCGGAGCATTTTTTGTTTTGTCTTTATCTTAAAAAATGGCTCAGATATAGCAGTTTGAATTTCTAAAGTGGGTGACGTTTTGAAAAATCTGATTTTTTACCTGTCACAACACCCGTATATATCAATCAATTTCAATGTGAGTGATCATGTGCACAAGAATTGCTAACGTCTCGACCAAGCTCATTGGTTAGCTTCACCCATCATGTTGTTTTAAAAGGGCGGCCACTTCAAGATATCACCGAATTTGCGACCAAATATAAATCACTTTAAATAAAACCAGCTTGGATATAGCTGACTAATATCGCGAAATTCTCATTCATATTCAGTATTGACAAAAACTAGTATTGTATCTTTTATAATCGTGTTCCACTAATTTAAACTTCGTGTGTTTGAATAATATAAGCTGGATTTTTAAAAATAAGGAATATGAAAGCTACCTCTTCCTCCCTGCACGGGCCGGATGGACTTTTTTAGAATAGAGAGAAATAAATAATTAACTTTTCTATGGGCATATCTTATTGTTCGTAATAAAGAATTATCTGTAAAGGTTTCCCTAGTATGATTCCCAGTTCTTTAATATCTTTCAAAATTTCTTAAGAGGGGGCGGGAAAGTAAAATTCAACTAAAAAATCGATTTTTACTTTTTTGTATCATTAAATAGTTTAAATTTTTATCTTTCCAACGATTTGTCACACATGTTTATATATATATAAAAAAATAATAAGTGTTGAAATTAATCATTCTTTCTAAGAGTACTTCACAGCTTAATGGCCATTTAAATCTTTAATTGACTTTTTCTGAAAACTCAGATTTTTCATGGTTATGTTCCTTTTTTTCAATATCTATTGAACTTAAGAACTCAGATTTTTATTTAATACTTATCTTATGATATGTTATATACTTTAACACAGGGATTTAATGATTTGTTGAGAATTATTTAATTTAAGCAATGAAATCTTACCAAAAATGCTAATTTAAAAATGTCTTTTAATGAATAATTAATAATTAATTTTGAGTTTCACTTAGAAAGAAAATGGTCTGTTAAAATACGTAAATCAAGTTATTTTAACATGTTGAATGCCAAGTCTATTTTCTCCTTCTTTCCGTTTGGGCCACAAAATAAGATTCCGATTACACAATCTATAAGTGTCAATCACCGATGCCTGACGCGACCTAAACGGAAAGTTTAATGTCAGTCACCGGTGACTGACGTGGCACTCAACGTGTTAACTAGACCTCTATCTTTCACCATTTCTGAGAAATAGGTACATAAAGTTGGTGAATTTAACATGGTGGAGATAGGGCTCTCCCGGTCCCCTTAAATATATTAATCAGAATCAATTGACGCAAAATACAATTGGTATTTACATTTTTGTATATTTATGACTTCACTTTTTCCATTTACGAAAAAAAATAAGCTTTTTAAAAATTCATACGGCCATTATTTTATTCCAACAATGAGTTTTTTTTTTTTTTCATCTTACTTATTGAAATGTTTTACGAATTAAATTTTACTGCATTGTAAAATAATGAAAATGACAAGAAAATCTCATTGCAAGTTGATTAAGGTCTTTATTTCGCATGAATAAACTGCTGATGGGACGTTATCTGACATCATTTCATTTCAAGGCTGAACGTTCCTTCATTTCCGGCTGAACGAACTGACATGTTCCTTTCGGATTAACGTTTTCGTGAAAGATGGTAATGAAGTCCAAAGAAAAAAAAATGTATACTTAAAACTGTCGAATCAGTAAAATACTGTAGAGTGAAAAATATTTCTTTTCCTTAAAATGGTAATTTAATTTAGATGTCAGATTTTATTTTTTTAATGTCATTAAATTTTACCATATTTATATTTTATTACGGATATGTCATTTTTTGTGAGTGTGTGTATATAATTATTGAACATTAATGTTCAAATTATTATGTAGGTAACGTATGTGTACATATTTTAACAAGTGAAATTAATTTAAAATTATGTACTACTTTTATTACTATTCTACAGCGTGATTGTTATTTCTTTCAGATTGTCCAAAGTATTGTTAATATACAGGGTGTCCGGTCTCAACGGTGTCCAATAGCTAATTCCTAAACCGTTAGTCATAGACATATAGTTCCAATTACAAAAATGTTTTAAAACAGGTTAAGAAATATTTTAAAAGCGATTTGGGTCAATAAAAACATTTCTTAAAAAATTAAGAAATTTAAATTTTTATACGGTCCCCCGGTCCTATAAGTTAT
This sequence comes from Maratus speciosus, assembly GCA_963932465.1. Classification (NCBI taxonomy): domain Eukaryota; kingdom Metazoa; phylum Arthropoda; class Arachnida; order Araneae; family Salticidae; genus Maratus; species Maratus speciosus. The sequence continues at coordinate 50,503,550 of OZ010790.1, forward strand.
ATTTAGTAAAGTTTTCCTATTACACTGACAAGTAAGACAAAAAAAGTCCCATTCATATAACACTAAAATTGTGCGAGTTATGAAACTTTAAAAATGCATGACTTATGCCACTTTTCTGCTCTGAAAACAAATGAGTTCGGCTTGGCTTTGAGGGGTCACATTCCAAGTGCTTAAAGTATTCAAAGATCTCATTTCATGTGTATCTGCGCTTTGAAAAAAATCGTACAAGTATTACGATGAAGTTAACATTTATTAAGTTTCAGATTGGCTGAAAAAACATATGTTTTATTTTGTCAGGATTTAAGGCTGTTTCTTTTATGATTTCTTTTAGTAAAATTATGTTATTTTTATAAGTTTTTATGTTACTTCAACGATCTTATGTATGTTTTTTCAGTTCAAAATTTGTATTCGAACTTTAACCCACTTTCAAATATCCGATCGAGATTACATTTTACATACTGGCGCAAATCCGATAACAATCTAATATTATTATGATTTCCAGTGGTTACCATTTATATTTATTTTACAGGATAACACAAAAAATTTCGGATAGATTACCGCCAAGAAGTTTAAGAAAAAGTTTTAGATTAGATAATACAAGACGGAGATTGTTGGGTTTTTTAACTTTTATGTATTTTTTAACACTGAATCCGAAAATTGCCTTAATTTTTAACCATCATGTCAGGATATTATGCAAATCATAAATTGTCGAATTTAAAGAATAACAAAAATCGGATACTATAAAGTAGAGGAGATGGTTGTATTTTTTAACTTTTGATAATTGATTTTTACGTACTTTTTAGCACTAAATCTGAAAATGACTTTCATTTTTAACCATCACGTTAGAATTCTTTTGCAAATGTGTAAGTTAAAATATAGCGAAAATCTCATAAAATAAAGCATATCTAAAACTTATTTTATTTTATTTTATTCAATAATTTATTCGATATTTTTGCTTATCTTGGTATTCTTACAGCTGGGTGGTGTAATGAGATGAGGGAGGAGATTAAATTTTAACTTTGAACTTTTTAACTTTGAAATTTACAATTTGCGAAAAATTCTGACGTAATGGCTAAAAATGAAGGTCAATTCCGGATTCAGCGGTACAGAATACATAAGAATCAATTATGAAAAGCTAAAAAACATGAAATAACCCAACTTTTGCAGGCTAGTGTAATCTAATAATATTTTAAAATACGTATCATTTTGTAAAGAATTGAGGCTGTTAATTTAGCATCATTTTATTTAACAAAAATTCTGTATTTTTCTTCCTTCTTAAATGTTTATTACAAATTGTATATTTTGCATTAATATGTCAGAATGACTAAAGATTTCAAATTTATATTGCAATGTTAATTTTACTCTCAACCATTTTTTAATATATCTGACGAAATCATATTTCGACTAAATTTGTGAATGACCCCCAATTTGCAGCAAAAAATATGCTTCAAATTTAAACAGGTATTACTCGGTCAATTTTAATCGTAGAACAACGGGACTTTTTTTGTATTACTTGTCAGTATAAAAGGAAAATTTTACTAAATATAACTTATAGGACCGGGGCACCGTATAAAAATTAAAATTTCGTAATTTTTTAAGAAATGTTTTTATTGACCGAAATCGCTTTTAAAATATTTCTTTACCTGATTTAAAACATTTTTGTAACTGGAACTATATGTCTATGACTAATGGTTTAGGAATCAGCCATTGGACACCGTTGAGACCGCCCTGTATATATATATATATATATTTTTTTTTTTTTTTTTTTTTTTTTTTTTTTTTACTGACCGGCATTTACGACTTAAAAGTAATATGTGACATTTCAAAATTTCTTTCACTAACAATTCCAAATAAACCGTGATTTAGAAACTTTTTAGAAAGTTTTACGTTTATTTCTAACTTTAAATTTCGAACCTTGTAGAAAGCGTTCATAACGAAGTATTTACACCTTAAAAAAACCACCGCACAAAATTTCAAATCTCTAGCCCAAACAGTATCTCAGAATTCGCAATTTTAGAACTTTTCTGCTCCAGCACCCATGGAGGTTGTTGTATAAACAAAAAATATAGTCTTTGTTGGAGCAGAGATGGTCACCAGCATTTGCAAATCATTATTTATTAAATCGTCTAGGTAGTTTCAGAGATTACATTCCACAAACACACAAACGTTACTACTTTATAATATTAGCATGCACGTAGATAAAAGAGCCGTTTAACTTTTATTATATAAAAACATAAATAATTTATTTAATACGTGTTATCAGATGTATTTATTAAAATACATACATAAACCAGTTTAATACTTCTTCAATTTTATTTTCATAGTCGTTTATATCATTTGGCAAAAATATCTTACTTTCTTAAACTTGAATTCGGTCAAACTTTCTAAAAAAGTGCCAATTCCCATATAACAGCGAAGCATCGTGAAGGTTATTAGACACATGGTAATAAAAGGCACTTAGCCGGATACAGAAGATAAATCGCTAAGTTTCGTAATGCATTCTTTTCATTTGAAATACATAAATTAAATACATTTAGAAAACACGACTTTGATTCATTTCTTTTATAATACAAATAAATAAAAATAATAATAAGAGATAATAAGTCCAAACATTTTCTTTCAACATCAAAGAATTGTTTCTAAATTACACATACGAAAAACAAAGCTGCTTTTGGCGAAAAAAAAAAAGCTCTTGTCTAAATTTTAACCGGGCTAAAAATAAAGTACCGTGATTCCTTCAAATATTATAGGAATGTTCCGTAATCTGGATTGCAACGAATGTCGTATTTTAAGAAGCGCCGCTTAACGCCAAGTTAATTTCATTGCGGTAACTTTTTTTGTGTGGAGGGTCCGTGTGGGGGGGAGAGGTTGCAAATATTTACATTTGAATTTAAACTTTTGTTTATATATATCTGTTGCTTGTATAATTAATTAGTACCTTGATGATCAAGCTTTACTCGAAACATATATAAAATACTCCTCCTGTGATTGTTTGCTCAAAGCGAATTTTACATCGCTATTATAACTAACATACAGTTATAACAATGTTGTTGTTAGTATTATTCTTGTTTGACGGCAACCTTATCTGCGTATCTGGATGCGGATTATTGGCCATTTTTCTTATGCAAAAAGTGGCTATAACATATTCGTTTCATTTTGCATACCATGAACCCATTGCTGCAGAGATGTCATATACGCACCACATTGGCACAAATTTTTCTGACGCTAATATCATATACGCACCAATGTACAACTGGCTCCAAAGTGTCATTATTTTGATTGATATGGTAACGCGGATGTGGTTGTTTATTTATTAATAAATTGTTTATTTACTTTTATTTTATTTTCTAAAATTGTAGAAATTTTTGGTATTTGTTAGTTATCCGTCGATCAATTTCGCCAAATTGTATAAATCGCCAAATTATACAAATTGACATAATTTTTATTTTAAATAACGAATAAACGGTCATGTGCGAGTCAATAAATATATGAATTATTAACTGTATTATTCAAAAAATCATTGCTAAAAGAATAATAAGATTTCGTAAAAAACTATACAATGTAGGATTGGGTATAGACTGTAGCTGTAAGTTCTAGAAAAGTGTCTGTGCATATATAACGTTATCACTTCAGGGTGGAGGGGGGGTCTGGCACTTGTTTTCATCAGATACCTCTAGAGGAAGGGGTGGTTGCTTTTTGATATCGTTATCATTTTTGATGCAACCAAACTTTTTCTTTATATCCAAATAGTCTGTTACCTTTATTATTATTTTCTTTATATGTTTTTATGAAAATGCAAAGCTATTATTAAAGCCATTAAATGTTTATAAAATCATTTCATTCCAAAATTTGGAATACGCCAACATTTGGCATTCCTGTTCTTCTGCCATATACGCATATAATTCGTTGTTAGAGAAATCAGGAACATAATATGTAGGACATATGATACTTTCGATTACCAGTAAAGAAAGACAAAGAATGTTGTCCACTGTTTCATTGACAGGGGTGCCACAGGCGACTATTTTTCTATTCTGTTCGCACTTCTATTTAAAAAAAAAAAAAATCATATTTTGTGATTTCGTATGGCATATTTCTCTTGCATATGTTCTCGTCAATAATTTTTGTTTTGGGAAAGTGGTGTGGGGTAGAATAAAAAAATTAGTCGCCTGTGGCAGCCTTGTATGGATATGTTCTGCTTTTAACCTACCTGGGTAGGCGGCTACCCAAGAAGACAATATTACTTTTCAATACATTATGTAACAATATGCTATTTTTAAATATTTTTAAATAGTAACTAACTCTTTTAGATTTAATTTGACATAAATTTATTTCACTTATTGATATTTTATTGACTTCTTGAATCCGTAAAGTATGCAACTAATAAATGTATAATTATGTTTATATATCACTGTAAGTGTATAAACAGAAATAAAAAGAATCTAAAAATAAAATAATTTTTAGACATTGATAACAACGATCTCATCGGATTGGAGGGGAAGGGGGGTGACGAATGATAAAGTATGATAATGTAAGGGGGGGGGGGGGTCCAAAATTAACAAAATGTTCATAACGTTATATATGTAATAGCCCCAAAGTATGAAGGGGTATACCATACAAGTTCAAAGTTATATGAAGCCTAAATAATATCGAATACTGCTATTCTGTATAACTCTTCTTTTAATCTTGTTCTAATGTTTTTACTTTCTTCTATCTTTACAAGAAGAAAGTATTGGATTCGTGAAAAATTTCGACTTCCGGTTTTCGACGGATTTATATGTTTTAGAATGCCTAGAACACGATTTGATGGTTTTTAGAAAATGTCTGTCTATGAGTCTGTCTGTCACTCTGTCACTCTGAAACTCTGTCTGTGAGTCTGTATGTGACAAAAATTTTGTGGGCGCTCTATCTCAAGAACTAATGCACGGAATTTCACAAAACTTTAAATTTAGTTAGACTTTGATATAAACTGAACCTGATTAGTTTTTGGTGAAAATCGCCCAACAGGTGGCGATGGTATGCGGATTTTTTCACAATTTCTGCAATAGCTATATCTCAAGAACTACTGCACGGATTTTTATAAAACTTCAGATTCAGTTAGTCCAGGATATAGTTTGGTGCTGATTACTTTTTTGTGAAAATCGCCCAACAGGTGGCGCTGCTATACTGCATTATTCATGATTATCGCAATAGCTCTAACTCAAGAAAAAATGCACAAATTTTCATCAAACTTCAGATTTCGTTAGTCTCTGATATAAATTAGTGCTTTTTAATTTTTGGTGTAAATCGCCCAACAGGTGGCGCTGCTGTGCTGCATTTTCGCAATTTTCGCAAGAACTGTATCTCAAGAACTATTGCACGGATTTTCGTCAAACTTCCGATTTAGTTAGTCCTTGACATGAATTGACGTATAAATTAGTGCTGTTTAATTTTTGGTGTAAATCGCTCATCAGGTGGCGCTGCTATGCTGTATTTTTTGCGATTTCCGCAATAGCTTTATCTCAAGAACTAACGCTTAGATTTTCAACAAACTTCAGATTCAGGTATACCTTGATATCATTTAGTGCTGTTTATTTTTAGTGTAAATCGCTCAACAGGTGGCGCTGCTATGCTACATTTTTCAGAATTCCCGCTGTAGCTCTGTATCAAGAACTAATGCACGAATTTTCATCCAACTTCAAATTCAGATATACTTTGATATGAATTGGTACTAAATCCATGTAATTTCTTGTACTATTTAAATGATTTAATTGACGTGATTTACATAGAAGAAAGTTTTGTGATGGCCACAACATACTAGTTTGTTGTTGTTGTTGTTGTTGTTTGTTTGTTTTTGATGAACTTCATTCGGTACTGACAATAGAAGTAGTGCATATTTAAACTTCATTTGACATTTCATGAAACTAAATTTAGAGTGGTAATAATCTTTTCTTTTTACAATGTAGCTAAAACAAAACACTTTTTCAAAGCTTAAACTTGGTATTGCGCTAAGCGCGCTTCGAAAATAGGCCCCAAAGTTGTAATGCCGCCTTGGCCCGTGCCGCGATTTTTTAGATAGATTTTTAATTAACTTTTAAAGATACGGGAGGTGTACAGAGAGATCCACTAAATGGAAAGTAGTCGCGAATCCCATAGTTTTAATGTGATTAATTCTGATTAAATTAGTCTGTTTTCAACAATTTGACGCTTATTGTTTTTATACTGCTACTGGGCATTGCATTACACAAATATGTCATTAAAAGTTGTTATCTAGGCTTTAAAAGCTGATGGCACATAGAATAAACCGCCCCTGTCATTATATATGTCCAAAACGTCCGTAACTTTAAAGGTTAATATCTCGGCTAATTACCAACGATTTTTTTTTCAAAAATCATTATCAACAATGCTTTTATACTTCTGCTGTGACAGGTTCCTCCAGCGCTCCTCAACGCGGTTGCTGAATGACCGCAAATCGAAATTTGTGTGCAACGGAAAAATGCGCTTTTCTCAAAAACTATGCGACCTAGGACAATTGCTATAATTTTCCTGCAAGGCTTAAATTACCGTCTACTCGCTCTAATTTTTTTTATAATTTTAGTTTCAGTAGATTCGGAAACAGATGGGGGGGGGACATATCTTTGCACTACATCTTCGACGATATCTCTGAAAATATAATACCTAAAATTAAAAGAAATGTATTTTTGAGTTCAACATTACGAAATCTTTCACACGATATACAAGGAAAAGATTTTTTTCCCAAGGAACTTAATTAGCCCTTCTACATTTTTCTAAATATATTTGTGAATGTTTAATAATCTGTAAATATGTGGGTCAAACAGTTTTTATTACTTCCCCAAATTTGAATTTTTCACGTTCCATAATTTACGAGTGAAATGGCTGTGACAGACAGACACAGGAGTGATCTTATAGCGGTTCCGTTTTCACTGTTTAAGTACGGAACCCTAAAAAACAAATAAAATTGTATAACATTAATAAAAATACAAATAAAACGTCGAAATAAAAATCATTTGATGACGTAAACACGTGTTGTCAAGTGAATGTGACATTTACGATCAGCCATTATTGGTATTTAATCTTACAATTTGGCGACAGTAACTTGGTCGACAGGATAACTAACAAGTACCAAATTTTTTTGTTCTATAGTTATTAATTAAACTTTTTTTATTTATTGTTATTCCCTTTTAAAAAATATATGTGTAACTAGTATTCGAAAACGACGTTTTGCCAAATTGGCGTTAGAAAAAAATCGCGCCAACGTAGTGCGTATGACATCTGTGCCCCAATGGCAATATTGATACTGTTATGTTAGCCGAAAGCAAGTGATAAATGTCCAAAAAATTGTACCATACCATAGTCATATTGCATTCATTTAATTACAAACGTAATCCTTCCATTCCATCGATTTAAAGTACATGATTTTAACTAATTTCATGGTACTTTTCCAATAATACTTTTGGCGTTTTTAAAAACTCGGTGCAGTTTGAGCTTATAAATGATATACATACATGTAAATAACCTGATGAACATTTGTGCTTATTTTTCATATAAATATAAACATTGTATTTATATACAATAATTTTTATGTATATACAAGTTACTTCTACAAGTACGTGAAAATAGGTAAATTACTTTTTTACACGATAAATTGCATAAATGTTTAAAGAAATGCTTGGGTATCAAACAATGGATAGCGTATTAGAAAATATTCATGAAATGTTTACTTCTCTCGCCAAACTCATTTTCTCTACCTCGCCAAGGCGCCTATACATGGTTGGTTGGTTGGTTGGCACGTACTGAGGCATATGTTACTACCCGAGGGAGGCTTTTGTCTCGAAAATGCGCCTGTACTGGAAAAGTACCAATTTCATTCAAAATACTAAAACGGAAAAAAAAAGAAGAAATGATGCTATAATCAAAATGTTTTAATTTATCATCAAAAAACTGTTTCTAATTTGCACACGCGAAATATAAAAGACGCTATTGGTTATTGAAAAATTATGTTACGGAGATTACCGCAAAATATCAAAAACTAAGATATTTTGGCTTTTTTCTTTTAAATAGAAAAAAATCCATATTTATTTTCCTGCTTTTATTATATTTTAATATTAGTGCATGCATATTTTTTTTGCTCCATGTGCCGTAATCCAATTTTCTACGAAAACATCCAGCCAGTGAAAATGACGTACACTGAATTTCCGTGACGTATGTAGATAAATTGTGCTTTTTTATCAATTTTTTAATATAATTTTTAAACGATTTGGAACTTATTTTTGATTGTAGGTGGATTCAGTAGGTTACCCTCATAGGTACCTTCTGGGGCAATCAGAAACGAAATATAATAAATATTTTTTGAGTTACGCTTGACGAAAGGTTTTTATTAGGCATACTTCTAGTAAGCCATGGCTTTAATATCCATCGTAGCTGTGTGTGCCCGGAAAGTAATATTGCGCTGTGTATTAGCCTTCGCTTCGCTCAGACAATTATACATATGATATCTATTTATATACATTTACTATACATAGATTTTATTTATTTTAATGGGGAAGGGGGAGGGATAATCTTTTATGGTTCCCAATTTTTGCTAAAACCCTATATTACTTTCGGTAAAATCAATTCAAAAGCATTTTTCGTTTGCCAGGAAATAATTTTTTAGACATTCATTTTCCCTAAATTAGATTGCTTTTATCGATTTAGGAATACAAATAAAAGCTCGGAAAGCAATAACTACAATAGAGTTAATAAAAGCATTACATAACACAATTAGTTTTTTATTTATTTTATTTTTTGTTTCTTATTATAAAAAATAAATTTTTCTACGGTGAATTTCAAATGGAAATTTTGAAATTAATTTAGAAATACCAGCATTTCTATAAAATTCAATTAAAAAAAAATCTGCTTTAGTAGTGCATCTAAATATATAGTACCTAAATTCAGGAAAAATACTTTAAATAAAAGCTTTTAAAATGACGTAAATATTAATTAAAATACAAAACCTTGTAAATAATATAAAAAATGACAGTATTTTTTTGTGAATATTATTTAATTAAGGGCGTCTAAAACTTATTCGTATCTAAAAAGTATGATATCAAATGGAAAACGTTTCTTATTATTGTGTTTTAATGTTTCAGCACTGAAACCATTTAATTACATATTCATTCTCCATAGGAAAAGTTTTTACCTTATTGATATATGTTTTAGAAAAAAGAGAGAACTTTGAAATCAAATAAAAATGTTGAGTTTTAATTTGCAATAAAATATTTTTAGTTGCGTACGTAATTATAAAAATACGTAGCACCTATAGTCGTCGTCTGGTCCGTCCGTCTGTCTGTTTGTCCGTCTGTCCACATATAAAAGCGCAAAAACTACCCAACCGACCTGAAATTTAATGAATATAATCGTTTCAGAATTTTGTCGAGGCATTTCAAATTTTATGAAAATCGAATCAAAACTTAAGAAGATTCTAATAAACGTTTTCTCCATTCTATTAAGTCCTTTCATACGTAATTGATTCAATGATATCCCATGATAGGTAATGATTCTAGGTTGCCATGGTGATCCCGTCCTATTTAAGATGGAGTCTATTATTTCCCTATTACTGAATTTAACACATGTAATCGTAATAAATTTTGTATTCATGCATTTTTGCATAACGTAGTTCAGTGGTACGGGTGTTGTACATGCATCAGAAAACTCCAACTTTAAATACGGTAACTAAAATAATTTATTTAAAAGCTATTATTAAAAGAAGCTTACAACAGGGGGATTATATTTTTAGTGGTTATGGAGAAAGAGATCCCATTTAACAATTGCGTCGAAGCGCGGTTACTAGTACCTTTCAACTCAAGCGCTAAAATTAAAGTGACACATTTCACAAGAAGTTTAGATCTCTTGGCGTTACAATCTATCGCCAATTTACAACATTAGAACCGTGTTCAAAGGGTGAATCAAAGTTTTGGCGAACACAATTGATTACCCTACCTAATCTAGTATTCTTACAAGCCATAATTCACCGGGATGTAAGATAACCCTTCTTTATTTCAAGAGAATCGGTGACATAGAATCTGGCTTTGTTTATCACATTCTAAGGATTAGCTACTTATAATTGCGCCATGCCGAGAAACATGCATATGTTTTTATACTACCCATAAATCAAGTTAACGTACATGAAAATGATTTTAAAGACCGCATTCGCATAAAATAACTTTTATTTTCTTTGTTTACTTTATTGCAACGGCTTAAAATTTAGCAGTGATTAAGACGGAATTATTTCCAACGTGGGCGTACGCAAACTTTATTTAAAAGTATTTAAAAAAATGTAATTTTCATTTTTAAATCTTTATTATAACGAAACATTCCTGTGAGTGATAAATCATTTTAAAAATCTGAATGAACATGAACTTAAAATATGCATAGTTTAGATAAAAAATAAACAAAAAATTGTGTGTTTAATTTTGCTCGGTGTAAACTCAGCTGAGTTTATCAGGCAAACTGAGAAATCCGTTGATTGCCGCGATCGTCAACGTGCAATTCTTTTCCTGGTCAATTTCGCCTTCTTTCCGAAAGCGATTCATTCGGAAATTCCATAATAACAATAAAAAAAAATCCCTGCCGGCTCGGGCCTACAGGCGGAGGTGGATTTCGATGTTAAGTACTAAATTCTCCAACAAAACTTAAATCAAGATTAGAGATAAAACCCAGTTTCTTCACAAAGAGCGAGCTGTAGGGAGCTAAACTTTTTGTGAAAATTGTAATATACACGAATACACACACACATATATATGGAATAGGTTTAAAAAATGGCTACAAAAAATTCAGAGAACCTTAAAGTGTTAAAATATGTTAATATTTCCATAGTCGGGTTTTTATCATGCTTTAATACGTTTCTTCAAACTTACATGGCGTTACATATTCACCTGCTGAGGTCCATTATATTTCCAATATGACGCAATATACATGTTTTTTTAATTCGTCAAACTATTTATTTTGAGTTTTCATGCTGAAATCCTGCTCTAGGAAACTTATGACGTAATATTCAATTTGTTTTCAATTTGTCAAACTATTTAATTTTACACGTGAAAATTTTGCAAAAGAAAAGTAATTGTTGTGGTGAGAATTTTATTGTTTGTTTTTTTTTTTTAATTGTTGGCAACTGCTATAACGAAAAACTTTTATTTTTTTCCTGCCATTGTTGTGTAAGAGCTGGTTTTATCAGAATCATGTTAAGACTTTATTCAAAATTTTGAACCCTCCCCATTTGCACCCTCTTGGGCCGATTTCGCCCATTTTCAATCCCCGCCGAGATATTAGCCATCTCAAAGTTGTTGGCGAGTTTGAAGATGATTCGTGCATAATTGCGACTTTTATCGTGCGGACAAAATTTAGTACATACATACATACATATATATATATATATATATATATATATATAAACTTTTTAGGTGGGGGTGGTTTTGGGTTCCTGGGGTCCTATAATGAAAAGTTATGAAGGAATTTTTCAAAAGTCGCACCATGGTAACGACTGCAATAGGTAGTATTTCTTACGAAATCTACCTAAAAATTGTTTTAAACATTCACAAATAACTGCAGATAGATAAAAGCTAATAGCGGTGAAATATCAGCACGTTTTTGCTAAAGAAACAAAGTTTCACTGTTGCCACTACAGAAGAGTGAAATATATGAACCATTGATATGAATCAATATTCATATGAATGATTTATATGAATAATGATGAATAATCATTAAATTGAATGAAGATAATCATTAAAACTATTAATATTTGTTGCAAACAATTCTTTTTAAAATATTTATTCAATAAATTACGTAATATTTCATATGTATGTCGTAAAGTGACTGCTTGTAAATGTAAACAGTCGTAAATAAAATTACTGCTTATAAATGTAAACAATAATGAAAAACACATTTCAAAATACTTAAAGGCTTTAATATGCTTTAAAAAATATATTTAAAGCAGAATCAGATGTTGGCCGTATTTTTTTAATGAATCGTCAAGGAGTCATTTATTTGTTTCTTGATTTGGAACTGGTGTTTCTGAAAGGCAACTGTTCATTTGTTTATATCGCTAATATATGGTGGTAGCTACTTATTTTCAATTTAGAACTTAAAACATTATAATTGTTTAGTTTTTGAAGGATTTAGAGAAAATGAAGAAGAAAAGATGTGATGCAATGTATATTAAATAAAGCAATTGTTCGATTTATAATACGGCATCAGAATGCTTAAGCCTAATATGGCCGCGATATGTTTTTTTTTTCCTTTCCGAGGATCGGCGCGTCCCGGAATCGTCACCAGAAAATCACTGCTGAATTATATAAATAGATAGATTATAGGCTTTTGAATGTAGAAAACAAACTCTTGGACTGTGGGCAAACATGCCCCCAATTAAATGGGCCAACTTGCCCATATCATAATTTTGTTTTTTGATCGTCGTATCAAAATATTCTGAAAATATTTTTAAAAATCGTTAGGTAGAAAATAAGTTCTGAACAACGGTCTTTCAGATTGCTATTCACCAATGTGAAACATTAATTTAGAAACAAATCAAAAACGATTATTTATAAGTGCAAAAAAAGTACCTGATTGAAAATTTGATATGGCTCTCGTTTGATTGCTTTTTCGCTGCTGACGTTGTTTTACTAAATTTTTGTACCGTTAAAAAACATAACTTTATGTATGTGTATTACTTTGAATGATGCACATAATGGTGTTTTAGTTTTGGCCAAATATATGAATCAAATTTTAAAGTTTCATCAAAAATTAAAAAATAAACATCTGATTTTTTAAAGAAATGTCACATGTTTTTTGTTTTATTTTTAAGTTTCTGATTTCACCTATGCATATTTTAAGCTGGATTTAATATATTTCTGTGAATTATTTTTTGCTGTTTGAAAAATGCAACAGCTTTTTTATTTTATTTCAAACTTTTATTTCAACTATGCATATATTTACAGTCAAATTATAGTTAAAAGCATTTACAGACGTGCCACTTTTCAGCGAAAACATGGAATTCCACTTTTTTGACACAATTTATCATCCCTGGGATTGATGCAAATCTGTATTAAAATTTGTTGACATTTTTAGGACGGGAGTGGGGGGGGGGGGAGAATACAACAAAAATGCGAGCACGAACAGCGTCAAATTGAGTTTATTTCTATTCCTTTCGCATTCGACCTTCTCTTTCCCATAACCTACTGTGCATTTAGTCCATGTATAGAAACAAACAGCATGAAAAAAAAACATAGCCAGGAGCTTGCAATTATTGTCGTCTGCGTTGCCTGAGGATTGCGAAAATCATCAAAAGATCGTAGAAAAATGGTGGTTTCGTCAAACGAATGTGAATTTTGTCAAAGGATCGCAGAAAAAAACACAATTTTTTCTAAAGGGTCCTTTAGAACACATATTTCGTTCAAGGATCATGGAATATGTGAATTTCGCCAAATAAACGTGGAAAAAACATGAATTTCATCAGATGATTGCAGAAAAAACGCATTATTTCATCAAAGTATTGCGAAAAACGTGAATTTCGTCAAATAATCACGGAAAAAATATGATTTTCATTAAAGGATCACAGAGAAAACGAGAATTTTATCGTAAGGTTGCAAAAGTGCAAGTTTCAACATAAGATCATGAAAAGAAAATGTAAATTTTGAAATCGGGAGATCTTGAAGCTTATTGGTTCATCAGTATCACGTGAACCATTAGTCAGCTAAACTTTCTGTTACATAACTAATTTGTCGCATACATTCGGATGCACCTGTGCTTCTGTCAATGTATTTTGATTGTAAAGTAAATCTCGCTTGCTCTGCTGTTTATTTCATTTTGTTTTTTATTAGTACTAGGGGGCTCGGCCCCCTACGAGCTACGCTCGCCAACCCCCGTCCAGACACCGCAGACTCTAAATGCACGCTAATTTGATCGGCTTTAAAAAGATTTCGAAAGATTGAATTATAATTTAAAAAACAGTGGCGATCTCCCTATAAACGAATTTCTATTCATTTCTCTTTGATTGGGGAATTTTAACGCCAAATCCGCTGCGGTACTACTTGATTATCCTGTCGACCAATTTCGCCAAATTATATAAATCGCCAAACCACTCGCCAAATTATACAAATTGATATAATTTTTATTTTAAATAATGAAAGAACAAATAAATTCGTACAACATTAATAAAAACACAAATAAAACGTCGAAATAAAAATAACTTGATGACGTATACACGTGTAACAACATTTCAAAATAAGCTAATATAAAAGGAATTAAGTAAAGAGAGTCTTTGTCTCCTGGTATTTTTTAACAAAGCGAAAAGAAAGTTCTTTTAAATGAGACATTTTAAATTAATTCTCAAAATATCAAATAAATGTCTAGCGCAATTTCTAAATTTAAACTTTTTTGCAATATTATTTTGTGTTCATTTTATGAAATAACTATAATGTGACGTAAATATGACGTAATTTCTCCTAAGATTTCTAACACATGTTAATGAATTTATTATTTTACAATATCCTTTCTCTTTTAAAATTCACGTGTATACTTTTTATGACGTAATTTTTAACAAGTTCCTGCTTTTTATACGTAATTATTTAATTCTAATTTGAAAGTTTTTTTCCTGTTTATAATAGTCACGTGTAAATAAATTTTTAATTTGAAGCAAACATTATTGCTTGCGCTTTTTATACAGTTGGCAACAGTTTAAATTAGTACAATTTTCTGAAATCTGTAAAAAATATCTCTAGAAATGCTGAAAATTTGAATTTAAAATAGAAATAAAACCTGAAAAAATGAGTCAAAATAAAAAAATTAATGCAATCTGCACTCCGGCAAATTCTAACGCATAAAATGATTTAAAAATGATTACACTGCCATGCATAGTTTTTGCTGCTATAAAACTTTTTTAGTGGAACGATTTTGTCCAACTTTAGCATTAAATAACTCTTAAAATAATTCTTCGATTTGAAAACTGTCTGCATCAGCGTGTTTATCAAACATTTCTGTATAAAACCACCGATTTTCATATTTTTGTATGCATTATTTTTGTTAATATTAATAAAGAAAGACCTCCGGTCACAAAAAAATCAAAACCGGCGGCGGCGGTGACAGCGGTAGTTACTTTTTTTTAGAATAGAGAGATTTTTGCATTAGCTGTTTAAAATGCACCGTCTCATTTATTGGTATTTATTTATATTTATCCTTTTACTCTTATTTTATATTTAATAAATTTTTTGGCAGTTGTGCGCGAGATTTTACCTGTATTCGTAACAAATTTTTAAAGATGGCGGAAAAACTTCGTTTTTAAATCTGGCACAATTGTTTCTGCCAAGTGGCACTCTTCCCTGAATTTTGTCAAAGAAACGCGAGAGGTGTAATTCGTCAAAAGAGCGCAGAAAAAAGGCGAATTTTTCAACAAATCTCGATAAAAACACTCATTTCGTCAAAAGGCTGCGAAAAAAACACGAATTTCATCAAAGATGTGCGGAAAAAAACGAGAATTTCGCCATAGGGTTGTTGGAAAAACTTTTTTTTTTTTCACGCATGAGGTGGTTCATATTTTCTTCTTTTGAAGGTTGACTTTTGCAGACACAATTTTTTGAATGCTTTTGATGACTTGCCACTATCTGAATAACCATGCATATCAATCACCTGTTTAATTGAGTCTGACTTAATGTTATACACTTAAAATAACACTTTCCCGTCATTTTTGACGGGGGCATATGCTGATATATATATATTACGCTATCGTACGTGGTTCAGAAATCGCGATTATTTGTTAATTGTTTAATGGCAATGCTCGAATGAAACGCATCTCATTGGTTATTGTGTGAAAGTCCTTTGGCAGGATTTAGGCCGACGAAATCGGGTTTATTTACGTTTCGCCCTTTCGTTGCAATCTCTTTCGCTGCAATTATTGAGCTTCATTATTTGTTGTGTCAAAATTCACATGAAGCCAAAAACTATAGAGAACGTATCCGGCAGTATAACGCCGCTTTATCTTTTGCCTCAATGGGGGCAGAAATTGCCTTCCGGAGCAGGGCCATATTGCTTCCGGATACGCGGTCAGATATATCACAGGATTTCGCCTTTCTACATTAATGATAACAGGAATCCGGGCTATGGACAGCTTTTTCCCTGACCTTTTCATTTTTTAAACGTAATTGTTACACTTTTGAAATTTTAGCTCTTATTTAATTTTTTAAAAGTTTTTAATATAAATAAATATTATTCAGTCCCTTTTTATGAAGTCCATTCCACTGTTATATTTTTCAATGACAGTCTGTCCTGGCAACACGAACACTAATAGTCAATAAAATTGCAAATTTATGTATGTTACAGGGCATGCGGTACCTACGATTAATGCAGATTTGCACCAGAAAAATTTTATTAAATTTTACTTTTCAAACTTTGATGGAAAAAAGACGTAAGATTGCGTTTTCTATTTTTGCAATAAATTTTCTGAAAGATTCCGGTATGAATTCGACAGTAAAGAAACACAATTGCTTGCCCCTAAAAGGGTTAACTAAAACGCAAATAAGACAAGATTAATTTCAATGTGTGCCAGGTGCAAACGTTGGGCACACGAATCATGTGTCACTGGGGGCGGTATATGATATACTTGTATTCATTGTGATGATGAAAAAGATTTCGATGAAGGCAGTAGTTAAGTTGAAGAAAACATCTTTTCTTATCCTTTGTATATTTTATATACGAAATTAAAATTACATTTGATACTTTATGTGTTTCTTCATTTCTGTTAGTAATACGAAAATCAAATAATTTAGAGGGCCATCGAGGACCGTTCGATGCGGGTCAGGTTGGCCCAGTGACTTGAGTATCCTTTTCAGCACCATAAAGAAAATATTAATTTATATTTTTCAGTTTTTCTCATACGTGGTTCAGCTTTAAGATACGCTAATTGTAAAGCTGAAAAAGAAAATTAAAAAATATAATAAAATAAAAAAACATTGAAGACTAGAGAACAGGAATTCTGCTTTTTCAGAATTAAGTGTCGCCCCCGATGAAGAAAACAATATATGCATATAAATTTGTATTAAATTTTAGTGGTAACAAAACCGTAAAAATTTGTAGCTATGCGATTCTGTTAGTGTCATGAAAATTGTATGTGTAGCCTCTTTTTTCTGCTCAAAGTATTAAATAATTTTTTTCAATCGAACTTATACCTTTGGAATGGATCATTTCCTTCTGATGGACTGCTGACTTCTATTATTATGAAACCGCCTTTATAAATGAAATATTAGATGAAGATGAAAGAGCAGCCGTAAAATGTTAGAACTCCAATTTTCTGGTCAGAATGCGGGGGGGGGGGGGGATGATCATAAAATCATGGCCATTTTTTCTCCATTCTCAACAGAAAATCAGAGTTATAATTTTTTAGTCATCAATCAGTCCATCAGAGGAAAATAACTCGGTTAAAGCGGAAACTCGGTTAAGCGGGACTCGGATAATCGGGACTCTACTGTAATTCAGTTTTAAGAATTAAAACACGCGATTTTATTTTATATAAAACGACGTCATCCGAATCCGCTGAAGAAGTCTTCTTTTACGATCCAGTCATAAACAACATCTACAGTAAAGTATGCATAGGACGTCACTATCTCAGAATAATACACAAATACAGCAAAAAGAAATCAGCAAGAAACTCGACAAAAAAAATCGGCTATCTCATGATTCATATGCCTTCATGTGAATGTAATATTAATATAGATACACAAAATTAAATTTAGTTTATAATAGTTCCATATTTTATCAGAAATCATTCATTTATATTAATATTTGGAAATTTTTCCAGAGAGAAACATTCGCCTTGAATACAATATTTCAAATGAAAATCAAATTTCAAATTATTTTTGCTTAAAAGGCGCAAAGACCAACTTAGTGAAAAAATATTCCATGCCGGGAATCGAACCCGGGTCATCAGTATAGCGGACTGACGTTCTACCGCTAAACCACATGGAACGATACCCAGCCTGGAACTTCTCACTATTACAAGTTGGCAAGGCTACAAACGCAGCACAAGATGGAATATTTTCCGTGAGCCACCAACATGGGGCAAACACAGACACTTAATTAAATCCAGCATCGATGAATCTATATTAATATTTGGAAATTTTTCCAGAGAGAAACATTCGCCTTAAATACAATATTTCAAATGAAAATCAAATTTCAAATTATTTTTGCTTAAAAGGCACAAAGACCAACTTAGTGAAAAATATTCCATGCCGGGAATCGAACCCGGGTCATCAGTATAGCGCACTGACGTTCTACCGCTAAACCACATGGAACGATACCCAGCCTGGAATAGTGAGATCTTGTAATAGTGAGAAGTTCCAGGCTGGGTATCGTTCCATGTGGTTTAGCGGTAGAACGTCAGTGCGCTATACTGATGACCCGGGTTCGATTCCCGGCATGGAATATTTTTCACTAAGTTGGTCTTTGTGCCTTTTAAGCAAAAATAATTTGAAATTTGATTTTCATTTGAAATATTGTATTCAAGGCGAATGTTTCTCTCTGGAAAAATTTCCAAATATTAATATAGATTCATCGATGCTGGATTTAATTAAGTGTCTGTGTTTGCCCCATGTTGGTGGCTCACGGAAAATATTCCATCTTGTGCTGCGTTTGTAGCCTTGCCAACTTGTAATAGTGAGAAGTTCCAGGCTGGGTATCGTTCCATGTGGTTTAGCGGTAGAACGTCAGTGCGCTATACTGATGACCCGGGTTCGATTCCCGGCATGGAATATTTTTCCCTAAGTTGGTCTTTGCGCCTTTTAAACAAAAATAATTTGAAATTTGATTTTCATTTGAAATCATTCATTTATATTTTTTTCAAAATAGCACGTATTTTAATTACATTTTTTTTCAATTTTATGGGAAAATGGCGACAAAAAGATATAATTGCTATTTTTTAACTATTTTTTTTTTCTTTACTACCTACAGAAATGGAGTACTTTAGTTGCCAAAATTAAACAGATGTCGCTAAAAACTACAGAAAAATCTATATCTCAATAAAAAGAAAATTGCCCAGTTAAACTGATGGCATTGAACTCACAGGCTATTCACACTAATTGTATATTATACTCTTATTTCAAAGAATAATGCCCTTCGAAAAATAAAAGAAGTGGTTAGTCCCCGTTGCCCCCCTTTATACTTAACCAAAGAACCACTAAATTTAATCAGGGAAGCTCTTTAGCATAATAAACTGGTATACCAAATTTGAAGCAAATCAGATAATTCTGCATGAAAAAAACCATTAAATTAAGGGGGTATTAGGTCCCCCATTTCTCCCTTTATGCTGAACCAATGAACCTCCAAATCTAATCAAGTCATCTCCTTAACATAATAAACCGGTATACCAAATTTGGAGCTAATCGAATAATTCTACATGAAAAACGCATTTATCTTAATTAAGGGGGATGCCCCCCTTCCCCCCGCCTTTACGCATAATAATGATCTTACAAATCTAATTAAGGAAGCTGCTTAACATAATTAACCGGTATACCAAATTTGGAGCTAATCGAATAATTCTACATGAAAAACGCATTTATCTTAATTAAGGCGGGTAGCCCCCCTTTCCCCCCTTTACACATAATAATGATCTTCCAAATGTAATCAGGTAAGCTGCTTAACATAATTAACCGGTATACCAAATTTGGAGCAAATCGAATAATTCTACATGAAAAACCCATTTATCTAAATTAAGTGGGGGTTAGCCCCCCCTTTATACTTAAGTAATGAGCTTCCAAATCTAATAAGGGAAGCTCCTTAACATAATAAACCGGTATACCAAATTTGGAGCAAATCGAATATTTCTGCATGAAAAACTCATTTATCTAAATTAAGGGGGGGGGGGACAAGTCCCCCTTTTCCTCCTTTATCCTTAACCAATGAACCCCAAAAACTAATTAGGGAAGCGCCTTATTAGAATGAACCTAGAAAAAAAATTGAAGCAAATCGGATATTTCTATCAAGAATTATTGCGTTACGTACATACACACGTACGTACATACAGAACCGGCGGGCACATAAGCTCTCAGGCTTTGATAGGCTGTGAGCTAAAAATAAATGGAGATGCAGTTTTCAAACAGATTGCATTAAAAAGTACTTTTTTCCCAATAAGACGGTATAAAAATTGAAAATGTGCGATGCTTAGAAATTTAAAAAATTGCAGTAAAGTATTTAAGAGTACAATGATACACCCGCTTTGTTTTACGGCTGGCTTATACAACGGAACTTTTTTGGAGATGACACTTTATTTGCTGGGAGAAAGAAATAGCATATCGGGGGCTAAAAAATGAGCCAACAAGCCCGGTCTACCCCTACAAATATGCTTAATTTTCTCATTAATGCAAAACCTTTTCAAAATCTTTGCATTAAAAAAATGGGCATCATAAAAAATTCACGAAAATCTAATAAGTTGATTTAAAAAAAGCTTGAATGAAAATGTTTTAAAACTAACGTATACACTGTCAAAAAAATTCTTTTTCTACACTAAATTATTCGTCATTTTTACCCGACTACCAAGAAGAGTTATGTGTTTCATGCGTATCTGGGTATGTGGATTTCTTTATATCCTCGAAACATCCCAACGGCTGGAGGGATTTTAATGAATGAGATCGCTATCGATTCGTCTTAAGCGTCCGATGGTTATAGGCTAGATTTTGTTTTTATAAAACCAAAATGGTGACCGTAAAATACAAAATGGCGGTAGAGACGAAAAAAATTTTTTTACGCACCCTCTTGGGGGTATATCATTGGATAGGTCTTTCAAAATGAAGACTATGTTTCATTGGCTATTTTACAGTCAGAAGCTCCGTTTAAATGTTACACAACCTGGAAGTTGTGTAGGTAAGATCTCTATACTGTTAAAAATTTACAGCATTCTGGCAGGTCATTTGACCGTTTTTTTCCGAAAACGGTTACACAACCGTAATTTTAACACTATTCTGACCATATTATTGGCCATTTTATGGTCAGAATATAGTTAAATTATGGTTATTAAACGTTTTTTTTTAAAAAAACGGTCGAATGACCTGCCAGAATGCTGCAAAATTTTTAACAGTGTAGCTTTACTGCAACTCTAACCTTCATAGGCATCTATAAGCCTTATCAAAACAGTGTTTGTAGATAGGAACTAAAAATTAAACACAACTTAAAAGTCATCAATACAAGTAAATAAAAAAAAATTGGTAAGTAATATAAGAAAAATAGTTTCACACTGATGAAAAATAATTAATTAGTTCGCTTTTTACGCAGTCGAGTTTTTTGATTTTTAAATTTAATTTTTACTTGTTAAAGATATAATTTCCGTACTCCCAGAAAACATGTTTTTTCCGTTAATTCTTCCCGGTAGTCTGAAAAAGAAGGAAATTTTCCGTTTTTTCCTGACACGCATGCGTATTGGCTGTATTAATAGTAAAGCTCTAATATATTCTTTAAATTGAAAACCGAAAGTTCAATTAATTAAAATTTCTAATTTATTTAAAAACAAATCAAACAAACGAAAATAATGCTTTTGAATTTAATAAAGTAGCAATTTTCTTATTCTTTTAAACTTATTCGCAATTCATTTTTTAGAATATTAAAAAAAATATTCGCATTTAAAATATATTCTAAACGAACGCATTTAAAACATATATAGTAGTTCAATCAAGGTTTAAAAAATCGATTTTATTCAAAAAAGCAAACATTTCTTCTCGAATTTAATTCAAAATATAATGTTCATATCTTACATCTAACAATCAAATTATGTCTTATTAAAAATATGCCTAATACGTAATAAATTTTATCCTCTATTATTCTATAAGTGTTAAAACATCAACCATTATTTCATAATGACGAAATGTCCCTGCAGTTAAGTTTAAATTTCCAAGCTTTCTAAACAAGATATTTAACAAACCTTACCAATGCCCCATTTGAAGAAACCCGTATCTTCATTTTAAACTCGCTCTGTACCAAGGGCTCGCTGGCCCAATGTTTAAGATACTCGATTCAAAACGCGCTGTTCCAGGCTCAAAACCGAGTAGATCCACGGAAGAAAGTGAGATTTTTTTTTTTTTTTTTTTTTTTTTTTTTTTTAGATTACAGAAATTTTCTGTCCTAGAACGGAAATTTCTTCAATTCGCGGATATATACCGGTAGCAGTGCTGCCGGGAATATTTCCGTGAATTGAAGAAAGTATTTTTAGAGAGTATTTTAAGAATGTTTTCGTGTCTTTTCTTTTTCCTTTTTCTTTTTTTTTTTTTATTTATTTATTTAATTTTGAGAATATAAAAAATACATAGTGCACCATAGTACTTTAGAAAATCTAACCATATTTGGAACAATATTTTTTTTATTGTTCTTAAAAATGCAAAACATTTAAAATTACATACTGGCTCATATAATAAGAGGACGATATTTAGCAGCTCAATATTTTAGAATTATTCGAAGATTGGTTTCGACTTTTCAAATTGTATAAAGTTTTCAACGTTGTATAAAGTTCAATTTGTCAAATTGTATAAAGTTTATATGGGCCTTTCAATGGGGATAAATCTAATTTCTCATTAATCAGAATTTAGAATTATTCAAGTTCGAATTATGGACAGTCCATTCTGTTTCATTAGTGTCGTAATACCATGTCGGCGAACCTTTTTACGTTCGCGTGCCAATTTTTTTTCAAAAAAAACTTTGCGAGACCATGATGTGTCAATTAAAAAAGTGAATCGAAAAACACAAATCATACATTATTTATTAAAATTCAAAAATATGGGTAACATACATGCAAATAATTTATTGTAATAATTACAGAAACAAACACATTTTAAAAATCAATAAAAAAAATCCAATTTCTATTGTTTTATCTTAAATGAAAAATAATTAGTATCACATTCATATTCTCAGTGACTTGGAAATTTTCCGTTTTTTCCTGGCACGCATGCGTATTGGCTGTATTAATAGTAAAGCTCTAATATATTTTTAAAATTAAAAATCGAAAGTTCAATAAATTAAAATTTCTAAAACAAACAAACGAAAATAATGCTTTCGAATTTAATAAAGAAGCAATTTTCTCATTCTTTTAAACTTATTCGCAATTCATTTTTTAGAGTATTGAAAAAAATGTTCGCATGTAAAATATATTCTAAACGAACGCATTTAAAAAAATTATAGTAGTTCAATCAAGGTTAAAAAAATCGATTTTATTCAAAAAAGCAAACATTTCTTCTCGAATTTAATTCAAAATATAATATTCATATTTGACATCTAACAATCAAATTATGTCATATTAAAAATATGTCTAATACGTAATAAATTTTATATTCTATTATTCTATAAGTGTTAAAAGATCAACAATTATTTCATAATGACGAAATGTCCCTGCAGTTAAGTTTAAATTTCCGAGCTTTCTGAGCAAGATATTTAACAAACCTTACCAATCCCCCATTTGAAGAAAACCGTATCTTCATTTTAAACTCGCTCTGTACCAAGGGCTCGCTGGCCGATGTTTAAGATACTCGATTCAAAACGCGCTGCTCCAGGTTCAAAACCGAGTGGATCCACGGAAGAAAGTGAGACTTTTTTTTTTTTTTTTAGATTACAGAAATTTTCTGTCCTAGAACGGAAATTTCTTCAATTCTCGGATATATACCGGTAGCAGTGCTCTTTAGAAAATCTAACCATATTTGAAACAATATTTTTCTGATTGTTCTTAAAAATGCAAAACATTTAAAATTACATACTGGCTCATATAATAAGAGGACGATATTTAGCAGCTCAATATTTTAGAATTATTCGAAGAGGGGTTTCGACTTTTCAAATTGTATAAAGTTTTCAACATTGTTTTATATGGGCCTTTCAATGGGAATAAAACTAATTTCTAATTAATCAGTATTTAGAATTATTCAAGTTCGAATTATGGACAGTCCGTTCTGCTTCTCAGTGTCGTAATACCAGGTCGGTGAACCTTTTTAAAGTTCACGTGCCAATTTTTTTTTTTTAAAACTTTGCGAGACCATGATGTGTCAACTAAAAATGTGGATCGAAAAACACGAATCAAATTTTCTTGAACATTATTTACTAACCCTCCGAGCGTCTTGCAAAAGGATAAAATTGTAATGTTGTTTTCTTATGTTTTGTTTTAAATGCTAAGAAAATGTGATTATTTCAACATTATAAAAAAAAAACCTAATTACAAACATGAATGTAATCCTTGAGAGTATTAATCATTCTTCAATGTATTTAAAATTTATTAAATCTATAGAATTATATTATCTTAAATATTGCTTGTATTGCTGTGAAACCTGGAGCTTAGTGAACGGAATATTACACCCCAAACACTTAGAGGTAAATTCAAAAATATGTGTAACATACATGTAAATAATTTATTGTAATAATTACAGAAACAAACACATTTTAACAAGCAATAAAAAAATCCAATTTCTATTGTTTTATTTTAAATGAAAAATAATTAATATCACATTCATACTCGGTGACTTTTTTAACAAAAGTGCAAGTTGAACTGGAGTTATCTCATTCTATTTAGGTTTTTATATTATTTTCTTGTCAAATAATGATTCGAAGACATAGATAACCCGGAAAATTGTTAAAATGGCAAATGCATATTTTTTAAATCGGCCTGAAATGAAATCGAAAGTTGGTTGGTTTTGCGTCTTTTACTAATCGCTTACACAACTGGTTCGTTCACATAAACACACCAAAGCGGACTGTAAACACAAATTTATTTTAACACTAAATATATTCGAGCCAACAGACGGCTTACTACATTCTATCATTTTTCACATTTCACAACAAGAATCAAAACAGAATAAACATAGAGTGTTGCCACATGCGGAAAAAAAGAACAAGAAACTTACATGGATTCGGAGCACACGAAACCAAGGAATATGCAGCAGAGGATACTTACATAAACATTCTGGCGCCCGTTGAAATCCCCTGGGATTTCAACAAGTAGTTAGCTGCTTACAATTTATAACTATAATGAAAGAACAATTAATGACACAAACAAATTTTACAAAAAATAGAAAAATATTAGACAGTTCTGAGTTCACAGTTTTTAGTTTCTATAGGAAGAGGACACAGTTTCACTATTGGACGATCGATGACACAACTACTAGTCTTGATCGTAACAACTCTGACCTTATTGTCTGAACCTGGATGAACGGTTATTATTCGTCCTAATTTCCATTTAAGTGGTGGAAGGTTGTCATCTTTGATGAGGACTAAGTCATTGATTTCTAACTCTCGTTGACTTTTTTGCCATTTATGTCTTTTCTGAAGTTGAGACAGGTATTCCCGGCTCCATCTTTTCCAAAATTGCTGAAGAATAAACTGTCTCACATGCCATCTATCAAGAGGACTCAAAGGACTGTGACTTAGATATTGTTCAGATACACTGTAAAAAAAAAAAATGGTAACGTTCCATGTAAAATCCAGGAACGTTTCGCCTTTTCCCAGGTTTTCAGAATAATTTAGCTCTCTCCTGTGAAATTCTGGTTTTCTTATCTGAAACGTTCCTGAACAAAATTTGGAAACAGCAAAACGCTGCGGCCGCCATTTATTATTTTTTTCCGTTGCTCGCGCGCGAGTGTCGAAAACGAATTCCTTAAATGAATGTAAAAAAGTCAATATGGAATGCAAATAAATCAATAGACGACATAATCCTTTACGTCTCTATTGTCAAGACAATTCAGATGAAAATATAATACCTCTGTGACATCGCTAAGAGATTATCTCTCGTACTTGTCTGTGAAATGTTTAACGAGCAGACCATGTCAAAAAAAATACACCTATTATTTGGATCTCCATTAACCAGGGGACCATCAAACATGATTCTCACCGATTTTGATTAATTTAAAGTATGTTTTAGAGTTCTTATCTCTAAGTATTCTTGTAAAAGGATTTCTTCAAATGGGCCTTAGATTTTCAGAAATTAGATGCCGAGGTTTAGCATACGTTTCAAATACCCATTAGTTTGCAGCTCTTAACGTGTCTTTCGTGGTGTGGACGCAGAAAGCTCGCACGCCAACCGTACGGCCCGGGTTCGATGCTACCTCTTGACTTTTTTTTCTTTTTTAATTAATTTTATATTTTAACACTTTATTACAATTTGATTACAATTTGATATATATTTGACACTTTGAATTGCTGCAAATTTGAATTTTTTTTTTTCGGAAAAAATATACAATTACGTTTAGTTTTTTTTTTTTTTTTTTCATGAAAATTTATATGTATTTTATCTAACTTGTAAACTAACATAATTACTGACGAAAATCCAAAATATTTTATGTCTAGATTTTTTTTCTAATTATTATTTACATTTATATATTTTTATATTTTAAGCAAAGTTCAGAAACAATATATCATATATATATTTACTTTATTGAATTTTAACTGAAAATTTATTTTTTCGTGTAAATTATAAATAATAATTTTGATGTCAATTTCAAAATATTTTTTCATTCTAACAAATAATGATAATAAAGCGAAAATTGTCAACTGGAAATGTAAAAATCGTCTGCGGATACCGCATGATGTGAAATGTCAGTAAGGTTTTGCTGTCAACAGAAATATTCCTGGTATTTCGCAGGAAACTTACTGGCATTTCTGTAGAAAGTTTTTAACATATACAGTAAAGTTCCAGTCATTTTCAAGAAATGTTTCTTGGAAATAATGGGCAACTCAGCTGCCCATTTTTTCCCAGGAACGTTGCGGAATTTTTTTTACAGTGTGTGGCAGTTAGAGAAGTTTCAACTAGGAAGTGACCTGGCCTTAGAGCAGTTAAGTCTGTTGGGTCAGATGATATGGGACACAGTGGTCTAAAGTTGAGACAAGCTTCAACTTGCGTAATCAAGGTTTGGAACTCAGGATAGGTTAAGACAGTATCACCAATGGTTTTCTTCAGATGCGATTTCATTGATTTTACTGCAGATTCCTAAAGTCCACCAAAGTGTGGAGCAGAAGGCGGATTAAAAGTCCAGCGTATTTCCTCTGACAACAAAAATTTGTTTATTTCTTCATTCTTCTTGCACTGCAAAAGATAATTGTTGATTTCTTTTTCTGCACCTTTGAAGTTGATTCCACAATCACTAAAAATCTCAAAAGGTTTCCCTCTTCTTGCGATAAATCGTTTTAAGAATGCCTTTGTTGAAAGATCTTCTACAACTTCAAGATGGACTGCTTTGATGACGAAGCAGACAAATACACACATATATGATTTAAATGATTTTAGTCCGCGTCCTGCACGATATTTAATCATGAATGGTCCTGAAAAATCTATTCCAACTCGATGAAATGGTCTGGATTGTGTTACTCTACACTGTTAAAAATATCGTGAAAAATTACCTCTGTTTTTCAAGGCTGTCTATTTTCTGACCAATAAGAGCGCTTCTAAGGTGTTATTGTAGCGTTCTCATTGGTCAAAAAATAGAGAGCCTTTAAAAACAAAGGTAATTTTTCACGATATTTTTAACAGTGTAGATGCTGGAAGATTAGCCATTATTTGTTTTGCAGTTTGAGCTCTATATCTGCAACATATAACACAAGTTCTTACTATTTTCCGAATAACAGAGCTAGCAGTAATGATACAAAATTTCTGTCTAATTAAAGAAAGAAGAAGCTCTGGAGCTGCATGGAAATATTTTTCAGAAAATGTTTAATTATGATCTTAGTCACATGGTGCTTTGATGGTAATAAGATTGGGTGTTTTTCATTCTCTGACAGCTGTGCGTTTTTCAATATTCCTCCTACTCTTAATATTTTGTTATCATCTAGAAAAAGACACAAACAAACGAGACTGCTATTTGTAGGTGGCTCTTTTCCAACTTCTAAACACACTGAATTTCTTTATTGAAGTTCACTTGTTGAACTATTCGAATAATGCAGAGTGTTGCGGCTTGAATTTCATTGCTTGATAAAAAGGATGTATTTCTTTCTACACGTGTTACCTTTGAATTGGAGATGAATCTCAATAGCCAAGCAAATATGCGTTGCAACTTGGAAAACGAAGATATTTTTGATATAATATCAAGTTCTTTACATTTTCAGAAGCTACAAATGATAATGTTTTACTTGCTTTTGGCAATTCTTCTTCATTTATGGTAATAGGTTCATGCACGGGAACCTCATCGCTTCTTAACCACAGTGGGCCGTTCCACCAAGTCATGGGGCAGTAGTTCTGCAGGAAGTAACCCACGTGATGCACAATCAGCAGGATTTTCTTTTCCGTTCACATGGTTCCAATTCTCAGCTGGTAAAATGGATTGGATTTCAGATACTCTGTTGGCTACAAAGACTTGCCATCTTTTTGGATTTGATCTTAGCCATGACAATACAATTTGTGAATCACTCCATGCGTGCACAGAATCAGGTTTTATATGTAATGCATCTCTAACCGCCTGTATTACGTGTGCCAGCAATACTGCAGCACATAATTCCAGTCTTGTAATCGTGACAGGTTTTAGTGGTGCTACGCGAGTTTTAGCTGTTAAAAGTTTCACATCAGTGTTAGAGTTATCTCAAGTTTTAACGTAAATAACTGCTGAATAACTCTTTTCTGAAGCATCACAAAATCCGTGAAGTTCACATCGAGAATAGTTGGGCAAGATGACTTTTCTAGGTATATATATGAAATTTAAGAGTTTGGCTTCTTGGCACAAAATTTTCCACTTTTGATCAATATTTTCTGGTACTGGGTCATCCCATAATAATTGCAATTTTCACAGTTCTTGAAGGATCATTTTAGTTAGAATTACAAAAGGTGCAATCATCCCAATGGATCAAAACGCGTTGATACAAATGACAGAATAATTCTTTTAGTAGGGACACTTTGATAATCTATATCACTGAAATTACATTTGAAAATATCATTATCAGGATGCCATTCCACTCCTAGAACTTTTATGACTTTATTGCCCACTACACTATGTATATTATCATTAATTGTGTTTGCTAACCCAGCGTTTTTCAATAGTGATGGTTCATTTGTGGACCATTTAGGTAACTCAAACCCACCTTTCTTTAGCATTTTCTGCAATTCATATATCAA
Source organism: Maratus speciosus (assembly GCA_963932465.1). NCBI lineage: Eukaryota > Metazoa > Arthropoda > Arachnida > Araneae > Salticidae > Maratus > Maratus speciosus. The sequence goes on from OZ010790.1 coordinate 50,532,615, forward strand.
TTCAGTACCTTCCTGACTATTCTCAACACCAGTTAAAACACCATCAACATAAAAATCTCTTAAAACTAAAGTCTTTGCTTTTAGGAAATTAAGACCCTCATCAATTGCTAACTGACTCAAAGCTTTAGTTGCAAGATATGGAGCAGCAGCAGTTCCATACGTGACAGTGCTTAAGCAAAAAACTTGTATTTGTTTATCTTGACTATCTCTCCATAATATTCTCTGAAAATCCCTATCTTTGTCACGAATTTTTACCTGCCTATACATCATTCTTATATCAGCTGTGATTGCAATATTATGAAATCTAACCTTAATAAAATGCAAATTAAATCATCTTGTGTTTTGGGACCTACCATTACAGTGTCGTTTAAAGATACACCTGTTGTTGTTTTAGCATTCCCATCAAAAACTACTCTTAATTTGGTGGTTAAACTAGAACTATTCAAGACGAAGTGATGTGGGAAGTAATAATGTTTATTCTCTAATTCACGATCTGTATTTGAAACAAGGTCCATGTGGCCTAGAGATAAATATTCTTTCATAAATTGAACATATTGGTTGTAAATTTCTGGCATGGATATTAATCTTTTCTCAAGATAAAGAAATCTTCTGTGTGCCATTTGGCGAGAATCACCTAAATTATCTCGATCCTGTTTAAACGGTAATGCGACTGAGTAGCGGCCTGTTTTTTCTCTGAAATAAGAACTCTCAAAATGCCTTTCACAAAGTTTTTCTTCAACTGTTAAAGGTTGCATATTTGGAGTTTTTTCTAATTCCCAGAATGAATTTACTAACTCGTCAGTTTTTGTACTTAAATGATTTACACATACTGGATCAGTTGCCAGCGTTTCAAAATTTGTAGTACCCGAAATTATCCACCCAAGTCTGCAATTTAATGCAAATAGAAGGTTAGGTTGACGTTTGACAATTTCTCCAGTCATTAAATGCATAAATGCATTTACACCAAATAGAATGTCAATTTTTTGTGATTTGAAAAATAATGGATCAGCTAACATTAAATCACTGAAATTATTGCAAGGCAAAGACACATAGGGAATATTATCTGTCACCTTAAATATCACGAATGCTTATGTTGATACTCTAAGATCACTTTTGAAGTGAGAAGTTAATAATAAATCAACTTCCCCATTACTCACAGTATTAAATGTTCCCAAACATGACACAGAGATAGAACTATCTTTGACCTTTAATCCTAATTTATTTACACATTCTTGTGAAATAAATTACCTCTGAGAGCCAGTATCACATAAACATCTGCATTTTACAAACTCTTGTTTAGAATTTTGAACTTTTACTAATGCGGTACACAACAAAATATGGCTCTTTTGATTACAATTTTCGTTTGACTCATAATGAGAGGCACAGACTGTAGACGAAACATTTTCACTTGCTGACTCAACTTTTCTAAGGATAAGTTCTTCTGCGTGTGGAGACATACTATTTGACTGATTCTTATTCCTTGAATAATTTATCATGCTCAAAATACTATAATGTTTCTTAAAGCAATGATGGCACGTATTTAGACTCTTGCATTTATTGAGGAAATGCATATTGGATAAGCAACTGAAACAATAATGATGATTAATTTTTACGAAATCTATTCGTTGTTGAACAGGTAAATTAAGAAACTTCGAGCACTTAGCTAAACTATGGTCTTCCTTACAATAACCACAACCTTACAAAAGCATTACTCTTATTCGGAACTACAGATTTAGGTACCTTATTTACCACTAGCTTGCTATTTTGAAGAGTTCTTGCGTAATTCTTAAGAAATTCGATTAAGTTTTTAAGTTTCGGAATTTCCCTGCTTTTAAGCTGACATTCCCACCACAATTTTGTAGAAGGATCCAATTTTTGCAAAATTAAATGAGTCATTAATGTATCACCAAATTTGTCAATGATTTGGTTCAATACTTCTAATGAGCAAATGACTTCATTAATGTTGTCAACTAGATTTAAAATAGCAATAGCTGATTCTGTTTGAATAGTTGGTAAACTTAAAAATCGTTTAATATATGCAAATATTTGTTTTCGCTTATTTGAATATCTTTCGTCTAATAGATTCCACGCAATCTCAGAATTAGAATTCGAAATTTGAATAGACTGAATGACGCGATGCGCTTCACCTTTCAACGAAGCCTTCAAATACTGTAATTTTTTAGCTTTAGATATACTTGTATTGCTGTTTACGCAAGCATTAAAAAGATCCTTAAACGCTATCCATTCTGTTATATTACCTCCAAAAGTAGGTAATGATAACCTAGGTAGTTTAATATTCTCAAACACGTTTTCTGAAATTACACTATCAGATTTAATTTCACTCTTATTTAACTCAGCATTTTGTATTTTCAACATTTTTCCACCCTTAAATTTCCACAAATCAGTTTTATCTAAGATTTTATGTGCGCTATCTATCTTACTTTCTAATTGTTTAGGTTCTGTAATTAAAACTTCAATTTCCCTATCAAGTTTTTTTAGATCCGTTTCTTTCTGTTTTAACAATTCAATATTTTCTTTTAATTCTATTACATTAATGTCATCACTTGCGATTATACTTTCGATTTTCTTAATGTAATTTGTTACACTTCTCCGTAGAGCAGTTCATTTTGTTTTTAAAGATACCAGTTCACTCATTTTTGCTTAAATCAAGCCCAAAACTAGTTCTAAAATATCTAAACTGTATACTTTCAAAATAATTCTACACTTTTAAACACAAATTCTTTTTAGACATGAAATAGAATGTTCCAAGTTAACTTACCTCACAACCTGAGGTAATTTTTCATCACAGACGATATCACTCGACAGTTCATAAATGTTCGATTGTACTCTTTTATTTTTCACTAGCGCTCCGGCTAGACTTGTACCAACAAATGGTTTTGCGTCTTTTACTAATCACTTACACAACTGGTTCGTTCACATAAACACACCAAAGCGGACTGTAAACACGAATTTATTTTAACACTAAATATATGCGAGCCAACAGACGGCTTACTACATTCTATCATTTTTCACATTCCACAACAATTTATTTATTTATTTATTTTAAGCTATGAAGTATTCGCTACGGCTTTTGCCGGCATGACCTCAAATGATCTCAAAATGGCGTTATTTCCTTGGAACAACCTTCCTCCACGAGGAAAAAAGGCAGAACCCTCCACAACAACAAGAATCAAAACAGAATAAACACAGAGTGTTGCCACATGCGGAAAAAAGAACAAGAAACTTACGTGGATTCGGAGCACACGAAACCAAGGAATATGCAGCAGACGATACTTACATAAACATTGGTATTATTTTATCATCGGCATTTTTATTTATAATTTTTAATAATCCTTTTATTTTGATAATTTCCATAACTTGTTTTTGTTTGATAATATTTTTAGCCTACATTGAACTTAGATTGGAATTTAATAAGTTGCACTTTAAGTTTTTCGATTTGCCATTTTTTGAATTTAAACAAGTTCAACTCACTTAAATCTGTAAGTTTTGTGTAATGTTACTGTATTTTGAATTAGAAACTCAATCAACGCTGTGCCAAAAATATTCTTCCTCGTTCCACGTCTGGCACGTGTGCCATAGGTTCGCCGACTTTGCATAGAAAATATTTTTCTATTATGTTAATATTTTCCATGCTAAGTAAATATTTCTCTATACATTTTTCCATTATTGGAAAGTATTAAATTCTTTATTGTTTTCAAATTATAATTTTTTTGAAAATGTTATAAAATCTTGGTTTAACTGACTGTTTCTCTTTTCATGTTTTTAATTTATAAAGTGTCATAAATTTATAAGGGGGGGGGGGGGGGATCTAATTATTTTTAAAAAGGTTTTAAACAAACTGCAGATGATAAATTTAGAGTCGAAAAGTTATTGTTAAACAAATAAAAAACATTCACCTAATTACACTTAGAACTAATAATGTCATAATTAATGAGATAAATACGTTTATTTCAAAAACAAATACAGTGAAACCTCTCTGTAAGGGCCACCTGCCGTTCCATGGAAAATTGGCCCTTATGAGGGGTGACCCTTGAATAGAGATGACAAAAACACACAACTAAAATAAGGAAATAAGATCTATATAAGTGAAAAAACTATTTATTAACATTTTCAAACTCTATACATGATTGAAAGAAATTTCTATTGAAGTTTGTTTACTTTTAATAATTTTTTCGCAGACAATTTTGGTTTCTAATGATTCTTTTACTTTATGGAACAAATTACTTAAATTTTATCATTTATTAATGCCTTAGAATGAGATATTAATTAATTTATTTCTGTTAGCGTTTCCTGACAGGTGTAAAAATTGTGCTTCAATATGCATTCACAGGTTTAGTAAATGTGAAATCAGTTTTTCTAGATAATCTGTTATCCTTTGTGTGCCCACCCACAACAAAGGGTCAAGATTCCCCATAACCCAACTCCTACAGGTTAAATGTCAAACAAAGTGTGAGGAACATCTGTTTTTCTCACTTGTGGAAAAGTTTGTGGTCCTTCATTGTGTTACTAAATCCTCCCCATCTCCCCTTGTCTTCTTTGTTGGAAGTGCAGTTGTTTGCTGAACTCTTATCTTTTGGTTCAGGAATTCAATACACCTGTTTAGGATTTAAGGCACATGTGAAAAAAATGGCCTTTATGAGGGGTAGGTGCGGCCCCTAATGGGAGTAAATTTAACATTATGTCTACGGGAAATTTTTTCGTTCCTAAAAATATTGGCCCTTAATAGAGGTGACCCTTGAATAGGGGTGGCCTTTAAAAGAAGGTTCACTGTATCAACGGAATATTTGTTCTTTAAGATAAAAGAAATATGAACTATATTAAATAATTTTAACAAATTAGGTTACATATTTTTTACAAGAAAAAAGAATTTGCGTAGTTCCCATTTCCTTAGGCTAGCCTAAAAATGTATAATGATGACTATATTCCACATATTAAAAAAAAAAAAGTTATCAGATTTCTATTAAATTAAGTGTGTTAAGTAGTTATGATAAGATAAAAGTTTCGGTACGATATAATTAAAAGATTTAGCGAAAGACAAACTTTTTTATGTAACTCTTATAGTAAAACATTAAATTAGATGTAAGTTAATAATGTCTGAAAACACTCATTGCAGTCATTAAAAACATGCTTAGAATAATACGGAGCAGAGCATAGCTGCAATTTTCTGCAACGTAGTTTTATAACAGAAATAATTAACTAGGAATATTAATTACAACTATCGTCCAGGAAGGCTATAATTATTAATTATAGTAAAACCTCTCTAAAGCGACCACGTTCCATTCCAATAAATATTGGTCGCTCAGAGAGATGATCTCTTAATGGAGGTCATGTTTAAATCTAGATTTTAATTGTTGAAAAAAGGTAACAATTAATGTCACTAAAATTTATTTTTCACATTAGGAAAAAATATGAAAATTTAAGTAGCAAAACAAAAGTTAATTACATAAGTTAATTACTGCAGAGTTTAAAAAATGAATACATTGACATTTGCTTTGATTTTACGGTTTTATCTTCTATAACTTTTATTTCCAAGTCCTTTCGAAGTTCAATAAATAAATACAATTTTTTTTTTGGACGGGAATAAATTATGACGATTTCATTAATTTATCTATTTCTTTGTGAGTTTCCTGACAGAATAGGGCAGGGGAGTTTATTGACCGTCATCCTTACTTTGTCATCAGAGTTAAATTCATTGCCTAAAATGGCACAAATGGTTTTAAACACTTAAAAGTTACCGGAATGAATAAAAATTCTAAATTTAGTTTAGAAGTTCGATGAATAATGCGCTCTCCGGAATTATTATTCTAAAAAAACCTTCTTCAAGCGTCCAGGAAAAAACGGAATTGGTTTCATTTTCTTCAAAGGAATTGGTCGCTCATGGAGGGAGTTCAACTGGTGTGGTATCTGAATAGAGCTAAAATTAGTATTGAACCTATGGGAATAAATTTCGTCCCATGAAAAAATGGTCATTGAGGGAGGTGGTCGCACAGGGAGGTTTCACAGTATAACCATAACATATGTTTTATAAATTTATTTGTGGTTATTTATCAAGCTGTTATTCTTTACATTAAAAGAAAATAAATAATAAGTAAAAGCAAACCGTTTTCTGTCATGCTAGTTAGTCATTTCCGATCAAATGTTGAAAATATTTGATAATTTTCTAAATTAGCAATATCGAACCTTTTTTTTAATTGGCTTAGATGTTATATCCTGAAGTCCATGCGACGAGCGTCTTATATACGTGAAGCATAAAGTACTCAAAATTTTTGATTATTTCTACCAGTAATTTCTAATTGAAAATTTTTGTTTATTTAATCAAAGTGTTTCGGCAATTTAAATAAGCAAAAATTTCTTTTTTAAGAACTGGCGATAACAGATTAAAAAATCTGTAAAGGACGGTCGCCGCGAATGGGTTAAGGAACATGAAAACTTAAATGTTTAATTCCATGAAAACTTGTCATGTCTGTCGCACAGCTGAAAATCGCTATGCTTGTTGGCCACCGTTAATTTCGAAAAGTTTGCTTCGCGTTATTCAATTGATGAGATATCTCCGATAAAATAAGTCACATTTTTTTTGTTCTAAAATACTGGTAGCCAGCAAGCATAGCGATTTTCAGCTGTGTGACAGGCTTGACAAGTTTTCATGGAATTGGCCAAATATTTTTATTCGAGGAATTTTGTCTTCTTCTGAAACTGTGAAAAAAAAAAAAGAAAATTTTTAAATAATGTGCTACATTAAAAACCTTCAATCTCTCCCCAACTGTATTAAAATGGAGAAAAGTGTCTGTGATCTTAAGAACAGTGTTGCCAGAAGGCTACTTTTTTTAATTCAGATTTCTTGATTGGCGCCGTTTTTTTGAAATGGTAAAATTCGACTTATTTAACGACATATTAATTAAGGCGAAAACAAGCGGAATTTTACCGTAGCAAAAATGTGGCGCCATCAAAAAATCTAAATTAAATAAAAGTAGCCCACTGACAACAATGCTTAAAAGGCTAATTTAAAGTCGAATCAAACTGTAATGTAGCATTCGTCCTTATAATATTTAAAACTAGCTGACCCACCGGCATTGCCCTGGTCTATGATAATATACCTAAAATCAATGTTCAATGATTTCATATTTTTAAGCGGAAATCTATTCGCTGCCTTCGTCAGCGTACATCTTTGAATTTGTATGGTTTTATATTTATAAACGAAAATCTATCCAAACGAACCTGGAGTCAGGGCCCCCACACTCTATGACAACATAGACCGGGTTTGCTACGCACGCTCTGCTTTTTTTTTTTGTTTGTTTTTTTGTTTTTTTTTTTGTTTGTTTGTTTGTTTGTTTGTTTGTTTGTTTTTTTTTTTTTCTTTTCAAACCAAACCTCGAATTTATATGATTTTATAGCTTTAATTCAATTTTGTATCAATTTATATTTTTAAATAAAAATCTTTCCAAACAAAGTAAGTTGTGAAGGCTGATTAAATTTTTATAAAATATTAATTTTTTAATTTTTTAATTAAATTATTAATTTTTATAAAATAATAATTTATTAAATATTAAACTTTCAATTCTGACCAATAGTCCTCGAGGAAACCTAAATAACAAGCCCTTCGTCGTACAAAATGATGTCTCCCATATTCCCCACCGGCAAATTTCCAAAACTCAATTCTCTTCAAACTCGAATAGAATTCTAGGAAATCACTGACAAAAAATTAAGTTTGGCGATATCGTCAAGTGTCTTCCAGAAAATAATCTATTTTAAATAGTAAATATTAATATATTTTTAAAACAACGACATCGTTAGAATCGGAAGGGTACCAAGAACAAGCGGATTTTTTTCTTTGGTATTAATATTTTAAAGATATTGCCCATTTTTGAAATCTGAGAAATCACTGACAGAAAGGAATTTCAGGCGAATTCACGAAAGGGCATCCTAAAATATTTTTCTTTTTTTTCATACAGTAAATATTAATATTTTTAACCCGAAGAAGTCGTTAGAAAAAAAATGTGTTCACATTATATGAAGTTTTTTTTTTCTTTTGATCAGAAGATCGGATACATATTTTTAAAAATTGCAGAGGAAAGGCAAAACTTGCATTATGAGAATACTTTTTTGAAAGGGTTAATATTAATATTTTTTAAATCGAAGATTTCGTTAGAAAAAAAAGGTACCATCTATAAGTGGGTATTTTTGTTTTTCCGTATTTGGAAGAAAAAAAAAGGTGAACGCAGACTTGTAAATATGTGGAAGAAATAACAATACAAAATAGACGTTTGGAAAACATATTTTTGAAAGGGAAAATATTAACATTGTTTCAAACGGATAATATCGTTAGAATAGGAAATGTACAATACTTTATTGGGTATTTTTTGTTTTAACGTATTTTGATTTGTTAAGCCTAAGCGTACTTGTAAGATAGCGCAGAAAAACGAACGTTTTTGTCCTTTCCTTTCTTCTCTGCTTTAGAACTTCGAAATGTTTCCGAAATCCCCAAAATCAGCGACGGTGCGCCCTTGTTCGATGTTTTTAATGGCTTTTAATTAATATATCGGTTAATTTACAAAAACTGAAAAATCTGAGCCTCAGTTGTATTTGGACATGCCTTGAACTATCCTCATCCAAATTTTCAGACATCTATATGCAGTAGATTTTCCTAGCCGTCGCGGACAGACACACACATACTCAGAGATACACGGACAAATATCTTTCTTGTATTAGAATAGATTAATTTTCGAAGTATAAAAGAAATTTAATTTTCAACATTCTACGTCTACAATCTTCCCTTATTGTTTGAGTTCCCATAATAAAATCTTAGATAATTAGGGAGTGAATTCAATTGAATTATTCTGTTATACAGTTAATTAATTTTATGTTTAAAATTTTTGCCATTTTTATAGTTACTAATTGCATATTGTCAGTATTTTAATTTATAAAATCGTAATTTTATTTTTCAAAATGTATGGTTAATCCCTTAGCACATTTTCTTTATAATTCTATGAAGATTCAACAAACAAGTTGGAAATTTCACGTCAAACGTGGAAAATGAGGTGCGTTCGTACTATAACTAGTTTTATAAATATTTTTTGCACCGCATATTGTATTAAATGTATATTTTAGTGCACTTCATAAGTGCATATCAATTTCCTTCTGTTCGAAAGGCTGGAACATCATTAAATGCACTTAAAATATTTTTTTCCCATTGGCCGCAATTTAACGAAAAACTTTTGATTGTCCCTGTAATTAAACTATACATCCGATTTTCATAAAATTTTAAATGTTCCGACAAAATTTTACAACAATTATATATTTAAAATATCAGACCATTCGGTTGGGTAGTTTTTGCTCTGTTATATGCAGACGGATGGACAGACAGACGGACCGAACGACGACTATAGATGCTACGTATTTATATAATTACGAACGCACCTAAAAATGAATAAACTATGCGCTTTTCCGGCGTGCTTTCATCCAAGTAACTTAAATAAAAGGTCAAAAGCGAGTGTTACAATTTGAAAGCTAAAGTTGGCGTAATTCGTAATACTAGACACCTTCCGTAGATCAATGTATGCACAGCATTAAACTTTAGTCATTATTATCAGTGGATTCGTTGTTACGAATAATGCACAGAATACCCTGAATGTCTGAAAGTATTCCTTTTATAGGACATTCAAGGGAAAACATTATTAAAACATATTTAAAATTTATTCATTTCAGTCTTTCACATGCACTTACTGCTTTTAGAATTTACATAATAAGGAAGACTTAATGTGTTTAAAAGCCAGAATGTGGGGATTAGAAGATAAGTTTTCAGTACCATAGATAATTGCAAATGATGATGCAATAAAATTGCATACTAATTAGCTTTTGTTACTTAGAAATTATCAATGTTACGTCAGTAATTTGAAAGGGACCATCGAAAAGACTTGCTTTCAAAGTATTCATTTTCTTAATTTCAAGTTGCTTTTTTCTTATAAACTAATAAAGGTTAAGAACATAAACTTTAAATGGAAATTAATGTGAATTATTTTATACATAAACAAATTTAACTGCTTGAAAGGTGGTGGTATACTATTAATACAATTTCAGTTCACTAAACAGTTCTATAATTTAATACTAAGCTATAGGCAGTACTAAGGATACTACATAAGCTATATTACAGTAAGCTTTATTGAAATATTACTTAGGCTATATTACAGCTAGATTTAGTACTTAAGCTATATTACTTATATTACTAAGCTTCAGTATTTAGCTATTTACGGTACTAAGATAATAACAGTTCTATATACAGTACTAAGCTTCTAGTTATTTACAAATAAATTTATTCACATGCATGAATAAATTTATTTGGAACAAGCAAAATAGTTCTAAAATAGTTCACTAACCGTTCTGTTGTAAAATATGAAATTTAAGAAATTTGACATATAGTAATTTTAATAATGTTACAAATTAATAATTATTAGTATTCAGTAGTATTAGCATTATTATTTTTATTGCAGTGTGATAATAATTATTATTTTTGCTATTTAACATACTGATAATTTTACTCAAGTTTATAAAAAAGTTTTACACCAGAATTCTTTTCTAAAACTATTTAAGATTAAATTTAAACTTATTTTCGTGTCATAAATAATGTATTATTTATTTTAAAAAGAAATATCTTATTCTAATCGAAATATTTTCATTTGGTTCCGGTCGAATGACCGGTTGTTTGTAATTTATTGTTAATAATCTTATTATTACGCATTGTATATTTTTTTTCTACATTCACTTCTATTAAGAAAACTGAGCTATTAAATGAATATTCGTGGGAAGGGTATATATTAGCATGTGATGTAGTGCACTTTGATCATTTTTTTTAATACAATAAATTTTATAACTTATAGCTCTCGTAACAACTTCGTTTAATAATTCTCCGACTTATTTTACAAATTGCAAATCCAGCCAAAAAAAAGTATTAAAATATATGGGATGCATAAAAACTAATAATATGAAGCGAATTACTTCCCTAGATTCATTCATTATTTCGTTTATAGGCTTCCAAATGATTACATTTTACACTTCGCTTTATCGTCTTCATTAACTTTCAGGATAAACGCATTTTGTTAGATTGCGCTATTGTTCGTCTTGATGATATTCGAGTAACTAACTATTCACGCATGACTTACTTTCTAATTTTCTTTTAACAGGTGAATGTGTGGCTCTCTGTTTTACTTGTGAAACAGCTTTGTTTCCTCTTTACATTGTTGAACATTTTTGAAAGAATGAGACTTCGACAGTTGATAAAAGACCATAGTGTGCGTACATGTGTTATTTGTATATAAATATGTGTATGTGTGCGTGTTAAAAATTTGGAATCTGAATTTGCGGTCACCCCTATTGTGTTATAGAAATGATTTCTTATAATTATTATTCATTTGCACGTTAAACACTCTCCTGTATAGTGATTTTTATGACGTTTTATATTAAGACTTTTTTTATATTTTATAATAATGCCAAAAGCAAATAAACTGACTGAATGTGAAAAAGATGCTGTTGAATGTAAAACTAAAATCCCCATGTAAAACTAAAATTAATTAATTAAAATTTAATTAATGAATTAATATTTGAAAAAACTGTATTAACATCAATTGTCATCCAGAACAAGTTTTAAAAAATTTATTTCAACTTGATAGGATGAATAATGAGTATTTTATTAACGATTGAAATTTTGAACAAGATATATGTATAAATAAATGAATAAATAAATAAATATAGGGAGAGTGTGGACTAATAGTAGGAATTGAAAAATTTTAAGTTTAAAAGACGAGTATGGAAAAAAGGCAGGGCGAAAGCCTTGTCACCAACAGAGATGAAAGGAGGTTCTTAAAGTTAGTATTAACTGGAAAATACTCGAGTAAAAAATTTTTACAAACGACTGGGCTCAAAGTGGGCAAGAAAACAATCTGCAATACAATTAATCGATTTGGGAATTTTGAATACATAGCAAAATTTGTAAACCCCGTTTACTGACCAGCCACAAATCTCAGCGTTTACAGTTTCCAAGACAAGTGATGACATGGGGCGACAAATGACTGCAGGTTATTTCTCCGATGAAAAGAAACGGAACTTAGATGGTCCTGATGGCTGAAAATATTATTGGCATGATTTGAGGAAAGAAAAAGAAATTTTCTCGAAACGTCAGTTAGGTGACGGATCCATTATGACATGGGACTGATCGTAAAAACGCTTTCTGGCCCTCTTACACCTGTTGCAACACTTCTGGCAGGAGAAAAGTGGATCTATCAGCAATATATTGCGCCTATCCACACAAGACGTGAGACAACATTTTGGTTCCAGAAGAAAAATATTGAAGTTTTACAATGGCCACACAGAAATCCTGATCTAAACTCTATCGAGAACTTGTGGTGAGATCTAGAAAGGCGAGTTTATAAAAAAATGGAAACATCTTTCCTGAGCTTCAGAACTATCAAATCTACAATTGAAGATGAATGGTACAAAACCAGTCCCGAACTGTGCCAAAAATTAATAATGTCCATGAAAGATAGAATATTGCAGTCATTACACGCTTAATATGGGTGCATAATATTATTAAGTAGGTGCATAATATTAAGTATTAAGTAGGTGTATAAAATATTAAGTATTTATTTCTTCGTTACTGTATTGTTTTTATTTTGCTATCATTAAAGTTTTACACGGGTAGGAAGGGTGTGTTTTTGTACACAATTACTTTATTTTCGTAATAAAATACTTAATGAATTTTGTTGACCTTTTTATTAGCATTTCAACTTTGTGATGCACATTATAGTAAACGTTTTTTCATCTGATTTGAAATTTATCAAAAAAATTTATATTTTTTGCTGTCCTCAAAGTTTTTACAAGCACTGTATATATGTGTGTGTCTGTGTAAATATATGACCAACGGAATCTGTTGGATTCGAATGCTAGTCCTTTTCGTTTTGAAACTAAAGACGTTATCTCTGCACCACTAATACTTGATTGCAAATGCTCAATATTTATCACTTATACTCTGACACATTTCCTTGATGATAAATTTACACTATCGGTTTCAAAACAGTTCGAAAATATTTAAAAGGGAATTAAATACCTAATCCACCGCACAGTGGGGCGAAAAGCTTTCAAATCTGGCAAAAAATCGAAAAAATGAAATGCTCTTTTGAACTACCGACATACGTCACTTTAATAGAGCAGATGTCAGTAAACATCTGCCTAGTATTAAAAGGTGTGCAAAGTTATCTTGGTCGTCATTGAAGTAAGAAGTTAAACTGCAAATCGCACAATGATAATAAATGAAAAATAATTCAATAATTTTGTTTCAACATTCCTTTGTTAATTACGTCGTTAATTAAATCTCGAATGTGATTCGATAAAGTGATGACTTTTATTAACAGAGAGTTCTCAGCAATCAACTTTTTGAATACCACTATTTTCAAACAATAATCTTGGTGTTATATTCAACACATCTAGTGACGAAGGTAATTGCAAAATTTAAATCCAAAATAAGTTGAATTAAAAGTGAATGTTTCATAAACTTATGGTGACGTAAATTAAAATTTGTTTTCTAATTAGTTACAGAAATGTAGCATCGATAACTACAATAAATGAAACTTCTAAAATTTAATTAAAATCACTTCCGGAAAAGTGCAAATAGTGTATTTCGTAAGCTTATAATTCAGTTACGCGAAATACTTCCTGATTTTCTTTTCAGCGACAATTAAATTTCTGTTGGAATTAGTTATAGCGTTTGAAGATGTAATAAAGCATATCTTTATGGTCCTTGCATCTTGTCATTGCACTTTATGGTCCTTGCATCAACCAAGTTATTTTATACAGTTTTAATACCCTGAATCGAAAAATTATATCCTTTTTTTCTGTCATGCCTTTTAACAAAACATTTAACAAAACCTCTTAAAGCTTTTAACAAAAATCACGATAAAAGAAATCAGGGTTGCCACAGGCGATGATTTTCTTCCTGTTTTGCCTGCTATTACTTCAAAATAATAATTTTCTAAATAAAAGATTTCTAGTATTAATCTACAATAAAATGTCATTGGAAATATTTTCTATTATTTGAAAATAACAATAGACGAAAAAAAAAAAAAGTCGCCTGTAGAAAATCTTAATTATTACATAATTGAGAACATTTTTACTATATTTTTGCACAATTTTTTTTTCGATCTTTTTTGTACAAAAATATATTTTTGATATCAAAAAACACTATTTAAAATTTATTACAAGATTTATCGGGTATTTTTTTTTATATAAAAGCTTTATCATCTATGCAAACCATACTCAATATTTTTTTTCTTTCTCTCCGACAGCAAACATATTTTTTAGGTTAGGTGGGTAACAATACGTTAGGATTTTGTAAAAAAAAAAAAAAAAAAAAAAAAAAAATAGGGTGGGATACTAAAATTGTAATCTAACAAAAGTAATGGAACAAAGCAATGAAATTAAATTTTATTTAAATTTAAAGTGATGACCGATAAAGTGGTGACTTTTTAAATACAGAGTTCTCAGATATCACTATTTTGGATACCACTATTTTCAAACAATAATCTTCTTGGAAGATTCAACAAATCTAATGACGAAGATACAAAAATACAAAATGAAATGGAAAATAAATTGGATTAAAAATGCCAGTTTCAAAAACCTGTTCTGATGTGATTTAAACCTCGCTTTCTAATTAGTTAGAGAAATGTTGTATCGGTAACTAAAATGAATTAAACTTCCAAAATTACTTAAAACCATTTCTGGAAAAGTGCAAACAGTGCGCTTCGTAAGCCTTCAAAAATCCAGTGACGCGAAATGCTACCTGATTTTCTTTTCAGCGACATTTAATCTTCTGTTATAATTATATATAGCATTTGAAGATATAATAAAGGATATCTTTATTCCGCGAATTTACACTTTATGATCCTTGCACCAACCAAGTTATTTTATGAAATTTTAATACCCTTAATAGAAAAATTATATCCTGTTTTTTCTTTCATTCAATTCTTTTAGCAAAAACCATGATAAAACTATTCAGGGTTGCCACAGCTAATGATCTTCTTATTATTTCCTTTTCTGCTATTTCAAAACAACAACTTTTTCTAAATAAAGAATTAAATTTCTAGTACTAATCTGCCACGAAGATTACTGTTTGGAAATAGTGATAGGCGAATTAATAAAAAAACAGTCGTCCGTGGCAACCTTGAAATATTGCATAATTGGGAACATTTTTAGTTTATTTTTGTACTTTTTTCATGCATTTTTGTACAAAAATATATATTTGATATCAAACACTATTTGAAACGGATTACAATTTTTTTTTCTTTTTACGTAAAAGTTTCATCGTCTACCCTGTTTATGATCATTGACTCAGCCAATTTGTTTTATACAATTTTAAAGACTTGAATCGAAAATGTTATCCCATTTTTTATTATCATGCAACTGGTTTGACAAAATCATGATAAAAACATTATTTAATTGTGAAATTGTATTACATTTATTACATTTTTTGAAAAGAAAGTTGTATTTTGATCTCAAGCACTTTCAAAATACTTTTTTAAATTGAATATATTTTTTGTTATTATTATTATTAGTAGTAGTAGTAGTAAAAGCTTTTGTGTTCTATATACACTTTATTGTCTTTGCCTTATCCAAGTATATTTTATACAACTTTAATGTCCTAATCGGAAAATTTATTTTTTAAATCGTTTTTTCGTATTTTATTTATTATTATTTATTATTATTATTATTATTATTATTATTATTATTATTATTATTATATTTTTATTTTTATTATTTATTTATTTATTTATTTTTATTTATTTGTTTATTTATGCTATTATGTGGAAGGATTTAGCCAATAACAACACACATTATAATAATTTGGAAATGTTTACAATATTTATCAACATGTTTGCATAAAAATGCATATTCCAGATATCAAGCATTATTCAAAATTCGTTATATATACGGATCAACAATTTTTTTTTTAAGTTAAAAGACTTTTTGCCTATGCTCTTTATTGCCATAGCCTCGATTAAGTTATAAATTTTTTATATTTTGAATCGGAAAATTATATCTATATTTTTACTATCATATAACGATTTTAGTAAAACCACGACACTAAAATTATATAATTGTAGAAAATTTAAATTATTTGTTAGCATTTTTCTTCTCAAAAAATTACATATGAGGTATCAAACACTATTCAAAATATGTTATAGGATTAAATGGATTCTTTTTTATTGAAATCGTCTTCATCTATGCATTTCAAAAGTCATTGAAAGAACAAACGGCTAAAAGACTAAATAAAATAAATAAAGTAAGACAGGCTTGAAATGAGTTTAAAATATAATTTTATTAAAACATTAAAAATACATCTAGTGGACGTTTCGCCAAGCAACAGCATGGCCACATCAGTACAATTTAACCATTGTAAAACAAACAACAGAACAAATAAAGTACAGTTATGACCGCCGCAGAATTCGCGGAAGCGGCGTTTGCGAGCGTCCTTACCTACGTTTCTTGTGTCGAGACTCTCCAGAGGAAGCCAGGAAGAAAAGAAAGAAAATTGAAACTGGGCAAATTTAAAAGGGAAATTGATTAAATTAAAGACATCGAAAAGTGGGAAAGATTGGTTTGGGACCCTAAAACTATCGGACGACCCGGCTTCGAGATTATAGTTTGTTTGTTTACTTTTTATAAATTTTATTTTAAACTGTATTCAAATCTGTCTTACTTTATTTATTTTATTTAGTCTTTTAAAAGTTTCAAATTCAGACGTAAAAGTATAATGTATGTATATTGCAAACAAACGGATAAGTTTGTTATTTAAATTGTACGTTATTATTTATTTGTACCTTTTTAACGAATGCGTACTTTTATACCAAGTAAAATTTTTAAAAGGTTGCTAATACGATAGAGGGGTGAATTTGGTTTCTTGCTACAATAGTTTTTCAAGAACCGTTAGCTTATTCATTTGTCTAAGTTTAATGTATGGAAACTGGAAAAATTAGGGATATTTGTTTAAAATCAGACACTTAAGAAAAGTGAGAGGCGCCAGGACGTTATAAACAGGGTTTTGCCCTGGGAAACCCGGCAGTTTGTAATCTTACATGTAGAAGCTCTTGGAGGTTAATTTGTGGGGCACTGCGATCTTCAATCAATTTTCTTAATGCGTCGTACACATGCTCTATAAATTTCAGATCTGGCAATTCTGCAAGATATTGCATTTGTAGAATTGTTACAATCTCTCAATATTTCACAATCAACCTAGCACTATGCAATGGTGCGTTAAAATTTGTAAATATCAGGTCTGTACTTATTGCAGCAATAAACTGACGCTGTCACGACATCGGAGGAATGTTATAGAAGCGTCAAGAAAAACATATAGATCTGTACGTCCTCAGCTGATCGTAGCTATTTTTGCTTCAAACTACACTGTAAGAAAAGACACATGTTTTTTAATCTACGAAAATGTACAATAATCATTAACGGAAAGATATAATAACCTCTTCCGAGTCACCCAAGATTCCGAAAAGTGTTCCTTTACCTTTAGAAACCTCAGAAAACAATTTGTTTTCAAAATTTAAACAAGGATCTACAAAAATAAATTTTGATTAACTGCTCGTCATTTTCGGAAACGTTTCCTAGTAACTTTTACAATGCCTTAATCAGTTGTCTGTACCCGGAAAATCGTTTTTTTTTTTTTTTTTTTGGATTCTATTAATTTTCAAGTAAATATTTTCAGCTGCATAACTGAATTTGTGCATGCAATGGGGAAATTACACGTTTTTCAATATAACTTGCATTTTATAGACTACAAAAGTACGAGCATTTTGATACCATTTTTACGTTGTTTTTTTTTTGTTGTTGTTGTTGTTTTTTAACTCGGAAAATCCGTTAAATTAACTTTTAAAATGCAGTTTTTGACTTGGCGGGAAAAAGCCGCGTCACGTGACGGAAGCGGTTTTGACGTCACTGCACATGTAAACAAATCTTTGCTGAATTTCACCGTACTTTTCTATGAGGGTAGCTTGGGTTACGCTGAATGATTACTTTCTTTTCTTAAAAATGATTAGTAGAACAAACTAAAAGCACTGTAAATTGTTGTAATGAATAAATAGTATTGTGAATTCGAGGGAGATTTTTTACCATCGTTTTTTTAAGGATTTTCATTTCGAGATCTTGATGTAGAAATCGGTATAATTTTATACTACAATTGTATTTCATAGACTAACCTACTTTTCTTTTCATATTAATGTTCCACAATAATTGATTTCACAAACTGGTTCAAATAGAATTTCTTTCATCAAACTTATAAAACTTATAGGGCAACTTATAAAAAAGTTTTCGTATTTGTATTTTATATTTGAAATAAGAATTTGCCCTCCTTTCGTTAAATGTTTTATCACTTTAGTTATTAAATAAGCTATTTTTGAATCAAAAAACAGAAACTCAGAAAGAAAGCAATTTGCTGAGGTAGCTTTAAGATAGCCTTATAGAATTTTTATATAAATATACCCAAAAAAATTTAACAATTCTTCATTTCACATGGGCAAAAAATAACAAGTAGTTATTTTAAATACTATCAGTTTTGTGAACTTCATCAGACCTATGGATAGAAAATTTTACGTTTTATAAAACTGCAGATTACAACTCACTGTTTAGTTTATGAATTCTATTTTTTATTTTTGTCATAAATTAACAGTATTTCAACGGAAGTTAAAAGGGTCAAAAGAGAAATTCAGGCATCCCTGACTTACGCAAAGCAATGCGTTCTGTAAAGTTTTACGTAACTTGAATTTTACATAAGTCGAATTCGTAAATTGCTTAAGCATAATTTTGTAAGAAAGTACAATATTTATTATATATATAATATTTACACGGCAATATTTTGTAAATGAAGAACAATACAGCAGTGCTTACTCGGATATAAAGAAATACGAAAAAAAAAATATAAAAGAAAACTGAAAGGACACTTTTCAAATAACAAATATTTTGTATATTACGGAATTAATATACGAATAAGTAATAAAATAATAAATATTATAAAATAATTATAAACTTTTATAAAACATGCTAGTATGTTCACAATTCTAATGTTTGAGATTTATTACATACTTGCGAATCTACATATGTCGCATAATGCGTAAGTCGGGGTGGGGGGGGGGGGGGGGTTTGCCTCAGATTGAAAAAGTCCTTCCGGCCAGTGTCGGGAGGAAGAGGTAGCTTTCATATTCCTTATTTTAAAAAAGCCAACTTATATTATTCAAACACACGAAGCTCAATTTAGTGGAAACCGAATATAGGAGATTCAATACTAATTTTTATCAATACTAAATCATTATGAATGAGAATTTCGCGAAATTAGTCAGCTTTATCCAAGCCGTTTTTATTTAAATTAACTTATATTTGGCTGCCAAATTTGGCGGTTTCTTAAAGTGCCTGCCATTTTAAGACAACATGGTGGATGAGGCTAACCAGTGAACTTAGTTGAGACCTTAGTAATTGCTGTTCACATGCTCACTCACATCGGAATCGGTTGATATATACGAGTGCTGTCGCAGTCAAAAAATCAGAGTTTTCAAAATGTCACCCACACTACAAATAGAGGCGTCTTAAATTAAGACACATATGTGACTGAAAAGGTATTTCAGACACTTAAGTATCTGAATCTGAACATTCAGTCATGATAGATGTCTTAATTTAAAACATATAAGTGTCTTACTATGATCATGGTGTAAACGAACTGAGAAAGGTGTCTTAAAAATCTGCAAGTGTCTACTTTTAAGACACTTTGTAACTCCGTTCCGCATTAACCACCAGGCGGCACTCTAGTTGCGCATGCGTTTTAGATGCCTTTCGTTCGAATTGGATGTTCGTTTGTAATTCAAACTGAGCGTTTGTTTTATCTACGCGTACATTTTAACTAATAATTTATTTTGACTTGATTCGGTTTTCTCGGAATGTGAAGTTCCAGGATTTAATCCGTATCGACATAGTGATATTCCATATTAATGGAAGGTGTCAAGCAATAACAATAATATAGTGTTCTTCGTCTCGTCAAAGCAGGTAAAGAGAACTGTTGTCTGGCGGGCTATGTTTTTAGGATGGAAATATTCCATTCTTTTAACAGAGCTAGCCGGATGTGCAAAGGGATTTTTTTTTTTTTAATATCAAAATGTGCTTAACTCACGGATACTAACGTAGCCTCCAATCCGGACGTCGCCTGGGTGGAAGTGATTTTGGAATAACCACACCTTTTTCCAGGTAAGTGGACCCTTCACTATGTATTGAAAACTCTCTGCGAATGTTTTCTCTTTAAATAGAGACCTCACACGAGTCTATAGCTTTATTAGTTCCTGAGTTATGCCAAAATTTGTTTAAAGCATTTTGCCTATTGGATTTCCATGTTAAAATTTTATCTTGCTAATATTTAAATTTCTACTATTCAAATCATCTGCAATCATGTTTCTGTATTATTTTACATCCGATGTTATCCTTAAAATAAGTTTTGGCAAGTCTGCATGGTGTATTAGTTGTTACTGAATCTATTGAGATACACCATCCTAAGCCTTCTTTCTCTGTCTACTCGCATGCCATTACTTTAAAAATAACAGTGACAGCACCTGTTGATCGGCTCATAATTTCTTAATTACCATCAAGGCTATCTTAACAGCGTTTTCTTAGAGTAATTATTACACAAGAGTACCTTTTATATGGGTTTTATTTATGTATACAATATTTTTATAAGCATTTAATGCGACAGCGTTTGTAACGTTCACATCGGTTTTACATTTCCCATATGTTTAATATGTGATATGTACTGAAATTCCCAACTCTTTATAGTAAACATCCTTATTTAATTTTTATTTATTATGTATGCTTTTCATGTCTGATGACGTTTTCTTGCGTCTCAGATTTTATACACCGTGATAAATTTTAAGTTATTTAAAAGAATATAGTTCGAAAATCCTTCCATTTACCCATATCATTAATTACCCCATACATACAGCGAATTACTTGTCTTTATTTATTAGATTAAACTGTTTTGACTGATAAAATTCAAATCCGGTCATGAAATCTGTTTTCCCTTTCTGCTATATACTTTTGTTGTTTCCGAGCATTTTAGAAATACTCTATTTCCTATACTGAAAGTAGTCAACTTCAGATGTTTTCATTTTCAAGCCCGGTGATTCACACCACAATTTGACGACTCATCAGAAATCGTCTGAAATCTGTAGACGTAAAGCGGAGAAAATTTTGTTGGCGTTTTCAATAAATCTTCTTATTTAACTATTTAGAAAATGTTCTCGCCTTATCTCTGTATTAGTCATAATGATTATTTGTAAATTCTTAAATTCATGTAATTATGTGCTGTTAACATAATTGTAAAAATACGGTAAATATATACAGCTATATTTCATTTGAAATCAATTATAATATTGATTTTTTGATTATTTTTAGTAAAAAAGAAATCTGAAATTTAAAATGAATATCAGTAAAAAAATAGAATTTTATACTATATGTACTTAAGCATAACTGGATTTTGTACTTAAAGCTGAATTATTCTATATTTACTGAATCACAATGCAGAGTTGGAATTTTTCTAGAAGGACTTGATTAAAGCAAGGGTAAACTTTGACATGTCCCCCCCCACTCGCCCCCCACCACCTACGATTTTTGTTGCCCCAAATTCGATATGCAATTTTTTTAAAGCTTATACGTTAAATGTGTTTCGACATTGTATATTGGTTATAATCAGTATTTTGAACTAAAAAGTAGAATAAGATTAAAAGTTAAGTACAAAAAATTTTAAATACAGTAAAAACTCTTAATCGCGGGCACCTTCAGAACGCTGAATCTGTCTGCTGTTCGATTGTGTTAGCTTTTATGAGGTAAATATACATACAGGGAAACCTCCCTGTGCGACCACCTCCATTAAGCGACCACCCCCTGAACGACCATTTTTTTCATGGTACGAAATTTATTCTCAATACTAATTTTACCTCTATTCAGAGACCACCCCAGTTGAACTCCCTCCATAAGGGACCCATTTCTTTGACGAAAATGAAACAAATTCCGTTTTTTCCGGGTCGCTTGAAAAAGGTTTTATTAGAATAATAATTCCGGAGAGCGCATTATTTATCAAACTTCTAAACTAAGTTTAGAATTTTTATTTATTCCGGTAACTTTTAAGTGTTTAAACCCCTTTGTTCCTTTTTAGGCAATGAATTTAACTCTGATGACACATTAAGGATGACGGTCCATAAACTCCCCTGCCCTATTCTGTCAGGAAACTCTCAAAGGAATAGATAAAGTAATGAAATCGTCAAAATTCGTTCCAGACAAAAAAAAAAAAAAAAAAAAAAAAAAAAAAAAAAAATTGCATTTATTTATTGAATTTTGAAAGGACTTGGGAATAAAATTTATAGTAGATAAACCATAAAAGCAAAGCAAACATCAATGTATTCATTTTTTAAACTCTGCAGTAATTAACTTATGTAATTAACTTTTGTTTTGATACTTAAATTTTCATATGTTTTCTTAATTTGAAAAATATAATTTTAGTAACATTAATTGTTACATTTTTTCAACAATTAAATTCTAGATTTTAACATGACCTCCATTAAGAGACCACCTTTCGGAGCGACCAATTTTTATTGGAACGGAAGTGGTCGCTTTAGGGAGGTTTTACTGTATATTGATAAAGGTGAGTGCTCGCTAAAGATAACTGTTCGTATGAAGGCTTTGCAGTAAAATCTCCATAACGGACAATCCTAAATAAAGGACACCACTATGTAGGAAACAGATTTTTTTATTGAAAATATGCAAAATTTTTATACACTTATACCTCAGAAAAGCAGACACCTCCAAACGTCGGACAAATTCCACGATTCCGAGGTGCCCGCTATTGAGAGGGTTTACTGTATGAAGAAAAATATATTTTGTTTTTAACCTTATTCTACTCTAGAAATTCATAATATTGGTTAATAATAAATATTGATTAATAAATATTACAATATAATACTCATATACTGTAAATTTGGGGGAATCCAGTGTTAGATTTTATTTAACACAGAAATAAAAATGCTTAAACTAATTTACTGGGAATATCTTATTTAAATGGGAAAAAATTGCACAACATAGCAGGGATGGGATTCTTTCTGAAGGAGTGAATCATTTTTTATATTTGGGAGTAATTTGTTACCATAAAGCAGAGCTGATTGCAGCATGGGCAAACTGGGCTGTTTCTATGGGCCTTTAGTTTTACGGGCCCCTAAATTTGGTACGAAATTTCCATAAAGCTGATATTTTAAATTCGTTTTGATCTTACACTTATTTTAATAAATATTTTGCACTTTTAGAACATGATTAGGCTAAAGAAAATGATATATTTATCCAAATATGTATTTGACGGCATCGAATAGGCTTTTTTTTTTTTTTTTTTTTTTTTTTTTTGTAACAGTATATGGAGGCAATGGGGGGAGGGGGTGAATGAATACTAGGTCTTTGGACTAGAAGCAATTTGAAGTTCTCACTAAAAGTAATAAACATTTTTGATGCCGTAGGACATATATGATAACACATAAATACATATTTAGGTGAAAAAAAAATATATATTATCCTATTCTAAAACTACAAAATACTGATTACAATCCTCATAAGGTCAAAACTGATTTAAAATATCAGCTTTATGAAAATTTCATACCCAATTTGGGGTACCCTAAAATCAGGGGGCAGAGAAGCATCCCAGTTTTCCCAAGCTGCAATCAGCTCTGCTGTATGGCAACAAATTATTCCCATTTATAAAAAAAATATTCAATGTGGTCAAACATGGCTGCGTATATGGTTTAGAAAGAAAATGGTCAAAGATGGCTTCATATTGGCTAAAAAAAAAGGCTCAAAGATGGCCGCAATTAAGACATTTGAAATGTCTGAAATTCAGACGTAAGAAGTGTCTGAAAAATTTAAGACACTTTAAAACGTCTTAAAATTGAACACTCGTGTTTCAGACACTTAAGTGTCTGAAATTCAGACGCAAGAAGTGTCTGAAAATTTTAAGACATTTTAAAACGTCTGAAAATTGAACACTGCGTTTCAGACACTTAAATGTCTGAATTTCAGACATTTAAGTTTACAGTGCATATTAGAAATTGAAACTGCTATATCTGAGCCATTTTTTAATATAAAGACAAACAAAAAATGTTCCTGAATCCTTATATCAAGGTCAAATACTTAAGAAAGAAACCTTTTTCAATTTCTAATTTTTTTGCACCTCACTTTAAATATAATTTTTTTTAATTTAATGGCCGCCATTTCGAAACAAGATGGCTGATGACGCTGGCCAGCGAACTTGGTCGAGATATTGATGTATACTATCCAGATGCCTTCTTACATCGAAATAGGCGAATACGTGTGTTATCGCGTGACAAACACAATATCGTTTCAAAATGTTAGCCATGCTAGAAATTCAAAGTGCTATAATTCAACCATTTTTTAAGATATAAACAAAAGAACAAATTTTCAGAAACAAAAACTGCTCCGGAATCTTTGTATCAAGGCCAAACACATAAAAAAAAACTCTTTTTCATTTTCCAATTTTTTAATACCTCATTTTAAATTTAAAATTTAATTTTTTTTTAAATGGCAACCCTTTTGAAACAAGATGGCGAATGAAGCTGGCCAACGAACTCGATCGAGACATTGGTATGTACTATGTACAGACCAAATTACATCCAAATCGGTTCATAAATACGCCTGTTATCGCGTGACAAAAATCAGGTCGTTTTAAAATGTCAGCCGCAATAGAAATTCAAAATGCTATAACTCTGCCATTTTTTTAGATATAGACGAAACAAAAACTGTTCCGGAATCTTTGTATTAACCCCTTAATTCTCGCTCCCGAGATATTCTCGGGCTGTGTCTTTTACTCAAATTGTTTGATTCCCACCAGTTTTTTAAAATAGTGAAATTGGCTATATTTTAGTATCGTTTTTACTGTCATTAAATAAGGTGAATATTTCTTTTTCATAAAAGTGGTGCCAATAAGCAATTTGAATTATTCAACCGTAATTTAATTCGAGCGTTAAGGGGTTAAGGTCAAACACATACGAAAAAAATCTTTTTCATTTTCCAATTTTTTGGTATCTCATTTTAAATTATATATTTTTTTTTATTTTTTTAAACGGCCGCCATTTTGAAACAAGATAGCGGATGAAGCTGGCCAACGAACTCGGTCGAGATATTTGTATGTACTATGTACACAACAAGGTACATCGAAATCGGTTCATAAATACGCCTGTTATCACGTGACAAAAATCAGGACGTTTCAAAATGTCAGCCACGCTAGAAATTCAAAATGCTATAACTCAGCCATTTTTTAAGATATAGACGGAACAAAAACTGTTCCCGAATCTTTGTATCAAGGTCAAATACATAAGAAAAAAATATTTTTTCAATTTTCAATTTTTTGGTACCACATTTCAAATTTAAATTTTTCTTAAAAATTTAAATGGCCGCCATTTTTAAACCAGAAGGCGGAGGAAACTGGCCAACTAACTCGGTCGAGACATTGGTATGTACTAGGTATAAACGAAGTTACATCCAAATCGGTTCATAAATACGCCTTTTATCGCGTGACAAAATTCAGGACGTTTCAAAATGTCAGTCACGCTAGAAATTCAAAATGTTATAACTCAGCCATTTTTTAAGATATAGACGAAACAAAAACTGCTCCGGAATCTTTGTATAAAGGTCAAATACATAAGAAAAAAATATTTTTACATTTTCAATTTTTTGGTACCACATTTCAAATTTTAAGTTTTTTAAAAAAATTTAAATGGCCGCCATTTTGAAACAAATTGGCTGATGAAGCTGGCCAACGAACTCGGTCGAGACATTGGTATGTACTATGTACACGCCGAATTACATCCAAATCGGTTCATAAATACGAGAGTTACAGTGTGACAAAGGTCAGATATATATATATATATATATATCAATTTTGAACGGAGAGTGGTTTCGGGGTCTGGGGGTCATGATCGATGAAAATATACCAAATTTTTTTGAAATCGCTTTCCTTCGAACGGCTGCAATAGGTAGCTTTTTGTAATGAAAACTACATAAAAATGATAATATGTTTGAATTTTTATTCATTATCAATAAACGCTTTCTTTATTCTTTATTCTTTGGCTTTATTTTAATTTTTTATTGCTAAATAAATACTCAAACCATACCTTCCAAATAATTAAAAAAATAATAATAATGCAAATTCATGTCTTATTTGTGAATTGAATTTAGAAATCGTTGAGATATTATAGCAAAGTATTACCATCTCTTAACGTTGCCCTTATGATACTAACGCATTATCCAAACAAAGAATTAATCTTGAATGATAATATATGCTAAATTATTTCTTATGTAAAATAAAATGCCTGCTTTCAAAAGTGAAAAAAGTGTCCTCCACCTGAACAACATATTCAAATTTTGCAGTTTTCTATAGTATAATGCTTATTTTCAAAATGAAAATAATACTGCTTTCTTTAACAAGATATTCAAATCATTTTCATTTTCATTATTATTATTTTTTCTTCTTCTTCTTTCTTAACGAAAGTTACAGCATCGTGGAAAAGGACTTATATAACATGTTTAGAATCTGATAAATATTAAGTTAGGACATTCTGAGAAACTACATTTCAAACAAACCATACTCAAACAAACAAAAAGAACTGCATGCATTCAAAAGTTATTCGTAAGCAAATAATTGCCAAAACGTCAGTGAAGACTTACTGTGGAGACACGAAAAGTTTTGGTTTCCGTTAGTCTGTCTGTCTGTTAGTCTGTCTGTCTGTTCCGCGATAACTGCCGCAAAAAGCATCCGATCGGCTTGAAATTCCCTGGGCATGTTGATGAGCTCCCCGGATTTAGCTGTATAGTTTTGGGTTAAATTTGGTTCATTCGTTCGGAATATACAGAACATTTTATTTTGTGATATAATGCTTTTCTATGGGAAGTCAGACGATTTTCAAATTTTCATTTGTTGAAAGAAATCGCTCATATGAATAATAGATTTAAATGGTAAATTTTGGATGCTGAAATTTTTAAATAAGAGTATTAAATTATTCTTATTAGTTTGCAATTTTGTCAAAACATTTGTCAGAGCTTTTAAATTAGGTGTATAACTTATGATAGAATTTTATAAATGTGTTCGAATAATATAAAACATTTTATTTTATGAATTTACTTATATTTCATTTTTTCTTTTAACCGTTGCGTAGCAACAGTATCTCATCTAAAAATATCATAAATGTGAAAGTATGTATGGTTTTTTGAAGTCAAATCAAAGCAAAAGGAATGAATTAATGAATGCCTTTGTATAGATATTTGCATATAGATTTATTTAAACGCAGAAATGAAAATAGTATTTATATACTATATCGAATAATATTTTCATTTATTTATTCAACTATTTGATTATAAATGAAAAAGTTCGTTATTGTCATACAGAATAAACTGACATTATTCTGTTAAATTTTATAAACTTTATTGTTGCCAAAAAAAAATGAATAACAATTTCTCCCAAAGAGTTAATTTTAATTTGTAAGATTTTCACGTGCAAAAGAAAAATGGAATAAGCAAATAAAAAATAAAAAAAAGGATATATAGGACAGGAATGAATACATATAAATATTTCACACCAAATACCACCTAAAATAGTTTTTGTAGCAGTATTTTCCCAGCACTACGAAGAAAGATTCCTCGATTTACACGATTTTACTTGGCCTTCCTTTTCTCATTCTTTGCGATTTCATTTTCGCAATTGCGTGCATTAATTGGCACAAAATTTTACATTTTTATGACTGAGATATATGTAAGGCCATACAAATAAGAAATTCCGTATTGTCTCCTATAAAATGTGATAAAGTGTTGGTTAATCA
Source organism: Maratus speciosus (assembly GCA_963932465.1). Taxonomy (NCBI): domain Eukaryota; kingdom Metazoa; phylum Arthropoda; class Arachnida; order Araneae; family Salticidae; genus Maratus; species Maratus speciosus. The sequence continues at coordinate 50,560,577 of OZ010790.1, forward strand.
TATATGTTTTTATTAAGAGGAGCGGAGCTGCCAAGCCTCCGGCGTTCTGTATACCAGTATTTTAATACAGAAAATGTTACTTTATTTAATTGAAACATTTGCGCGATTTAAAAGAACATTTTCTCTAAGATAATAGTGATGTGCAAAAAGCTTGAGACTTGGCATGTCTGGTGGGGAGTGAAATGTTTTACTTAATGCATTTATCTCTATTTTAATGCTACGTGAACAACGTCCGTGTAACAGCTTGTAGAGTGTAAAATAAATTAAATTATTAAAATAATCCTTATTACGAAAAATGAAACAGAAAGTCCGGCTAAGGGAAATGAAATGTTAGTTAACCTTTCGTAATTTGACCTGAACATAGGTTTGCGTCAAATTTCAACGGTATTTGTAACATCACGATTTTAAATTAAATGTAGATACTATTAAAAGAAAATCACAAAAAATACTTAAAGGGCCCAAATCATGTTTATCTATTTAACAATGATGAATTATTAACTGTTAGGTTTAGAAGACCCCCTACTTTAGGTTGATTTTAGTAAGTTAATGCTATCGAGTACATTTTTTGATATTTAGATTAGATCTTAGATATAAATAATGCAGAATGGTAATCAAAATTATTTTTTTATAAACAAAATTTATAAAGGTATTAGATTTCTAAATTAGATGTTTCAGTTTATATTTCCAAAAGTTCTTTATCCATTAGATACAGGTATTTGTGGTTAGCAGGCAAGTAAATACTGCTGTATGGATATTAGGATACCGTAAAATGCTTGACCGAATTATTGCTTATCCTTAAAAATCGCAATGTAAAAAGAAATCTAAGATATAGGGTAATCATTAACTCAATCAGTAGAAAATTACAAATGCAAAATATAATTACACAACGGGGGGTTCAGGGGGGCAGAGCCCCCCTGAAGAAATTTGCTTTATTATATAAAAATTACTAGAATAAGTAGCTCGTGAGAATTTCAGAATATCCTTACATAACAACGTGTTTAATTTAACGCTTTTAATGTCTGAAACCATCGAAATATTTTTTTCCTTTTATAAATGTTTGTGTAATTTAAATAGTTTAAATTTTGTTTTTGTAGAAAGATTAATATTACGCAAAGTTTGATAAAAACAATGAGTTGCAGAGATGACGTTGAGGCTCTTGATCTGCAGATTTACTAGTACTAAAACGATAATTGCCGAAACGTCAGTGAAGGCTTACTGTGGAGACACGAAAAGTTTTGGTTTCTGTTAGTCTGTCTGTCTGTTCCGCGATAACTGCCGCAAAAAGCATCCGATCGGCTTGAAATTCATTGGGCATGTTGATGAGGTACCCGGACTTAGCTGTATAGTTTTTGGTTAAATTTGGTTCATTCGTTCGGGAAATATGGAACATTTTATTTTGCTCTATAATGCTTTTCAATGGCAAGTCAGACGATTTTCATATTTTCATTTGTTGAAAGGAATGGCTCATATGAAAAATGAATTTAAATGGTAAATTTTTGATGCTGAAATTTTTAAATAACATTATTAAATTATTCCAGTAAATTATGTCAATATATTTGCGAGATTTTTTTAATTAGGTTTATAATATTGGGGGGAATTTTATGCATGTTTTCCAATAATATAAAGGATTTCTTTTTATCAAATTGACATAATGCACATTTCATTTTTTTCCTTTTCTTTCTCTGTTGCCTAGCAACGTATTTGGTCCTAATAATATTAGTATAATTGCGTGTATAATGCTTGAGTAAAGCCAACGTCAAAACAGATGAATTAATGCATTTGTATCTTTGCATATAGAAGGATTTTAGCCCAGAAATAAAAATAGGCAATATTTCATTTATTTTATTTATTTTATTGAAATATTTTGCTTAAAAATACAAAAGTTCATTATTTTCATAGAGAATAACGTAACATTTTCCCATAACATTTACCAATATTTCTTTAATTGTTGCCAAGAAAATCAAAACCCGGAATAATATTTTCTTTTAAGCAATTTTCAATTGAAATGTTTTGTCGTGAAACAGGAAAATGAAAAATAAAATTAAGAATAGAAAAATTGATATGGCGGCATATTAAAAATAAAAATAAAACTCTCGAGTATTTCTTAATATAACAAGATGAAAAGTTTTGAGTAAGTACGCATAGCAGGTGAATTAGACGTCATTTATCGAAAACAAAGATGCTGGAATAAAAAGATCTTGGGTAAAATAAAATTAACTATTATTCACGGAGGAAAGGATAGATGGAGATGCAGTATGCGTAAAAACAGTTTGCAATAAGATGTGCGTTATCGCTCAGATTTAAATGCCCTCATTCGGCCCAAACAAAACAAGCACGTGGAACAGGGACCAAATTCTTTGACTTCATCCGTTTTTTTTTTTTTTTTTTTTTAAGCACGTCGTTGTGTTGTGCCGAATGTAGCGGATTTTAGTGTTACATTTTTGGCGTCACTTCAAGATTTATTGTCTGTGTACGGTTAACATGAATATTTTATTTTAAATTTAAATTTTATTAATTTATAAAAAAACTTATGCTTATCCTTATGAATCACAGCGTAAAAAAATCTAAGATATACTATAACCATCCGCACAATCAATAAAAAATTACGAATGTAAATTTAAATAGACTACGGGGGGTTCAGGGGGGCAGAGCCCCCCTGAAGAAATGCAATTTTTGATTTAAAAAGTTACCAGAATAAGTAGCTCATCAGAATTTCAGAACATCAATGTACAACCACTTGTTTAACACTTTTAATTTCTGAAACTTTACGAAGTATTATGCTCATAAATATTTATGTAATTTGAAAACTTTAAAAAGCGATTTGTAGGAAGTTGAATATTATGCAATGAGTGTTAAAAAACAATGACTTGCAAAGATGACGTTGAGGCTCCTGATCTGCAGATTTACTAGTTAAATTATTTTTACACTTTTTTATTTGGCTTAACTTGGTTTTTGCATGTAAGGATAGGATTTGATCTTTCACTCACTTTTAGATAAATTAAGAAATATAAAACTCATGCACAAAGGTATGCTTCTAGTGACAATACAACATTTTAATATTTTTAGAAGTTAATTATAAATTAATACATTAATTTTAACGGGTTTTTCCGTTAGCCCATCACAGTTGATAAATCGTCGAATATTCTTTGTCGTTACAAGTTGTAACAACAGTGGATTTATTATGCTCTAAACTAGCGTCGCCCAAAAAAAGGTCAAATGGCTGTGAAGCTGCAATTAGTTTACACAGTAAAAAGTAGAAAATATAAGTAAAAAATAAAGAGTGTAATATATTTAAAAAATATGCTTGAATAAATTAACGCTCTCATATTAATTGAACAATGATTATACGTTGAAAAATCAATTTAGAAATTCTAAATGATAGTTTAAATAATGCTTTTCTTTTCTTTCCTCTTTTCATATATTAAAATAGAAATAGAGTAAAGATTATATATATTTTTTTTTTTCAAAATAAATTCACGAGCTTACATTTTCTACCAAATGTAAAAAAAGCAGTGAATTGTACATAATCGGGTTCGATAGCCATGCCCAATTATCGTATTATATTGGACATTTTACGGAAAAATCATGAATTGCAATCATAAAATGAGGTGTGATTATTAAGATAAATATTGGATATTTATACAAGAGTGTATTTTTTAAATTTTTGCTTTAATACTTATTTTTAAGTAAGCATATAAAAAATGAATAAAAGGCAATATACTTATAAATTGACTCACGTATGTTGTAGTAATTTGTTTCTGATCTATGAATACGCACTTATTACCGACAGTAGTTACTTTAAAATTTTTATTCCATAAGTCAGTATTAAACAAAGAATTTTTTCTTGTTTTCAGCGTTATTGCTTTTTTTTAAATAAATTTTTAATTGGAAGCAAACATTATTATTTGCGCTGTTTATACAGTAGGCAACAGTTTAAATTAATACCATTTTCTAAAATAAGTAAAAAATATCTCTCGAAAGGCTGAAAATTTAAATTTAAAATAGAAATAAAACCTCAAAAAATGAGTCAAATTAATAAACTGAGTGCAGTCTGCACACCGGGAAATTCTGACGCATAAAATGATCTAAAAATGATTAAATTCCAATGTACAGTTTTTGCTCCTATAAAACTTTTTTAATGGAACGATTTTGTCCAACTTTAACATTAAATGTCTCTTTAAATATTTCTTCGATTTGAAAACTGTCTGCATCAGCGTGTTTATCAAACATTTCTCTATAATTCCACGTATTTTCATATTTTTGTATGCAATATTTTGCCTAATATTAACGAAGAAAGACCTCCGGTCACAAAAAATTCAAAACCGGCGGCGGCTGTGACAGCGGTAGTTACTTTTTTTTAGAATAGAGAGAAACTAGCGTGTTTTGAAAATTTCTCAACAGAAAGCGTTTGCTCCAATTGAATTACTAATATTTTAGAGATGTCTCCATAACCCTTAAAAATAGCTGAAAAATAAAATTAGGGAAAAATATTCGTCACAGTGTTAATAAAAAAATATATTTCTTGAAAAGGTGCGTTTACGCACCTTTGGCCGAAAATGAGTTAAGCAGGAAAAAACAGAGAAATTTTTAACGAAATAAAATGTTTTTGCAAAATTTGAAGATTTTTGTGTCCCGGACGCCCTTAAGGGTTAAATTTCGAAAATAATTAGTTTTCTGTGGTTTATAAAGGAATGCTTTTCGGAATCTTCGACGACTCGGAAGAGGTTTTTTTATATTTTCGGTCTTGATTATAGTACATTTTTGTAGATTAAGAAACATCTGTCTTTTTTCACAAGTTTAGTAAACCATTGTCTGCTTAAAGATTTCTTTCTTTCTACAACATTTGACACCCAGTGTAAATGTGTGGGCTCTCTCCTTATCAAATTCCTTGGGGAATTATTCTGGAGGTTAAACCGAGACTCATCCGTAAAGAGTATTCGATTCCACTAATCTGTGACCTTGGATACAACTGAAATTTTCATGCAAGACCGTAGCTAGAAAAATATTTTGTAGGACGATTTGTAGCACAGAATTTAATTCTTGCTTTATTTTAGATTTACTAGGGGGCGCTGCCCCCTACGAGCTACGCTCGTCAGCCCCCGTTCAGACACCGCAGACTCTAATTTGAGCGTTTTAAAAAATATTTCGGAAGATTGAATTATAAGTTTAAAAACAGTGGCGATCTCCCTATAAACGGGTTTCTATTCATTTCTCTTTGATTGGGGAATTTTAAAGCCAAATCAGCGGCTGTTAAATGATACAATGGCTGTTTCCCTCTTTGATTAAATAAAATCAGTTGACATTTCAAAATAAGCTAATATAAAATGAATTAAATAAACAGTCTTTGCCTCCCGGTATTTTTTAGCAAAGCGAAAAGAAAGTTTTTTTTTTAATGACACTTTAAATGTATCGTTTTTAATCTGACGTAAATTTCACTAAACTTTTCTTTCTCCTTTTACTATTCACGTGAAAATAATTTTGTTAAAAATGAAATATTATTTGCGCTATCCTAATAAAAATAGTTGAAAATATCATTTTAAAATATTACATAAATGTCTCGCGCAATTTTTAAATTTAAACTGTTTTGGAATATTATTTTTTGTTCATTTTACGTAATGTGTAATGTGACGTAAATGTGACGTAATTTCTCCTATTTAAGACTTCTAACGCATGTTAATGGATGTATTATTTTACAACATTCTTTCACTTTTAATATGGTTTTTATGATAATTTTCAATGAGTTCCTGCTTTTTATATTTTCTTGTTTATAATAGTCACGTGTAAAATAAATTTTTAATTTGAAGCAAATATTATTATTTGCGCTGTTTATACAGTTGGCAACAGTTTAAATTAATACCAATTTCTAAAATGTGTAAAAAAATATCTCTCGAAATGCTGAAAATTTGAATTTAAAATAGAAATAAAACCTCAAAAATGAGTCAAATTAATAAACTGAGTGAAGTCTGCACACCGGGAAATTCTGACGCATAAAATGATCTAAAAATGATTAAATTTCGATGTATAGTTTTTGCTCCTATAAAACTTGTTTAATGGAACGATTTTGTCCAACTTTAGCATTAAATATCTCTTTAAATATTTCTTCGATTTGAAAACTGTCTGCATCAGCGTGTTTATCAAACATTTCTCTATAATTCCACGTATTTTCATATTTTTGTATGCAATATTTTGCTTAATATTAACGAAGAAAGTCTTCTGGTCACAAAAAATTCAAAACCGGCGGCGACGGTGACAGCGGTAGTTACTTTTTTTTTAGAATAGAGAGATTTTATACTAACTGAATAGACGCGAGTGTTAATAGTCTTATTAACCTTTTATGTATACTGAATTGTGAATTCATGAAAATTTTATCTTCTAAAGCATTTTTCGTGAATTGTTTAAACTACTTTAGAAGATTTACATAATCATTTAATACATTTTAGAGGAATTTAGAAGGATTAATTAAATTTGAATTCATAGGGATTTTGTGCAATATTTATAACCCAACTCAAATCTTTTATTTTAAATATTTTTCTTGGTATTTTGTAGAATTAGGAAATGTACAAATATAATGTTCTTACAATAGAAATATAGAAATATTTCAGAATTGAAAAATCCAACCCCCCCCCCCCCCCCCCAACGCCAAGAAAGCTGAAAAGATACAAAGGCAAAATAAATCATCCTTTTACAAATATTTTTGTTTTGTTTAACCAATAATGCTTTTGGAAGAAGATAAAGTAATGTATCGATCTGTAACTCATTCTAAATTGTATTACAACTAATCGATGTATTATAAATTTTTTATAACAAGTTATTTTAATGGTACTTATAAGTATTGTCAGTAGATAAAGGGTTAAGCTCAGCTTTATTGTAAATTCAATTAATTAAATTTAATGCATTTACAGTAAGTGCAACAATTACTACTGGAGAATTTTCTGAAAGTTGGCTCTTGCGACAAATAAAGTTTACATTGAATGAATCTTGTGAAATACCGTGCGAATACACAGTATTATTGAATGCTTAACTGTTTTTGTAAACTTTGTTTTTTCTTTGCTGTTTCTCTGTGTTTTTTCTGTGTCGATTGTCGACAGATGTTTGAACTGAGGAAGTGACACGGTGTGTCACGAAACGTCTTTATAATTTATTGTAATTTAAGTACTTTTTATGCAGCCATTTTCTCTGATTGTATATAGAATTCTGGTTTTAAAATTTTGGTCATTAATTACATTTTACATTTTACAGACTTACAATGTTTTCATATTTTAAATTAAAAAACAATCAAAATATTATCTCTTACATATGTGCAGCCTTCTAAAGTGAAACAGAGAACAGCCTCATGCATTTTAATCACTAAATTGTTATGGAAAAAAATAGAAATTCGATTGGAAATTATGTCTTCTTTCAGTTTATGTTTAAAACAGTTAAGCTTAGGGGACCGCCTCCATTTTGAAATTGTAACAAACTGCGACATTATTCAAAATTGAATGGCTATTTTTGTTTTTCTCTGCGACAATTCAACGATTATTTATTTATATTTATTTTTTTACGACAGTGCCTTAATTTGTTAAGTAACATGTTATTCTGGTGATATCTTTCAATTAGTATTATCATTTCCACTGAGAACGAATGCAACAAATAAAGTGTTAATCACTGTACAAAAGTTAAAAGGCAGAAAAAATATCCGTTTCTCGACATAAATATAGATTATATATGCAAATTACGACTCAGATTGCTGAGATTCTTTAGAACGAGGTCGACGTTAAACAACCTTTCCCAAGAAAATTAAATATCTATATCTATAATATATCTATATCTATATCTATAATATGATATCTATAGGCAAGGATTCTAATCTGGAGCCTTGGGTATGGTATCAATGCTGTGCCTCTGAGTAATGGTTTCCATGTATAAAGTGTTTTCATCGGTGAAACTGCGAATTGCAGATCCAATGACACAAATAAGTGAGTGAATTGTGTTAGGCCTGATATCATCCGGTTAACTCAGTGGCAGAGCCTTGGCTGGTTTATCCAAGGAACCAGTTTCCAATCCTGCCCTAATTTTCACTCTGTTGGGAAAAATTGCTCGTCCTTGATCTCCACCTAAGAAATCCTGGTTGAAATTTGCATGTATAATTATTATCGATGGAGTAATGGAATTTTCATTTGTAATGTGTTTTCATCAGGAAATGCTTCGGGGATCGCAGATCTGATGACACTAACACGTGAATGAATTATGCCATGCCTAATATCATTTGGGTGTGGCAGCGCATTGGCGCTTATAACCAAGATCTGGGGTTCTAATCCTGACCTATATACTTTTTCACTCTGTTGAGAAAATTTTTAAAACCTTGACATTCATTTAAATAATCTCAATAATTAAACAAATACTTAGAATAGAAAAAAATATAAGTTATTTTTCTTAAATAGCTACAAAAGAAATATATATATGTCTAAACATACCTTCCTTGTTAATCTCAAATCGAATTCTATGCTTGTGAGAGCAAGAAACAAGAATTATTTTCAAAAATTCTTTGTACAAGACATAAACAATGTAAAATAGTTAGCAAAGTTTATTTTCAAGAAAGAAGTAATAAGATTAAAGCATTTGTGACATCTCCTAGGAAGATATATCCATAAATAAACATTTTCCCCTAAAACTTTATGAAACTTCAAAATGTATAAGAGGGACATGTATTGCGCTGTTTTTTTTTTTTTTTTTTTTTTTTTTTTGTTTTGTTTTGTTGTTGTTGTTGTTGTTGTTGTTTGTTTTTTGCCTCATAGATTCAAAATATTTCTGAAAAAGAAAAAGAAATCTGTCTAAAAATCGATAAATGAAATAGTCGAAATCAATGACGACTCTCATGCAATATTTTTGTTAAACACTTTGCACTTTTAGTTATAAAAGGGACAAAAATTCCGGGTTTTGTTTATTCAAAAAAAAACTTAAATATACAATGATTTTTGCGAGAATTAAATTTTTGTGCTTTTTTTAACAGGTAACTTCTGAATACTTATCGATGACTTCTTGATTATGTTACATCATTATTTGTGTATTTTGGGACGCGTAAGATTTAAATGACTCGGATTTTGTGGGTGCAAAAATTGACAAACTCAATTGTTTCTAAGAAAATCCCTATCTGTATTTGCGTTTGTTTTGTTTCTTTTCTTATCACCTTATTTTACAAAACGAAATGTTCAAAAGAAATGAAAATTAATACCTATGAATGAATGGGGATCCTTTTTGTGATAAATATTCAACTGTGCTGATTAAGTATTATCATATAGACGGTTAGCGAAAATAAATTACCCCTCACTCTAAAAAATATATGTGTAAATTAGTCACTTTTACGTAAGTATAGTTGAGAATTTGTAAAATTACACATTTGTCTTAAAATTTACACACTTATCGTAAATATTTTCCTGTATTTATGTGCGTTTATCGGCTTAATGGAAGTGTGTAATTTGTTATAACTTCATAAACTCAAATAATTGGATGTAGAAAATGTAGAAAATGTAGAAAATTGTACGGATTAACCCGAATTGGCGTGTTATTCTAAATTTACACATTTTGCATATTCCACAAATATCTGTATATTTTCCATATTACGCAGAAATATGTGTAAGAAAAGAATATTACACTGAAATATGTGTAAGAATATTACACAAATACATGCGTAAGAACATAATATTACGCAGAAATATGTGTAAGAATTTTACCCAGCTATATATGTAAGAACAGAATATTACACAGGATTATGCGCAATAGTATTATACAGAAATATGTGTATAAGAACAGAATATTACACAGAAATATGTGTACAAGAACAGAATATTACGCAGAAATATGTGTAATTATGTGCACTCAATTAATATCGATACTTGAAAATTTGGATTGTGTAATCTTAGCTGAATGTTCTAGGTGGTGCTTTGGAAAATTGCAGTTCCTTACACTGTCAGAAAAACTCGTCAATATACATTAAATTATACCTCATTTTTCAACAAATAATTTCCGTACTCCTCGAAAACATGTTTTATCCGTGAATTCTCCCCGAACGTCCAAAAAAGAGGGAGAAATTCCGTTCATTCCTAGCATGCATACGTATTAGGTCTATTAATAATAAATCCGAATTAATTTTAAAAAGAGAAAATCAGAAATTCTATAAATTAAGATTTGTAATTTAATTTAAAAAGACAAACAAGTTTTCGAATTTAAAAATAAATAACAATTACTTTTCTCATTTATTCAAAAGTACTCACAATTTATTTTTTAAAGTTGAATAAAGTTGAATTTATAAAGTTTTTTATAAATAAATATTCGCATTTAAAATATACTTTAAATGAATACATTTAAAAGATACTTTAATTGAAAAATTAAATGGAAAAAAATCGATAATACTCAAAAAAAAAAATCATCGAATAAAAAATAATATTGATATTTTACCTCTAGAAATCTACGTAAAAATGGCTACGTAGTAGCGAACTCGTCTTATAAGGCTAAGATGGCTGGTTCGAATACAGCGTCTGTCACTTTTGCTTTTTCCCTACTTTCTTTAATTGACGGATATTTTACTTCCTGTAACGGAGGGGGAAAACGAATATCCGTGAATTCACGAAAATATGCCGGCAGCACTGCTGCCAGTAGAATTTCCGTGAATTGAAGTAAGTTTTTTTGAGAGTGTAGTTCGTATTCCGTCTCGGTAAGTATTGCTTGTTTACTGTAGATTGAATTAAATAGATAGTTTCTCCTCTTGATGTAAATGCATCTTTGAAAAGTGATGACTGAAATTGTCAGAAAAAACGACAAAATACGGAAATAGTACTGGCGCGCATCACGATTTTACAAAATTTTTATTTTACACTGTATTTATTCAGACTATACAGGTTCTGTTCATAAATTGCGACTATATGATTTTAGGACTTCAAAACAACTTTAACATAGAAATGACATGCAGTAAATATAATTTCAGATAGTCCTGTTTTTTTGTAAATTAAAGTTACACTATTTTGCGTTTTTGAAACAAATCTCCTAGAAAGAGAGCAAACACACCAAGCACATGAGTTTGTTCTTCATGCAGTTTTATCTTGCGACCTGTTATAAGCATTTAGTTCAAAATTTACATCAATCAAACTAGTATAAGGTTAAGCTACGTATACAAACTTGTGTTGTTTTTGCATTTATACATAGAAATGTGTACTTATGGGCAATTCACACATTAAACTGTGTATTTCAGAGTTATTTGATAATTTTTTTACACACTTCAGCAGCTTAACCCCTTCGGGACCGGCGGCTTTTACACAAATTTTATTTGGTTGGCGCCACTTTTTTTTTAAGAAGTTACCTTTACTTAAACATTCACGAAAATGCTCTAATTAAAGAAACTAAATTTTACTTTTCTTTTTTACTGATTCCTGAAACAAATTTTGCATTCTCTTTTTGAGGATGCATATATGCACCCATGATACCGAACGGATTAATGAGTAATCAACAAAATACATAGAACAATGTGTATTTTGAAACTGATACACAAGGCGTGTATTTGGCAATTTACACGCCACTTTACACATATATAGATAAACCGTTTTTGTATCATGAGTATACCTGTTTTAATGTGTAAATTGAAGCATTTATTTTTTAGAGTGTACGGATGAGCATAATGTATTATTTTAATATTCGAATGAATATCAATTAAAACCAAGAATTTTATTGAAAAAGAAAGTTAAGAGTCACTTAATTTAAATCTTTTCTTTTAGAAAATTTCTGGTTATAATTGAATAAAAAGAACACGAAAGTTGGTAATTATGCTTTTTTGCGCATGCCCGAATGACTCATTCAAATATGAAAATATCGGGTCGTTCGGAAAGTCGTGTTCGTTTGGGAAAATCAATTCGTACCGGAAAATTCTTCACAGTAATTATTAGACATTAGATATCGGAATCAATGTCTAATAATTAAATGATAGAATTTTCCGGTACGAATTGATTTTCCCAAACGGACACGACTTTCCGAACGACCCAATAACTCATTATGCCCATCGCTATTATTATCTGTAGCTGCCGAACTTCCGATTTTATTTTTTTTTAATCAAATAAACGTAGTTTGAACCAGAAAAACTATTCAGTGAATTTTTTCTCTTTTATCTGATTATTTAGTATTGTCTTTTATTTAATAAAATGTCTAGTTTTAATTGTTTTGAAAAACAATGGAAGATAGTAGGCATAAGACCTATTAAATCCTTTTCTCGCTCCAAATTTACTCTTATTCCCTACTGAAATTTTGTGAACCTAAACGACGTTATCTTGAAGTAAATTTTGAAAGCTTATGAATAAGCCAAATTTCCCTCTTGCGTCATAGCGTCGTTTTTTTCTGCTAGTAAAAGTTTCTTTTATGCTTATCTTGTCACTCTATTTCATTTTATTTTGAACGGCAGTGTTACATATTTCTTCAGTTTATAAAATCGCTTGGTGGTCTCCAGACGTTTCAATTATCTGATAACTCAGTTTCCAAAAAATAGTATCCCAGTTCTTGAAAAACCGCATTTGAAATGATTATACGTGACAAGACTAAAAGAAAAAGCTGAAATAAGATTTCTATCTGGTTCTATAAATGAATAAATATATATACATATTGTTTTTTGAAGAACAGTTAGCTTTTCTCTTTCACGAAACGGAGATATAAAATTCACTTTAAATTTATTCGCTATTTTATTTCGGATGTAGTAATCTTATATAACATCTGAAAAATTCTCCTTTTTTTTCGGGAAAATATAACATAAAATCTGCCACTAAACTGAAACTCAGCTTGACAAACACAGCGTGTCCCAAAACAAAAAGCTAGTGAAATTTCGAAATTATTACAAAGAAATTCCAAAAACGAATGCATTTTTTATAAATCTAAATTGCAGTATACTTCCCAAATTGCTTATCTCCAACTTTTAAGGGGGCTGGTCAGTCAGCTTCGGAATTCTCCTCCGTAATGTTAAATCTATACACTTTTGATGCATTCGTATATTTGAAATATCTTCTCGGGAAATTTATATTTTTAACATCTTTTTTCTGTGTACTCTTCTTAAAGGGTGTCTCTTTTTTTTTTTTTTAGTTTTCAAGATATTTCTAAAATCTAGGCTGAATTTAATATTTTACGTGGGTGGTTCAATAATTATTGTCCTAATGTATATAAAATATTTGTACTGCGATGGTTGATGTGCAATCTCGAAGCCTAATCTCTTAAATGTCTATATGCTCAATTTCAGAGCCGTAGCTGCTATATTAACATAGTTTTGGTGGGTGGGGCGAAATTTTAAAGGCCTATTTTGGGGGTAGTTTTTAAGAAGGGGGGTGAGGGTGAAATGCTGGTTCGGAGCTTATGAGGCTATATTTGGACAGTGGATGAGATGTGGCTACATAACTATGATACCGAGTCCAAACGACAGTAGTTGCGTCTCATCCACTGTCACAAATCTAGCCTCATAAGCTAAAAATCACCCTTTCACCCTCACTCCTCCCCCCCCCCTTTCACTCCTCTCTCCAAAACTATGTGAATATAGCAGCTACGGTTCTGAAATTGAGCATATAGGCATCTGAGACATTGGGTTTCGATATTCCACAACAACCATCGCAGTACAAATATTTTATATACACTAGGGACAATAATTATTGAACCACCCTCGTATGTGTTAAAAGCGAGCGAACTGCGAGTAAGAAATTACCATTTCTTATAAAATTAAGTCTATACTTTAGAAATATTTCGAGAACTAAGAAAAAAAGGGACATCTTTTAGGAAGTGTACTCAAAAAATAGAAGTTATATATTTTAATTTCCCGAGGCAATATTTTAAATATACGTATTCGATTTTCTTTTTCGAATTATAAATGTTCTCATGCTACCATTATCTAATAAGACACGAACTAGTTCATTATTATCATTTTTAGGATCTTTTATTATAACAGAACAAGTCTGCAAAAATATGTTGCAATGCGTGTTTTCATTCTGTACATTACTAGTGGAATTGTTACCACAATGGGAAACAGATACGGCACTTTCATCAACGTTTATTTTTTAATCATTTCCAAATTGAAAACAAATAGCCCTATTATGTTTCTTACCGCAAATATCGCACATTTTGGTATTTTCACAGTCTTTAATTCTGTGTTTGCACTGTAAACATAAAAAGCATCTTCCCTGCTTTTTTAGTATTTCTTTCTTCTGATCTATGGTTAACTAATTACACACTTCACTATTATGATCAACACTATTACAAAATAAACACGAATTTTTATTTACTGAAGTCATTAATTCAGTAGCTGGAACACTATTTTGTTTATATCCTTATTTATATCCTGTTTATATCCTTATCGTATTATATTGATATCGTGGCTTACATTTCAATTGTTTATCTGTAAATTTTGGTCTATATTCAAATTTATTATCATTGGAAAATGATTTCTTACCATCTAAGTCATAGATAGTCGATACCCGTTCTGTACTTTCAACTTCATTTTTAAGAAAATTCATAAGTTTATCTACAGTGGTGGTCAAAAGTTTCCGGCCAGTTAGTTTCTTTGATTTGTTTAATAGAACGTTTTAGTGAAGAAGAAGTACAATTGCTCCAAAAGTTAGGAATAAGTAAAGTACTTCTGACCACGTGATCATTTTGATTGGATGCTTAAGATACTTGATGCAAAGGGGAGGAATTCGAAATTCGCGCGTGCAAAAGTTTCCGGCCATTCGTCATCCATTAGATTTTGCTATCGCTAAAGTGTTTTTTGGCCATGTTTGTTAATTAATCAACGTGAATAATGCCTTTGAAATTCAAAAATGAAAATTTTAACAATTTATTGTTCCTAAACGAGTGATTTGTTTGTCACTAAAGGGACAATCCTCTCGTGAGATTGTGGCAAAGTTGTCGATCGGAAAATTTGCTGTAAACGATATTTTAAAAAATATATAAAGATGGTCATGGTCTTCGGAACTTGCCACGGTCCGGGGGACTCCGGAAAACGACTATTCTTGTAGACAGATTTATCAGAAGAAAAGCGGTTGATGACCCCCGTAAAAATGCCGCTGCAATTCCACGCGATTTATGGTGTTAAAATATTGCTGAAATAAGTCTGTCTACAGTATCAAGACGCTTATGTGACGTAGAACTTTATGGAACAGTCGGTATTAAAAAACCTTTCATAAATAAAAAAAATTCAGAGGGCCCGACTGGCGTTTGCCAAGGAATACAAAGACTGATCAAGTGAAAACTGGAAAAAAGTACTATTTTCCAATGAATCAACGTTCAATCTTTTTGGTAGAGATAAAAATCATTATAACCGACGACCTAAAAACGAAATATAAGATGCGAGATATATTATTCCCACAATGAAGCACGGCGGAGGACACGTTATGCTGTGGGAAGCATTTTCTGGAAAATGCGGCTGTCCGTTATTTGGAATCTGCGGCAAGATGAATAGTGAAAAGCATAAGGATATCATGCAAGATCATTTACTTCCTTATTGGAGGAAAAATTGTGGTCTCAACTATTTGTTTCATCATGATAACGACCAAAAGCATACATGCAAGATCGACAAGCAGTGGCTTTCGCACAAAAAAAATTCCGCTTTTGAAATGGACAGCCAATCATCCGATTTGAATACAATAGAAAATCTTTGAAACTAACTTGAAAACGCGTGTGGAATTATAAATATTTAAATTCAGCAGCATTTTCACAAAAATTGTAAAAACTGTTGACAAAACGTAACATTGATGATCTACAACCGTTCATTGAATCGATGTCACGTTGCTGCCCTGCAGTACTTATTGTTAAATGTATAAAAAAATACTAATTGTCAATGTTGTTGATCACTGTTATTTTCTGTTATAACACCATTTTTTTCCAAACTTGCAAATGTGGCCGGAAACTTTTGAGAACATGCGTTTTCTTTAACAATTAATTTTGTCAGTTAAATTTATTAATATTTAAGTTTTATTCCATAAATAAGTTCTTAACTGTTATGTCAATAAAGTGTATAAGTATCACTTTGATATTCCTCTTCATATGGATATACTTACAAATTAACCAAAACTTTTATGCTGGCCGGAAACTTTTGACCGCCACTGTATATCCCACAGTTCTCCGTCTTTTAGATTTCTATTAAATTCCAAGGTCAAATCTGGGGATATTAACTTCAGTAAAATTGGGCAAAGTAACCCACTGTATGTATCAGGTTTTACACCTAACGACTCTAAGTTTCGAATTTGCACTAGACATTTATCGTATAAATTTCTTAATCCACCAGTGTCAGAAGTACTTTTCAAACCTTTCATATTTAATAAATTGTTGAAGTGAGCGTGTATGAGCATGTCATGCCTACCATACCTTTGCTTCAAAAGCGATACGGCCACTGCATAATTATTTTCAGTTAATCCAAAACCATTAATCGTGTTTGCAGCTGCTCCTGCAACCAAACTTTTCAAATACGTAAATTTTACGATTTCTGTTAGATTTGGGTTTTTATCTATCGCTAACTCAAACTGGTTCGAAAATTCTAAAAATTTGTCTTGTTCCCCAAAAAATCGGTTTATTTGTAGCTTTGGTAATTTTACTCTTTTTAGGTGCGTTCGTAATTATATAAATACGTAGCACCTATAGTCGTCGTTCAGTCCGTCTGTCTGTCCGTCCGTCCGTCCGCATGTAACAGAGCAAAAACTACCCGACCGAATGATCTGAAATTTTTAATATATAATTACTGCAAAATTTTGTCGAGCCATTTCCAATTTTATGAAAATCGGATGTATAGTTTAATTACAGGGACAGTCAAAAGTTTTTCTTTACATTACGGCCAATGGGAAAAATTATTGCAAGTGAATTTTAATGATGTTACAGACTCCCGAATGGTCTGAAATTTTTAATATATAATTGCTGCAAAATTTTGTCGAGCCATTTCCAATTTTATGGAAATCGGATGTATAGTTTAATTACAGGGACACCCAAAAGTTTTCCGTTACATTATGGCCAATGGGAAAAAATTATTGCAAATGCATTTTAATGATTTTACAGACTTCCGAATGGTCTGAAATTTTAAATATATAATTGCTGCAAAATTTTGTCGAGCCATTTCAAATTTTATGAAAATCGAATGTATAGTTTAATTACAGGGACAGTCAAATTTTTCCGTTACATTACGGTGAATGGGGAAAAAATTATTGTAAGTGCATTTTAATGATGTTACAGACTATGCACTTATAAAGCGCAAAAAATATACATTCAGTACAATATGGGGTGCAAAAAATAATTATAAAACTAGTTATAGTACGAACGCACCTCATTTGCCACGTTTGACGAGCAATTTCCAACTTGTTAGTTCAGTAGCAGCATGACATGTTCGCAATGAATCAATGTTATTACTATGTGTAATATCTGCATTAGAAGATAAACTTTCAATTTAAAGTTTAATTTATTTCTGTAACTTATTATTTTCTGGTCATATTCATCAAAATTCAATATTTCATTTTCGACAGTTTTAGCATTTATTAGGCTTAAAATGTTATTATCATGATCCTTAATAGTCTTACATTTAACGTTTAATTTATCGACTAATTCTTCTAAATGTTCTAAAGAATATTCATTACTAGCTAAATACTGTTCAATTTCTTTAAATAATTTATTTAATAACGTTCGATGCGTATCACGCATCTTTCGCTCTTTATTTTCGTTCATTTTCAAAAAATAAAATATAATAACAAAAATCAGCACTCACCAGTTCCAAATCGAAACAAAACAAAAATATTACGCAGTAATTCTTTTCACATCTAGACTTGGCGGCGCAATGCACCACAAATATTCGATTTTCTTTTCTACTTAATCTAAACATTCATTTCAAAATAAAGCTAGCATCAAGGTGATTCAGTGTAACTTATTTCTACGAATAATCAACATTCTTTAAGGCACAAAACAAACATTTAATTACAAAACGGAACATAAAAATCTATTAACTGACATTCGACATGTTACATCTAAAGAATTTAACATCAACAAAAAATTAATTCGTTTCAGTTCAAAAGTAGACAGTTCTAATAGAGCATGCACTGGCTAATTAGCTGTTAGAAAATTAGCCGGTACATCCCGCCCGACGTTGGACGGTTCTCCAACATCATCATAAAATGGCAAAGGTATTACTTTGGGGATATTTCGACGTAACATACCTGTAGAGGTCTTGAGATAATTACACGGACATGTCCATCATCACCTTTATAAGTTTTCAGGATCCTAGCTAGTTTCCAGTGACAAACTTGTCATTTCCTTCCTTCAATAACACAAGCTGTCCAACTTTAAGATTTGGCGAGGACTTTTTCCATTTACTGCGGACTTCAGCTCATTTAAGTATTCTCGGCTCCAGCGGATTCAGAATTGCATTTTTAATCTTGGAACTAGTGTCCACCTAGAATTATTTTGCCAAAATTCAAAGAGAGAGTGGTAAAAAAAAAAACATACTTTTAATTAGAGATCGATCGAAAATTCGTTTTCGTTTTCGGCGCAAAATCTGGGTTTCACCCAAAATTCGTTTTCGGCAAAATTGCTGCCGAATATTCGGCCGGACCGAAACTTTCTGTATTCCAAAAATCACGTTTCTTGCTTCGGAAATTTTCAACATTACCCATTGATTTGAGCTCTATTGGCTCAAATGAGACACTCTTTATTGATTGCTATGAGCTTCACTGTTTATAATTATCAGTCATTACTAACTCAAGACGTGAGTGCAAATTATAAAACAAGCAATGCATATATGACTAAACTCTGAAGACGCTTTTCACGTGCTCATTAAAAGCTTCAGACTTGACAGTAATAGAAAATTTTTAGTTTGAAACCGCAGAAGTGTCCCGAATACACTTTGAGAAAGTTCTAGTATAACAGATGAACATTTAGAAAAATCATTATAACAGATAAATCGAGGTATGTATACCTAAAACATTTTTTAATTAGACGATATATTCGTATAATTAAAAATCATTCTGTACCGTGATGAATTAATTACATTTTATTTTATATGGAAATAAAAAGTTTTGGTCAGAGGTACAGAGAGCCAACTTGTGCTTCTTGACGTATAATTAATTAATAATTATGTATATGTATGTATGTACTAATTAATTTTTAAAAATTTTGACATTTTCGTTTTCGGCCGAAAATAGGAAGATTACCGTAATTCGGTTTTGATTTCAGTCTTAAAAACCTGTTTCGGTCGATCGTTACTTTTAATTTACATATTATTGTAATTAAAATTACACTTTATTGTAAGAATTCTGACACTTAAGAGGAAATGACTCATTTAACTTTTATTTTTCTTGTCTCATTTTCTAACAGATCTCCCCAATTTAAATAACAATGCATTTGCCACATTAAAGTATTTGCCTCAAAGTTAAAAACTGACTTTGAAACTGCTTAAACTGCTTTAAACTATTTCATGGAAACTGCCCAATTTCAAATTAAGTTTTAAAAGTTCGTTGGACAAAAAGAAACAGTGATAAAAGTTGCGAAAAACATTTCCTTTTGCGGGTCATGCGTCAGAGAAGTTTATGAGAAATGGTGAAAAAAAACACAAAGGTTTTCTCGCAGAAGGAAATTACTTCAATTTTAAGGATTTGAAAGAGAAATACGTGAAACCTTTCAGAATGAATGGAAGGACAATTTCTCCCAGTGAGGAAATTGGAAAAATAAATGTAAAATGCTTAACTGTGCGAATTGGAAAAAGGTAGTTTGTAAAGTGATGCTTTATAAATCATATTTCAAATTCTGTATCTATTTGTAATAAATACTATTGGTAATTCAAAATACCGGACATCCTAAATAGCCCAGTGGTAGGGGAGCAAAAAAAGGCCCAATTCGGAAATAATTAGAGGAAAGCTGGAAATTGTTTTAATCCCTTCAGTTTATGTCTAGAATGAATATGCTACGTTTTCCCTCTCGTACTAGGTGAGCGTTAGGAATTAAACATTGATTTATAGTCAAAAAACACGTTTTTTTTTTAAATACCATATCACTAACTTTTTCAAAAACATTGTCAGTACAAATGTTGTAGAGCTTAAAATTCTGAATAAAATGAGTAGACTTAATACTTTTGTTGAATATTAAGGTCACAATTCTACTTTAAAGTTTTAGCACCGTGGTCAGAGGGTTGAACTCAGAATTAATTAGGGGTACAGGGCTGCACAAAAGTTCTCAAGTACATTTCCGTTTATTCACGGAAATGGCTGAATGGCTTAACTGTGCTATAAGTTTTACTGAACTAACTTTTAGCATACTATGTAGTAGTGTATACATGCAAATCCATAGCTTGGTTTAATATTTTATATGTTAAAAGCTGACGAAGTGTAAGTAAGATTTTTACACTTCACATTATAATAAATATACATTTTATAAATATTTTGACAACTAAGAAAAAAAAGAGACATCATTTAAGAAGAGCACAAAGAAAAAAGAAATTAAAATATTAATTTACTAAGTAGATATTTTAAAATACTAACACATCACATGCCCATAAACATTACCGAAGGGAATTTGGAAGTTGAGTAACTAGCAACCTTAAATATTTACTGTTTATGAGAGAAAAGTAATTGTTGATAGATTGTTTTATTTACTAGTAATGTTGAATTAAATGTATTTAGTTTTACTATATATAAAATTTATTATTTATATTTAATATACTTTAATAATTATTATTATCTTTATATTACACTAGGGGCTCTGCCCCCTGCAAGCTACGCTCGCCAATCCCCGTTCAGACACCTCAGAATCTAAAAACACGCTAATCTGATGGGTTTTAATAATATTAGAGAAGATTGAATTATACTGAAAAAAGCTGTGCAGATCTCCCTGTAAACGGGTTTCCATTCAATTCCCTTTGATTGCAAAAATTTAAGGGCGAATCAGTTGCTGTTAAGACATCCAATGGTTGTTTTCGTTTTTGATTAAAGAGGATCAGTCAAACATTTGAAAAGAAGCTCAAATAAAATAAATTAAGTATACAGAGTCTTTGTCTCCCGGTATTTTAAAACAATCTCTATAACAATAACCTAAGTCAGGTGACTATCATCAACGGTTCCACGCAGACCACTTCGCTTTTTATGCTCTAGGTGCCATTTTGGTACTTTAATGTTAGCCAGGCACAGGTGATAAGTCGCCAAAAATTATTCTATCGCCACCATTTCATCTATATTATAATAGTTCAAGTCATCAACTGCCATAAACAAATGCGGTCTGAACCCTTCGTCGTTCATATGAAAGTTTGGTACAGATGTCATATACGTCCCATATTAGCGCGATTTTTTAACGACGCCAATTTGGGGAACGCATCAACAGCATAAACAACAACATCCGGCTTACCATATCAAACAAAATAACGATACTTTGGCGCCAGTTAAGTGCCCGTTCCGTAAATGGCATTGGCATCAGAAAAAAATCGCGCCAATATAGGACCGTAAGTTTTCCATTTTGATTTAAAAAAAAAAAAAAAAAATTTCGAATAAAACTACATAAAATTTGCCTTGGTTGCAAAGAATTCTTGGTACAGTTACGCTAGCCGGATGCAAATCTCGCCAATAGCTTTGTTTCAATTCGCCAGTTAGCATTTTTTTTTTTCGAGTTGTAATATTTGGCCAGATGTCATATACGCACAGCAGGTTTGGCGTGATATTTTTTTTTTTTTTTTTTTTTTTTTTTTTTTTTACGAAAATTTCGCGAAAACCTCGTTTTCAAATACCAGTTACATATGCATTTTTGGTATTACTTATTTATCCCGTCGACCAAAAATCTATCGCCAAACTATAAGATTAAATGCCAATAATGGTTGATCGTAATGTCACATTCACTTGACTTTAACCAAGTTACACGTGTTTACGTCATCAAGTGATTTTTATTTCGACTTTTTATTTGTATATTTATTAATGTTATACTAATTTATTCGTTCTTTCGTTATTTAAAATAAAAATTATGTCAATTTGTATAATTTGGCGATTTATATAATTTGGCGAAATTGGTCGACGGAATAACTAAGTAGTACCGTATTTTTTAATTATTTTCTAAAGGAAATATAAAAAAATAATTAATAATTATAGAACAAAATAATTTATATAATTTATAAAAAGAAATAAAAGTAAATAAACATTTATTATCAAATAAACAACAATAGCCTGGTTACCATGTCAACCTTTTCTGAAATATGAAAAAAATATATATCTGTTTGATTAAAATTTGAGTTGCCATCATTAAAAAAAAGTATATAAAATTAGAAAAAAATTAATATTTCGAAAACTAATTAGAATTTAAAAATTCTAATACCAGTTTTGAGATCTGCTGATCAATGCTGATTTTGGTGTTAATTTCAACGCAAAGTATTCCATATTTTAGGAGAAATCGCTTGAAGCATAATCAGTTGTTTAATCAGTCGATTCATATATCCGTTTCATAAATTCGTTTCATATATCCGTTTCATAAATATGTTTCATTAGGATTTTATAGATATAGGGTAGATTTAATAAACATTATTGACATTTGATAAAGTTACATTTAATAATAAATTTAGTAAAGCGGAATCTCTACAGTATATATACGCTAGTTTTATAGTGTATTTAATAGATTACCAGCGTCAATCTGATTCTTCAGAACTCAGTTTTTCTTCTTTTTCATCGCTCTCTTCTTGGCTTTTATCAGGACTATACCATCAGACCTAGCTGGAAGAAGAAGTTGTAGGGTCTTGCTACTGTATGGCTTGCTCTTTGTCTAGAGCAGCTTATGAAAGTATCACTGCTTAAAAGAAGCCAATTTGGGACATCTCTGTTGCAAACTTCTCTATTGCACTTTCTTGAGTACTTTGTACGGTACTATCTAAAGTGTTTGTTTCTAGCATCGGCAGCTTCTTTTGATTGTTCCATTGGCTAATGGGTACGACTGCTTTCTTAATTACAGTGGTACCATGAATCAAAACATTGTGCATTATAGGAATCATAGGGTGCCAATTATAAAGGTTCACATACAGTCTTACTGTTTCATCAGCACATGTTTGGAACTTTTTTCGTCAATGCGATGCCCTCTTGTTATGACTTCCAATATTACTTACAACCTTTTAATCATTTCTGCGTTTACTCCAGACATCTTTAATTCCCTCCTTTCTTCCGTTATTTTACACCTATGAGCCCCCGAAACTAATTAGGGAACATTTTTTTTTTCAATAAATAACACCATTAATTCAATTTGAAGGCAATCGGATATTTCTATCAAGAGATATCGAGTTGCTTGCGTATGTATGTAACTACATACGGACGTATGTATGTACATACATACATACACAAAGAATCTGTAGTGCAAAAACTCTCTGGTAATATCCTGTGAGTTAAAAACCTGCTATACGACAGTAAATATATAGGGTAGACTGGGGCACGTTTACGCATGGGGTATGTTTACGCAGTGCACTTTTCTCGAAACGAGTTATAACTGGCGCGACACCAGTCATGACATATTGTTAGTGCTCCCAAGTGGGTATTTTCACATGTTTTTGAGCTTCAGTCGAGCCTCGGTCTAGCATGAGGATAGGATAATCTGTTTTTGTCAAGGTGGATAAATTTTGTGTTGAACTTATTGAAATTTATTGTGAACTAATAATACTTAGTTAGAGATAAACAAATATGTGAACATTAGCCGAATTTTTTCCTTTTTTGAGAACTGTATTTGTATGAACAGAAATGTTATTAATTTTCGTTGCACGTTAAAAATAAATCCAAACATGGCGGTGGGGCACCTTTACGCACGTTCAAAATGAAGAAATTACGTAAAAATTTACTAGTTTCTATGGAAGCAGAACAAGAAGACAGCAAAGGAAAAAGTATGAAACCAAAAACTGCAAAAGGAAAAAAGTTTGTATACTCTAGAATAAAGAAAATAGGGAATGAATCTGATGACGAAGATGAAAACTGTGTATGCTGTGATGTCTTCACTCCAATAGCAACCACTGCAGCTAATATAAATGTTGAATTAATACGCAATTCAATATCTCAACGGAACAATTTTAATAAAACAACACTATTTACATATGTACACGGAAAATATCTATACAGATTTCTTCACTGGAGTTTATAAGCCACATTCCAGACTTATTTTTAAAATCACCATCACCACGTTCTTAAAACAATAACATAAACATTCGGCTCACACAGAGCTCCTTAGCTCGCGACATATCTCGTCGCTATTCCCGCCGTATCTGACTTCATTTCTTTTCCTTTTCACTCTCTCCGCCGGCACATGAGACCTCCTACCGGGAATCTGATGAATCTCGTTTTCCCCGTCGACATTCGATGAAAGAAAAAACTGCTACTTCGCCGGACGATGAATTCGATCAACTCGCTTTTTTCCTCTCGACATTCGATGAAAGAAAGAACTTTTACTTCGCCGGACGCTATTACAGCTCCTTCCCCCTAAAAAATTTTCATACGGTTCTTACACCTATGAAAATGTAGAGCTAAAACACGGCACTGAGCCCCTTATTCCCAAACACTAAATCTGAGAGGTCACAACACCTAAGCACATGATATCTAATACATTAATAGCTTTATACACTTTATTCCCAAACACTAAATCTGAGAGGTCACAACACCTAAGCACATGAAAATCTAATACATTAATAACTTTAAACACTTTAAAATTTCTATGCAAGAGGTTCATACTACGCATGCGTACTCAGTTTTAATATACTTCTCATCATCCTAGATTTTACTTTGAAATTCTAAATTTAAATAATGAAAACCAATTTCACTAAAAAAGATGTGATATTCATCTGAGTTCAATCAAATGACATAGTGCGATGCTTGAACAAGTGATATAAAGGAAATTCTATACAATACTGAATGATGCACAAAATATAAGGGACATTCAAATGAAACCCGGTCACTACTGCAAAGTAACGATTTTATTAACACACACAAATGTAATTATACACAGTACACAAACTCAAAAATAGTCGACAAAACTTTTGGCACATTTATCCCATTGCTACACTAGCCTTTCGATTAGAAAGTTCAAGTGTTGAGGCAATATGGTGTGAGTGGTGCACACGCTAATACCCAGTAACTGGTGGATCTCGTCCACAGTTATTCTGCAGTTGGCCAAGGCTAAATCATTCACTTCAGCAATCATTTCCGGTGTGATGACACGATGAGCCTCCCTAGGACGAGCATCGTCTTCCAGTAACTCGCGCCCGTCAAGGAATCTTTTGCGCTATTCCACAACCGTTGAACGACGCAGACTGTACTCACCGTACACAGCTTTCATCCGTCGATACAGTTCACGGCCTCCAACTCCTTCCGCCGCTGAAAATCGAATCACTCCTCGTTGTTCCTGCTTACTCTCCTGTATGTTCAGTAGTGGACGATAACTTGTGTGACTACCTTCTCTTCGGCGTGCAACCACACTGTCGCTATGCAACGTGAAGCGTTGCGCATGCGTCAGTCTCTCTACCAATAGAAGGTGCCGCCGTACACGCAGTTACGTGGCGCCCCCTTACGTCTAATGCAAAGTTAAACGCACTGACCGGGCTTCAGTTGAATGCCCCTAGTATAAATAATTACAAAAAAAAAATCAATATACGTAGATGAGTGAAACCCATGACTGAAATTTAATATTTACAGAACGCCACTACTCAGTTCTACTCAAAAAAATTCGCTACTTGTGTCACACTTTTTAAATAAATTTAACTTTTTCCGAATATCAAATAAAATATACAAAATGTATGCAAAACGCATGGCGTAATTAATTATTCATATATATATATATATATATATATATATATATATATATAAATTTATTTTGAAAAATACTGTTATTTTACAAGCTGTTTTACTATACAGGAAATTAAAATAGAAGAAAAAATTAGAATTGCCTGATCCCCCCACTCCACCACAAAGAAGATTATTTCGCCAATTATTTTATTTCTTTTTTACGAACATATTTACATTTACTACGTATAATAAAAACTTGACATTTCTATTTTCAAAAGATCTTGGATTATTGCATATTAAAATTAATTTTAAATGCTCTGAAAATTCAAACATTGTTTAATTTGTTATACTCCCAGTATTAGTATAATTATTGTCATATTTGACAAAAAAGTAGCTTTACAAAACTTAAAACTTGAACTAATTTGAAACATATTGAAAAAAAAAGTTAAATGCATCAAAAAAATTTTGAAACAAGAAATTTTAATTAGAACCATGCTTATAAAAATATTATGTCATATAAATGTATAAGAACGGAAAAGACACCTGCTCCTGTTCTGTGCCTTGATAAACAAAAGAGCGCGAAAAAACCGCAGACGATAAAAACTATTAAAGACAACATATTGCGTTTAGTCTTTGGAACAGGCTGAGATAGTTTTTTGCTGGACAATAGGTAGTGTTGTGAACGTGCAGTCTGTCAGATATAAATATTTAACCTAAAAAATTCATAGGAATAATCATTCCAAGGTATCACTTTAGACGAAAGTATTTGTCCGAGATAATTACACTAGCTTTGGTGTGGTTTAAAATGATTCCCATCATTGCTATGGTATTTATTGTTGGACATATTTTGTACTTCAAAAAATTTTTCTTTCTAAAACATGGATTACATCAGAATATAAAGAACGACGTTAAGGGGAAAAAAAGGTATGAAAAAATATTTTACTCCAGAGTTTGCTTTTCTTTTAATTATAAAGATTTTAGTATTTTCTTATAAACATTTCATGAACCTAATCAAGTTTAGTAGATTTATTATTTAATTTATTGAAATAAATAACTGCCTATCAACAATTTTAATCACATGATTAAAATCAATTATATAAATTTATTTTAATCAGATTTGTTTTCTTTTAAAATATTATAGGTTAAAATCACATGTTTTCTCAAACGTTAAAATGACGTAGAAAAATATTATAATCGAAGTTTAACATAATTTGTCATATCTCAATAATAGTTGAGATTGTAATAATAATAGCTGTATTAATAGATGGCAGCACCATACACGGACAGTCTGGAATTGTAAGGCTTTGCACGTAGCCAAGAATATTTCTGCGCATTTGTACGATGTGTTTTGTTCTGAGAGCTGCGCTTAGCAGCTGCTGTAAATAATGTATATAATAAACTATAAGTAGTATTATAGTTATGCATTCTTCCTTAGTTAAGAATAATTAGTTAATAATAAGAGATCGGCGTTGTAAAAGTGGCGACGAAATGGGAAATTAACCCAAAGTGAAATGTTGTGAAAAAAAAATTTTTTTTTTTTCGAAAGAGAAAAAGAAGTGGCACGGAAAATGGCAGATAAAGAAATAATTTCTCTGGGTCGCTTGGAAGAATATAATGTAAATGTTCCTTGGACTATTTACGTCGAGAAAATTCATTTTTATTTCTCAGCAAATAGCATCAAAAATGATGAGATGAAAAAGAACATATTATTAAGTTCTGTGGGAACAACAACGTTTGCTATTTTACTTGATATAATTGTTCCGAATACGCTGAAAGAAATCAGTTACGAGGATCTTTTAAAGAAAGCTAAGGATAATTTTTCACCATGCCCTAGTGAAATTGTGGAACGATTTAAGTTCCAGAAACGACTAAGGAAGCAAGGAGAAAATATAGCCGAGTTCGTACGAGATTTACGTCGTTTATCCGAACATTGCAACTTCGGAAATACGCTTAATGACCGCATCCGTGATCAGTTGGTATTTGGGATCCAGGATGAGAAGATACAGCAAAAATTACTGGATTCTAGAGACTTAACGTTCCAAACAGCGATGGAAATAGCTGAGTCATTTGAGATAGCTGAGGCCGGAGTGAAATCCCTACACATCGGAGATAGCACAACTGTCAATCAAGTGCGTGTTCCGAAAGGAGAGAAATCGAAAGTAGAGAAGTATACTCATGCACCTAAGCCTAAAGAAGATAAATTCGCGCCTGAGAAACCGTGTTATAGATGTTCTAAAAATCATAACCCCAAGTTATGCCCTTTTAAATCTGGAGAATGTCATTTCTGCCATCGAATGGGGCATTTAAAAATTTGTTGTCGTAACAGGAACTTTGGAATGAAAAGTGAGAAACCTTTTAAGAACAGAAAAATTAAAACTGTTCAGGAAGAATATTGTTTAAATTTTATGGACGACAACTCCAATAAGGTGTCATGGATTAAATCGGTTAAAATAAATGGTGTAAATATACAATTTGAAATCGATAGTGGTGCGGCTCATACCATTGTAAGTAAAAGTGTTGCTCATAAATTGTTCTCAGGTAAGCTGCCTTTAATTAAATCTAATATTAAGCTGCAAACTTATACTAAAGATTCCTTAACTGTTTTGGGGGAATTAAAAGTAAATGCTGTTGTTAATGATTATTGTATTCCTGATTTAAGAATATTAGTAATTAAAGAGGAGGGTCCGAGTCTAATCGGAAAAACTTGGTTAAAAGCATCAAAATTATTTTGGCCTAATGTAAATATGATTAAAAGCATTGCGAAAGATGATTTAATTACTATCTACACTATCCTCTTCCTAGAATGGAAGAATTACTTTCTAAATTATCAGGTGGTAAATTTTTTACTGTTTTTGATTTAAAAGATGCATATTTACAACAACCTGTAGATAATGAAAGTAGTAGAATTTTGACTATAAATACTCATAAAGGTTTCTTTAATGTGTTACGATTAGCATTTGGGGTAAAATGTGCTCCTGGAATGTTCCAAAGAAAAATTGAACATATTTAAAAAAAATTTGAATATGTTGGTGTATTTTTAGATGATGTTATCATTAGTGCTGGTAATGAATCAGATCATTCTGAAAGAGTTGAAAGTGTTCTGAAATGCTTTTCTGAGCATGGTATAAGATTAAATAAGGAAAAATTAAAATTTATGGTTTCGGAAGTTTCTTATTTAGGTCATAAAATATAACAGGAAGGAATTAGACCTATTCCAGAAAAAGTTAATGCTATTTTGAATGCTCCTATTCCAAATAATGTGTCACAATTGCGTTCATTTTTAGGCTTAATTTCTTATTATAGAAACTTCCTGCCTAATATTTCAGATGTTTTAGAACCTTTACATAGATTATTAGATAATAATGTAAAGTGGACATGGTCGGAAAAGCATGAAAAAGCGTTTCAAAAAGTGAAACAATTATTATGTAGATCTCCTGTTTTAGAATTATATGATGTAAATAAAGATATAGTTTTAAACTGTGATGCTTCTGAATATGGTATAGGGTCAGTTTTAAGCCACATTGTTGAGGGTAAAGAGAAACCTATTGCTTATGCTTCTAGAACTTTAAATAAAACTGAAAGAAATTATGCTATGATTAATAAAGAAACTTTATCTGTAATGTTTAGTGTCACTAAATTTCATCAATATTAAGCTGGAAAAAAATTTTAAATTATAACAGATCATAAACCTTTAATTAGATTATTTGATCCTGTTAAAAAGGTACCTGATACATTATCACCTAGAATGCTGAGATGGTCATTAATGTTAGCTGGGTATGATTATACAATTGAGTATCGCGGGGGTAAAAATAATAAAAATGCTGACGCATTAAGTAGATTACCTCTCCCAGAAACTGTAAATATAGTGAGTAATCCTGCGGAAATAATGTTTGTTTCAAATAATGATAATTGGCCTATTACTTCTAAAACTATTGCAAAGTGGACAACTGAAAATCCTGTAACTAAACAAATTTTAGAGTGGGTGTTACATGGGTGGCCGCGAAAGGTAAAACCAGAAGAATATCAACCATATTTTCGTAGAAGGGAAGAAATTTCCTGTCTAGAAAATTGTCTATTGTGGGGACATACAGTGATGGTACCAGAGGAAGGTCGTGAATATATATTAAAATTACTGCATTCCGTTCATCAGGGTATATCAAGCATGAAAGCGAAAGCTAGGGGATTTGGGGTTTGGTGGCCAAATATGGATAAAGAAATTGAACAAATGGTAAATTCTTGTAATAGATGCCAGATGTTTGCGAGGGATTGTCCCAAAATGGAACCCTTGAAATGGAAATCTGAACTGCCCTGGGAAAGGATCCATATCGATCATGCCGGTCCTTTTGAAGGTAAAATGTTTTTAATAGTAGTCGATTCTTATACTAAATGGTTGGAGGTAGAAGTAGTACCCAGGTCTGATAGTAAAACTACAATTAAGGTATTAAGGAGAATTTTTGCCACATTTGGATTACCTGTTGAATTGTTCAGTGATAATGGTCCCGCGTTCACAAGTGATGAATTTGAGGAATTTCTTAAAAATAATGGAATTAAGCATACGCCTGTTCCACCTTATCATCCGTCTTCGAACGGACAAGCGGAAAGATATGTGCAAACTGTGAAAAATTGCCTTAAAAAGCTAGATAAAAGTGACGTAACATTGTCAATTTCACTATTTTTGTTAGAAAATCATTCCACTCCTCATTCGGTGACTGGTAAAACTCCTGCTGAATTAATGTTTGGAAGGCCAGTTCGAACAGCCCTTCACTTGGTATTACCATCAAAACCTAAAATACAGCAACCCCTGCACAAATATAAGCTTCATGATTTAGTTTTTGTTAAAAATTTTGGAAAAGGGGAGAAATGGGTAAAAGGAAAAATTATGAAATTATTGGGGAGTAGATGGGTTTTAGTAAATAGATGTGATAGAGTAATGTGTAAACGTCACGTTGATCAGTTGAGACGTAATAAAGAGATAAGTGATGAAATACCAGAGAGAGTTGTAGAGATAAATCGAAATGATAAACTAATGTCAGACAAAGTTGAAAATATGGGACATAGTGGTAAAAATTACAGTAATTATGATAGGTATGAAAGGGTTAACCAAAACCGTTTTTCAGGAATTAATGGAAAAAATAAAAGAACAGCTTAATAATGATGATACTATAGAACCAAGCCAATCTCAGCCTTCGCATGATATTGTGGCAGGTACAGTTGTAAATAATAAAAATGATGTTACGACAGATAAAACTGTAAAAGACAATTTGACTAAAAACAATGACGAGGACTGTCAGACAAGTGCTCCAGTTCGAAGAAGTCATAGAACAAGATTGCCTGTAGTTCGTTTGAACTATGAGGGGAGGAGTGTCATATTTCAATAATAGTTGAGATCTGTATTAATAGATGGCAGCACCATACACGGACAGTCTGGAATTGTAAGGCTTTGCACGTAGCCAAGAATATTTCTGCGCATTTGTACGATGTGTTTTGTTCTGAGAGCTGCGCTTAGCAGCTACTGTAAATAATGTATATAATAAACTATAAGTAGTATTATAGTTATGCATTCTTCCTTAGTTAAGAGTAATTAGTTAATAATAAGAGATCGGCGTTATAAAATAATTAGCAAATATTTAAATGTATTTAACGTACTAAATAAAAAGGCCTTTTTATAGAATAAAATTTTTTGATGATCTGAAACAATTTGCGTTGCACATTTTTATTTAAAAATTAATATCTGTTCAGAATATATATTTAGAAAAAATAAGATTTTTTTTACATAATGTAGAAGTACTATTTAAAGGATATCATGCATATGTAGCATTAAGGTGGAAAAATCAGTGTCAGTGAGTATTATCCGATGTGAGAAAAGTTATAAAAATTTATAAAGAGATATCCTTAGCTGGTAAGAACTTTTCTGTTAAACATTATGACAGAAAAGTTTTCAAAGTAAACCGGTGTTTAAATTTGTTGACAAATATAGAAATTATGCGACTCAGTGAGAATTTAAATATGGTTTTATTGAAAGATTTTAATTATTAAAAAGCATATCCATGTACTTGAATGAATGAAGCTAAAATGTAAAATATATTTCATTATTTATTTTTTTTTATTCTGGATGTTTTTAATAATTTATTTCCTGAATGATTTTATACTCATAAACTTCAAAATATCTATACTATATACTCTATTAGAAAACAGACTGATAAAAGTGGGCTTGTTATTTATAATTATCATCTAATCCTGTAAATAATAATAATAATGAACCAATGTGTGTTTCTATTTTGTGCTTATGGTTTGAATTTTTATACTTTATTCACAATAAAATGGCTAACTATTTTATATTATTTTAATTATTTTTTTATTTTTACTGTGTCATTTAAAAGTAAATATGATTACCTGCATTTGTAACAGACTGTATATATAAAATTTTCACAGCACGTTATTCTAAAACCTTTATAGTAAATTAAAAACTTCATCAAAAACTGTACATAAATAAAACACATTTAATAAACATGTAATCGAACTGCTCGCTTAAACTACTAAAACTATTAGAATAATAATTAAAAAAACTGCTATTGGTAGTAAAATCTTTGAAGACTTCTTCGACTATTAACTCTTGGAATGTTGCTAATATGAAAGTATCGCTATTGAATTTCAAAATTTTATTTGAATACATAATTGATATTTTTCATATAAAAATGCTTTTTGTTGTTACTAGTCAAACGTATTAATTGTAAATATATAATGGAGATTTCAATAATTAAAAAATGTTTTTCTCCTGTATTCTATAATCCGAGAAGTTGTACTATTCTTAATACTATCAGAGATGGCCTTTGCAACAGACATCCGGCCAGATAGATCCTCGGCAAATTGTAGAAAAAGTTTCGCATTAGACTCCGAATAGAGTAGCTGCGGTGCATAAACATTTAATGATCGTTGTTTCCTAAAAATCATAGGAAGTAAGAGTTGTTATTACTGTTACTATATAATTTCATAAATAAAAATGTAATTTTGGCAATCAATTTTTAAAGTTATTTTTGAATAACCAAAAGATGTTTTTAAATATGTGTTTTACAGCAGGCAGACTTTGATATAAAATGAATTAACCTTTTGTATCACCTCATCGTTATGCATATTCGCAACATACCCCAAAGTTAAGGTGAGTTATACATAGAGTGTAAAAAAATCATGATTAAAAAATCGGATTTTTTTATTTAAATCAGATTTTTTAAAATTTAAATCGGATTTTTATGATTTTTTCCCCTGCATTAAAACGCGGATTAGCTTTCAATACTTTTAGGTTTCTAATACAATTAAACCTATAATCGATAAGATAATCTATGTTTTAAGCTTTAATTATAATTATTAGTTAGTGTAATTAGAGTGTTTGTAAAACACCATTCATTTTCATTAGTAGTATGCAATAATATTACATACATTGATATTTTGTAATAATTATCTAAAACTGTATTAAATACTATTGATATTTGCAGTTATTAAAATTATTAATCTCTGCACTTAATATCAAATTGTTGACAATGTTTGAAATTAATCATTTTTCCAACAATTAACTCTCTAATTAGGAAAAAATAATTTTTTTATGTTTTAATTCCTAAAATGATAATTTAATATTCATAGAAAAAAGAGGTGCTAGTTCAGTAAAAACAGAGCATTACTTCATGAGTAAATGTATTAGTAATGTGTTTAGTAATGCTGTAAGGAAAAATTATATAATTTGTTAATATGATAAATAAAGTGACATTAATTTTTAAGGATTTTATGAATTACACATTGAAAAGTACAATTAAATAACGACATGATTTAACAATATCTTGTGTCTTCTAAAGAAATAAAGTTCTATACTTTTTGCAAGGTCTTGGGCACACTGATTTACCAAATACTGTGTTATGGGGAAGTTTTTTATAAGAAATCTCTGATTGTAACTAAAGGGGAATTTCAGTTTTTTTTAAAGGAGTATTTCGCCAATTTTAAAAAGAGCAGGGTGGTAAAACTTTAAAAAATTACCTAGAGGAAACAGTAAGTAATTGTAGAATTAATAAAAACTGCAAATAAATAAATTTCTTAACTGTTATTTTACTCCCTAAAATTCCCCCAAATCTCCTAAAATTTTCTTTTTGTTCCTAAAAATATATATTAGCTCGTTAACTCCGTAAATCGCAAAGTATTTCGAGATCGCCAAAATTTTACCGAAAAACATCGCGAACTTCGGAAAATAGTAACCGAAAAAGACGCGTATTTCGTCCAAACGATCGTGAAAAATACGCCAATTTAGTCAAAAGATCGCTAAAAAACACAAATTTCGTCAAACAATCGTGAAAAAAAAACGTGAATTTAGTCAAAAGATCGCGGAATAAAGCTAATTTCCACAAAGAATTGAGAAAAAAACTCAAATTCAAACTAAGGATCACACTGGGAAAAAAGCGAATTTCGACAAAGAATCCTAAAAAAATTTTTGGATTTCGTCTAAGGACCACGGGAAAAAAACCTAATTTCTTCAAGGGATCGCTAATTTTGCCAGAAGATCGCGGAATAAACGTGAATTTCGAAAAAGAATCGTGAAAAAACCCCTTAAATTTCGTCAAAAAATCACGGAAAAACAAGAATTTCGTCTAATAATCGCGGGAAAAAGTGAATTTCGTCAAAGGACCGCGAAAAACGTAAAATTTTGTGAATAAATCGCAGAAAAGACGCGAATTTCGTCAAGAGATCATGGGGAAAAACGCGAATTTCACCTAAGAATCGCAAATTTTGTCAAGAGATTTCAGAAAAAACGCGAATTTCGTCAAACGATCGCGAATAACATGCGAATTTTGTCAAAGGATAGCGAAAAAAACATGAAATTGTGTCAATAAAATCGTTCAAATACGACGAATTTCGTCTAAGAATCGCAGGAAAAACGTGAATTTCGACAAAGGACCGCGAAAAACGCAAAACTTTGTCCATAAATCTCGCAAATAAGGTGAATTTCATCAAAGGGTCGAGAAAAATGCAAATTTCGTCAAAAGATTGTGGAAAAAAGCGAATTTCATCTAAAAGTAGCAAATTTTGTTAAAAAAATAGAAAAAACGCGAATTTCGTCAATGGACCGCAAAAAAGGCGAAATTTTGTCAATAAATCGCGCAAATAAGGAGAATTTTGTCAAATGATCGCGAAAAAAATCTAAATTTCTTTAAAAAATCGTGGGAAAAAACGTAAATTTCATTTAGGAATCGCAATTTCGTCAAAAGATTGAAGAAAAAACGTGAATTTCATCAAAGGATCGCGAAAAAAAGCGAATTTCGTCAAAGGATAGCTAAGAAACGTGAAATTTCAATAAATCGTGCAAATAAGACGAATTTCGCCAAAGAATCGCGAATAAAAAACCCGCAAATTTCGACAAAGTATCGTGAAAAATACATTTTTCTGTGAACTTCAGAATTTTCCTTTACTCATAATCACTCCTGCCTCCATTATCTAGGTTCATTCATTGGACTCGAATAGCGATTCCATTTTTCATTAAATGTCTTGCTGTCACAACATTGTCATTGTAGCCACATGTTCGTCAAAATGTTAATGACAAAATCGTCACAAATCACACAATTTTCACAAAATTGTCACAATGTGACTTCACAACATTGTCACTGTCATCACAGAATCATCACAGTGTTAATGACAATTTCGTCACAAATGACACATATTTCACAAATTTGTCACACCGTGACTTCACAAATTGGTCACAATGTGACGTCACAAATGAGCTCTAAAACGGCCATAACGACTTCACATTCTAGTCACTATGACTTCACATCGACGTCGCCGGAACGTCACCATGCCTTACGGTATATTATTTAGAATCCGGGGTGGAAACTATCTCAGTTACAAATTAAAACTCGATATCTTTTCATCGACTAATAAATTTAATATTTACAACGTATTTACATGTTACAATTTACAAAATAACTCAGTTAATTTAAAATTACGGCTTAGCTCAGATGCCTTGTCGGCAACAACTCTGTAAACATTCTTCTAATCTCATAAATTCTAATTTACTCAGCTTGTCAGTTCTTTTGAAAGAAAAAAAACAAAAGGAGAGAAAATATGATGGAGTGTATATTGTTCGAGCGTTACAAACTTACGTTTTACGACAAACTACGGATATGAGACGCATTGGAAGTAGAAATGCACGTCTCGCAACATATATGCATTGGAGATTAATCCAAGGATTTTTTTCAACGACGCTTCCGGTTTAAGGCTACAAAAGACGCTTTCTTTGCCCATGGCGTTTTCGTTGGAAACTGACTCCAAACAAACGATTGCTATGTTGTATTTTCAATTTTGTTTGTGTATTATAGCTACATTTTATAACTATATCTCACAGCAAAGTGCTTTATACTTAATTTGTAGTGGTAACATTTTCTACGATTTATATTTAATAAGAAATGAAATATGAAACATAACAACCTTTTGTTGGACACTTATGTTTTTGAAACTTACTTATAAATTAGCAAAAGCCATGCTTTGTTTGGATTCGCGAATCATTATTTAATAAGATAAATATTTGAAAGTAACAATATTTTTTATATTATTTTTGCATCTTTATTAAGCAAAAATTTTATGTTTTGGCGCATTTAAATTTTTGAAATGTAAATTCAGACAAATAACTAAGAATTTCCTCGGAATTTTTTATTTATGATATATAGAATTTAGCAATTAATTTTATTTGTTTACAATTCTTTTGTTGCCACTTTACAAAAAAAAAACATAATATAAATTCAGACTCCCTTATCATATATCGGACTTGACAATCCGGAGAAAGTCTATGGGTGAAAATGTCCCCGATAATTGCCAACTTATTAACTGACTTTGTCCCGAAAGTTACGCCACCTGGCGCATACTACTGACACTTCGCAAACAAATGTATAGTGAAAAATGAAAAATATTGTGTTATTGATATTAATTGTAAAAAAAATATTTTTTCGAATTACACTAAAATAAATGCGCAAAAAAATAAATTATTTCGCAAAGTTATTTTCTGGCTTTCAAAAATGTGAAAACTTTTGAAAATGAAGATTTAAATGTAAGATTTATTGGTACTTTTTCCGTAAAGAAGCCTTTGCGGATTTTTTTAGTCCCCGGTGCGGTATGCTATTTCTTTCTCCCAGCTTATTTTATGTCGTCTTCAAAAAGTAACTTTACCTTACAGAAGCCAGCCGTAAAACAAAGCAGTACGATTAAATACTCTATAGCATTTTTTTTTTAATTTCTAAGCGTCGCACATTTTCAATTTTTATACCATCGTATTAAAAAAAGGGACTTTTAAATGCAATTTGATTGAAAAACTGTATCGCCATTTATTTTTCAAATATCAATTTTTTTATAGTTTTCAGCACCATTTGTCTAATTTTGGCAACTCAAGTACTCCATTTATGTAGAAAGTAAAGGGAAAGTTGAAAAATATTAATTATATCTTTTTGTTGCCATTTTCTCATAACAACCGAAAGAAAATATAATTAAAATACGTGCTATTTTGAAAAAAAAAAAAAAATAAACGAAAAATTTCTGTTAAAACATGGAACTATTATAACTGTAATTAATTTTAAGTATCTACAGACGCTTTCAGTGGGACGTCAGTCATGACGTTTTGGTTGGAAACTGACTCCAAACAAACGTTGCTATGAGTCATTTCTTTTTAAACATAAATCGTGGAAAATGTTACCAGTACATATCAAGTATTAAAACACTTAGATATGAGATATAGATATAATATATAGCTGCAACACAGAAACAAAATAGAAAATACAATATAGCAACCGTTTGTTTGGTGTCAGTTTCCAACCTAAACGTTATGACTGACGTCACGACTGAAATCGTCTATATTAATGTTACAAACAAATGAATGCCTATGAATGATTAGATAGCCGTTTTTTGTCGAGTTTCTTTAATGACGGCATGTTTTTGCTGCATTTGTGCATTATTTTGCGATAGTGACATCCTATGCATGCTTTACTATAGATGTTTAAGAGTGGATCGTAAATGTGGAATTCTTAAGCGGATGTGAATGACGTCATTTTACATAATATAAAAGTGTGTGCTTTAAGTCTTAAAATTTAAATATGTTTTGTTTTATTTATATATAAATATTTTTTTTTCATCGGGGGCAACACTAAATTCTGAAAAAGCAGAATTCCTGTTTTCTAGTTTTTTTTTTTTTTTTTTTTTTTTTTAAATCTTGGCACAATTCAGAAAGTGAGATTTGTTGCCAAATGATACAAACAGTTATGAAAACAAACATTTATGAACTGTTAGCTTGTTTTATAAGAATTTTACATGTATCAATTTAATTTGTAGATATTATTAATTTTTTATATACAATTTGCTTATGTTTGAATATAAAATTAGATAAATTGCTCTTTTATGTTAAACAAATTGTATATATATAGAAAAAATTTGCTTCTTTATATGAAACACTGGATAGATTTTCATAAATTCCGTTGCCAAATTTCCTTCTCTCGCCAAGGATTGAAAAGTACCGATTTTTTAGTATATAATGTAGTATTAGGAAATGTTATGTAATCTGTTCTACAACCAAAGTTAGCTGCAAAAAGCGCGATGCTGGAAGATTGTGGTATCATTTATACGGTTTAACAGTTTGGCGCAAAATTAGTTTTGCTCCAAACTATACTCACTGTAATAAGCCAATTGGCGGCTGTAGGGATTAATGAAGGATCCCAAACGAAGATTTACAAACACCAAAATCGTAGCATGACAATACTTTATCATTTAAGAGAAAAGCTGAGGGACATGTATAAATTAAAGTGATTATTAAACTTTTTTATGTTTCCTATTTTTTTAAAGTGTTTATGGCTTCAGTCCGTTTGTTTGTCTATCATCTGTGTTCTAACTTTCCTAAAATACTTTGATTACCGCAAAATTTACATATGTTATTAAGTTTTACTGTTATTATTATTATTATTAAGGCTAGTAATTGCTGGATTCGAAGTTAGATAAATTTTAGTACATTATGAAGGGCACTGAACTTCTACATATCATATACAGACGTACATAACGTCTCATATACACAGTAACCCACATAACATATGTGAGTTACAAAAAAGATATTAATTATGCGCCAAACCAAGATATGCCAATTTGCTGTGAACCCGATTATGAAACTTTTCATGGATTAATACATACAAACTTTATATTTAAAAAAAAAGTCAAGCTTGCGCCTAAAGTATGTTAAGCTGAAATTATCCCCCATTTCTTCAAAAATAAAACAAATCATAAATAAATAAACGAAAGTGTGCATTTAAAAAATTGAAGGAACGATATTAAATTAATACTGTAACATGAAATTAACTGTCAAAGGAAGCAAAACACCAGCAATAAAGTAAATCACATATGTGAAAATATAAAAGAGAAAATATATTAAAATATTCAACTTTTTCGGGACCTAGATGCCATCCATTTATTTCAAAAGCTAATGTAATATCACTGGCGAATTTGTGGAAAAATATTTTTCTTTCCTGATTATTGTTATTTACATAACGGAATTCAGCAATAAACTTTTTTTTGTTTAACAGTAAAATAAGTCCACGTTATTAAAAAAAATGTCCAGAACCTATGAAATTTTTTAAATTAACAACTATCATTTGTAAACGACAAATATTTAGCATATCGTAAAGAAAATGGGACAACAGATATGAAAAACAAATTTTAAAATATTTCTATTTCTCATGTTACATGACGCTAGTAATAAGACAACCATTTGGTTTCTGACCACCTGTCGAGGGGTCTCTCAATGGGAGAAAACGTGTACGAGATTACAGAATCACCTTGATTACAGCTGATTACTATGATTACATGTGATTATACCTGATTACACCTAGATTACAGCTGTTTACACTTGATTACAGTTGATTTCACTTGGAAATACGTGATTACACGTGATTAAATTGCTAAAATTTATGATTTAACAGTTTTACTCGATTTTACTGCCTTCCAAACATGTTTTTTTTTTTTTTTTTTTTTTTTTTTTAAGATTTGTCCAAAATAAGAAATAAGTATCAAGCAGGACGGTGATTTACCTATCACTGTTCTGCCGACAGTGGCGTAGCTAAGGGGGTGGGGTCTGAATCTCACCCCAAACGATGGGCTCGTACACTAAATCATGAATAATAAAAGTAGTAACTTCTGCTAAAACGGCAATTTTTTTTCCTTTTTTTTACATGTTAACTTTTTAGATTTGTCCAAAATAAGAAAATAGTATCAAGCGGGACGGTGATTTGCCTATCACCGTTCTGCCGACAATGGCTTAGCCAAGAGGGTGGGGTCGGAATGTCCCCCCTAACGATAGGTCCGTACACTAAATCATGAATAATAAAAGTAGTAACTTCTGCTAAAACGGCAATTTTTTTTATTTTTTTTACATGTTAACTTTTTAGATTTGTTAAAAATAAGAAAATAGTATCAAGCAGGACGGTGATTTTCCTATCACCGTTCTACCGACAGTGGCGTAGCCAAGGGGGTGGGGTCGGAATGTCCCCCTCTAACGATGGGCCCGTACACTAAATCATGAATAATAAAAGTAGTAACTTGTGCTAAAACGGCAATTTTTTTTTTTTTTTTTTTTACATGTTAACTTTTTATATTTGTCCAAAATAAGAAAATAGTATCAAGCAGGACGGTGATTTTCTTATCACCGTTCTGCCGACAGTGGCGTAGCCAAGGGGGTGGGGTCAGAATGTCCCCCTCTAACGATGAGTCCGTACACTAAATCATGAATAATAAAAGTAGTAACTTCTGCTAAAAAGGCAATCTTTTTTTCTTTTTTTTACATGTTAACATTTTAGATTTCTCAAAAATAAGAAAATAGTATCAAGCAGGACGGTGATTTGCCTATCACCGTTCTGCCGACAGTGGCTTAGCCAAGGGGGTGGGGTCGGAATGTCCCCTTTAACGATAGGTCCGTACACTAAATCATGAATAACAAAAGTAGTAACTTCTGCTAAAACGGCAATTTTTTTTCTTTTTTTTACATGTTAACTTTTTAGATTTGTCCAAAATAAGAAAATAGTATCAAGCAGGACGGTCATTTGCCTATCACCGTTCTG
Source organism: Maratus speciosus (assembly GCA_963932465.1). Lineage (NCBI taxonomy): Eukaryota > Metazoa > Arthropoda > Arachnida > Araneae > Salticidae > Maratus > Maratus speciosus. The sequence continues at coordinate 50,601,426 of OZ010790.1, forward strand.
CCGACATTGACGTGGCCAAGGGGGTGGGGTCGAAATGTCCCCACCCCCCCTAACGATGGGTTCGTACACTAAATCATGAATAAAAAAGTCATAACATCTGCTAAAACGGCAAAAATTCCGAAATTTTTCGTTTTAGCAGGTATAATTTTAAAGTGTTTCTTTCGCCAGAACCATTATTTTTTTCCGTTTAATACAGGATTCCATTATAGACGTTTTCACATGTATTCTCTAAAATTTATCCACTCTATAATAACCAAGTGTGGATCCAGCACTCAATTTAGAGGGGGTCATGGCTCTTTTTTTGGGGTGTGTGTGTGTGTGGGGGGGGGGGGGGTTACACCACTTCATGATCAATTTTTATATTGAAGGCTATTCTCAAATTAAAACTGACGATTTTTCTGATACTTTTGCGAAATCATTTTCATTCCTAAATACAAAATATTTGCAGTAGTATTCGTTAATATATATATATATATATATAGATTTCATTGAGATACCAAGAAATCGTAGCATTTCCCATTTTCTTATAAATGCGAAGAATGATTCAGAAATGTTGTCAAGTTAGCATTTTAAGCCAATTTTTAGGACTTGAGAGCCACAGAAATGCCATCATGAGAGAGCAATTTGCATTCGCGTCCGGAAATTTAGTTTAAAATGCCAAATTTTATGGAATTTTTGGTAAGATTCTTCGCTTTTATTGAAAATGGAAAACAGTTTCGATCACATAGTTTCCGAATAAGTGCACTTTCAAATTTCTTGAGATTAGTAATATTTTCGCGGATGTATCAGAAATTACCTAATTTTGATTTGAGTAGAGGTTTAAAGAGTCAGAGAGATTCGCATTGTTGAACAAACTTCGGAGTAGGGGGATTGAAAGAATTTAAGATATATTTCATTTTTTAATAACTTTTAGCATTTTTCTGTTGTTTACGAGGGGGGGGGGGTCATGACCCCCGTCTCCTTCCCCTTGGATCCGTCACTGATAATAACCGCTTGAGAGCATAAATGTACCATAGTTAAATCTACGACATTAGAACATGTCTGTAACGAAGCGTGCCATAAATGGAAAAAATTTAAAGTTTGACGGAATTAACACTGTACAATTTATACCCGCTAATATAAAAATCTATGTAAAATGGAACATTTATCCAGACCTTTGCGATTCCTTCTTTGTAGCAGTAAAGCCTGTGAAAAATTAAAAACAGAAACATTTCATGATCCCGATTACGAAAGGATGGATAATCACAGAAATACTCTGGCTAAAGCGGATACCTGTTTAAAACGGTATTTTTCCGATCTCTAGTAATTCCGTTTTGAGAGATGTTATTGTAACTAGATAAAGTGTAAAACTTCATTTAGTGGGACCAATGTTGCTAAAACTTACAGTAAAAAACAGGGCCGAAACTAGGGGGATGCAGAGGGGTCATGTGCCCCAAGCGTCAGAACGAAAGGCGAGGAAAGGGGTGGGGGTGCTAAATGAAGATTTTATTTTTCATTTCATACAAAAATGTATGTACATTATATATATATATATATACATTAAAGACAAAGTAACTCGCAAGCTAATGTTAAACCTATGGGAGCGTTCTTTTCAAATTTGTGAAACTGAAAGTAACTTTATAAAAAAAAAATCTGCAACCAAAATCGAAAAATTAAACACTAACCCGGTTAGAATTCAATCATTGGTTTTCAAACATTACATCTTCGGCAAATGTCCTTTAATGCTTTTTTGTTTTAATTTTGTCCGCAATAGAACATTGAACTGGAATCTTTAGAACGTTTTGTTATCCAAATCAAATTATAAAAAACTCTGCATCCTATACAATGAATTTAATAAACTCTACTCTTTCATCAAATATCGCTTTTAAAGAATCTTTTTTTTCTACGGTGTTTCTGCCTGTTTATCTTCGTGAACTTTTATTGAACTTTATTATTTTCCTCATTCCTAAGCCTTTCGTATTTGTAAATAACTTTAAACACTGTTTTCATTTTGTTTTTATTTTAATTTTTGTGTTTACATAGAAGTCATGTGTTATTTTTGTATATGTCTATACTTTCTGTTTTTATTCTGTTTTCTTTATGATTTTGTGTTTACTTATAAGTCATATGCTTGTAAATGACTATAATTGCTGTTTCTTATACTTTTATCTATGGTGCTTGGATGCCATAGTTTTCGTAATACGGTCAGCCCCACTTAATCGGGTAACGGATAATTGCATACCCCGCTTATATGCATAGAATGCCGTGGAACAAAAACGCTCCCCATAAGGTTAATGTTAAATATACTCGTTTTATCGCATAACAATCCCCGGTTAATGGCATAAATATCTCCAATCTAGTAATCCGCATTTTATAAATTCCTGTTATAGTGATGAATGGGAAGAAAGGAAGAACTTTTTGTTGTTGTAACAATGGTTTGTTATATCTACGATCGAAGAACAGAAATCGTCGTGAAAGAAGACTTTATTATCTAAATTCTAGGAAACGCATAGGAGTGTTGAATTTGGACAATTATGTTTTTCTTGTCTTTTAAAGCTTGTCGTACATGCAGTGACTCAATATGCTGGGGGTACTTTTTGGAAAATCCCGGAATCGGGGGAAAATACAATCGGGATGGTCAAGAGAATAAAGGAACAATATTTAGCGCCGGAAATTGAGAAATACAGTATCCGAGGTAGGAAAAAACAAATTTCCCTAAAAGATTTTTTGTGTAGGCAACAACAACAAGAAAAAAAAAGTGATAAACTGATAAATAATTGGAAAATAAAATGAATTTATGCAGAATTTATTTATTTTCAAAGGTATGATTTAAAACAATTTTTTTTTTTTTTTTACTTTCATTTTAATTTTACATACATTATAATGAAAAATTAAACCATGTAACGTAAATAGTGTAATAATACATTATACCTTATTCCATATATTGTTATATAGAGAGTAATAATAAATTATTTAAAATTAATAATTAAAATCTAAATTATTAAAAGAATATTTTTTAAATTATTAGGTAAATGATGTTCATTAATATTTATCATATCTGTGGTATACAATCAATTGATAACGTATACTGCTAACATTAATTGCTGTCCTCGCTTAAACGCATAACCCGCTTAAATGCATACAATTCAGTGGAACCAACTGTATGCAATTAAGCGGGGCCGAGTGTGTTTCAATATATGTGTCGCTGTTTTCTGGGTCAGTTTTCTTGGCTGATTGGAGGAGGGGTTTCTTCTGCCAGGGGTTCATGCATTTGCCATTTTTTTTGGTTGGCTCCCTGGTAGAGTGATTGTAGCCCTTGTAGAATTCATTCTCAGCTATTTACAGAAGAAAATAAAATCATTTGAAACTATTAATATGCAAGTGAGAAATTTTTAAAAGAACGCTGTCATAGGTTTAACATTAGCGGTCCAGTTTCTTCGCGTGAATAGTGTAAGCTCTTAACTCTCAAGCTAATGTTAATCCTATGGGAGCGTTGTTTACATATTTCCTTGTAGCATTTTAATTATTATTAAATGATTTTTATTTTTAAAGAATTTTTTTTTCTTTTGCATACGGTATCTGCGGTCGACAACTTTTATTGTGCGTGAGGAGGGGGGGTGGGGGTCAAAATCCATATTTGTTCCGGGCTCAAAAAAGGCTAGTTTCGGCCTTGGTAAAAAACATGAGTTTACATGAATACAAAAGCGGCACACTTAACATAATTTGGTGAATCTTAATTTATTTTATAATTCTATATCGAGAATTATCACCAATAGATTTAAATCTCCTACTTGAAATAGAAAAAAGTAATGTCATTGTTGGACTAGTTATTGTGAAGTTTTACTGAACTTGTTAGTTATTGTGATGTTTTGTTCGAAGTTTCGAATTTCAAAATACCTGTAAAAACCCGAATGTGATTATTCTGTTCTAAAACATGCTGATACGCTCTTTGTTGCAACAACGTCATAATTCGAAAATCGCGATTTTTTAGTTCTGATGTTGAAGTAAATGATCGATATATTATTTCAACTCTGTGAATTTTTTTGTCAATCAGCAAACAAGAAACAGGAGGCGAATTTTCTGAAGTTTTATGATCTGTTTAAAATCGTAGAATCTTTGTCAAAAGATGACTTTGATAAAATTTTCTTTTGTGACACACACAGAGCTTTAGGCAAGGAAGTGCGTGTGTGTGGGGGGGGTGGGGGGGGGGTCTGAATGCCCTTCCCGAATGAGGTACGAGTTTACTGAATAAATCATATGCATACAGTCAAATCCAGTCAAATCTGTTGACTACCGTAAAGATTGGTAAAAAATTTAGTTTTTGTCAGGTTTTCGACTTAGCTTTCATAATAGTATGGTATTTATTTCATTTTCATTTAAGGCAAGATTCCGTTATAGACAGGTTCATTTTTCACAGTGTTAGAGTATACAGTGTATATGTATAGGGGAATGAAGTTTTAAGTTAAATAAAAGCTTATAATATATAAATAGTTTCTCTTTTGCAATATCTTCTAAAACAGTTGTCGTTTTCTACTTTAAAGTATACACATTTGGGGAGCATACTTGTATATGCTGTATATTCTAGCAAATATCGCAAAGCTCAAATAAACATATTTACACACAGAAATGTTATTTAATAAATAACTGAAATAGTTATGCCACAATAATAAGTAACATTTGCATTAACAAATATTCTGGATTTATGTTTGAGCTGTGTGTTAAATGCTGAAATACATGGTATGTTACTACTAAGAAACAATCTAGGTTATTTAACCCTTATTTACATTTTATTTCCGTAGAAAACTTTTTTTTTTTTAACGGTGTATATACTCAGCCTTTTTATATTATAGAGATTCTAAAATCCTTTTCTAATCTACAAAGTTATTTTAGTAATACATTCAATTACAGAGATTGGTCTTACTCTTTATCTTCATAAGCTATTTTGTAAAGTATAAATAAGGAAATACAATCTTAAAGTTTATTAAAATTCTGTTATTACACAAATATTCTAATATATATATATGTGTGTGTGTGTGTGCATGCATGTTTGCGTATGTAAAATATTTTATGTATGTAAAAGAAAGTCTGTATTAAAGGAATAGCAAGGGGCAGTTAAAAAAATTCTGTTTGAGACATTTTTTTGTCTTTAGAGGTAAACGTTGAGAATGGACCACGAAAATCTTCCTTTGTGAAAACAAAATCGTAAGATATCTAAAAAAAATCGTTTTATACAGGTTTCCCTTTTATAAGTTATATTTGCAAGTTTAGTAACTCTTCAATCGGGACAATGAATTTTTCTGTTTAAGATTACATTGTATACAGGTTCTGTTTTCATAGGTTTTTTTTTTTTTTTTTTTTTTGTATATATGACAAGGTTTGGACCTATTCCGAAAAAATTTCCTGGCTTCGGAACTGTCTGCCGAGCCAAGCCATAAAAAGTAACCAAGCGTCAAACAAATGCCAAGAACTTAACCGAACTTAACAATAGACAACTTAACTGCTTATTATACAGGATACAACTTTTCCATATTAAATCGAATAAACATGGCAAAAAAAATCTGGTTTTTGAGTTCATATAATCTTACACTTGGCATGCGAAGAAACTCGCAAGCTAATGTTAAATCTGTGAGAGCGTTCTTTTCAAATTTCTCACTTGCATTTTAATATCTTTAAATAATTTTGTTTTCTTAGTTTATCTGAGATTGATCTTTAATGTTTCTAGTTTGTACGTTTTCGATTTTAGAAGATTTATTTTTCGCAATCTGTTCTGAAAGTGACAAATAACATATATATATATATAATAAATTTGAATATAAAACATTTAAAAGAAAGAGAGACTTTCAATAGAGCAATCCCATAGGTTTAACATCAGCGTTCCAGCTTCTTTGCGTGACTAGTTACACAAAGAAACTGAACTCTAATGTTAAACCTATGGGAGAAATCTTTATACATTTCTTGCTTATATTTTAATATTTTTAAAGGATTTGTTTTTGCATAGAATATCCGAAGACGATTCGATAGATACCCATCGTTGTGCATTTCGATTTTAATTAGTTTTTTCATATGCAAACGCTTTCATTTTTGGAACCGGTTCTGAAAATAAAATTATCCTCATTTAAAAAAACTAATCAAAATTGAAACAAACACGACAATGGGTATCGACCTCGGGAATCGTATACAAGAGAAATTATTTTGTGTACGATAATTTAACAGTAAATTTAAAAATATTTCGAGAAATCTGTAAAGATTGCTCCTATAGGTTTAACATTAGCATTTAAGTTTGTCAGAGTGACGGAAAGGGTTGAAAAACACTCGCACGCTAATGTTAAACCTATGGGAGTGTTCTTTTCAGAATTCTCACTTGAATTTTTATTTTTTTTTTTTCATAAATGATACGTGAAGTCAATGAGTCGATAGCTACCGTTGTGCGTTTTTACCTTTTCGTAGCATTTTTTTTTTTTTTTAATACGAGCATACTTCGCCTTTGTTTGCATTTTTCTCGGTATTTTTACAACTACCGTAAAAAATGTGAAAATGAAATCTGTCTATAACGGAATCCTATTTTCAATGAAAAATATTGCATGTTCCTCTCGATATTTCCAAAATAAAGAATACCGACAATTATACTTTCTTTGATGGAAACCTGTATAAAGTGGAATTTTTCTCGGATTGTTTAGATTTCGTTATTTGACTAGACTAATTATGTAGTTCAGCCTAGAGGTCGACACAGGCCAAACGAGCAGAATTAAGACAATTTTTTCAACGGGCCGATAAACAAAATAAATGGGTCGGGTCCGTCCGGTAAAAAAATTGCACGTGCCAGCCGGGCCGATAAAAAAATTTAGCAGGCCTGCGACCAGATATAAAAATTTAAACGAAGCCGACAAAATGAGCTATTTTCAATGAATATGGCTTTCGCGGGAATAAGTATAAATGTAATGTGCGTCACGAACCAATGCTAGTTTGACAACATCAATACAGAAATGTAACATGTCCAATGTAGAGGTCGGCATCAGAGAGCTACATGATGTCTGACCCGGGCTCTTTTATTTTTTTTTTTTATTTTTTTTTTTTAGCAGATTTGTGCTGGTCTGAGATCAGGCTTGCATTCCTTTTTATACATGGTCGAGCAGGGCCAGAATTGTTTTCAGTATGTGTAGGGTAGGCAATGTGTTTCGTAAAAATATTAATAGCCTTAATGAACTTCTGTTAACGTACTTTTTAGAAATATACCTTAAGGTGGTTCTCAAATTCACTGCTCAACAACTCAAAACTTTGACACATTTTCTGACTAATTTTTAACTGTGAAGGTATAAAATTGACAAGCCACTGAAGGGATTTGGAATCTAATAGCATTTTCCATTTTTGGATAAATAAATCACTTGTCGAGTTATAACAGATTCTTATCACGTGGCTGCATATTTTTTTTCTTTCCCATGCAGTCGCTTCCTGAAATTTCTTTCAAAACGCTAAATTTGACATTATCAAAGATATATTGCCTTTAACAAAAAACGTCATTCGATTACTAGTTTCTGAATAAGAACACCTGCCAATCTTATGAGTTTCCGAGAAGAAATGGATTAAGAAATGTGTCAAAGTAGCTCCTTTGGATTTGAGGAAAGCCTTAAGGGGGCTGGTCACTCAGCTTCGGAATTCTGCTCCGTAATGTTTTAAGTCTATGGACTTTTGAGGTATTCGTATATTTCAAATATCTTCTCGAGGAAATTCATATTTTTAACATCTTTTTTCGGTGTACTTTTCTTAAAGGATCTCTTTTTTTTCTTAGTTTTCAAAATATTTCTAAAATCTACGCTGAATTTAATATTTTATGTGTCAAAAGCGGGCGAACTGTGAGTACGATTTTAACACTTCATATAAAATTAACTCTATACTTTAGAAATATTTTGAGAACTAAGAAAAGAGACATCTTTTAGGAAGTGCACACAAAAAATAGAAGTTAAAAATATTAATTTCCCGAGGAGATATTTTAAATATACGAATGCATCAAATGTACATAGACTTTACATTAGAGAGGGAAAAATCGGAAGCTGAGAGACCAGCCCCTTTAATAACGGCCAGTGAAATATTTTCACGAATCTACTTTTTATTATACAGCTTCAAAAGATTTGTTTCTTTTATCCTTTTTTTCTAAACTACATTAATTTTTTAATGAATCTTTATTTGAATGTTGAAGCGTCTAAGAATCTAAGTAATCATTAATGTTGCTATTGTGTATTTTCTGTCTTGCGAACACATCTTAATTTTAAAACGTACTGCATAATTATCCCATAAATATGTAAGCAGTATTCTTTAAAGGAATTATATGATAAGAAAAATCTGAATTTTTTGTAGAAATTGTATCGGCTCAGGCCGACCTTTAAGGGTGTATTCCAATCCAAACTGCTTATTTTCTGATTCATTTTTGCATTCATTTTAGCACTACTTTTGCATAGTTGCATTACAATATGGATATATATATATATACTTTTTTTTTTTTTTTTTTTTTTTTAATTAAGAGGTTTGAGTATTTTGGGTTCGGGTCGAAATGTGGAGGATGAAATTTTTTGTTGTGCTCAGATCTCGTTTCGGGTTCGAATCTACCCTGTATCGAGTTGGGCAAACAAAACTAAACCCGACTGATAGTTTGAATCGGATCCGGCTAAACTGAATATTTTTTCAGAGAGGTTCGAATTGACTTATATTTTTCGAGTTGGGTTAACTTAAATTGCTTTTGGTGGGTCGGTTCGATTCTACCCGATTTCTCAAAATATTCTCCAAAATATACTTAAAAATGAAACATTATATTACTTGGGTATCAAGGAGCACATATACAGAAATATTGTTTTTCTTCATAAAAAATATAATTGATACTAGAAATACAATTGTAGGCTACTTTTCCATTATTCCATTGTGGATTTTTATGTTTATTTTTTCAGTTTTGGGGTGGGATTGGGTTCGGATTGAAACTTGTCCGTTCTGGGTCGAAGTTTGTCAGATTAGGATCAATTAATCCAACTATTTTTTTTAAACTGGTTCAGGCTGAGTGGATATATAATTTACAGGTTCGGGTCGGGTATGACCCAAACCACGCAGGATTCTATGCTCTCAAAATAATCCGTGAGTTAAACTAATTTTTCCCTTGATTATCTTTTATTAAAACATGAAAATTTGCGCTTTTTTACCCATTCCCCTCCCCACCCAAATATATATATATATTATATGCCCGACCCGCGCAGGACTCTAATCCGGCCCCCCTGTCGGGATACTATGCCCCCCCCGTAGGGCAAGTTTTGGCGCCGCACCTGACTGCAACCTTAATGTTAAACCTATAAGAGCGTTCTTTAAAAGACGTTCTCGCTTGCATTTTAATAGTTTTAAATGATTATTTTTCTATTTTCGTTGCATAATTTTAAAATTTTACTTTTGGTTATTTTTACGTGTTTGGATTTTTTAACTGCAAGACAATTTTATCAAAATTCCATATATATATACATTTTTCTATCAAACGACAAACAAAATTTCCATTTGGCGCTCTCTTCGCCTAGGGCCGAAACTAACCTTTTTTACACCCGGGGCAAGCATGGATTTTGGCGCCCCCCCCCCTCTTCCACAAAGTATATTTACAAAGAGAATTTTACTAATTTTCTAATAGCCGACTTATTTAAAAATTTAAAACATGTAATCTTAAAATATGTAATACTGAACTACGTAATCTACAATGGCGGATCCAAGGGGGAGGTCACGGGGGTCATTACTCCCCTCTAAACACCAACAAAAATATTCTAAAGATCATTTTAAAAATAAAATATACAGTTAGAGTCCCGATTATCCGAGTCCTGCTTAACCAAGTTTCCGTTTTCACCGAGTTATTTTCTTCTGATGGACTGATGGCTTCCATTATTATGAAACAGCCATTATAAATGAAGTGTTAGGTGAAGATGAAAGAGCAGTCGTAAAAAGTTAGAACTCTGATTTTCTGGTCAGAATGGGAAAAAAATGGCCTAATTTTTTTTTTGGCAAAAAAAAATTATGGCCTTTTTTTCCCATTCTGACCAGAAAATCAGAGTTCTAACTTTTTACGACTGCTCTTTCATCTTCACCTAACACTTCATTTATAATGGCTGTTTCGTAATAATAGAAGCCATCAGTCCACCAGAAGAAAATGATCCATTCCAAAGGTATAAGCCTGCATTTGGCGCCCCTTTGTTCTGGTGCCCGGGCACATGCCCCCTCTGCCACCCCTTAGTTTCGGCCCTGGCCTTTCGTTCTTATGCCCGAGCAAGTGCCGCCCCTCTGCCCTAAACTAGAAAAACTATTACCTAAACTACTACCCAGAAAAAGTTAGAAAATTGCCCCCCCCCCCCCGACCGGGTGACAATTATCACTCCCTCCTATCTTTATTTTTTTTATATGTTATAAATAATATATATCAGATTTAAAAAATTTGCTTGCGGTTCCTCTCATCTCCCGCGTATTTTAAATACACTTAGTCGATATTAACTTGTAATATATTAGAATGTAATCTAAGTTATATTTAAAATACATATAATTGGAATTGACCTACAATCCATTACAGGTTAACTGGATTATACAATTAAAAACGTAATTGAAATCATCTTTTAATCCATTGCAGGTTAATTAGATTATATAATTAAAAGAGTAATCGAAATCCGCACGTAATCGATTAAAATTAATCTAATTAAATCTTAAAATGTTAAATAAGAATTGATTTGTAATCCTTTACACAATTGTCGGGTTATACAATTCAAAAGCTTAAAATGAAATTACTTTTCAGTGCTCTGCGTGTTAATCAATTGCATTATGAGGTGATTATACTGTATTTTAATTTAATCAATAATTTCATTACTCTGTAATCAGATACTGCCCCAACACTGGTCATATCCATTGAAAATTATTCATATTTTACCGGTTTCGTTTGAATTTTTAAATCGGGTTCGACAGCCCACGGATTTTTTTTTTCTTTGTTGTTGTTGCCCCAACTCGCCCGTTAAAAATATGTCCTAATGCTGCCGGGCCGACCAGTTTGAAAGTTCCCCTCCATTACGATGGCCCCATGCCGACCGCTAATGTGATGACCGTTCTTTGAATAAAATCAAACACAAATTCTTGAGAAAGCCCCCCCACCCCCCACCCCCCCACACACACAGACTACTTTCTTATCTAGCTTGTCTCTTTCCTCATCTGTGAGCTTGCCTTTCTGCCATTTCCGAGGGCATTTCTCATTTCTGCTTTTGCCTTCCCGCCTTCCCCAACTTCCGTCTAAACTGAAGACAGCGAGAGGAAGAAGACAGAATGGCGACAAAATAGATTTTTCTCGAGATTTTTAATTCGAGATTACACTTGATTATACTTGATTATACTATGATTATATTGATTACACGTGATTACGTTAAGATTTCATTAATTACCACCGATTACATGTGATGACATGATTACGCATGATCAAGACTTGATTACAGTATGATTTCACTGATTACAGGAACGGTTGTACGAGATTACACCCCATTGAGAGACCCCTTGCCACGTGTACAGCAGACAAAATAAACTTAGCGATTGTCAAGTCTGATATATGATAAGGGAGTCTTGATATAATTCTTTTAAAACGCCTAAGTATCGTCTGCGTAAATGATTTCAAATAATAAAAATAAATTTGTATTAGAATTCCTAACACTGAAAAATACTTTTACAATTTAATGTAAATAATTGAATTTTCACAAATTTTAATTCATTAAAATATGCTATAATTTCCATAAAAAAGGTATTTTAAAAATTTCATAAATAATATCTTGAAAATATTTAATTAATCATGATTCTATCTATGACTAACTCCATGATTTATTTTTTCTTCTGAAAATATATTTGTTTCATTTTTTATTTGCAAAAAAGCGTCCGTAATGGAAAAACATGTAAAATAAATAAAATAAAATAATACGTTTTTGAAGGTTATTTTGTAAAAAAAATAATATTGTGCAAATCTACAGGTCATAATTTATTTTTATGTTTAATTTCAAGTCAAAATACTGAATAGTTTTTTTGTAAAGTGTACAACAAAATGTAATTTGAGTAGACTAGTAAAGGATTCGCTTCGCTCATCCTAAAAACATCCTCTAAATATTAAAGGATCTACTTAATTTTTTTTTTCATATAAATTTTCTGTTCTCTATAATAAAACCTACATATTGTAATGAAAATAAATTAATTTTTTTTTTTTCAAAAAATTAATTTACCGAGAAAATGTTAAAAACAATTTCACATAAGTAAGTGGACACTTTGAACATTCAATAAATGTAAACAAAAATAGGCATATAATCAATACTTTGTTGGGTATCTTTTAGCTGAAATTGCACTTTTAATACATTTTGGCATGGATGCTACTAGTTTTTTTTGTGTTAGAATGTTCAGTCTTGTTCCTTTCCTCTGTTTATACTGTTTTAAGTTGTTCTTTCGAAGAAATATCATGTTTTCTTGTTCTTTTCTCCAGTTCATGCCACACATTTTCAATTGATTTTAAATCTGGAGAATATAGTGGACTCTTGATAACTTTGAGACAGTTGTACAGCAGCCATAAGCGAACATTTAGGACGGTATGTTTGGTATCATTATCTTGATACAAGTTGAATGCGTTTTGAATTCCAAGTTTTGGGGCAGATATTTTCAAGTTTTCTTTCAGGATATTTATATACTTATATTGGTCCATATTATTTTCAATAAAAACTAAATTTCCCATACCAGAAGCAGCAAAACATCCCCAAACCGTTATGCCACCACCTCCATGTTTGACAGTTAGCAAGAGATTTTTCGGATTGAGCTCTTCGTTGGGCTTTCTCCACACAGTTATTTGCCCATCAGACCCAAATATGTTAATTTTGATTCATCCACAAATATAACTTTTTCCCAAAACGATAAATCTTTGTCTACCATGGATTTTGCAAAATCCAGACGTATTTTTCTTGCTCTTTCATTAACGAAAAACTTTCTTCTGGCAACTCTACTCCCAGATAGCATGTAAGGTTTCCGAAAAGGGTCGTTTTTGCTTTACTTTCTAACTATCCTGCAAAGGTTTTCGTGATAATCGTGTAGCCAACCCATGTTCGGAAATCATTATGATACGTACGATTTTTGCGCATGCGCAACTTATTTCTTTTCACGGCCAGCGTAGGAGCGTAGCGCCTCCCAATGGCGTCTGTTTTGAAAGCTTTCCTTGTGTCAAGTTTATTCTACGTTTCTAACATTTACAGAAAATGCGGTAAGTTTGCCATTACTTTTACTTATTAGTATATATCATTATTATTTAAATCGTTCTTACTGTAGTCTTTTTTTCTTCTGTACTGTCTTATATTTAAGATTTCTGTGTAAGTTACCCATGGGGAAAAGATATTTGATTCAACGCTATTTTGTTTAATTATGTTATACAGCATGCTACATTTTTAAATTAAACTAACTTCTATAAACATGATTTACTTAAAACATGTTATAACGTATCGTTTCACGTTTCGTAACCATCGCGAATTTTCATATGTATTTTGATAACATAACTGCAGTTCCGTTATATATACTTTTAACCAGGGTTGGCAAGTTTTTGACATGCGACGGTTTAAACCGATTTTAACCATGGTTAAAACCGTCGTGTCAAAAACCTTTCTGTCAAAAATGTCCAAAAGTGTCAAAAACCTAGTTTTAATAAAAATCATACCAAAAGAATTATTTAGCAGAGTTAGATGGGCTTTAAACAATAAATTCTAAGTAAAACTGCATAAATACATTAAAACTGTGGGGTATAAACTGCAGAAATACATTCTTGAAACCTATTTGCATAGGATATGGTAAACTGCAAATTGATTGTTGTATGATTTTTTTTATTATTATTTGTGAATAAAAATTATCTAACTGTTATTTAATGATTTAGTTTATCATTAATGTATGCTTTTAAGATGAACAGTTAATAAATCCTTAATTATTTGTAATCATTAAAACTAGATAGGTTTAATCTAAATTTTGCAGAGATAAATAAATTGTTTAGATTTTTTCATGGCTAGAAGCACAGAGTAATCTATCACAATTGGTATCTAATGAGGTTATTTACTTTCCTTAAGATAGAGCAAATTCAAAGATTCCCTTCCAGTACAAAACAGTATTGCTATTGCAACAAAACCAATTTTTCTTGCTTTCCCCCTATTATGTTCTTATGGATGGGGTTGTTTAAGGAGCTACCTTCACCAAAGTTCAAGTTAAAACACCCGCCTGCTAATGTTAATCCTACAGGAGAAATTTTTTTTTTTTAATATCTTGTTCGAAATTTCATACTTTTAAATGATTTTTTTCAAAGTAGAAATGAAAACCCCACTCAATAACGTCAATTTTATGATAGAAATTTTGTTTAATATTTCAATATTTTTAAATGTTTTTTGCATTGGATAACTAATGTCGATCTCTACAAAGACCGATTTTTAAATTTTCGATTTTGCTTGCAGTTATTTTTGTTATTAGGATACTTTCACTTTTGGAACAGGTTTCAAACTAAGTTAAGCATTTTTCTTTTTCTTACTGGTATGCCGAATTATTCATTTGTCCCTAATTTTAGGAAAAATTCCACAAATAAGATAATTTCATCAGTAAGAGGTGATTGTCAGTCACTAACAAAAATTAATATTGGGATAAAAGGATTAAAATATCATATTTTATCATTTTATCCTAACATTTCATTCTTTTCTCATTTGTAAAATAAATGTTATTTTTATTGTTCTGCGTTTGTAAAAGAAAATGCTGCAGAGAAAATATTTCTGTTAAAGACTGTATATAGGGCAGATGTGCCAGTAATGGACACCATTAAGGAATTTCTTTAAAAATTGTTTTTTAATTAATAGTTATTATATTCCAGTTTTTTCAATATTATATTAAACTATCATGATTGATTTCGTTTGTTATAATGGATTATTATTACAAAACGTTTGTCTATATATATATATATATTGTTTTTTAAATAAGAAATGCAACCAAGTATGCTGAAAAGCCACAATAAAAATACATATAAAAAATTTGGCAATTTAGTCATAAACAAAGAAATAAATTATATTTGATTACAGTAAAATAAATGCTAAAACTAAAGTGCACAATCATTAAATAAAAGCAATGTTGTATCTTGCTATAACAGCATTTTTTTGTTGTTGTTGTCCTGACCATATTTAAATATTGGTGTTTTTGACAGTTAAAACCGCTTAAAACGCGGTTTAAACCTATGTCACGTCAAAAACTGGTTTTTGACGGCTTAAACCCAACCCTGCTTTTAACACATAGGATTGACGTAATGGTAATGTAAATGAACCATAAACACGATATCGAGAAAGTGTAAGGAGTTTTTTGTAGGAATAAGTGTTTAAGAACATATTTTATTATAATAAAACATTTTTAATTATGATCGAGGCTGTACCAGTGTTTTTATAATTAAAAACACCTAAGTCTTAAACACAATTTTGTTTTTATGTTTAATTATTTTAAGCTTGTAAAAATAAATTTTATCTTTTTTTTTTAAAGTCTTCAAAAAATAAGGAATGTATACTTAAAGTTTTAAAATCACCACCACCCCCTTGCTGTGGACTGATTTACAAATCAAAACAGACTTTGACCTTCAACAAATTACATTCATTTGAAAATATATATGCTGTGCGTAGCGTATAAAACATGTAGATCATTTCATTTTGTTTGTTATCCCTTTTAGCGTCTATATATATTTACAGATGATTTTCTGTTGTAATTTTAAAATAACATTCAAACAGAAATCTTTTTTTTTTTTTCAATTACATTAGAATTGTTAAAAGTCTATTTAAAAAAGCTTTATATTCAAAAGGTGTCTCTTTAATATATTCCTAAAAAATTGCATTTTAAGTAAAAAAAAAAAAAATGCATTTAACCTTCGCTCTTATTTTAAGGAGAAAAAAATGTTTTATCATATGTTAAATAATATTCATATTTAAACAATAATAATTGGGCACAGATGTCATATTCGCCCCATATTGGCGCGATTTTTTTCTGACGCCAATGTCATATACGCAACGGGTACTTAACTGGCGCCAAAGTGCCGTTATTTTGCTTGATGTGGTAACCCGGATTATGTTGTTTATGCTGTTGATGTTTTCGCCAAATTGGCAACCGAAAAAAAATTGCACCAATATGGGGCGAATATGACATCTGTGCCAATAATTGTATAATTATAATGTCCTTCATTAAATTTATTTGAGAATATCTTATCCTTATTGCACAAACTCCCTTTTTGATATTCCTATATTTATAGTAGCTGCTATATGTAAAATTTAAAAACTGTCTTCAAACACAAGTAATTATTTAAAAATTTTTCTGCAAAAAACTCCCACTAAATCATGTGCATGTATACATCTCAAAAAATAAATTTGTTATGTGTAGTGAAGAATAAAAAAATTATTTATTAAAAATAAACATACATTTACAGTAGAAATTAATTTTCGTATGTCATTTTGCCAGCTGATTGAGAATCGACAAAGCTTTTAATATTAAGAGGCTGTACATATATAACGTTACCAACTTTATAGTAATTTTGTAATCTTTCCGGCCTTTACAATATCTTACATTATCATTCCTGGATTATGTCCCACCCTTCCATCACTAATCATATTGTTATCAGTGTCTCAAAGTTCTTTTTATTTTTTCTTCCTTTCATTTTCTTTTTACATATTTTCAGTTATATGCAAATATATTGTTATACATCTGTTATTTATAAAATTTTCTAATAAAGAAGAAAGAGTATGTAAAATATCACTATATTAAATATAAAATAAGTTTATATCAATAAAATTTTTTTAAAGTATTTAAAAATAGCTCTTTGTTACATAATGTATTCAACAGATATATTGTTTCTTGCCGCTCTTATCAACAAAATAGATAGACAACATTCTTCCTCTTTATTTTACTAATAAGCACAAGTATCACTTCAAACGTACTATCTGGTTTCTCCAACAGCGGATTATATGCAAATATATTTAAAAAGAAATAGGAAAGCTAAACGTTGAGGTATTCCACATTTCAGAATGAAATAATTGTATATAATCATTTAATGATTTTAATAATAACTTAGTATTTTCATAAAAATAGATAACTGAATATTTTGATGTAAAGTAACAGTTACAAATAGAAAAATGAATATTTTGGTTGGATCAAAAATGGTAACAATATCGAAAATGAATCTTATCCCTCTCCCTAGAGATATCTTAAGATATCAAGTGCCAAACTCCACCTCCCTGAAGTGATACCGTTATATTAAGCACAGCCTATAAAATCATGAGCCTTAAATGCTTATCAGTTAGCTTGTTAATTTTAAAATTGCCCATCAATATTTTTAGTTATTAATAGTAAATTGGAAAAAATGAAATCAAAATAAGAATTATTTAAAAATTAAATGTTTTGTAAATTCATACAAAGTAAAACTTGGTTTATTATTATTATTGTTTAATTAATAAATATGAAATTACCTTACCCTTCTTGTCCCTTCCCCCCATAATTTTATCTGTACTGGCAGTGTGAAAATTGACAGGGCATGAAATTCATACTACTACTTCTTTTGGTACTACTTGATTATCCCGACAACCAATTTCACCAAATAAAGTTAGTACATACTTTTAATAAGTGTACTTTTAATAGTTGATCCAATAGCAGAAAATCCTCCAAGTGTCTGCAACAGATACTTCAGAGGCAGAAAATAATCTGCAGGTAAAACAGGTTTGACAGGTTGCAAGTTTTACAATCGAAGTGTTAATCAAACGATCACTTTTTAAAAAAAATGTTATTATGCATTTTATTAATTTTACTAATAATAATCTTAAGTTTTTGTATTAAGTAAGAAAGAGCCAAACATAATATAAAGCGAAATAAGAGTTCAATAGAAAAATAACCTGCAAACGAAAAAAAGAAAATCTGCGACTCCCATCTCTAACTTTCTGCTACCGGTGTAGTTGATAATAAATAATAAATATAAATTGGTACAAAAATACATTACAAAATGTATTGTAATGTTAAGCTCTTCATGACAACATATGTGTGATATAAAGTGTGTACGCAGTCCTTGTAACTATTACTATATCGGAATGGTAATTTTTACGGTACTTTTCGGCTAGCCGGGCGCCAGTGTTATATATACTTGTATACATAACACTGGCGCCCGGCTAACTAAAAAGTACCATTTTTACCTTATTTAATATAAATTTATTAAATAAGGAAAAAGTCACTATTTGAAAATAGCGGTACAAGGGAGGCTTGTCATGAAGGGTTTAAAAGTTTTTTCTTCATTGTTATTATTTTATGTTTTATTTTTCAGTTTCAAGAACTAATGACATCATCTGGTAAAGATGCTGAAGTCATGGTTGCTAGCATGTTGAGAAAATTACAGATGATGTTGGAACAAAGTCCTAACAGGGTACAAAATCTAAAATTGCCCAGCAAGAAGTGGAACAGACAGTAGCTTCTAAATTAACAGGTTGGTTATTATATATTTTAACAAAATTTGTTTTTGTGAGTTCATGCTCAATGGTACGAATGTTTTCTTTTTCCTATGAAAGTTTGTACTTTTCTGTAACTGTACGCCAGTGTTAAATATATACATATATTTACACACACACATATATATAGTGAAACCTCCCTATGCGACCACCTCCTTGACCGATCATTTTTTTCATGGAACGAAATTTATTCCCATAGGCTCAATACTAATTTTACCTCCATTCAGAGACCATCCCATTTGAACTCCCTCCATGAGCAACCCATTTTTTTGAAAACTTTTTACTTTAAGATACTTTAAGTAAAACTTTTTTACTTTATGATTTTGATTTGAATCAATAGGTTACCTTTATGAGTAAAATTTCATTGAATAGTTCAAGGAAAATGGTTCTTACCTTTATTATGCATATTTAATTATACAGTATTGATCATTTACTTGACCTTTACTTTCAATATTTTAATCATTTTCAAAATTATCTTACTTTTCATCATTGTAGTTTATTACTTTACTTAATTATTTTAATATTTTACCATATTGCAAGCATTATGTATAATTTTGAATGCATTATTACATTCAAATTACTGTTTAAAAAATGTAAACAAAGTAATGATCAGAAATGTGCAAAATTCTAAATTCCGCACAACCACTTGTCCCAAGCTGTGCGGATTTGAGGGAGTCTACTGTATATAATTCTCGATATATGACTGAACTCATTGTTTTTTTTTTTTGTGAAGAAAGTATAAATTTATTTCTGAAAAAAAATCAAGATATTGCTGATAATTGGTAATCACAATCTTTTTATCAAATATATTTATGTATTAATCAAGCTTTTATTATTATTAAGACTGGCTAAACCTGAAATAAAACTTCCTTACTTTACGACTTTGATGTGAATTAATATGATACCTTTATGAGGAAAGTTCCATTGAATAATTCCTGGAAAATGTATCTCATCTTTATTATGCATATTTAATTATACATTCATTATTATTTACTTGACCTTGAGGGGAGAGTGGGGAGGAATGTGATGCTTTTTACAAAAATAAGAAAATCAACTTTATTTGACACATAAACAAAATTTTGATATATAGAATACAAAATGAAACACTCTCTAATGTCCTTGAACAATATAGAAACATAATTTGCAGAAACAATTTTATAAAGAAATTATAAATTTCAAAATGTGTCCCATGCCTTCCCACTACCAGAAAGGTATGAGACAGCTATAAAACAATGTATGATAAGGGGCAAATAGTCTATTGTTGGCTATATATACAGTCTAACAAAGATTGTAGGTTGATGTGTGTGCTACAATATCAAATTTCAGTACCTTCATCACTGGAAGGAAAATTCAGGATTGTCAATCAGAGATAGCATTAAAAAATCATCAGTTCAATTTATTTATGTTTTGAAGCAAATGAATATATTTATAATGTTATAATTAATATATTACCTTCTAAAAATATTTGCATATTAGCAATTTACATTCATCTTATTAAAAAGAAAGAATTAAACATGTCCCATTCCCCCTTCTACCTTCTTTTATGTTAAACTTCTTGTATAAACAAAAGTTCTACTTTTAGGCATAGTTTAAATTATGAATAATATACAGTATGATGTTCAATAAATAGAAAAACTATTACATCTACGCATATACAGAAAACATAAAAAGTATATGAAGCAAATTTACTTCTGATTCTTGAAATAATGCTTTGCTTAAGTCTTTAAAGTAAATCGGCATGTCAGACGATGATTAAAAATTAGTTTAATTAACAAGGTATGCAACTGATATAAAAGGTTTGATAATTCTCACTTTTATTTTTCGGTTTTAGAAATTATTTAATTATTTTTTTTAATATTTTAACCCTTTGCACTCAAAGGTTTTTTTCATTTGTATTACCAGCAACTCAAAGTGAGTTATATCTTATTATTTTTTTAATTCTTTATGAATACGAATACAGATGTTATGATATATAAAAAAAACTAAAAATTATAAAATTATTACATTTTGTAATCGTAAATTGTGATACATATTGCAATTAACATACAAAACTTAAACAATAGTATTCTAAAATGCATTTCTCTCTCTTTTTTTTTTTTTTTTTTTTTTTTTTTTACTTAGAACAAAATTGAAAATGTACTATTTGAAAACAGATACAATTTGCATATATTTGCATACATTTTGCATATGTATATAAACTATAGGATTTGTATCAAGTATCGAGGAAGTTTTATATTTTATAAAATAAAATTTTAAATACAAATTATTTTTTTTTTAATTGAAGAATTTTAACATAAATGTAAGCTTGTCTCAGGGCCGAAACTAGCCTTTTTGGCGCCCGGGGCAAACATGGATTTTGGCGCCCCCCCCCCCCCCCCCCTCCACCATAAAGTAAATTTACAAAAAAGAATTTTACTAAATATCGAACAGACAACTTATTTTTAAATTTAAAAAATATATAAAACTGAACTACGTAATCAGCTTTGTCAAACATTGATCCATTAAAATCTTTGAAAAGTTATTTGAAAAGTTATTGAAAAGAATTGCATTTTAATCTTTTTAAACACTTTTTTTTTTTTTTTTTTGCATAGTCTAAATGAGATCGATATCTAAAAGCGAAAGGTTTTGCTAAGAATTTTACTCTGTGCATTCCCCTTCCCGTTGTCCTGGGCAGTCAGCGCCCATGGCAAGACGGAAAAAAAAAAAAAAAAAAAAAAAAAAAAAGAAAGAAAGGAAGCTCAACACTGTTCAGCGGGAAAAAAACAAACAGCTTTCATGGAATTTCTTTATCTAGAAGAAAAATCAGACGGGGTCACTTCTCCTTTGGTAGTTATCCGTAGTGGACAGTAGGGTGTCCCACAATAGAGACTGACCTTGAAAAACGGTAATGATTCTCCCTCGGATTCTCCTCACAGGAAGTGTTATAAAAGATAGAAAGCAAACGCATAGGCATGATACTTTGAAATTTTGTATTGTAATGAATCTTTTTATCTATTTGTAAAGTTTAATGCATTTGGTCCAGTTTTCCTTTTAAATTTTCCAGCTGCGAGACATTTTTATACAAATTTCATAATATATATATATATATATATACATACATACATTCTTGTGTCAAACGTCAAACAAAATCTTCATTTTGGCGCCCCCTTCACCTCCTGTTAAAGCGGCGCCCGGGGCACGTGCCCCCTCTGACCCCCCTAAGTTTCGGCCCTGGCTTGTCTTATTGTTTATTCCTTAACCTGTAGTACAGTTTAGACTCAATTAAACCACAATCAAAAAATTCTTTTCTAATAATGCTGCATATAAGATTATGTAAATTACAGTTGCTCTTTCAATGACTGTTCTGAATTAATTGTCTCTCATAATCATTAGTTCTACATTTAAAAATAAAAGTTTCAAACATAAAGCTTAGAAAAGATATTTGTAAAAAAATTTTCTTGTATTCTTTGCCTAGAAAAGTCACTGCCAGAGACAAAAGTTTTTTATCTACAGAATGGCACAGTCAATAACAGTTGAAAATTTCATTTATATTTGTTTTGACTGAAGAAAATATCAAAATTATCTTACACATTGATATTTTAAAAATAAATATCAAATATACAAAATATCAAATATCTTGATATTTTGAAAATAAATATCAAGAATTTGAAAATATCAAAAATCTTGATATTTTAAAAATAAATATCGGATATACATCATGATATATATCCATTGATATATATCAACGAACCCTGCAGGTATCACAAAATTATTTTTATTGTTTCCATAGCGGAGCCCTCAAGTTTGAAGACAAATTTTAAATGGCTCCGCTCCGGAGTCCTCGAGTGCAAAGGGCTAACTTTTTTTCAATATATACTGTATTTAAAACAATCAAAAATGGTATCAAAATTCAATTTGTGCGATTGCAGCATTGTATTTCTACAGTCAAAGATTTTGCACCTTAGCCGACTAAAATTTCGATTATACGCCTTTCTCAGTTATGCATCGTTTTAGAAAGGTTTCCTGAAAGACGTATAATTGGTACTTTACTGTTTTTTTTTTGTTTGTTTGTTTGTTTTTGGAGGGGGGGGGGGGCTAAAATTGTCATATTGCCAGAGCAAAAGTTCTTTATCTACAGAACGACAAAGTCGAAAAATCCATTTACTCTTGCTCGACTGAAAATATACACAATATTTTGAAAATAAATATCAAACTTCATGATATTTTGAAAATAAATATCGGATATGTATCCATTTATATATATCACTGAACCATGCTGTTTGTAGCTATAGTGTTTACTCTTTAGTGTATACCCTCTGCTGATAGAATATAATCTTTTTTTTTTTTTTCTTTCACCTATTTCCCTAATTATTACTCTTTCTCACTCTCTTCTTTTTTTTTTCCATCATCTGAAGATATAAGAAAATGCTCTTTTATGAAACCTTTAAACACATAAAGGCTAGATTTATTATGGTTATTTGTGCTTTTCATTATGTAGGGATTTTTGTGTGTGTGTGTGTGTGTCACAAAATCAAAATGTTCATTTTATGAGTAACAATCTCAGATGAAGATTCTGTCTGTGTCACTCTCTATTGTGTACAGTATAACCTCGAAAATCCGGCATTGTCAGGACCATGACGATGCCGAATTTCTGACTTCAAAAATACTTTTAATAGTCTTAATGGTGCCGTTATTCGTAATTTAATTCATACCCAAGTAATAGTCTTTAAGAAAATTAAATATTTTAAAAAATATTAAAATTAAAAGTTTCTATTCACATTTTCTATGTTACAAAAAAAAAATCTAATATATATCATTTCTTATCGTGTAATTTCCTAAACATTGATGTCAATTTTATTTGCTTCAATTCTTTGAACAGCTTTTTAACAAGTTTTAATTTTACACAAATGTAGAATATTGATTTTGAAAATACAGTCTTATTTATCTAAAGCAGATGTTAGTTTTCCAGTCAAATTTAAGCATTTTTCCACTGATACCTTTTCTTCTGTACTCAGAAGGGATTCAATTTAGCATAGCATCTGCGATCTCACTGTCAGCCAATCCATCGCTTTCAATCTCGAAATTTTTAATTGTTTAACGATTTATTATTTTTCTTTCTCCTATAAGGTGGAAGTGTGAAAAAAAAAAAAGCGGCGAGATGACTTTGGTGCTGGATTTTTGAGGTCACACTGTACTTTATTTACTTTTACTATACGTATGTAATTTGTGTGTTTATAATTTTATTTTTTTTCTAGAGAGAAAAAAATGAATCAAGAAGAAAAATTTAATGAAGTTCCTGTTAATTATATCAATTCTTTATATGTAAATAAATTACTATATTAATTCTTTATATGTAAATAAATAGAATTTTATAAACTGAATGATGTTTCATTTGTTTTCGAGACTATTTCCTTGATACTGAGAAATATTTTTCATTGCTTCAGTCTTAAGTTATTAAAAATAATTACAATCAGAAAAAGAACAATTTAAGTGAGTTAAATTATACTTTTAAAAACTAAAAAAAAAATAATTTTGTTTAGTATTTGCTCTGTTGTACATAGGATAATATTTCTCTGGTAAAATAAAAACATTGGAGAAGGGAGGAAGGCAGATGATTTTTAAAATTTGTCTTATTGTAATATGTAATTTACATTGTTAAGCAAGCAAGAAATTACTATTTTTATGTAAGAATGCTGGAAAGATCATTGAATTTGTAAAAAAAAATTCTTTTGCATTTTGCATCATTAAACAATTTTCAGAGAAAAGACTAAATATATTCCCGTGGTCATCAATCAGAATCCTATGGAGAATTTATTTTATAAATCTGACAATATTCTCTAAATAATAATTGAAAATTCTAAGAAATAAGTTTAATAAATGAAAGAATTAAAAAATTTAATGAAGTAGTAATATAAAAAATATACAATCTTCTACAGTCATTAAATGTACACTATATTGGAATTCCACATATTTGATGTGCTATTTATTGTAGGTAAACACAGATTTCATTATATATGTATACAATAAAAAATTATCTGATCCTGAATAGTGAACTGGATTCAAAAGGTAAGTAACTGAAAGTATAATTAAATTTACTATGTATAAGCATAGACATAGAGTTGTATGGTCTCAAGTCCCTGTAACATTTTAAATACTTTTTCTTACCCTCTAATATAAAAAAGCTTTTAGTTTTTTTATTTTATTGAATTTCTCCTTTTTCTTTTGTTAAAGGATAAATGACAAAAAAAAAAAAAATCCCTTTGCTTTTTTTAATTTTAAGTTACCAATAATTTTCAAGACTCTATGCCTATGTGTATAAGAATGATTTTTTAATACTAAATATGTGAAATTTTTCAAGTTGCTAACCAAGCGTAAATAAACAGACTGAAAAATGTCGAACCCGGATCCCTGAAATAGTGCTGCAATGCACTGTTGATTTGCGCCGAGTTAGCAATGTAAAAAATTTCACGTATTTAATCTTCAATAATTTCACTGCTGATAATTAATTAAAATTTTACTTGGAGTGGTTTTTATTCAAATGAAAGTGTTTTTCCTTAAGAATTTTTTTTAAAATGGGATTACACATCCCTCATGCGTAGACACTTGCATGCTAATGTTAATCCTATGGGAGAATTTTTCTAAATATCTCGTTTGCATTTCAATATTGTAAATTTTATTATTTGTTACTTGTGGTCAATCTGTACAAACACCCTTTTTTTTTTCCAAGTTTTCAGTTTTGTTTGCAATGTGTTTTTTTTTTTTTTTTTTTTACTAGAGTATTTTTGCTTTCGAAAGCAGTTCTGAATATATCCTAATAAGCAAAAAAACCTTGTAAAACAAAGTCGAAAAATGGCCTTTGTATCAAAACTGCAGGTATGCAATGAAAAAAAAAAAAAAAAAAAAAACGCAAGCGAGATATTAAAAAAAAAAAAATCTCCCAGCGGATTAACATTAGCAATCAGGTGTTTCTGTGTGAGTGAAGTAGCCTCTTAACATTGTTAAGCTTTTTTTATTATTAAATAGGATCTAATAATGTAGCGAATTGATAAAAATTAAACATATATTTTATACATACATAGTAAAAGACAGGGATGTAAGAATTTCTTTCAAGGTAAAAAATGAACATATTAATTAAAATAAGCAATTTGATAAACATGTGGACTAATAAAAACCAGTATTTTTTAATGTATAGATAATATTTGACTAAAATTTAATTTTCCACAGGAACAAACAAACAACAACAACAAAAAAATATGCTCAGCTCAGAAAAATTATAAGTTTAGTTATTTATCTCATTTTTCTATCAAATAAGATTTTATGATTTATAAAAACCTCATTTTCATTTTTTTATGCATGCTTGTAATAAAAGCCTTTCATCAATCTTTGATTGCAACTCCTGTAACTACCCTTTCGTTTCTTCCTTTTCACATGCTTATCATGAAACGCTTACAAACTCCCTCAGATAGCGTCAACTAGGAACCTTTTTCAATCCTTTACAAAACATTTACAAACTTTTCATGCAAAGCCTTTAAAAAGCATTCAAACATTTACGTAGCATGATTGAAAAAAGACTTTAAAAAGCAAAAAATGCTATCTGGGCTGTTGTATCGATATGATCTGATGACTCGTCTAACACTTTCAGGGTTTACTTTTATGGGAAATCTGTTTTCTAATTCTGTTGTAAGTTTCACTGCACTCATTCTTGGATTTTTCTTGATTTTATGCATATTAAACCTTCGATTCCTGGGAGTTAGCTTGTGAGGAGCTCCTGATTTTAATGCTTTTTCAACAGTTTCACGTAGTTTCCATCGTTTTATAATAGCAAAAACAGATGAATGATTTACTTTAACAAGTTTTGTGATAGTTCTGATGTTTTTACCATCTTTAAAATGTTCTATGATTAAATTACGAATGGAATTTGTTGTAACTTTGTAGCGTCCAGCCATGTTCACTTCAAATATAGAAATGTAAACAAATTTACATTACTTAGTAGTAATTTCAAAGTGCAGACGATATAAAAATAAATAACAAAAAATATCGTGTGTCAAAAAATTTAGGAAAGTTTTCAAGTGTCCTTATGTGAGATTGTTTTTAACAATTTCTCGGTAAATTAATTTAAAAAAAAAAAAGTTTTGAATTTATTTTCATTGCAATATGTTGGTTTTATTATAGACAAAATAAAGTTTATATGAATTTTTAAAAAAAAGTAGATACTGTTGTAGTATTTATTATAATGTATTATCTTTACTGTGGCAACACTTGTTTTTGTAACTGAGTTTGGCAACGCTTATGTTGTTGATAGTTGATATTCGAGAGTTAATGTATGCCTCGTATTCTAGCTGATTAAAACCTACTTTAGGTGTTATGCAATGTTATTATTCTATTACAATTTAATCAGCTAGTTTTTTCTGCTCTACCATATCGCTCGATTTAGTAAGATGGAACAACTTTTAAAACCCGAAAGGTTTGACACCGATCCTTCATGCACGGGTGCTGAATCGAAGTGGAAGCACTGGAAAAGAACATTTGTAAATTTCCTGGGACAAGTAACTACAATTACAGAAGACAGTAAACTTCAATTACTGTGTAATTTTGTCTCCGCTAATGTTTTCCGATATATTAGCGATTCTGAAAACTACTCTGACGCCATCAAAGTACTCGATTCATTATACGTGACAAAGCGAAATGAAATCTTCGCAAGACACTGCCTAGCATCTAGAGCTCAGCAAACTGGGGAATCTATCAACGAATACCTACAGGTATTGAAACAAATGAGCAAAGATTGTGAATTTAAAGCTGTAACAGCAGACCAATATAAGGATGAGTACATTAGGAATGCCTTTATACGAGGCCTTAAAAGCTCGCGGATACGAGAAAGACTCTTAGAGAACGTCACCATTACACTGGAGAAGGCGTTTGACCAGGCCAGGTCACTTGAACTAGCTGAGATGCACTCTGCATCGTATCTGAACACGACAAATTCCACTCCAGTTGCTGCTGTTGAGTATAGGGAAGGAAACCTAGAAGAAACTCCATCAACTTCAGTCGCTTTGGCACACTCTGAAAAATGCTTTTTCTGTGGTAATGAACGCCATCCAAGGAGCTCTTGTCCAGCCAAAGAAGTTATTTGTAGAGGGTGTGGCAAGAAAGGGCATTACCAACGAGTTTGCAAATCTAGATCTAAACGCCCCTCTCCAAATGCTACAGCTTCTACATTGCTTTTGGCTTCTGCCTCATGAACTCCTCTATGTCTCCAAAAATCCATATCCAAAGTGTTAGTTAATGGAGTGGAACTAAATGCTTTAATTGATACTGGTAGTTCTCTCAGTTTTCTGAATGAGCGTTTTGTAGAAAAATGTAAAATACTTGTAAAGCCATATTCCGGTAAAATAACCATGGCTAACTCCTCTTTGAGTTCAGATGTTACTGGGTGTGGTTCACTAACCCTAAAAATGCAGACTCATACGTATCCTGATATTGAGGTACTAATCATGAAAAACCTATGTGCTGACTTCCTGATTGGACACGATCTTCTAAAGAGCCACTCTTCAGTAGAAATCGAATTCTGTGGTGAAAGATTGCCTCTTAAAATATGTTCATTGGCCACTGCCCTAGTTCCAGCTGCATCTCTGTTTGCTAATCTCACACCAGATTGCAAACCAGTCATCACTAAATCTAGACGTCAGACAGAAGCAGATAAAATATTCATTGCTGCGGAAGTGGATAGATTGCTCAAGGAAGCGGTGATTGAGCCTTGTAATTCACCATGGCGTGCCCAGGTTTTTGTTGTAAAGGGAGAAAATCACAAGCACAGAATGGTAGTCGATTATTCACAAACTATTAATAAATTTACAATGCTTGATGCCTACCCACTCCCAAAGATAGAAGAGTTGATACACAACATATCTCAATTCAAAGTGTTTAGCACCATTGACTTGAAGAGTGCCTACCACCAGGTACCTATCTTAGAATCTGATAAGCAATATACTGCCTTTGAAGCCGCAGGTAAACTTTATCAGTTCCGGCGAATTCCTTTCGGTGTTACTAACGGTGTTCCAGCTTTCCAAAGAAATATTGACAATATAATCAAGGAAGAAAAACTCGAAGGAACTTTTCCTTATCTGGATGATGTGACAGTTTGTGGTCGGAACCAACAAGAGCATGACCAAAATCTAGAGAGATTCTTGAACGCTGTAAAAAAGTATAACCTGACACTAAACCCAGATAAATGTCAATACTCAACAAGACGTGTGAAAATATTAGGATATCTTATTGAAAATAAAATTATTAAACCTGATCCTGACAGGCTTGCACCACTAATGAACTTACCTATCCCAAATGACATGGCAGCCCTACAAAGAACTCTGGGTATGTTTGCTCACTACTGCCGCTGGATTCCCAAATTTTCAGAAAAAATTCGACCTCTTTTGACTAAAGGAACATTCCCACTCTCTAAAGATGCTGTGAAAACATTCAATTCAATTAAGGAAGATGTTGCACAAGCCTCATTCTCTGCAATCGAAAATGATATTCCCTTTAGAGTGGAAACTGATGCTTCAGAGTTTGCCATTGGGGCAACTCTCAGTCAAGCAGAACGTCCCATTGCTTTCTTTTCAAGAACACTTAATGCAGCTGAGCAGAGGCACTCCTCTGTCGAGAAAGAAGCTTATGCGATTGTTGAAGCGCTGAGACATTGGAGGCACTACCTAATCGGAAGACATTTTGATGTCCTCACCGACCAGAGATCTGTGTCTTTTATGTTCGATCAGCATCATTCAAGCAAAATAAAAAATGAAAAGATAATGAGATGGCGACTTGAATTAGCAAACTTCAAATTTGATATAATTTACCGTCCAGGTAACAGGAACACAACTGCAGACACAATGTCCAGGATTACAGCAACGGTTTATCCGGAAACAGAAACAAACCTCAAAGAATTACACAATGCCTTATGTCACCCTGGCATAACCCGAATGCACCACTGGGTTAGAGTTAAAAATTTGCCATTCACTTTAGATGACATTAAAAAAGTGACTAATTCTTGTCCCTGCTGCAATGAGCTGAAACCTCGTTTCCATAGGAATGAAGGGAAACTTATAAAGGCAACTTCACCTTTTGAGAGACTAAACTTAGACTTCAAGGGCCCTTTACCTACTCCATCGAAGAATCGTTTTCTTCTGACAATAGTTGACGAGTACTCAAGATTCCCTTTTGCATTCCCTTGTGCAGATATTGCAGCTTCCACCATAGTAAAAGTATTGACCAATGTGTTCTCCCTCTTTGGAACACCAGCTTATGTCCATTCAGATAGAGGTGCTTCATTTATGTCACATGAACTGAAATCATTCCTCACCTCCTTAGGTGTTGCTACTAGTAGAACAACTGCTTATAATCCGCAAGGAAATGGACAGGTCGAGCGGTACAATGGAATTATATGGAAGACAGTACTTTTAGCCTTGAAATCAAAAGGCGCTGGGACAGAACATTGGGAAGAGGTGCTTCAGCCAGCACTTCACTCTATCAGATCACTTCTGTGCACCGCTACAAATGCCACGCCTCATGAACGCATGTTCACTCATCCTAGGAGGTCATTTAATGGCCGTTCCTTGCCCACATGGTTAACTCAACCAGGTCCTGTTTGGATGAAAAATCATGTGCGGCATACCAAATATGATCCAGTTGTTCAAGAAGTTGAATTAATAGAAGCCAATCCAGAATATGCATATATCAAACTTCCTGATGGGCGTGAGTCAAGCGTCTCCATTAGACATTTGGCACCGAAAGGAGACTCCACAGTCAGGCCTGACATACAACCCATGCACCCACCCCATGTAGACTCTGGATCAGTGACAACTAAATATTCTTCAGACCCCGTAGAAAATGTAACGGTTACACCAGACGAAGACCAAGATACCGCCATGCCTGAGTTAAACAATCCTGACCTTCCAAATGTAGATTCTGGAAAATCGTCTACCCTGAACAATTCCCTATCTGGTCGCCAGAGACGACCACCAAAATACCTTAATGACTATGTTACTTACTAAATTAACTTTTGGTGGGGGGTGAATGTAGTATTTATTATAATGTATTATCTTTACTGTGGCAACACTTGTTTTTGTAACTGAGTTTGGCAACGCTTATGTTGTTGATAGTTGATATTCGAGAGTTAATGTATGCCTCGTATAGATAATGTGCATGTGACGTCACGAAGACATAAAAAAGTACAACTCAACTTACGGTTGGCAAAACATTTGCGTGCATTAGTATTGTTTTCTATGTATTTTGCATATGTTTAATATTATTTTTCGGCTTTATTATTTATATAATTTTTTTTTTCGCGTATCCTACTATTTTACAAAATGATGATGAGTTGTAGTGCATATGGTTGTACTTATAGACATGAATTAGGAGGTAATAAGGCCTTTAAATTGCTTCGAAATCATGAACTGCGTGGAGGTGGTGGATAAGCTTTTAAACGAAAAGACTTTATATCAATTCATGCCTCAAGAATGTGTAATAAATGTTTTCAAACTGGTAAGAATTCTTCATTTTCCTCTAATATAACAGATCGCATATATATATATATTTTCCCTTAGGATATTAAATGCTTTTCTCCTTGTGAATTTTTATTTTAAACATGACATCTACAAATATTTTATTTAACTCGATCGTCTTGTTTCTATGCACATTATTGGAATATTAAAAGAACTTAAAATACTCAAGGAATGTTTATTTAGTTTTAAAGTAATTTAAGCTATCGATTCAGAATTTGGAAAACACAAGCTACATTTTCACAAATTTCCTTGTCATACAACATGTTAGACTGTGTACATAAATATTTAATCGTTTTTATGTTAAACCATTAATCTCTACTCTAGTGTTGGGCGATTCATTATTTTACTCGCCTCTAGAGAATGTTTTTTCTGACGGGACAAGTTGAATTTTTAGGCAATTTGAAAAACTATAGAAGATATTCAGAATCTTTATTTATTTTTTTTCCAGTTTGCTATTTTTGCAACTTTTCAAATTACTGAAATGTAAACATGGTACTACTAATTTCTATCCTATAACCAAATTTTCCTCTTTTGTGTGTACTATATTCTTAATTTTAAAGAAAAAAATAAGAATATGCATTTCAGACATAATAATTAACTATTTTTCCAATTGCATGTTTTTTTATAACAATTTTCAAATGTATGTTGCATTTTGCAGGTTTTTATTTAAAAAAAAAAAAAAAAATTAGGCTAGTAAGATTTACTTGAAAATTTCCAATCAAACTCCTGCCTCTCATATTGTAAATAAGTAATGAACAGTATGAAATATAATGAATACATTACATATGTAACCGTAATGAATTATATAGAGTGGTAATTTGGCATAGATGTCCTATACTCACCAGGGTGCTTAAATTTCGTCAAAATTGCCTGATGTATTTTGCCTGATATGGTAACCCGGCTATTGTTGTTTATTTACTTTTATTTTAATTATATAAATTGTTTTGTTCTATAGTTATTAAATAAACTTTTTTATTTATTGTTATTTCCTTTTTAAAAGAATTAAAAAATATATATGTAACTGGTATTTGAAACGAAGTTTTTGCCAGATTGGCATAAAAAAAAATTTGTATTTTGAAACAAACCCGATGTATATATGAAATCTGTACTGGTAATCATTGGAACTACAAAGAATAGAAACGTGGCAAAATGCCTGTGAACATCTCTGCTCCAATATATTAGTAATGGAGACATCCAAGGACCTTGGAAATACCGAACTAACTCGAGTAAATTTGATGAAGAAGAATGATGAAGATCTTTAAATTGTGCTTTGCCAAAAAAAAAAAAAAAAAAAAAAAAAAAATTGTTCAATGAAATGATAAGAATAAGAGTTATTAAAAAATATTTGAAGAGATCATCAAACCCTAAGGCAGGTGAAAGAAAAATACTGTGGCAATTTAGCAGACAAAGCAATTTTCGGTATTGCCAGTGAACAAAAATGAAAGACAGAAAACCAAGTTTTGATGTTGTTGTGTAAACTTTTTTTTTTCTTTTTCAAGGCTCCAGAAGTTCATTTATTTTTTCTTTTGTGGAATATGGCTACTGGCGATACCACGTAAAAAAAAACGCACCTGTGTGCTCTACCTCAAACATTCAAGACCAACCTTTAATAACCATCATTGAACAGTTTTCTGGTCTTAATGTAAGGTGGTGTGGAAAAGGGCACGTAGAAGATTTTCTTTACTCATTTTAGTAGGCATATTATTTCTTGTTTTGATTTTGTTCTATAAATTTGCACATAGCTTTTGTTTTGTTTTTTCTTTTGTGGATTAAGGCTTCTGGCGATACCACGTAAAAAAAAACGCACCTGTGTGCTCTTAGAATGGTCATGGTCGTATCTATACTAGATAATTGGTTGAGTAATAAAAAATATCCATATGATCAGATTTGTAATTCATTTTAGTTTTTGGCCCAAAATCTGAGTTTTGACGAAAATGCTGCTGAAAATTCGTCTGGACTGTAACTGACTGTATTACAAAAATATTATTTCTTCCTTCAGAAATTTTCAACATTACTCATCGATTTGAGCTGTATCAGCTCAAATGAGACTATTTGTTGCTATGAACTTCATTGTTTATAATTTATCAGTTATGACTAACTCAAGAGTGAGTGTTATTAAGCAAATTATAAAGAAAGCAATGCATATATGATTAAAGTTTTTCACGTACTCATTAAAAGCTGCAGATTTGAGATTGTAAATTTATCCTTTTTTAAGAGTCTGCGAGATCTGATATAGCATCAAAATTGTAAAATGTTCACTCTTTAAGATCATAATTATCAAATTAAAAATATATAATCCATAAAATGCCCTTACCCCCCCCCCCCCCCAATCACACATATGCAAATTCATGGTACCAAAAAGTACTTTCAAATAGCCACATTTTGGCTTTTGTTTTTCTTAACATTTCTCTTGGATTTTTCGAGTTTCTAAACACATGCTAATTGGAAAGTTGTAAATTTCCAAGCTCATAAAACCTGAAATTTATGGCAAAAATAGAAAAATTCATTTTTTCCCTTTTCTTTTCTTGTTCTTCCTTAAACTATGGAACTAGAAGTAACGCAAAATGGTAAATTTTCTTTAATTTGTTTACTATGTTTGCACAAGTATCCATTTTTTGTATCTTAAAAATTTTATCCTTTCGTTATCAAAACAGGTGGAAAAATTAAGCAAGATGCTTGGAGCAATTCCATTTTGTCGACTTGGATTCTTCATGAAGCTATACCGAGCTTTGCAAATCCTGCATATAATATTGATGCATTAAAGATTCTAATTTGATGAGTAATATGACTATGTTTAAATCAAAGGGCAGACAGTGTTCAGCAACCTCACAAAACTGTCTGGGTAAAACTTTTTATGCAAAATGTGATTATGTTATTAAACATTAGTCATATATTTTTAATATATATAATTTGTATTTTCAATAAATGGAGCGGCAAACCGCAAACCAACTGAATTGTGTTGCTTTCTTATTGTGTATATGACCATTTTTATTTCAACTAATACTGGGCTGCCCTTGACAGCTTTTTTTTTTTCCTTCTACGACTATTTAAAAATAATTGTATAATATTATTGTTTAGAAATAATAACTAAAAGAACCTAAGCAAAATTTAGAAAAAAATAGTTGTCTATGTCAGCCCTGTTATTTTTAAATAAGCCTAATAGAGTAAGTATTTTAATTTATTGAATATTTATCATCTTTAAAAATTGGATTATTTACAAATAATACATCTACTCTATATATATAAAATCCTAATGAACCAAATTTATGAAACGACTGATTAAACAACCGATTATGTTTCACAGCGATTTCTCCTAAAATATGGAATACTTTACGATGAAATTAACACCAAAAATCCATATTGATCTGCAGATTTTAAAACTGGTATTAGAATTTTTAAATTCAACTTAGTTTTCAAGATATTAATTTTTTTTCTAATTTTAAATACTTTTCTCTAATGATGGCAACTCAAATTTTAATCATAAGATATTTTTTTCATACTTAAGAAAAGGTTATAATTTTAAACCAATTTGGCGACCAGTTTGGCCTCACTTAAATGTGTGCTAAGAAATCTATCGTGTTACTTTTATTGATAATTCAATTTACTTGAGCAATCTTTGACCAAATCGAATCATTCTGATAGAGAAATCAAGAACTCCGTATTTTTATGTTAGCAGGACGCAGGTGATAAATTGCTAAATATTTTTCCCGTCGCATTTTTTTTGTATTTCATTTAAAATATAATCCTTTCATTCATTTTAGTTAAAATACAAAACTTTCATTTAAAATTGATGGCTTTCACTTTTTTTTTTTAAAGAAAACGAAAAGAAAAATATTAGGCACAGATTTCACATTCGCACCGGAGTGTCTAATTAGCGCCAAAATGGCATTATTTTGATTGACATGGTAACCCGACTATTGTTGCTTATTTAATAATAAATGTTTATTTACTTTTATTTTCTTTTTAAAATTATATAAATTGTTTTGTTCTATAGTTAATTAGATACTTTTCCGTTATACGGACACCATGCCAAAATGTATGTAAATAAATATATTTGGTACTACTTAGTTATCCCGTCGACCAATTTCTCCAAATTATACAAATTGACATAACTTTTATTTTAAATAACGAAAGAACAAATAAAGGCACAGATGTCACACGCGCAGCATATTGGCAAGATACTGGCATATAAACAAGATATAAAGCAAAATAACAACGCTTTGGCACCAGTTAAGTACCCGTTGCGTATATGACATTAGCATCAGAAAAAAAATCACGCCAATATGACATCTGTGCCAAATATAGTTACATTGTCGCTTGGCGACAATGGTGTCCGTATAGCGGGAAGTACCGTTAATTATATATTTCGTTATTTTCTTTTTAAAATAATTTAAAAATACGGTACTACTTGGTTATTCTGTCGACCAATTTCGCCAAATTATACAAATTGACATAATTTTTATTTAAAATAACGAAAGAACAAATAAAATAGTATAACATTAATAAATATACAAATAAAACGTCGAAATAAAAATCACTTGATGACGTAAACATGTGTAACTTGTTTAAAGTCAAGTGAATGTGATATTTACGATCAACCATTATTGGCATTTAATCTTATAGTTTGGTGATAGATTTTTGGCCGACGGGATAACTAAGTAGCACCAAAAATGCATATGTAACTGATATTCGAAAACGAGGTTTTCGCCAAATTTTCGTTAAAAGAAATCACACCAAACCCGGTGTGTATATGATATTTGGCCAAATATTAAATAATTCAACAAACCATGACATTTAATTTCAACTTCAAAGCAATGTTTTAATTTACCACACAAAAAATTCAAAAAATGCTAACTGGCGAGTTGAAAAAAAGCTATTGGCGAGATTTGCGCCCGGCTAGCATAACAGTACCAAGAATTCTTTGTGACCATGGCAACTTTTATGTAGTTTTACTCGAAAAAAAAATTGATTTTTAATAAAAATGGAAAACTTTCGGCACAGTTATCATATACGGGCCCATATTGGCACGATTTTTTTCTGACGCCAATGTCATATATGCAACGGGTACTTAACTGGCATCAAAGTATCATTATTTTGCTTGATATGGTAAGCTGGATGTTGTTGTTTATGCTGTTGATGTTTTCACCAAATTGATGTCAGAAAAAATTCACGCCAATATGGGGCCGTATATGATACCTGGGCAAACTTTCATATGAAAAGCGAAAAGATCAGAGCGTATTTATTTCTGTCAGTTACATAACTTGGACTATTATAATATAGATCAAATGATGATGATAGAACAATATTTGGCGACTTAACACCTGTACCTGGCTAATATTAAAGTACCAAAATGGCACCTGGAATATAAAAAGCGAAGTGGTCCGCCCGGAACTGTTGATGATAGTCACAAGACTTAGGCTATTGTTATAGAAATTGTTTTAAAATACCGGAATACAAAGACTCTGTACACTTAATTAATTTTATTTTATCTTCTTTTCAAATGTTTAACTGATCCTCTTTAATCAAACACGAAAACAGCCATTGGATGTCTTAACAGCAACTGATTCGACCTTAAATTTTTGCAATAAAGGGGAACTGAATGGAAACCCGTTTACAGGGAGATCTGCACAGCTTTTATCAGTATAATTCGTCCTTCTCTAATATTTTTAAAACCGATCCGATTAGCGTGCTTTTAGATTCTGCGGTGTCTGTACGGGGGGTTGGCGAGCGTAGCTTGCAGGGAGCAGAGCACCCTAGTTACTTATAAAAGTTTTATTTTTTTATTAAAATATGTCAAAGGTATCATTATTTTTATTGTGACTGATGCGATTAAAAATTACATCCTTAATAAACAAATTGGATGAAACCTGCTGCCAAAGATGTGTATTTATAAAGTGTTTAGCATGTAAAAAATAACTCATTAAATATAAAGATATCAAGCAATTACTAACCATAAAATAAACATATTGGGTTTAATAATTTGTAAAAAATTGCTTAAAACATCAGTAGTTTGTGCTTCAGAATTACTTGTGAAAGTTTAATTCACAAATTTAAGATTTTTTAGATGTAATATACAAAATCTTGATAACTTAAATTTTCTTTTATTAGTATAGAAAAGTCCAAATGAGTTAATCTAGCTGCATATTATGGAGATTGATTTTTAAAAGAATTGTGCTTTAAAAATATTTGAAAAATCAGTAAATTGAAATACAATTTTCAAATAACTTATTGCATTTTTTTACCTTATCTGATGGTGTGAAAATGAAAATATGTCATGGTTATTTTAGTACTTTTCGGTTAGCCGGGCACCAGTGTTATATATACATATGTTGTATATTTACACACATATATGTGTATATACATATGTATATATATATATAAAAATGGCACCCGGCTAACCGAAAAGTGCCATTTGTTAAAGGAATAGGGGAAATGAATTACTTAAATTGTTGCCACTGTTGATATGATAGCATTACCTACAGACATGCTTTATAATATAGATAGTAACATAATGTGTTTAACTTGATTTGCAAATAGAAAAAATATATATGTATAATTTATTACACAGATTTGAATGAACTTAAATAAACCTGAACCAAGTAAAATTTTTATTTCATGCTAATTTCTAAATAAATGCATTAGCAATTTTTTAGAATTAGGGTTTTAGACAGGAAATATGAATTTACTCTTCAAAAGTCTAGAAAGAAATACACAAGACTATTTTAAGTGTGTTCACTTGTGTGTCTGTCTGTCAAAGCTCTTTGTCTCGTCAACTATGTAACATGGAAAGTTCAAATTTTGCAGAAGTCTATTGAC
Organism: Maratus speciosus; assembly: GCA_963932465.1. Lineage (NCBI taxonomy): Eukaryota > Metazoa > Arthropoda > Arachnida > Araneae > Salticidae > Maratus > Maratus speciosus. The sequence goes on from OZ010790.1 coordinate 50,639,296, forward strand.
CCTCATAGTTATAGATTGAAAATATAATGCAAAACTATGTCCCCTTCTCCTCTATTTTTGAATCTACTGAAACTAAAATTATGAAAAAATTAGTGGTAGTAGAAATTTATTTAAACTAGTAGGAGAACTGTAGCAATTTCCTTAGCTCACATAGTTTTTGAGAAAATCTCATTTTTCCATTACACACAAATTTCACTTTGCTCAACAAGGGAGTTGAGGGGCACTTGAGATACCTATCATCATGGAAATATAAAAGGATTGTTGATAATGATTTTCGAAAAGAATTGTTAGTAATTAGCCAAAATATTAAGCTTTAAGACAAATGTCTATTTGCACGCTTTTTGTCTCAATGTGTAACAGACACACCTGTTAGCGAAGGCATTTCTGTTACATGTTGAGACAAAAAGCATGCAAATAGGCAATGGATATATATCTTGATATATATCATATTTATTTTCAAAATATCAAGGTTTTTGATATTTTTATTTTCATACATTTAATATTTATTTTTTAAATGTCGTATTTCTTGATATTTTCACACATCTAATATTTATTTTCAGAATAATATTGTCAGTCAAAAGAAGTGCAAATTAATTCTTCAACTGTTATTAAAAATTAGCCCATCCGTAAATAAATAACTAAAAAGAATAGCTTACAAAATATTCCCTGCACTCCAAAAACTAGTTTTGGACTGTACCTGCAGCTTTCTCATTACCATAAGAAATCTGCCTTTGAACAATACCTCCCTACCCTGTCTTAATTCTATTTGGGTACTTTTTGGTTAGCTGGGTGCCAGTGTTATATATACATATATGTATTTACATAAATATGTATATATAACACTGGCACCTGCCTAACCGAAAAGTTTTTATTTACTTCAGTCTAAATTGTGCAGTAGGTTAGGGAATGAAAAAGCAGACAAACTTACATTCATGTTCAAATTCTTCAATAGAAAAAATAAAAGATAAACTTTATTTTGTATTTCAGAATTTGTTGTGTATTTTTATTTATTTTTTAAATGGAATCCTGCATTCTGTGTTTTGATGAGTGAAAAAGCAACTTTTACAGAAGATTGTTTATGTTTTCAATTATTTGATCATAAATTTTGTAAGAAAAAATAAAAAAAGATATTTAGAATATTGTTTTATTATGTTTTCATGCTGTAAATGTAATATGTTTTAGATTCAAATTTATATTAAGTCTAAAAATTTTTATAATCAGCAGTAAGCTGACAATTTTGAAAATATCGGCTATTTTTGATATTTTTGAAAATATCACGATCTTTACGAACCCTGGGCTATAAAGACACGGACGGCGTACTCTATGCGATATCAGCTTTTAAAACCTACATGACAAAATGATATATTTGTGTAATGCAATGCAAAGTAGCAGTATAAGAGCAATAAACGTCAAATTGTTAAAAATAAACTAATGTAGGTACTTTTTGGTTAGCCGGGCACCAGTGTTATCTATACATATATATGTATGTGTGTGTATCTGGCACCCGGCTAACCGAAAAGCATCCTAATTTAATTAGAATGAATCGCATAATTACTTTGGGATTCGTGACCAGTTTGCATTCAGTGGCACTCTCAATATGCCACCTGGGTCTTTAAAGGTTAATTAAACACCTATCTGGAAAAAAGGCAGCACAGACCAAGGCGGCATAGCAACTTTCTTTTGAAGCACACTTAGCACAGTGCCAAGTTTAAACTTTGAACGAGATCAATTAATATATTTACAGAAACTTCCATGCACAAGTAATATTCACATTTGACTGGTTATTAAAAAAGTTTTACTTACATAGGCAATACTTTCTTAGAAGCACAATCTAATGCACGGCTGAAATGGCACTGTGCACAAGACTGTCCCACTGAGTTATTGCCTTTATTGATGCTTAACACTATTTCTACCAGTGTCAAGTGACACCTTTTTAAAGTTTGGATTCATGATTATTTTGCTCGTAGTTTTTTACTGTAATAAGCATAAAAAAGTCTTCAATGTATTAAAAATGATTTGTAATTGTTTCAATCTAAAAATTACAAATGGAAAATTAAAAAATAAGACTTTTATAAGGTGTCATTTGATACTGGTAGAAATAGTGTTAAGCACATACTGTCTTTGCTCCTTGCTGTCTTTCATCTTCAGTTATTATGTCCTGAAATAGATTTGTCTGTCACGCCTTCCTCCAGTGACAACTCTCCTGTAGTAATGAAAGCTTCTTGTCTGGGGGGTACACATTCTCTACTTTCTGAATTGAATATTGCAAGTTTTTCTTTTGTTAGATACAATTACAGAAGAGCAAGAAATAAAAATTATCAAAGTGCAAATTTATAGAACAAAATAAAAACAAGAAATAAGTAGTATATAGGTGCCTACAACTGAAATTAATAAAGAAAATCTAAGTGCCCTTTTCCACACCACCTTACATTAAGACCAGAAAACTATTCAATAATGTTTATTAAGGCTCGGTCTTAAATGTTTGAGGTAGGGCACACAGGCGCGTTTTTTTTAATGTGGTATCGCCAGTAGCCATAGTCCACAAAAGAAAAAAAAATGTAACCGAAGAAAAAAAATGTTAATCCAATAACATAAGTAAGATATTACAGCTCTTATGGAGCACAATTTTTCATGAATAGAAACATGGTAGATTCTTCAGTGCCATAACTGGGAGAGGGACCCGGCTGCCAGAATGAAAGGCGAAGAAAGTGCCAAATGAAGATTGTAGTTCGATACAAAATTGTATATACCATAATTTACGGCACATGTATATAGACATATATATGTATATACACTGGTGCCCAGCTAACCGAAAAGTACCATTTAGTATTTAAAAATGGGTGAGATTAATAACAAATTACAAAGAAAATATGTCATTCGTTCTGAGCATATATTTATTTTTAATCTCTGTACATTCTTTAAGTTAACCAATGAGAGAAGCCAAAAAAAAAAAAAGAACAAACTAGAAAACAGGAATTCTGCTTTTTCAGAATTTAGTGTCGCCCCCGATGAAAAGAAAATATATGTATATATAAATAGTTACAAAACATATTTCAATTTGAAGACTTAAAGCACAACACTTTTATTTTATGTAAAATGACGTCATTCGCATCCGCTTAAGAATTCCACATTTACGATCCACTCTTAAACATCTACAGTAAAGTATGTATAGTATGTCACTATCGCAAAATAATACACAAATGCAGCAAAAAGATGCCGTCATTAAGAAACTTGACAAAAAACAGCTAATGATTCACAGGCCTTCATTTGTTTGTAAAATTAATATAGATAACTTAAAATTAAATATAGTTTATAATAGCTCCATGTTTTAATAGAAATTATTTGTTTATATTTTTTCAAAATAGCACGTTTTTTAATTACATTTTCTTTCGCTTGTTATGAGAAAATGGCAACAAAAAGATATAATTGCTATTTTTCAACTATTTTCCCTTTACTTTCTACATAAATGGAGTACTTGAGTTGCCAAAATTAAACAAATGGTGCTAAAAACTACAAAAAAAATTAATATTTCAAAAATCAATGGAGATATATTTTTCAAACAAATTGCATTTAAAAGTACTTTTTTTTCCAATACGACGGTATAAAAATAAAAAATGTGCGATGCTTAGAAATTTTAAAAAATGCTATAGAGTATTCAGTTGTACAATGATACATCTGCTTTGTTTATTGCTGGGTTCTGTAAAGTTACATTTTTTGGACACAAAATAAGCTGGGAGAAAGAAATAGCATACCATACCGGGGGTTTAAAAAAAACATGCTAATATATGAGTTATTAAATAAATAATGTAAAGTAATGTATTGATTAAAAATTATAGAAAAATTAAAGTTGAATATCCTATCTATATTCAACAAACATGAAGAAACATAATTGTATAAGGAAGTAAATAAATTATTAAAAGAATGAAAAAGGGACTTAGGCGAATGTTTATTTAACAAAGTGCAAGTTCACAAAAAGAAAAAACGCCAACTTTGAAGATGCTTTCTGAAAAATCGCCTGTTTTATTAAAAATTGAGGTTTCATTAGTATATATTTGTAAGGAAACTTGCCAATTTCATGCATTAGAATGATTTTAAAAGTGTATCAGGAAATAAGCAGTCATAAATGTCATTTTAATCTCAATATAACGAAATTCGTAAACATTTTCAGATTAGCTCAAGCATCTTACTAGACGTACAGGTTGAAAAAAATAAGATATATAAATAAAACGGTGGCTTTCTGGTATAATTATAAAACCTAAAACATTTTTCTTACCCGCTACAACAAGCAGACTCTTTTCTTGAGTTCTTGTATTCTTCTCATGGAATTTTAAAAAATAGTTATTCGTTAAATAAAATGAAACCTATGGCCAAAGAGCCATATCTGCTTTCCAGTTGGAAATAACATATGGATCATCTAGTATATTGTCTATTATTATCCCTAATAAACCCCAGTATCTCTAAATAATCTTGTTTCGCAACAGAACGTAAGTTCTGTGCATATACAGATAAAAATTCATTTGTTTTTCAATACATATGATAGATTGCTATGGAGTTTCACATATAAACACGCGTTTAAATGCCTCGTTTCTGCCAACCACAAGTTGAGTTGTCTAGACACAAGCTCATTTGTTTACCAACATGCACATTATCTATTCTAGCTGATTAAAACCTACTTTAGGTGTTATGCAATGTTATTATTCTATTACAACTGTAATATTTAGATGATGTTTTTTATAAGTAAGTTTCAAAAACACAAGTGTCCAAAAACAAATGTGAGCCACTGTAGTTACAGCGCCTATACTGTAGTCACTTTCCAACCAAAACGTCATGGACAAAGAAAGCGTCTTCTGTAGCCTTAAACCCAAAGTGTTGTCAAAAAATCCTTGTATTAATCTCAAACGCATATACGTTGTGGGAAGTACATTTCTATTTCTGATGCTTCTCATATCCGTGGTTTGGCGTAAAACATAAGTTTGTTTATTGAAAGTGGCATCAGCCGATATTTGTAGCAGAAGAAGAACGTAAACTTCTGTTACCGAAATTTGAGTATGTATTTTGGTTAATTTTGTTTATACTATGTGTAAATCAATTCAGTTATTGTTATCAAATCAATTTCATTCATGTTATGATATTTAAAAGTACCTTAAATATAGTAAACCTATCCATATTGTACCTCCTCCGTTTACATAACTCTATGCTGGATCAATCGATATTTCTAAGCATTTAAAGCTGCAAGCTGTTTTATACGTATATAGTTTTTACAGATATAAAAGCGTATGCTTTAGATCATATTTATTTTCTATAACGGTCGTTGTATAAGGTAAGATATAAGGATGGATATTTTTTCAATTTAATATTTTGCAAAATTATTTTTATAATTGCATTTTTTGTAGTGCACGAATAACGCGCTGCATTTTAACCCTGCCAACAAATAATTATTCATAATTTATTTATTGTTATTATAGATCTAGTTTGATTGCTTTTATTTAATGTAATGTTTATTATACGCTCTTACATACGCTATACATGGCATACTTAAATAATATTTACTTCATACGTATGTCATATAGTATACTATTACGTAGGATCTTATATGTATTATAACTTTGCAATTAACCTCCAGGGCCACTATAATATAGAAATACCCTCTTTTTAATAACCACATTTAATCTTATATTATCAAAAATGAACTGGTTTATAATGTCTCATTGTTGTTCAATTGACAGTTGTAGTGGCTGCGGTCGAATTTTATTGAATACTGTTTGTCATTTAGCTTTTGCTAAATTGCCGATTAAGAACTGTTTTTTTTTTTTTTTTATTAACCCTTAACCGTAAATGTGAAAATCCTGTGCACAAACAGAACGCTTAGTAATTTACCAAATAGTGAAAACTTAAACATTTAATCTTTAATTGTAATGCATTAACAGGACCAATTTTTTAATATAACAGCATGAAAATAAGTTTGGAATGTCGGAGAGAGAAAATATTAAGGCGTGATATGTAGACGCAAACATCTCACAGATGTACGTTTCCGGTTAAGGACAAAAGATAAAAACATAATTGAAAATTTGTAGGGAAGGGGGCTAGTGTGGACAATTTTTATAAATTTCACAGAAAAGTGTACTAAATACCATTTTCACACTTCAAGTATTTTTTTTTCAAGAATTTGCTATTTTATCTTTGATTTGGTTGTTATATTAAATTATTTGGCAATACAGTTATTTATTAATATATTTTTTAAAAAAAGTTGTTTTTGTCCACACTAGCCCTACCACATGGGGCTAGTGTGGACAAGCTAAAATACTGATTTAGACAATGTAATACAACTCTTATACTAAGTGTTTACAAAACCATAATAAAATAAATTTGAACCTAAACAACATAGTAAATATATTAATCGTAATAAAATATGGTACTTTTCGGTTAGCCGGGTGCCAGTGTTACATATACATATATGTAAAATACACATATACAGTAGACTCCTTCAAAACCGCGACCCCAAAATCCGCGAACGCCTAAAATCCGCGTATTTTTTCAGATGTAAACAATAAAATTTACAGTTAAGTTGCAGGAACAAAATTCAAGATGGCGCAGAAATCAGCGACTACCGCAATGTTTTTTTTTACGAAATTTTTTGTTAATCATTCTCTTTTGGCTATACAGCTGATTTATTACTAAATAAATTTACATTACTTTTGATTTTGATATAAATTAGCATATCTATATCAAAAATTCCAGGGTTCGAAATGGAAAAATCCATGAACCTGAATACTATTTTAAAATTATTTTTCGCAGAATTTTTTTTAAAAATTATAGATAAATTTAATTCTAAACATACAAAGCAGTATAAGAAAAGCATTCAATACTCTAAATAACAATGAAAAAAGTTACAGTGAGCGCAATAAGCTATATATACTGATAATAGCATTAACACTGTTCTCCTTGCTATTACTAGATGGCAGCATAGGACTTTTGGAATCGAATTGAATCGATTTCATTCGTAATAATTTAATATTTTTCTAAATTTTAATTTTGCATAATTATTTTAAAAATTACTTACTTTTAAACTAATAAATTGTTTTAATATTTTACTTATTTTAATGTTTCACTTTATTGTAAGCATTCATTATAATTTCCCTTGCTTAACTACCAATGAAATTAATGTTTCAAAAATGTAAACAAATCAATGACCAGAAATCCGCAAAATTCTAAAATCTGCAAAACCTCTGGTCCCAAGCTGTGCGGATTTGAGGGAGTCTACTGTATACATATATTGTATATATACACACACATATATATGGAAATGTATATGTATATATTCATACATTTATATATACATATATATGTATGTATAACACTGGTGCCCGGCTAACTGAAAAGTACCTAAAATATAATTTAACATCCAGTCATTAAATGCAATTTTGCACATTCCTGTGAAAGCACCATAAATTGCAACATCTAGTGGTTGAAGTTTATGGGAACAGTGTAATGAAAAAGACAGTAACACAATATAATTTTCCTTCACATATGTGTAATTGCTACAAGAGAAATGTGTAAATTTTGATTATCAAGAAGCAAAAAAAAAGAGGGTGGTCAATATCAGATTTTGCGTGTTCTTGAAAATGGTGTAAAACAACTGGAAACAGTTCGTTCACCATGCATCTGCTTTTTGAAGGCAAACCTAGACTTCCAGATGGAGCACCAACAAGAAAATAATCCTTATAATTTACTCTAGGAAAAATATATTACCTACCTACCTATGCTATTAATGGACTAGCATTAGTACTTTAAATAAAAAATATTTCTCAAACTAAATTTTACATTTAAATTCAGTTATTACTTCACAAATTAATCCAATTTAGTATACAAATAGAATAAAATGTGATATAGTTATATATCTAATTGTTTTTACAACTGAAAGCTGAATGGGGCTAGTGCGGACATGTCCACAGTAGCCCTGCCACCATGTGTCCACACTAGCCCTGTGGTGCCATTTATTTTTTTAGGACTAATTCTGGTAAAAACAGAGCAAAAGTAAATATAAAAAAATATATACTGATTAGATTCATTTATAATACATATAATATGCCCTTTCATTTGAAATAATGAATATAAATAGTCTAACTTAGTAAAAACCGCTTAATAAAATCACTGTTCAATAAAATCAGCCGCTTAATCTGATCAAATTGTGAGGACCGGAATCAAATCAATGCAAACTTATGTTAAAACTGCCGCCTGATAAAATCAGCATCGCCGGTTAATAAACTCAAAAAATTTCTTCAGAAGCAAACGTAGAAGATACTATGTGCATGCAAAACAATCAGTTTTATCTTCACTGAAAACAATTATTTTTGCTTTCTTTTTCAGATTAAACAAAAGAAAACAAAAAGCACAGAAAATTAAAACAATAATTATTAAATTTTAAAATGTCCTAGAGAGTTCCACCTGCTTAGCAACAAACACGACCATCACGTCTCGTAGAAGATTAGTGTAGAAAGAAAAGGAGGATTGCACAGGAATGGTGTAAGTTGTAGATGTACGGCTGAGAGGATAAACGAATGCATTCTTTCATAAATTAGTAGTTTAAAAAAATGTTGTTACAGTGACCACACGGTTTATTTTTTTTCTTTCTGTAATTTTTAAAAGTGAATTTATCTTTATTTCATTTGAAACCCCTAACGAGTAAAGTGTCTAAGCGAAAGGATTTAAGCTTGAAAGAAAAGAGTAAAATTTTAGAGAATTATGATAATTTATCGAAATGTAGCCAAAGGGAATGCTTGGGATTTCCAAATCTGCTTTATGCAGTTTGCTTAAGAACAGAGACAATATTAAGTCTGAAATTGCAGCAAACGGTATTGCGAAGGAAAAGCAAAAGACGTCGAGGCAGCACTTTTAGAATTGTTTAAAAACGTTCTTATTTCTCGCGGAATTTTGTGCGAGAAAGTCAAACAGTTCGCGCAAACAATAAGTGTTGAAAAATTCAGACCCGCTGATGGCTGGTTGTCACGATGGAAAGAACGAAACAATATCGTTTATCACAAACTGTACGTCGAAAAGCAGGCTGTGGATTTGAACAATGCAGATTACTGAAAAGCAAACATTTTTCCCAATTTGCTGGAAGACTATAATTCATCTCAAATCTGTAAAACTGATGAAACAGGACTGTTCTATCAGGTTTTACCAGAACACACTCATATGTTCAAAACAGAGTCCAGTGAATGATGCAAGAGAATTAAACAATGTCTAACTGTTCTTCTGACGTGCAACATGACAGGGACTATCAAGAAAACACCTTTAGTGATTGGAAGAAGTAAGAAACAACGATGTTTTAAAGGAGTGAAGAGTTCTCCTGTGAACTACCGCAACAATAATAAAGGGTGGATGACATCTCAAATTTTCACAGATTTTCTTGTGCAATGGGATAAAAAACTTACGGGAAATATTGCCTTATTTATGGTCAATTACGCTGCACATCCTCCAGATTTAACATGGAAGCACATAAAAATAGTGTTTCTTCCACCTAACATCACCAGTGTTATATAGTTACTTGATCAGGGAATTATCAAAGCTTTTAAATGTTATTCTAGTAAGGAATTGGCAAAAAAAGCAGTAACAAAAATCGAAGTATGTGATTCATCTGCGTCTTTTTCTGTAAGCTCCATAGCAAAATCTATCAGTCTGTTGAAAACAGACTGATAGATTTTGACATTAAAATATCTTGGGACAGTGAAATAAAAGACACAATAAAAATTGCTTCTTGGCTTGCAGATTTAAATCCGAACAGTCATAAGAAATTGTCGCTACCTCTGAAGATAAGGAAGAATTTGATAAGGATTTCTTTCAATATGTTGAATTTTATGAAAATCTCCGGACCCCTAGTGAAATATCTAACACAAAAATATGGAGTAGTTCATGCCTTCGCAAGTTTCAAGCAAACCAGCTAGTGAAGATGAAGATTCTGACATAGACGAAGCGCCAGATCCTCCACACACTGCTACTGATACACGCAAATCTCTCAGAAGGATAACTAACCACTGACTGGAGAGCAGAGGCACTGACCACTAACTGAGTTAGGATCAGAGGGATCCAAACTCAGAAAGATACTAGAGAATCAGGGTACAGAACTTGCTAAAAACATTGCTCGTTTGATTGTTCTGACTAAACAAAGCACCATCTGTCAGTTTTTTATAAAGCCTAATTTAATGTGAGTAATAATGCGTAATTAAATTAATTTCATATGTATGGTAGTTATTAATTTTGAATGAATAATTAACTAATTGTAAACAAAAAATAATCAATCCTGTTTGTTAGTGTAATTAAGTGTCACATTTTGCAATTAATTTCAGAGTTTGAGGAGTACCACCTTCGTTTTTGGGTTCGCGAATGTTCACCAGATATAAAAATCAGCCGCTTATTAAAATCAATTTGGCTCAGAAGGAATATGATTTTATTAAGCAGCGGTTACTGTAATTAAAAAACAAACCCTGAACTTACTTTTACACCATAAAAACCTTTTTTTATAAATTGCAAATGAACTGTGAAATGTATTATCATGTAATTACACATGGAAATGTATACCAGTGTTGTCAATCTGCAAAAACTTACAGAGCAACTTTAACTAAAAGATAACAGAATTGTTCAAGTTGTCCACACTAGCCCCCTTCTCCCCTACATCAAGATACTTTCTTGCCAATTCTTTGTATATAAATAATGTCATTGCATAACAACTCATGGTAGAAACAGAAAAATGGACCCTAACATTTATATTAGACTCTGAACTGAAAGAAGTTCAAAGATCCATAAATAAAAGTTTTTAAGGGAGGATCTGAGCAATTCCTGGCAATCACAAAATCCATCTAAAACATATGGAGAAATTTAAATATCTATACTGGATTACTCCTTATCAAACATAATTAGCTAAGTTTTTGGTTTTCTCCTTCAAAAAAGAAATTTTTATGCCAACATATTGAATTTAAAAAAAATTTATTTATGAAATTCTAAGTAGGGTAGATGCTCCAGTTTTGGCCACATTGAATCGGTTTGTCCAATATTTAGGCTGTGAATTGATGCTAACAAATAATATGCATTCTGACACCTTAAACAAACACTCTTATCATTTACAATCTCATTTGTTTATTTTTTGATAAAATCTGACTTGCAAAAAAAAAATAAATGTGTGAAACTGTAGTGTGTGCTCACATTTATTAAGATTTTTGCTTAACTGATAAGTTTTCAGAATCTTTCAACATTAAGCAAATATCGGTTCTATTTGTTCTGAAACAAATTACTGGTTTTATGAGGTAAGCTTTCTCTCTATTGCAATTTCACATTTAAATTAATTATTTTAACAGTTTAATGGGAGGGGGGGGGGGGGATGGCCAAAACTGGTGCGTTAAATTTGCCATATGTACCAGTTATGGCCATGGAGGTGGCCAAAAAGGGTACAACATATGTTACTTTTGTGGCCACATGATTCATTATAGTGGGAATTTTAGCCATTTAATAAACTTAAGAACATCTGAATAAAACAAAATCAATTTAGTTTTGTTTTGTATAGTATTACCTTCAATAATAATAAAAGGGAAGGCTAATTTGGATTGTTTTTGCTGTTAATTTGCGCATAACAACATAACTTTCACAAATTTCCCAGAACTTTTTGCTCAACCTAGTAGTTATTATATTCTAGTTTTTTCAACGTTTATATTACTCTATCAACAGTATTTAACCATTCTCATAGTCTCATTTCTAAATATGAAACAAACTAATTGTAAATAACAGAAATATATTAAAACATCCAAAATTCCAGTAATGGGACTTCCCACGAACAGTAATGATATACTGTAAAAGCACTTATTTTCACGAAAATGAAGATATCGGTGATTTCGCGAATTTTATATGAACAGAACCAGAAGTTAAAAAATCCCGAAACTACTTAAATAGAACAACTTTTTGCTTAAATTTCTAGAGCAAAAAGAATCTGTGGACCTGCGAATATCACGACTAAAACCGATTCACGCTTCTTGGCTTGTGCGCACATTTAACGGTGTTGAAAGCAAACATGGGATAACTTTGAATGGCTTCAAAGAAGCTGGTATAAATATTGAAAGTGAATGAGCTGCATTCTATTATTGTTTTTATTCGAGAAATAGTTGTATCGTATTCAAGAAATATTTGTTGTAAGTATTCAAGAAATTTTTGTACTTATTTCTTATTTAAGTAACTGTAATCATTAAATTTTGGATAAGTGAAAAATTTCTGATTTTTATTTAACACTTTCCAACAAAGTTGAAAAGTGTTTAATGCATTCGGTTTTTCTGGCCGTCTGTCCATGCTCTAACTCCCAGAAATATACTCAGATTTTCATGCAATTGATAAAGGTTATTTAGGGTCACCAAAGCATGTTTGGTATTGTATATGAAGTATGTAGGATTAATTGTTCATTTACAGGGGCACTCAAAAGTTTTCCATTACATTATGGTATACGGGAAAAGTCGTTTGCAGAGTATTTTAATGACATTATACTATTTAAAATGTATTGAAACTGACATAAATCACTGAATTTCACTATGATCAAGTTAAAACAAAGCATTCCATAGCATTTTTTATTCATTTACAGGGACACAGAAAAGAAATTAGTTACCGTGTAGTAATTGCTGGAGTGTATGGTTTAAAATTCGGTATGTGCTTTTAAATTTAATTCATTTTTGCATCTTGTTATATATAAATTCTATAACCCAAATACAGGGCTACACAAAAGTATTCACGTACCGTTCTCCTTATTAGAGGAAATTGCTGAAGGTAAATTTTCAACTGAAGTATGTGTATCGCTTAAGTGAACTCAATTTTGGCATCCATGTAGTTAATAGATTCAAATCTATGCATCATATACAGGGCTGCTGAAAAAATTCGCATAATTTTCCAATTGTGGATGGGAACAGCTGAAATTGGGTTTTGAAATGTATTATGCGTTTCCATATGGTTGAATTAGACGTAATATTTTATTTTTTTTAAACTGTGCAGTTTTGTTACATTATTCTGAATGTGTTGGAAAGTGTTACATAATCTATGCTTGACGCATGATTTTTTCTTACTTGTTTATTGTTATTTGAGGTGAAAAAAATATTTTGCGAGGCTTAAATTTTCGCGATTACGACGGATTCGCGAAAATAAGTGCTTTTACAATAATTGTTTTTTATGATTGTAATTTAAAAGCAGAATTTATTGAAATCATACTAATGAAATAAAATAGTTATTTTCAAATAAATTTAACAATTAGGATATGAATAATTAATAAAATATTTGTGAGAATTATTCACTGTTTAAATTAATTATTGTGATTATCACAAGATCAATATTTTAATTATTTTAGATGTTTTAAAATACTAAATGTCAGAAAATTACAGTTATCAAATTAAGACATTGGGAGGTTTAAAGTGATAATAAAAAAAAAAATCTGAAAAAGAAAGAAAAGATTTGGAGTATTAGTGTATGGATTCATATTCATATATTTTGCACCATTTTTAGCATTTAAACTTCCAGAAACTACTTGATATATTTCTTGTAGCAATTATTATTACAAATATGAAAGAAATGATACTGTGTGTTGAATGTTTTAAATATTAAATAAAATAATTTCAACATAAAACTGCAGAACTAATGTTTGAGGTCACTGATCTATAGATTTAGTAGTTTCAGTAGTACTATAAATTTAATAAAATTATTTTATTTATTTATTTTTGTCAGACATGAATAAGCAAGCATTTCAGACAGAAAATAATAGATTTTAAAAAACTTCTGCAACTTGTTTTATTTTAAATAAAGAGGGATTGAGCCTTATGAGCCCCTCTTTTCCTTAAGCCCTTATATAGGTCAAAATTAACATTTTTACCCACTGCCCAGCACACTGATTTTTTTCACTGGCCTGTAACAAAGTTACGTACGCTCCATACAAAATTGTGTTCTTTCTAACTATCAACATTGTAATTTACTAATATATATATTACTTACCATTCGAAATGATTACACTCAAATGAAAAATTTTATTTTTACTATTAATTGCAATGAAATAAATTCACAGGAAAATTTCAGAAAGGTTACAGCAGAGGGGGACCCCCCCCCCCCTCGGCACTAACTAATATGCATTTTTCTGCGACCATTTAACGAATTTCGCGTTTTTTTCACGATCTTTTGACGAAATCTGCGTTTTTTCGCGATCTTTTGACGAAATCTGCGTTTTTTCCGCGATCTTTTCACAAAACTGCGTTTTAGGTAGCTTTCTTTACAAAAAAGCTACCTATTGCAGCCGTTCGGAGGAAAGCGATTTCAAAAAATTTTGGTATATTTTCATCGATCATGACCCCCAGACCCCGAAACCACCCTCCGTTCAAAATTGATATATATATATATATATATATATATATATATATATATATATATCTGACCTATGTCACACTGTAACTCCCGTAATTATGAACCGATTTCGATGAAATTCGGTGTCTACATAGTACATACCAATGTCTCGACCGAGTTCGTTGGCCAGCTTCATCCGTCGTTTTGTTTCAAAATGGCGGCCATTTAAAATTTTTAAAAAAATTTAAAACTTGAAATGTGGTACCAAAAAATTAAAAATGGAAAAATATTTTTTTCTTATGTATTTGACCTTTATACAAAGATTCCGGAGCAGTTTTTGTTTCGTCTATATCTTAAAAAATGGCTGAGTTATAGCATTTTGAATTTCTAGCGTGGCTGACATTTTGAGACGTCCTGAATTTTGTCACGCGATAAAAGGCGTATTTATGAACCGATTTGGATGTAATTCGGTGTGTACATAGTACATACCAATCTCTCGACCGAGATCGTTGGCCAGCTTCATCCGCCATTTTGTTTGAAAATGGCGGCCATTTAAAATTTTTTTAAAAATTTAAAATTTGAAATGTGGTACCAAAAAATTGAAAATGGAAAAATATTTTTTTCTTATGTATTTGACCTTTATACAAAGATTTCGGAGCAGTTTTTGTTTCGTCTATATCTTAAAAAATGGCTGAATTATAGCATTTTGAATTTCTAGCGTGGCTGACATTTTGAAACGTCCTGAAATTTGTCACGCGATAAAAGGCGTATTTATGAACCGATTTGGATGTAACTTCGTTTATACATAGTACATACCAATGTCTCGACCGGGTTCGTTGGCCAGCTTCACCCGCCATCTTGTTTAAAAATGGCGGCTATTTAAATTTTTAAGAAAATTTTAAATTTGAAATGTGGTACCAAAAATTGAAAATTGAAAAAATATTTTTTTCTTATGTGTTTTGCCTTGATAAAAAGATTCGGGAGCAGTTTTTGTTTCGTCTATATCTTAAGAAATGGCTGAGTTATAGCATTTTGAATTTCTAGCGTGGCTGACATTTTGAAACGTCCTGATTTTTCTCACGTAATAACAGGCGTATTTATGAACCGACTTGGATGTACCTTGGTGTGTACCTCAGAGTAAAGATAAGAAGTAGAGGCCGAATCCCATTGTTATTTCGGTCAGAACTTGAGGCACACATGTTTCTGCTTTCATCGCCAAAAGGTTGTCTTTTATGGCGGTGATCACATTATTGGCAACTGTCGGATTTGATTTATGCGAGAGAAACGCCCGACGCAAGAAAGTTTCAGCGGGAACCAGGGGAGAAAAACCGGTTTGGCGCGTTTTCTCTGCCCACCATCACGTGACGGTGGGTAGTGATCCCGGCGTCAAGAAAGGGTTGCTATTTCTGAGTCCAGTTATATGAGAAGTCTATGGTGTGTACATAGTACATACAAATATCTCGACCGAGTTGGTTGGCCAGCTTCATCCGCCATCTTGTTTCAAAATGGCGGCCATTTAAAAAAATAAAAAAAATAAAAAAATTTAAATGAGATACCAAAAAATTGGAAAATGAAAAAGATTTTTTGTATGTGTTTGACCTTAATACAAAGATTCCGGAACAGTTTTTCTTTCGTCTATATCTAAAAAAAAATGGCTGAGTAATAGCATTTTGAATTTCTCTTGTGGCTGACATTTTAAAACGACCTGATTTTTGTCACGCGATAACAGGCGTATTTATGAACCTATTTGGATGTAACTTGGTCTGTACATAGTACATACCAATGTCTCGACCGAGTTCGTTGGCCAGCTTCATTCGCCATGTTGTTTCAAAAGGGTTGACATTTAAAAAAAATTAAATTTAAAATTAAAAATGAGGTATTAAAAAATTGGAAAATGAAAAAGGTTTTTTTATGTGTTTGGCCTTGATACAAGGATTCCGGAGCAGTTTTGTTTCTGAAAATTTGTTCTTTTGTTGATATCTTAAAAAATGGTTGATTTATAGCACTTTGAATTTCTAGCATGGCTAACATTTTGAAACGATCTTGTATTTGTCACGCGATAACACACGTATTCGCCTATTTCGATGTAAGAAGGCATGTGGATAGTATACATCAACACCTCGACCAAGTTCGCTGGCCAGATTCATCAGCCATCTTGTTTCAAAATGGCGGCCATTAAATTAAAAAAAATATATATATTTAAAGTGAGGTGCAAAAAAATTAGAAATTGAAAAAGGTTTCTTTCTTAAGTATTTGATCTTGATATAAGGATTCAGGAGCATTTTTTGTTTGTCTTTACCTTAAAAAATGGCTCAGATATAGCAGTTTCAATTTCTATTGTGGGTGACATTTTGAAAAATCTGATTTTTTGCATGCGACAGCACTCCTATATATTAACCGATTCCGATGTGAGTGAGCATGTGCACAGCAATTACTAAGGTCTCGACCAAGTTCACTGCTTAGCCTCATCCACCATGTTGTCTTAAAATGACAGGCACTTTAAGAAATTGCCGAATTTGGCAGCCAAATATAAGTTACTTTAAAGAAAAGCAGCTTTGATAAAGCTGACTAATTTCGCGAAATTCTCATTCATTATATTGATAAAATTTAGTATTGAATCTCCTATATTCGGTTTCCACTAAATTGAGCTTCGTGTGTTTGCATGATATAAGTTGGCTTTTTTTAAATAAGGATTATGAAAGCTACCTCTTCCTCCCGGCACTGGACGGAAGGACTTTTGAATTTCTAGCGTGGCTGACATTTTGAAACGTCCTGAATTTTGTTACGCGATAAAAGGCGTATTTATGAAACGATTTGGATGTAATTCGGTGTGTACATAGTACATACCAATCTCTCGACCGAGTTCGTTGGCCAGCTTCATCCGCCATTTTGTTTCAAAATGGCGGCCATTTAAAATTTTTTTAAAAATTTAAAATTTGAAATGTGGTACCAAAAAATTGAAAATGGAAAAATATTTTTTTCTTATGTATCTGACCATTATACAAATATTTCGGAGCAGTTTTTGTTTCGTCTATATCTTAAAAAATGGCTGAGTTATAGCATTTTGAATTTCTAGCGTGGCTGACATTTTGAAACGTCCTGAATTTTGTCACGCGATAAAAGGCGTATTTATGAACCGATTTGGATGTAACTTTGTTTATACGTAGAACATACCAATGTCTCGGCCGGGTTCGTTGGCCAGCTTCATCCGCCATCTTGTTTAAAAATGGTGGCCATTTAAATTTTTAAGAAAAACTTAAATTTGAAATGTGGTATCAAAAAATTGAAAATTGAAAAAATATTTTCTTCTTATGTGTTTGACCTTGATAAAAAGATTCGGGAGCAGTTTTTGTTTCGTCTATATCTTAAGAAATGACTGAGTTATAGCATTTTGAATTTCTAGCGTGGCTGACATTTTGAAACGTCCTGATTTTTCTCACGTAATAACAGGCGTATTTATGAACCGACTTGGATGTACCTTGGTGTGTACATAGTACATACAAATATCTCGACCGAGTTGGTTGGCCAGCTTCATCCGCCATCTTGTTTCAAAATGGCGGCCATTTAAAAAAATAAAAAAAATAAAAAAATTTAAATGAGATACCAAAAAATTGGAAAATGAAAAAGATTTTTTGTATGTGTTTGACCTTAATACAAAGATTCCGGAACAGTTTTTCTTTCGTCTATATCTAAAAAAAAATGGCTGAGTAATAGCATTTTGAATTTCTCTTGTGGCTGACATTTTAAAACGACCTGATTTTTGTCACGCGATAACAGGCGTATTTATGAACCTATTTGGATGTAACTTGGTCTGTACATAGTACATACCAATGTCTCGACCGAGTTCGTTGGCCAGCTTCATTCGCCATGTTGTTTCAAAAGGGTTGACATTTAAAAAAAATTAAATTTAAAATTAAAAATGAGGTATTAAAAAATTGGAAAATGAAAAAGGTTTTTTTATGTGTTTGGCCTTGATACAAGGATTCCGGAGCAGTTTTGTTTCTGAAAATTTGTTCTTTTGTTGATATCTTAAAAAATGGTTGATTTATAGCACTTTGAATTTCTAGCATGGCTAACATTTTGAAACGATCTTGTATTTGTCACGCGATAACACACGTATTCGCCTATTTCGATGTAAGAAGGCATGTGGATAGTATACATCAACACCTCGACCAAGTTCGCTGGCCAGATTCATCAGCCATCTTGTTTCAAAATGGCGGCCATTAAATTAAAAAAAAAATATATATTTAAAGTGAGGTGCAAAAAAATTAGAAATTGAAAAAGGTTTCTTTCTTAAGTATTTGATCTTGATATAAGGATTCAGGAGCATTTTTTGTTTGTCTTTACCTTAAAAAATGGCTCAGATATAGCAGTTTCAATTTCTATTGTGGGTGACATTTTGAAAAATCTGATTTTTTGCATGCGACAGCACTCCTATATATTAACCGATTCCGATGTGAGTGAGCATGTGCACAGCAATTACTAAGGTCTCGACCAAGTTCACTGCTTAGCCTCATCCACCATGTTGTCTTAAAATGACAGGCACTTTAAGAAATTGCCGAATTTGGCAGCCAAATATAAGTTACTTTAAAGAAAAGCAGCTTTGATAAAGCTGACTAATTTCGCGAAATTCTCATTCATTATATTGATAAAATTTAGTATTGAATCTCCTATATTCGGTTTCCACTAAATTGAGCTTCGTGTGTTTGCATGATATAAGTTGGCTTTTTTTAAATAAGGATTATGAAAGCTACCTCTTCCTCCCGGCACTGGACGGAAGGACTTTTGAATTTCTAGCGTGGCTGACATTTTGAAACGTCCTGAATTTTGTTACGCGATAAAAGGCGTATTTATGAAACGATTTGGATGTAATTCGGTGTGTACATAGTACATACCAATCTCTCGACCGAGTTCGTTGGCCAGCTTCATCCGCCATTTTGTTTCAAAATGGCGGCCATTTAAAATTTTTTTAAAAATTTAAAATTTGAAATGTGGTACCAAAAAATTGAAAATGGAAAAATATTTTTTTCTTATGTATCTGACCATTATACAAATATTTCGGAGCAGTTTTTGTTTCGTCTATATCTTAAAAAATGGCTGAGTTATAGCATTTTGAATTTCTAGCGTGGCTGACATTTTGAAACGTCCTGAATTTTGTCACGCGATAAAAGGCGTATTTATGAACCGATTTGGATGTAACTTTGTTTATACGTAGAACATACCAATGTCTCGGCCGGGTTCGTTGGCCAGCTTCATCCGCCATCTTGTTTAAAAATGGTGGCCATTTAAATTTTTAAGAAAAACTTAAATTTGAAATGTGGTATCAAAAAATTGAAAATTGAAAAAATATTTTCTTCTTATGTGTTTGACCTTGATAAAAAGATTCGGGAGCAGTTTTTGTTTCGTCTATATCTTAAGAAATGACTGAGTTATAGCATTTTGAATTTCTAGCGTGGCTGACATTTTGAAACGTCCTGATTTTTCTCACGTAATAACAGGCGTATTTATGAACCGATTTGGATGTACCTTGGTGTGTACATAGTACATACAAATACCTCGACCGAGTTCGTTGGCCAGCTTCATCCGCCATTTTGTTTCAAAATGGCGGCCATTTAAAAAAATAAAAAAATTTAAATGAGATACCAAAAAATTGGCAAATGAAAAAGATTTTTTTTGTATGTGTTTGACCTTAATACAAAGATTCCGGAACAGTTTTTCTTTCGTCTATATCTAAAAATAATGGCTGAGTAATAGCATTTTGAATTTCTCTTGTGGCTGACATTTTAAAACGACCTGATTTTTGTCACGCGATAAAAGGCTTATTTATGAGCCGATTTAGATGTAACTTGGTCTGTACATAGTACATACCAATGTCTTGACCGAGTTCGTTGGCCAGCTTCATTCGCCATCTTGTTTCAAAAGGGTTGCCATTTAAAAAAATTAAATTTAAAATTCAAAATTAAAAAATTGGAAAATGAAAAAGATTTTTTTTATGTGTTTGGCCTTGATACAAAGATTCCGGAGCAGTTTTTGTTTCTGAAAATTTGTTCTTTTGTTTATATCTTAAAAAATGGTTGTTTTATAGCACTTTGAATTTCTAGCATGGCTAACATTTTGAAACGATCTTGTATTTGTCACGCGATAACACACGTATTCGCCTATTTCGATGTAAGAAGGCATGTGGATAGTATACATCAACACCTCGACCAAGTTCGCTAGCCAGATTCATCAGCCATCTTGTTTCAAAATGGCGGCCATTAAATTAAAATATATATATATATTTAAAGTGAGGTGCAAAAAAATTAGAAATTGAAAAAGGTTTCTTTCTTCAGTATTTGACCTTGATATAAGGATTCAGGAGCATTTTTTGCTTGTCTTTACCTTAAAAAATGGCTCAGATATAGCAGTTTCAATTTCTATTGTGGGTGACATTTTGAAAAGTCTGATTTTTTGCATGCGACAGCACTCCTATATATTAACAGATTCCGATGTGAGTGAACATGTGCACAGCAATTACTAAGATCTCGACCAAGTTCACTGCTTAGCCTCATCCACCATGTTGTCTTAAAATGACAGGCACTTTAAGAAATTGCCGAATTTGGCAGCCAAATATAAGTTACTTTAAAGAAAAGCAGCTTGGATAAAGCTGACTAATTTCGCGAAATTCTCATTCATTATATTGATAAAAATTAGTATTGAATCTCCTATATTCCGTTTCCACTAAATTGAGCTTCGTGTGTTTGAATGATATAAGTTGGCTTTTTTAAAATAAGGATTATGAAAGCTACCTCTTCCTCCCGGCAATGGCCGGAAGGACTTTTTAAGACTTTTTGACGAAATTTGCGTTTTTAGACGATTTTTTGACGAAATTTGCGTTTTCCGCGATCTTTTGATGAAATTTGTGTTTCTCCGCAATCTTTTCGTGAAATTTGCGTTTTTTCCACGATCTTTTGACGAAAGTTGCATTTTTCCGCGATCTTTTCACGAAATTTGCGTTTTTTCCACGATCTTTTGACGAAATTTACGTTTTTTCCGCGATCTTTTCACGAAATTTGCGTTTTCCACGATCTTTTCACGAAATTTGCGTTTTCCACGATCTTTTCACGAAATTTGCGTTTTTTTCTCGCGATCTTTTCATGAATTTTGTGTTTTTTCCTCGATCTTTTCACGAAATTTGCGTTTTTCCGCGATACTTTGAAGCATTTTGTGATTCCTATTTCGCGATTCTTTGTCGAAATTTGCGTTTTTCCATGATCTTGTCACGAAAGTTGCGTTTTCCCCGCGACGTTTTGTCATAATTCACGTTTTTTAAGTGATCCTTGGGGAATTCTTTGACAGAATTGGTGATTTTTTTTCTACGAACGATTGACGAAATTGATTTTTTTCGGCGACCATATCGAAATTAGCGATATTTTTATGTCCGAATTTTCAGACTGATGACTGTTTTTCTTTTTTCTCTTTTTTGCCTTAAATTTTCGGAAAATTCGAGACTGAATCACCCCTGCTACTTTCTTTTCTTATGTTCGGGAGAATCGCCAATTTGGACGCCGTAAATTCTGAACGAATTTCACCCCTTTCCTCCCTGGCATCTATCTTTCAACCATCGCGTTTGCCGAGTGGTGCCCATTCAGTTTGGCGAGTGAGTACAATGAAGTTAATCGCCACGTTTTAAGTGTTACTCGATGCATGGCGAGTGCTAATTTTGGGCTATAAGTCCTTAGGCAATTTTCTCTGCTTCATGATTTGTTTATTGATTGCCAGATTATAAAATATGAAAGACAGAGTTATAAAAAAATTAATTTGATTAAAATATTGAAAATTTTATTAACCATGCAAATTTAATTAAAGCAGCTAGTATTTTATAAATATTTTGATGCTATTACATTCTGGCAAGTGCAGCTTAAAACTTGAATTTGATTACTTAAGTTTTCAATTAAGTCAAAAGATTTTATACACTATAAACATTGCTGAAATTTCATTTTTAGCAATGTCTACGTGGGGTGTCCATTACTCGGAATTGACTAATTAAGCATTCCAGTAATGGACACATAACCTTAAAAATAAACTTTGTAAATGACCATTAGTATATCAAATTAAAAGTTTTCTATTACTGCCTAAACAAAAACATGCAAATTTTGCTAGAAAATAAAGAATATACTAAATTTATTAAACAAAGTCAGCTCTTAGCACATTCATAAAGATTTTTACTCAACAACAGTGGAAC
Organism: Maratus speciosus; assembly: GCA_963932465.1. Lineage (NCBI taxonomy): Eukaryota > Metazoa > Arthropoda > Arachnida > Araneae > Salticidae > Maratus > Maratus speciosus. The sequence continues at coordinate 50,661,869 of OZ010790.1, forward strand.
TTTGAAACATTATTTTCTGCTTCCTGACTGGTTTGATTAAAAGTGCCAACAATAACCCAGATTATAAAATATGCAAGGGAAAGTTATGAAAAAAAATAAAAGCTAAATTTCATTGGTTATTTTTTTATAAACCAAAAGCATTGAAGGTAGGTACGGCATTAGGTATATTAGAGTACTGGCACATGTACCCTAATAAATAATCTTATATTTCAATATTCTCATAGATTTAACGAGTTTTTTTTTTTTTATCTATGAGGTGAAAACCTATTCTGCTACAGAGTTTAATTATGAGCACCCTTAAGGGTGCTAATAATTATAATCTGTACTGGAATTTGTAATATCTGTAAAGGCTTATAAATAGAAAATAAAGGAGATATCTCATGTACTGGTACGGAATAAGCAGGTTTGTTGTAGAACCTTGATTTGTATATATTTGATACGTTTATAGAGTGCATGGTTTCGTTAAAATTAAATTATTGATTTCTACTCTTTAATTAATCAAATTAATTTTTTTTTCATTTGTATTAATTTAAAAAGTAATTTCCATGTTTGTAAAAGACCATTTTTTGAAATTAGTTATCAAATATGAGGACTGTGTCTCCAGAATTTTTGGCTACTCTTCAAAAGAACCCCAAGAATATTCGGCACATATGCATTTTAGCTCATGTTGACCATGGTAAGTATGAATGTTGAAACGTATCCAAGGTATGATCCATGTCAATTCAGGCAACCAAAGAAAAAATCTTACCTTCATAGTCTCAGAAGTTTTTGAATTGAACACATGTTAAAGCTCAGGAAAAAGTAAGATACTTGTATATTTTCGTTTTGCCCAAAAAAATTCCTGGCCCGAGATACATGCCGCCAAATATGGCATCTTGGGCACCATCTCCAATTCGTCATTTTCGATAAAAAATTTTAAAGTGCTCTATCTCTAGAACAATGCAAGATATTTTGTTGCGTTTTTTTTTTTTTTTTTTTTTTTTTTTTAAAGGTAATCTTCTTCTGTTTAAAATGATATACCCAATTTTGAAAAATGTATTCAACTTTTCTTGTGGCAGCCTTTTGAAAAAAAAAAAAAAAAATTTTTCCAAAAATGCCAAGCCCAAAAACTTTGATTTTTTTTTTTTTTTTTTTGCTGTTGATCAGGAGACTTGGGAGACTTGATCCCTTTTTCAGTTTTTAATTTTTATTTTGGAAAAAAACAAAATTTTTAAAAAATGTTTCCCGTTATTATTAAAAGCTCATGTGTCTTTCTTGTTGTAGTATTTTTTTTTATTTTGGAAAAAACATTTTTAAATTAAAAATAAATTGTTTTCCAAAAAATAAAAAAAGGATATCAACAGATGCATTGAAATAATTCAAATTAAGTAGTAAAAATCAAATTTATTGTTGACTAACAGTAAAAAGGGAGAGAAACACAATGATCAAAAAACATTTTCAAAGCTTTAAAAATCAAATGTAAAAAATTATTGCAGTTTAAAGAATTCTACAAAGCATGGTTGGTTTGGGTAGTTTTTTGACAATGTAATCACTGTCAACATTTTTTGGATAAATAAATTGGTCGAAATTAAGTCCTCGTTTTCTTAGAAAATTGATTTCACATTCAGATGATAAAATCTTATTTTAAATTTTTCCTAGGAAATGACTAATTTTCTTCTTTCCCAGAAATCGCATAATGACAAAGTCATTTTCATCAGTCGACAAATTTTTTGGATCTTCAATGATTTCATCAGAATTTTCATCAAGTGGATCTGAGTCGGTTGATCTGAGTGCATTCATCCACCATGTGCTTGCTAACCATCATATGCAGCCACATATTAACTTTCTATCTTTGTCAATCATCTAAAATCAAGGCAATCATATTCTAAGTAATACAAATAATATCTAAATTTCACAATGAGAAGTAGGGGTTAAAAAAAAATAACATTAATTTACCTTAACTTTGGTTTGGGGACACTTGATCCCCAGGATCAAATCTCCCCATGGAACAGGGATCAAGTGTCCCTAATGTGCATGTTTGGGTAAAAAAATTGCTAAATCAAAAATAAAGAAATTGTGTTGGATTTAAATAACAACATTTAAGCATTAAGGAATGTTTGTATATTATATCAATAAAATTAAGTAATTTAGTTATATTTAGCAAAAAATATGATACACAAACTATCTACTCAAAAAGAAGTTTGATTGTAAGAAAACAGAGATTTCTTTCATACAACAAAAAAAAAAAAAAAAAAAAAAAAAAATGGCTGAATGAAATTATGTTGCTAGATCTGTTGATAAGGAATCACTTTATTAATGTTTCCAGTTTCAGAGACTTAATTGCATTTTTTCTCTGGTTTTAGACCTAGGGATCAAGTCTCCCCTAGCATTGGGAACTACGTTCACTGTAAAGGGGAACTTCCACTTTTGAGTTTAACAAATTTTAGAAGCATTTAAAAAATTCAGAGAATTTTACAGGAACTGTATGTATACAGTTCCAGTAAAAGTCACTGAATTTTTGCTTATTTATATCATATTTATAGAAGCCCAGTGGTGTAGTGGTCAGGGCATCTGACTGCCGCACCGCAGGTCGAGAGTTCGACTCCTGACTGGGCAAGGTTCACTCAGCCCTTCATCCCTTTGGGGTCGATAAAATGAGTACCAAGCTTGCTTGGGAACTAAACACCGAGGGTCTCGCATTAGGCTGACCACCTGGCCGGGACGCATGCTCGGGGCCCAGGGTCAAGAAAACAGAGATGGGCACTGTCGGCCCAGATCCTTCATGGATTGTATAGCCAAAGAGTTTAGTTTAGTTTATATCATATTTATAAGGATAAGCCTACTATATATCCTAAACAAGTTAGAAATTGCAATATCAAATGTGGCAATTGAGGTGTGTGCGTACTATAACTAGTTTTATAACTATTCAGATCTTGGTGCAATAAGTGTTACACTCTTGGGCAAAAAGGCATGAATACAAAATTTACTATGATTCTATATATTAAATTCAGTAATATGGAAGTAAATATGAATCCATCTTAAAAGGACTTAATCACCATGGCAACCTAGAATCATTAGCTATCATGGTATATCATTGAATCAATTATGTATTATAGGATTTTTAAATAGAATGAAGAAAACTTTTATTAGTAATGTCTTTTATGTTTTAATTTGATTTTCATAGCATTTGAAGTGATACATACTTTATTTTCAATACCAAACATAGTAAAACAATCTCAATAACATATATCAATTACACAGCAATACAAATTATATTAATACAAGCTAGAATTCAGACAGATGGGCAGACAACTCAAATCCATAAAGACTTTCAACTATGTTGGAAATTGTTAAAAACACATAAATAGGTCGGAATTTGACTTTTAGAAATTTATGTCAATAGACGGAAGCATACTTGAATATTTTCATACAACCCTGTATTTTATCTACTATCTTTATGTACATGCCACTATTTAGCTAATATTTAATTAAGATTGAAACATCCTTAAAACCAGTGAAATCACACTTCCAGAGATTATCATCCGTAGACGACCATGTATCTAATTCTTTGCGTGGACCTGTATATCATTTTATCTATATTCTACAAACATATCTTAGTATACTAAATGTAGTTCAGTGTAAAAATGCATAAACTCATTTAAAAACCACCTTTAAGCTACTTTCATTCATACTCAGTAACCCTTACGATTTCTTTTGTGTAGCCCTGTATATGATCTACACCCTTTATACACACAACGTAATATGGAAATATTTAGTTAAACTGAAAAACTCATATCGCAACTAAAAATGCACTTCCAACAATCATCGCTAATGTACAGTATTTCCGATAAAGTAAAGTATCCGAAAACTTTTGTGTGTCCCTGTAAATACTATGCACTTTCTATTACACAGGAAGTAATTTGTTGTAAACCTCAGCAACATATATGGTTTCATATTCTAAAGGAATTCCATTACATAATGGTATAAGGGGAATATTGTTTGTGGCATATTTTAATTATGTTAAATTCTTTCACATATAATGAAATTGATATATGTTGCTGAGGTTTACAACAAATTACTTCATGTGTAATAGAAAGTGCATAGTATTTACAGGGACACACAAAAGATTTCGGATACTTTACTTTATCGGAAATACTGTACATTAGCGATGATTGCTGGAAGTACATTTTTAGTTGTGATATGAGTTTTTAAGTTTAACTAAATTTTTCCATATTACTTTGTGTGCATAAATGCTGTAGATCATATACAGGGCTACACAAAAGAAATCTTAAGGGTTACTGAGTATGAATGAAAGTAGCTTAAATGTGATTTTTAAATGAGTTATGCATTTTTACACTGAACTACATTTAGTATAGTACTAAGATATGTTTGTAGAATACAGATAAAATGATATACAGGTCCACACAAAGAATTATATACATGGCCATCTATGGATGATAATCTCTGGAAGTGTGATTTTACTGGTTTTAAGGATGTTTTAATCTTAATTAAATATTAGCTAAATAGTGGCATACATATAAAAATAGTAGGTAAAATACAGGGTTGTATGAAAGTATTCAAGTATGTTTCCGTCTATTGGCATAAATTTCTAAAAGTCAAATTCCGACCTATTTATGTGTTTTTAAAAATTTCCAACATAGTTGAAAGTCTTTATGGATTCGATTTGTCTGCCCATCTGTCTGAACTGTAACTTGTATTAATATAATTTGTATTGCTGTGTAATTGATATATATTATTGAGATTGTTTTACTATGTTCGGTATTGAAAATAAAGTATGCATTAGTGATGCAACGAATAGTGGTTTGGCCGAATAGCCAAATACCGAATATTCGGCCAAGTTACAGCCGAATATTCGGCCAAGTTACAGCCGAATATTCGGCCGCTGAATAATAAACTTATTTTTGCCTACAAACAAAATATAGTATGCACTATATGCACAATTCTTGTATATTTCACAATTAATATGTACTGTTTTCTTTTAAAAAATTATTTATATACAAATTTTTAATTTTTGAAAGCATTATTTTACTCTGAAAAAATATTCGGCTATGTTCGGCCTAAAAATTGCCTCACTAATATAATTCAGTCAAAAAAAGAAATTCTTAGCAAAAGTTCCTCATCAGGTATACTGTCTAGTTACATTTTTATAGATATTATGTGTGCTGTTACATTTTTAAATAATGACAAAATTTTAAAAGTACTAGGAAACATAAGTTTCAGCCTTCAGATGAAATAAAATAAAAAAAAATAAGAAATCAAAGCAAATTACATTCATTGCATTTAACAGTATCTGATGCTCTAACATACGAAAGATCAATAAATGATTTAATTGTTGTAGGTAAAAAAATTGTTACACATTTTAATCATTCGCCATTAGCATGTTCAAGATTAACCGATACACAAATTAATGAGTTAAAAATTCCTAAGAAGAAATTAGTTCAAAGAGTGGCAACACGCTGTAATAGCACCTATTATATGTTGGAGAGATTACTGGAACAAAAAAATGCACTTCCCCTATATGCAACTAAATTTGGAGAAATAAATAATCTGACAGCAAACCAGTGGACTAATTTAGAAAAATTGCTCAATCTATTACAACCATTTGAAGAAATAACAAAACAAATTGCCTCATCGAGATCATTAATTTCTGAAGTTATCCCAATAGTTGCAGCATTATAATCATATTTATCTAAATCTGGAGTTTCTTTTGGTGTAGGCAGCACTCTTCTACAAAATTTGGAGAAGCCTTTTGCATAGATTCAAGACAATGAACATTATTCCATTGCAACGGTTTTGGACCCCAGATTTAAAGTGTTCTTTTTCAACAAAGATGAAGCAAAGGATGTAGGAGTAAAGTCCAAATTAACTGCTTTAGTAATACTAAGAAAGGCTAGTATGATGCCAGTAACAGAATGTGAACAAAATATTTCCAACATAACCATTCCATCTTCACAAGTTCCAAATTCTTTGTGGGCATGCTTTAATGAAATTGCAGGCCAATCACAGAGTGAAGCTGTAAAGAAAGTTACTTTCAATGTGAAGTAGTAAAAGAAATTGGTAATTTTCTTTCCCAGCCACTACTAGAAAGACAACAGTGTCATTTGGAGTGATGGGTGAAAAATTCAGAAGACTTTCCAAACCTTTTACAATTAGCCAAAAAGTACCTTTCTGCACCATGAAGTACCATATATAGTGAGAGATTATTTTCAGAAGCAGGTAACATTTACGAAAAAAAAAGAAATAGACTATCACCTGAGAATCCTGAATTATTATTATTTCTGCATGACAATCTACGTTTATTGAAAAACATTTTAACTGTTTTTTAAGGCAAATATAAACATTACAATTACAATGCTATTCTTGAAAAAAATATGTAAAACGTAAATGCATACTACAGTAGAACCTCGATCCATCATTTTTCAAGGAGTGCGCGAAAAAAAACGATGAATGCGTTAACGTCAAAACATGAAAAAAAAACAATGTTTATGCATTACTAATCAGTAATTTTATATTGGGTTTTTCGTTCATTTTTTAAATTGAACAACAAATTTTCAAGATGTATAACATTTTCTGGTCATATTCTGTAATTTCATGAGCATATATAAAAGTTCGTACAGTTTCAAATGCCGTAATTGCATCAGACTTGACACTGGTGTAGGCTCAGCCTTATCAGTATGAACCTTATCCTCTGCTTCTTCACCATTATTTTCATTTTTTGCATCATCACATATTTCTTCTATGCTTAGGACACCATACGTCGCAACATTTTGACCAATGGAAATACAATCGCTAAATTTCACACCAGATACATCCTCTTCTACACGCAACCACTCTTCATCTGCATTATCGTCACCCTCATTATTTTCTTTTCCTTCTGTTCAGTATTCTTCATCAATTTTTTGCACAAAACCGCATCTCACGAAACAATTCTGGGTGGCTGAAGAGGTTACTTCTTGCCATGCTGAAAGTACAAAATGAATAGCCTGCAAAAGGTCTGTTTTTGGCGTAGGTTCTTTTGCTTGTGCCATGAAACATACAGATCTTTTCACTAGCTTTCTCCTTTGAAGTTGCTTAAAACAGCTGATTATCCCAGAATCAAGAGGCTGTATGACAGATGTACAATTAGCTGGGGGAAAAAAACTGACTTCTACATTTTTCAAAGACGACGTATCTGGTGAATGAGCTGAACAATTGTCAATAAATAAAATGATTTTTCTTTTTTAAGCGCCGATTGATCTATCAAAGTCATGAAGAAATTTTGTAAAAATATCATTTTTCATCCATGCTTTGGCATTTGAATGGTACACTATTAGCAGTTTCTTTACATTCTTGAAGTATCGACGTCTAGCAGATTTATCAATAACGAGGGACACTCGTTTATCTGAAACGTCCTTATTTGAGCATAGTAGCACTGTAAGTCTTTCTTTGAAATGTTTACCACCATGACAAGACTCTCCTTTGAACTCTAGCATTCTCTCTGGCAAGCATTTATAAAACAGGCCTGTTTCGTCTGCATTGTAGCGGTCACAATCTTTGTATCCTTCTAGTAACTTCGGAAGTTTTTCGAACCACATTTCTATTTCATCAGTATTTACTACTGCGGCACTTTTGCCACATAATTTTCCGGATACCAATCCATGGTGACTTTTAAAACGTGAAATCCACTCATTTGATGCAGAAAAGGTATCCATGCCATATGAGGTATCTATTTCAGGTACCATCTCTCGAAAAATATTCCCATACACAGGAATATTTGACTCACGAGCCTGCTCATACAAAGAGAAGAGACTTTCAGACTCACCTAGTCAGTAGACATTTTGCTAATTTTTCTCTTTTTTGCAGAAGTTCCATAGTTATCAGCCTGCTTTCTAATTTCTTTCTTTTTCAAAATTATCAAATTCAGGTTTAATGGCGGCATACTTAAACGTTTAACGATGCTAATTTTTTTCTCAAAATTATTTTTTTCCACCTCATCTATGATGTGAAGCTTTTCTTCTAAGGTTCAGAATTGTTTTGTCATTCTTAAAATTCACAGCACACACAATATTTAGCGCAGAACGCATTAAATTGAAAACTCACACTCTTGAAATTAAGCACGTGCACTACACACTAACAGATTAGCCAGGAATGTGGCAGCTGACCGAAGTGGGTGCATCCATCTTCCCCTTTACACAGAATAGAATAACCCATTCAAACAAGAACACTTGTTCTGCATTCAGTTATTTACACGTACATACATGTCAGAATATCAGTGCTATTTCTTGTCCCCCCCCCCCCCCCTAAAACAGCACAAATGAGTCATTTTAAAATAAAAGAAGTAATTCCAGTTTGTATGTCATATGGATCTTCAATTTCATTTTGGTGAGGAGAAAAATTTTACAACGATGAATGCGGAAAAACGAGTTTTTGAAGAACGGTGCATGCAGGTTTCGTTAACATTATTTAAATGTAATTTGTGCAGGGACCATACAAATAAAACGATCAATGCGAGAAAATGATGAATGCGGGAACGATAGATCGGGGTTTCACTGTAATTAAAAGAATTTAGTACTTACATTTCTTTCATTATTTAATAAGAAATAGTAACACACTTAAAAAAAATCACTTAAATTATGTTTAACTTTTAAGTGTATTTTACTAAAAAAAAACCCTTAAGCATTGTAACACATACGACTTAAATATTTTATACATATAATACATCTATATCTAATCAATCATATATTTATGTTCTTTATAGGTATAATTCAAAATATTATTGAAAGAAATATTTTTTTATGTAACAAGTGATAAATGTTAAACTTCCCATTATGATAAAAAAAAAAAAAAAACTTGAATTTGCTTGTACAGTTGCATTAAAACAATTTTAAATAGATTAAATTTAACAGATTATGTTAGCTTATTACAGATACTTTTTGTACTTACTGATACAGCATAAAATTTTTTTAACATGATTCCTAAATTAGTCTCTTATATAAAAATGGGTAGATAAAACCCATTCAGGGTATGAAAGTTAAAGGAAAAAAAGTTTTGGTTAATTTCAAATAAAATTTTCATTATACATGATGAATATAAATTGTCAAATTAAAAAGTTATACTATGTAAATATAAAAACATTTATTACAGTATTATTCGGCCTTGGCCGAATAATGGACGTGATATTCGGCCGAATATTTGTTGCATCTCTAGTATGTATCACTTCCAGGGTTCTTGCTGCTGCTCGCCATTGCTCCAAATCGCGACAAAATTCATCATTTGGCGAGTAAATCAACAGTCAAATTCGCCAAATTGCGAGTGATCAGTCTGTGTGTTTGTATGTGTGGTGTGCCAATACAGTCGAGATTCTTAGCCACGTTACTGAACGATTGATGTCGCTTTACATGTTCAATCGCACCGTGTCATTTATGTTGCTTTATTTATAGAGATACTGATTCAATACCAATTGCGTTTAGCAATAGACAAAGACACAGAAAGAATTGTGCCATAGGTATTTCTTTATTGTCAGTTAATCACTATCTATGCGCCTGCATTACAATTTTAGGCAGTAAAAACGCAAACAAAATTAGTCGCATAAAGCGCCAAATAGAGAAAAATTTTGCTGGAATGCGGTGTTGAAATTAGCCATTTACCATACTATTTATTAAATGTATGAAAAGTATCATTAGCCAGTCAAATTTTTTCAAACAGTTAAGAGTCGAAATCACAGTTTTATTTTAATAATTTTTATTTAGACAGCTAAAAGAATATCTGAAACATTTACACATTTAGGAAACATTTAGAATGTAATTATTTTTAATAGTTTCTGTAGCGGATAGTCAAATTTCTATTGTATAAGCAATTACAAAAAAAAAAAAAAAAGATTATTTTAAAACATTGAAAAAAAGGGATACAATAAAGGTTAAAAATAGATTTTTCAGTGTTTCAAGCCGAATCTATTTTGCTAACAGCTCTGTTTATTTGGCTACTGTTTTTTATTTCTTATTCGCCAAATCGCTTATGTTGGTCAAAAGCCAGCGAGAACACTGATCACTTCAAATGCTATGAAAATCAAATTAAAATATAAAAGACGTTAATAAAAGTTTTCTTCATTCTATTTAAAAATCCTATAATACATAATAATTGATTCAATGATATACCATGATAGGTAATGATTCTAGGTTGCCATGGCGATTAAGTCCTTTTAAGATGGATTCATATTACTTCCCTGTTACTGAATTTAATATATAGAATCATAGTAAACTTTGTATTCATGCCTTTTTGCCCAAGAGTGTAAACACTTATTGCACCAAGATCTGAATATTTATAAAACTAGTTATAGTATGCACACACCTCATTTGCCACATTTGATATTGCAATTTCTAACTTGTTTAGGATATATAGTAGGCTTATCCTTACAAATATGATACAAATAAGCAAAAATTCAGTGACTTTTACTGGAACTGTATATACAGTAGACTCCCTCAAATCCGCACAGCTTGGGACCAGAGGTTGTGCAGATTTTAGAATTTTGCGGATTTCTGGTCATTGATTTGTTACATTTTTGAAACATTAATTTGATTGGTAGTTAAGCATGGGAAATTATAATGAATGCTTACTATAAAGTGAAACATTAAAATAAGTAAAATATTAAAATAATTTATTACTTTAAAAGTAAGTAATTATTAAAATAATTATGTAAAATAACAATTTAGAAAAATATTAAATTATTACCGATGAAATCGATTCCAAAAGTCCTATGCTGCCATCTAGTGGTAAAGCAATCGTAAGATCGATACATCATTATGCTATTATCAGTATATATAGTTTATTACTCTCTCTGTAACTTTTTTCATTGTTATTTAGAGTCTTGAATGCTTTTCTTATACTGCTTGGTATGTTTAGAAATAAATTTGTCTATAATAAAAAATAAAAAAAATTCCTCGAACAATGATTTTAAAATAGCGTTCCTGCTCGTGGATTTTTCCATTTCGAATCCTGGAATTTTTGATATAAATATGCTAATTTATATCAAAATCAAATGTAATGTAAATTTATTCACTAATAAATCAGCTGTAATAACCAAAAGAGAATGATTAACAAAAAATTTAGTAAAAAAACATTGCGGTAGTCGCTGCTTTCGGCACCATGTTGAATTTCGTTCCTGCAACTTAACTGTAAATTTCATTGTTTACATCTGAAAAAAAATGCGGATTTTAGACGTTCGCGGATTTTAGGGAGTCTATTATATTCATTATTGTTTTACAACAAGAGCTACTGAAATTGGTAAGGAATACTAATTGGTAAAGCTTTTCTAAAATCATTTACTCTAACAAATATTTTATTTTATCTGGATTTAAAAAGACTGGAATTTAACCTTTTGATCTTAATTGTTTCGACGATACATATTTTTTTTACCCTCGACATTTTCTTGGGATCATCTCCACGAAACCAGTGAGTTAAAAATGGATTAGTTATCTACTGACACAACATCGAAAAAATCTGTAGATGAAAATACAGGGCCTTCGTACCAAATTTACAAGTCTCCCAGGGATATTAGACCTTTTTGCAAGAAAATAGCTTCAACCACAAAGGGTGGAAAATGTAAAGTAAAATCTTTAATATTGATAGATATGCCAGTAAAAAAAAAGCTTGATGAATAATTTAAAGTTAGATATAAAAGATGAAGAACATTGCAGTAAATAAAGGCAAAAAAATGGCTACATCAAAAGTAAAGGGTACGTCAAAAATGTTAAGAAAGAAATTGAATTTTCAAGCAGTGAAGAAGTAGAATTTTTATCAGATTACTTCCGATAATGATGATGCTAATTTATATCATTCAATTAGTGTTAATTCATGGATTATCGTGGCCTTTTCTACTAAAAAGACAATTGGATATTATGTAGGTTACATAGAAAAGCAGTGCAATGATGGATGGTTAGTTCGCTTTACTCGTTGTGTGGAAGAAAAAAAGTTTAAATGGCCTGAAATGGAAGATGTTTCTATAATTGACTAAGGGCAAATTGAAAAATCATTAAATCCACCTGACTTTACTTATGCAAATGATAGTTATTAGTTTTTATTTTGAAGAAAGCGTAAATGCGCAAAATTTATGTTAAATTGTTTGCGAATCAGCAATGTTTGCTTCATTTTTTCCTTGCAGCAAGATCTCTAGGGGTTTTTTCATTATTTATTTTCTAAGAAGTGTGTTAATAGGATCTTTTAAAATTTTTTGTAATAAACATTTCTGAAACAAAAATATGACCGTATCATTTGTTTTTAAATTTTACTAAATTATTTCAGGATTTATCATAAAAAATTTGTATGACACATAAATTGAATTGTCTGAGTTTTTTTTTCAATTTACATAACAATGTATCATACCTCTCTTGCAAGTGATTAATCCTCCCCAGTAATGGCGAGATTAGTTGCAACAGTAACCATTCAAAATAATTGGGAAATATTTTCGGAATGATTATTTTTTAATTCGGTATATTTTTAATAAATAAATATAAGATCACTTTATAAGAAAACTCGAAAAATTTGTTTAAAAAAAGATTTTTAAGTGTTATAAAAAATATTTTTTAAAAGTGTATCATATCTCCCCTATATTGTTCAAATAATTTTGCACATGAATTTTCATTTTTAACACGAGAAGTTAAAGTTAGTGTCCTAACCCAATCCAAACACAGGTAAATAATTTCCGTCAACACTCAACCCGACCCGAGTCTGACAATTTTTTAACCCAGCCCAAACCTGACAAAAAAATTCTGTATTGCAACCCTATACAAACCCGACAAAATAATTTACATTGACATGCAATCCAACCCAAACCTAACTAGCATGTTGTGGCCATCACAAAACTTTCTTCTATATAAATCACGTCAATTAAATCATTTAAATAGTACAAGAAATATCAACGATTTAGCACCCATTCATATCAAAGAATATCTGAATTTGAAGTTGGATGAAAATTCATGCATTAGTTCTTGAGATAGAGCTATAGCGGAAATTCTGAAAAAATGTAACATAGCCGCGCCACCTGTTGAGCGATTTACACCAAAAGTAAACAGCAATAAACGATATGAAGGCATACCTGAATGTGAAGTTTGTTGAAAATCCAAGCATTAGTTCTTGAGATAAAGCTATTGCGGAAATCGCAAAAAATACAGCATAGCAGCGCCACCTGTTGAGCGATTTACACCAAAAATTAAACAGTACTAATTTATACGTCAATTCATGTCAAGGACTAACTAAATCTGAAGTTTGATGAAAATCGGTGCAATAGTTTTTGAGATACAGCTCTTGTGGAAATCGTGAAAAATGCAGCACAGCAGCGCCACCTGATGGGAGATTTACACCAAAAATTAAACAGCACTAATTTATATCAGGGACTAACTGAATCTGAAGTTTGGTGAAAATTCGTGCATTTTTTCTTGAGTTAGAGCAATTGCGATAATCATGTACAATGTAGCTACCAGCGCCATCTGCTGGGCGATTTTTACAAAAAAGTAATCAGCACCAAACTATATCTTGGACTAACTGAATCTGAAGTTTTATGAAAATCCGTGCAGTAGTTCTTGAGATATAGCTATTGCAGAAATCGTGAAAAATGCCGCATAGCAGCGCCACCTGCTGGGCGATTTTCATCAAAAACTAATCAAGTCCAGTTTATATTAAGTTCTAACTAAATATGAAGTTTTGTGAAATTCCGTGCATTAGTTCTTGAGATAGAGCGCCCACAAAATTTTTGTCACATACAGACTTACAGAGTGACAGAATGACAGACAGACTCACAGACAGACATTTTCTAAAAAACATCAAATCGTGTTCTAGGCATTCTAAAACGTATAAATCCGTCGAAAACCGGAAGTCGAAATTTTTCACGAATCCAATACTTTCTTCTTGTAAAGATAGAAGAAAGTAAAAATTCTATTTGAAATTGACCCAAACTCTATTAAAAATATTCCATCAAATCGTAACGCCATCCGAACACGACAAAAATATTTCTGTCGGCATGCATCCATCCCAGAAATTGAAAATTCCATGTGATATAATTGTAGACTACATTACATTGCGTTAAAATAGGAATTAATTTCCTTCCTTTTTTGTGTTCGGGTTGAAGCATTTCGACTTCTAGCTGGAATATGTCTGGTTCCATATCAATGTAATTTTATTTTGACAGGTTTAGGTTGGGTTATGGGTTGCAGATTAACTTCAAATGGAATTTTTAGGTTTGGGTCGGGTTGTATGTTGGTTAAAATTATTTTGTTGTTCGAATCGGCTTATGGTTCGATAGAATTTTTTGTTGAGTTTGGCGGGTTTAAAGGTTGACATAAAAAAGAATTTTTATTTCCGGATCAGGTTGGGTGTCGACGGAAATCATTTTGTGGTGTTTGTATCGGAATCAGATTACGGTTTGATGGAATTTTTTTATCAGGTTTATGTGGGTTTAGAGTTGACTTCAAATGGAAATTTTAGGTTTGGGTCAGGTTGCATGTCGACTGAAGTTAGTATGTCGAGCTCAGATTGGGTTATGGTTCATTTGGAATTTTTTGTCGGGTTGCGAATTAACTCAATTGGAATTTTCGGGTTCGGGTCTGGTGGAGTATTGACGAAAAATATATTGACATGCTTGGGTCGGGTTACGGTTCGATGGAATTTTTCTTGTTGGGTTCCGTGTTGACTTTAAATGGAATTTTCAAATTCGGGTCGGTTTGCTGTTCAATGTTTTTTTCTGTGTGCATGTGTGTGTTTCGGTAAAGTTTCGAGTTGAATTTAAATTGAATTTTTAGGTTCGTGTCTGGTTATGTTTCGGTGGAAGTAACTTATTGTGTTAAGAATTGGATTTCAGACTGATGGAACATTTCTTTTGTTCGGGTTGGCTTTAAATGGAATTCCCAGGTTCGGGTTTGGTTGCGTTTTGGGGGAAATTATTTTTGTGTTAGTATCAGGTTGTGTTTAGATGGAAATTTTGCTTTCCGGGTTCTGGTTAACCTCAAATGGAATTCTTAGAATCGGTTCAGGTACAACATGATATTTGGACAAACAGTCGGTCATGTTAAAATTAGCCTAAAACTGTAAACTCATTGCAATATATGCCTAAAAAATATCAGGCTGATTGAGAAATAAATGTTCATATTCCAATTAGCCTAACACTTTTTAGGCTCTTCGCAATAAGCCTGAAAATTATCAGACTGATTGAGAAAACCTTCCTTAAGGAAGGTTTACATGAAGCACATACTTACAATATTTCGAAAATAAATGCTAATTAAACTGCTTATGTATGTAATAAAGTCTAAAAGATAAAATACTTTTGAATATTTGGCGCGAAAAGATAAATGAATCACAAGATTTGGCTAACAAACTTTTCCTCACCAAACTCAAACTATTAATATACAGTAGACTCCCTCAAATCCGCACAGCTTGGGACCAGAGGTTGTGCGGATTTTAGAATTTTGCGGATTTCTGGTCATTGATTTGTTTACATTTTTGAAACATTAATTTGATTGGTAGTTAAGCAAGGGAAATTATAATGAATGCTTACAGTAAAGGGAATCATTAAAATAAGTAAAATATTAAAATAATTTATTAGTTTAAACGTAAGTAATTATTAAAATAATTATGTAAAAGAAAAATTTAGAAAAATATTAAATTATTACCGACGAAATCGATTTAATTCGATTCCAAAAGTCTTATGCTGCCATCTAGTGGTAAAGCGATCGTAAGATCGATAGGTCATTATGCTATTATCAGTGTATATAGCTTATTGCGCTCTCTGTAACTTTTTTCATTGTTATTTAGAGTCTTGAATGCTTTTCTTATACTGCTTTGTATGTTTAGAAATAAATTTGTCTATAATTAAAAAAAAAAAAAAAAAAAAAAAAAAACCTGCAAACAATAATTTTAAAATAGCGTTCCGTTTCATGGATTTTTTTTTCCATTTCGAATCCTGGAATTTTTGATATAGATATGCAAATTTATATCAAAATCAAAAGTAATGTAAATTTATGTAGTAATAAATCAGCTGTAATAACCAAAAGCGAATGATTAACAAAAAATTTAGTAAAAAAAACATTGTGGTAGTCGCTGATTTTGCCGCCATCTTGAATTTTGTTCCTGCAACTTTCTGTAAATTTCATTGTTTACATCTGAAAAAATACGCAGATTTTAGGTGTTTGCGGATTTTGGGGTCGCGGATTTAAGGGAGTCTACTGTATACAGTTCCTGTAAATTTCTTTGAATTTTTTAAATGTTTCTAAAATTTGTTAAACTCAAAAGTGGAAGTTCTCCTTTACAGTGAAGGTAAGTTCCCAATGGTATTGATCAACAGCAAAAAAATCAAAATTTTTGGGATTGGCATTTTCGAAAAAATTTTTTTTTTTTCAAAAGGCTGCCAGAAGAAAAGTTGAATACATTTTTCAAAATTGGGTATATAATTTTAAACAGAAGAATATTATCTTTAAAATAAAAAAAACGCAACAAAATATCTTGCACCATTCTAGAGATAGAGCACTTTAAAATTTTTATCGAAAATCGCGAATGGGAAATCGTGCCAGGGATGTCATCTTTGGCGGACTGTATCGTGGGCCATGAATTTTTTTGGACAAAACAAAAATATACAGGTATCTTACTTTTTCTTAAATTTTAACATATGTTCAATTCAAAAACTTCTGAGACTATGAAGGTAACCCCCCCCCCCCCCCTGCCTAAGTTGATATGGATTCAGTCCCATGTGATTCATGTTTACTACATTTTTGGTGTATTGTGTAGATTCTAGTTAATTAGGACACACCAGTTCTAGCGTGATTTGTGCTGTTAAATTGGCTGCCACAATTATCAGAAGTAAAGTTAATGATAATTTTTTATTTTGTTCCAAATTAACTGGACTCTACTGTATTCCATTTTGCAAGGTTTATTAAGATTTTTAAATATGTGCATTTTCATTACCAGATACAGGCAAGTTTGACTCTCAATAGTAGCACTGAACAATTCTGAAATGTTTTAGTGCATTGTTTGGATGTCCCGGAAGTTTTTGATTGTTGAAATGAACTGTGATTGTTGACTCAATACTATTCTTTCTAAGTGAGAGACTGAGTTATGAATTGTTAATAATATCTAACAAGGAAGGTCTCCTTACAGGGCATACTCAGAATATGTTGAAAAAAATACTAGTGAAACTACTCGTGTATGTAATAAGGGATCAGTCAAATTTAATGGCGGAATTTCTGTAGAAAGTCTGTAAAAAAATAAAATACTTTTGAATATTTGGCGCGAAAATACAAAAGTGACACGCAATTTGGCAATCAGGATTTTTCCCCGCCAAAAGCAAACGATTTTAATGCATCTGAAAATTGTTTATTAATTGTTTTTTAGAATGCATGGTTTTTAATGAATTTAAACTTAATTAATGAAGAGATTATTATATATTTTTTTATATTACATATATATGTTGCTTGCTGTAGTTATTTAATTTTATTACTGTAAAAATATTTTCTATGCTTTGCAAGTTCCAAATATCTATTTAAGTTAAAGTCAAGTGACATTTGATTGCCATAATGCTTTTCCATATCGAAGACGAAGTCGTTTCCATACCAACAAAATCAAATCGACAGTGCTCTATCTGCCTTATTTTTGAGCTTGAAATAATTTAAATCAATTTAAATTTTGTTTTAATTCATAAAATATGATATTTAAATTTTATTATAAATATATATGACAAACTATAGTTAAAACAAATTAAAAATGACAAAACTATAGTTAAAACAAATTTAAAATGACAAAACTAAAGTTATTTAAATTAAACATATAAACAAACTCAACATAAAAAGTTTTTTCTTACATAAAAACGTATTTTTTTTTTTCATCGCCAACCGGTGATAAATCACCAAATAAACGAAAATTTCGTTATTTTTTTACGGACGCTGTATCGGGGTTCCACCAAATTTTTTTTTTATAAACGTATATATCCATATGAGAAGAACATTCTGTAATTTTTTCAGAGTATGCCCGTTTGGAGACCTTCCTTGCAAGGCATCCTTAGGCAGGGTTGCCGGCTTTTAGCCAGGCCAAAAAAAAGCCGGCCAGCTTTTTTGTTTTTAACCACTTAAAAAAAGCTGGCTTTTATTTTTAAAAGTTGGCTTACAGCTAATTCGTTTTAAGTTTGGATCAATTAATTTTTAATACACTTATAAATATTTTCTACTAAAAAAATTATAAATTTCTATTAAAGTTTGTGAAATAAATAAGCCTTTATAACTTCTAGAAGGCAGCTGTAAAGGCAATGATTATGTCTGAAAAAAAAAAAAAAAAAAAAAAAATTATAAGTATTGAAAAGAATATAAGTTAGACTCCAAATTGGTGTTTTGAAATTACATATTACATAGCTCCACATATACTACACATTTTAAAGATTATATTTAATTAAACAATGACGAAATGTAGCACATCATGGAAATTCTGGAAACATTCTTATGTGTCTATATAGAGAGATAAAGTTATAAATGTTAAAAGAGAAATTAGAAAGGATATAATATTTGAGGAGAGTTTGGTACATAAGTGTATAAAAAATGGAGCATTTAAACAAGAAAACAATAAAAATTCTCTAAATAAAATTTTGAAAAGCTTATTGCTAAGCATATTCATGCATATGCTATTCATAATGTTTTTAGTAGTGAGAAATGGTGTTTTTATTATATGGCTATGTACCCGGTAGCAGAAAGATCGAGACGGGAGACGGGCGTCGCAGATTTTCTTTTCTCTTTTGCAGATTCTTTTCATCGAACTTTTATTTTGCTTCGTATTATGTTTAGCTCTTTATTACTTAATACAAAAAGTTAAGACTATTATTAATAAAAATTTATAAAATGCCTAAAAACGCTACAGGTAAGTGATTGTTTGATTAATTAACGCTTCATTTATAAAAATATTTTACCTGCAGATTATTTTTTGCCCCTGAATTATCTGTCACAGACACTTGGAGAAATTTCTGCTACTGGGGCTATGTACCTATAATTTTAAATGTTTACTACAAATAAAATAAGACTTGTATATTAATAGCTCTTAAAATTAAGTAATGAAACATGCAACTAAGTAACCATTGTCCTCTTTAATTTTATAAAGCAGTAAAAATGAAAAAATTGGGGGAGGGGTGTTAAAGGTCAGTGTAAATCAGATAAAGTAGTTGGTATGGCCCTTTTAAAATTTAACTGACATATTTGCAATTCGGCAAACCACTAGCAAAACCATCTAAGTTTTATTCCAGTATTAATGTCTTCATTATTGAGAAATTAGGTTACTTATTAAACTCTAAATCAATTAAATGTCTTTAAAACTAATTCAAAACACTTTAAAATGTGTAGTTTATAATTACAGTGCTTCATCCTTCTATATATAAAAAAAAGTTTTGATTTGGAAATGGACCAATGAAAATCTGCGTAGATATTCCGGGTAGATCGGCATCCAATTTGAATGCTTAAGCATGGCCTTTCATCGTTAATATTAAAAAAACTGTTGCATACAAAAATATGAAAATCGGTGGTATTATAGAGAAATGTTTGATAAATACGCTGATGCAGACAGTTTCCAAATCAAAGAATTATTTTAAGAGATGTTTAATGCTAAAGTTGAACACAATCGTTCCATTAAAAAAGTTTTATTGGAGCATAAACTATACATGAGAATTTAATGATTTTTAGATCATTTTATATGTTATAAGTTCCCAATGTGCAGATTGCATTTATTTTTCTTATTTGACTCATTTTTTGTAGTTTTATTTCATTTTTAAATTCAAATTTTCAGCATTTCGAGAGATATTTTTTACAAATTTTATAAAATGTTATTAATTTAAACTGTTGCCAGTTGCATAAACAGCGCAAACAATAATTTTTACTTTAAATTAAAAATTTATTTACACATGACTATTACAAACGGAAAAAAAACTTTAAAATTAGAATTAAATGATTACATGTTAAAAGCAGGAAAATTACGTCATAAGAACCATAGGCACAGATGTCATATACGAATTATTAATATAAATTTAATAATATTGGCGAATTTTTTTCTGACGTCAATTTGGCGGAAACATTAATAGCATAAAC
This sequence comes from Maratus speciosus, assembly GCA_963932465.1. NCBI lineage: Eukaryota > Metazoa > Arthropoda > Arachnida > Araneae > Salticidae > Maratus > Maratus speciosus. The sequence continues at coordinate 50,681,941 of OZ010790.1, forward strand.
AACAACATCCGGGCTACCATATCAAGCAAAAAAACGACACTTTAGCACCAGTTAAGTACCCGTTGCATATATGAAATTGGCGTCAGAAAAAAATTGCGCCAATATGGGGCGTATATGACATCTGTGCAAAACCATCTTTACACTTGAATTTTAAAAGAGAAACAAAATCTTAAAATAAAAAAAATCATTATTATGCGTTAAAACTTGTAATTTGAGGAAATTATGTCATATTTAAAATGGCAAAAAATATAGCAAAACAATTTAAATTGAAAAATATATTTGCGCGAGATATTTTGAGATAATCTTTTCAACTATTATCGTGAATTCGAAGACAGCACAAATAATATTTCCTTCTAGCAACAAAAGTATTTTCACTTGAATATTAATAAGAGAAATAAAACTTTGGTGTAAATTACGTCAGATTTGAAACGATGCATTTAAAATGAATTATTTAAAAGAACTATCTTATAGCGCTGTTAAAAAATACCTGGAGACAATGACACTGTTTACTTAATTCATTTTACATTAGCTTATTTTCAAATGTTTAACTAATTTTATTAATTAAATATGAAAACAGCCATTGTATCTCTTAATAGCAGCAGATTTGGCCTAAAAAATCCCCAATCCAAGGAAGACGAATGGAAACCCGTTTACAGAGAAATCGCTACTGTTTTTTTTTTTGTTTTTTTTAATTTTAATTCAATATTTTTAAAGCCGATCAAATTAGCGTGCTTTTTGGATTTTGGTGTGCCTGAACGGGGGTTGGCGAGCATAGCCCCCTAGTTGTATAAAAGCCAGTTTTGGCCAATAAAAGCCGTAGGCGTGGCTTTTTTAAATTTTAGCTGGCTTTTTTGCAACCCTGTCCTTGGGGGGGGGGGGGGGAGCATAGGCAAAACGGGCTTGAGTCCCAACCTTCTAGATGTTCTATATAGCCAACTTTTTTATCAATTTAACATTTAAGTAAGGGAAACAACCTCTTTTAAAATTGCTTTAGAGGTAATTAATAAGTTAATTAATAATTGGATGTTAATGTTGTAACTATTGAACTTTTTTTATTTAAAAATTTATTTGCTTGAATCTGCTAGGATTTTTTTTTTCAGAAATACAACAATGGATTTAAGGTAATTTAACACATCTTCTTATAATTATTTTTTAATTATTATGGATGCTTTTAGTTACTTTTCTATTGATAAAAAGGTGAACTAAGAAACACTTATTCGCAAGAAAAATCCGTGACTGACAGGAAACATTCATAAATGCGATTGTTATGATAGTGTTTATAAGTAAATCCTAGTGACATCACTGAGTAATATCTATACTAATAAAAGAAAGTTTTGCTCTGTCTGTCTGTGGATTTGTCTGCGATGACTAATGAAATCTACTGCACGTACAAACAGGGTTTGTTGATATATATCATGATATAGTATATCTTGATATATATCCGATATTTATTTTTAAAATATCAAGATTTTTGATATTTTCAAATTCTTGATATTTATTTTCAAAATATTAAGATGTTTGATATTTTGTATACAGTATGGAACCATTTATCCGGAAACCAGTGAACCGGAAAACCAGTTATCCGGAATGATGTTTCTGATAGACTGATTTCAGAATCTTTGCAGAAAAAGGTATCATACATTGCCAGTTTGACATAAGCTTTGCTTGAAACAATTGTATAATTTGATGACGACATACTAGTATTTTTTGTCATCACATTTAGTTGAATTTTAGATGTTTTAATTTTTATGCAGAGGAAACAGAAGAATTTTTTTTCCTAAGGGATTCCCATAAATTACCTTCTTTTAAACTCTGGCTAACTTTTTATCTTTCTTGCATTGATTTTTAATCCAAGTAATCTAATAATTTAAAATGAGAAATAATGCCACAACCACACATATTCCACAAAACTCATCAAATGGATGCTGCTTTAATGCACAACCAGTTAACCGGAAAAACCAGTTATCCGGAATACATCTGACCCCGAGCATTCCGGATAAAGGGTTCAGTACTGTATTTGATATTTATTTTCAAAATATCACTGTGCAAGATAATCTTGATATTTTCTTCAGTCAAAATAAGTGTAAATGAAATTTTCAATTGTTATTAACTGTCATTCTGTAGATTAAACAACTTTTGTCTCTGGCAGTGACTTTTTTTAGGCAAAGAAGAAAAATATCTTTTCCAATCTTCATGTTTGAAACTTTTTTTTTTTGAATATATAACTAATAATTATGTCAGACAATTAATTAAAAACAGTCATTTGAAGATAAACTGTAATTTAGATAATCATTTATATACAGCTTCTTTAGAAAAGAATCTTTTCTGATTTTGGTTTAGATGAGTCTAAACTGTACAACAGGTTAGGGAATAAAAAATAAGACAAGCTTACATTTATGTTAAAATTCTTCAATTTAAAAAACTATTTTGTATTTAATATTTTGCTTTATAAAATATAAAACTTTCTTGAAACTTGATACTAATCTTATAATTTATATAGCAAATTGTATCTATTTTCAATTAGTTTATCTTCAATTTTGTTTTTAGTGGGGCAGAAAAAAAAAGAAATATAGATGCGTTTTTAGAACATTGTTCGATTAAGTTTTTATGTTAAGTGCAATATTCTTTAGCTTCTAATTTATATTATGCTTGAAAATATTTATTATCAGCAGTAAGTTGACTATTTTGAAAATATTGGATATACAGTAGAGTCTCAAAAATCCGTACAGCTTAGGACCAGAGGCTGTGCGGATTTTAGAGTTTTGCAGATTCTGGATTAAATTATTTATTTTTTTCAACTTACCTGTATCCATTTACAAGAAGAGCTTATAATAATTCAATTTAAGCAAATCAAAACTTTAATCCCTTTTATTTACCTGTACATTATAATTTTAATACCCAAAATTATTTTTATTACAATTTTTAAACATTTCTTGTATAGTTCTTTGCTTGAGAACTTTCATTTTCTCTTGATGAAGTTTCTTTTGAATTCTACAAACAATCGTTATTTGCTGTTGGTCTGTACAACTCAAAGCAAATGCAAAATAATAATGAAATTAGTGTTGCCAACCTCACATGATAATATAAAATTAATTAATTTGCTACTTTCTATAGTGGCTGATAGATTGTGCCATTACTAAAACCTTTATGGGCTTTGTGATGATGACGTCTTGCACAGGTGGTTCATTTTTGCTTAGGTTCCGTACTGAATACAAAGCTGAAAAATTAACTGTTACTTATTTTAAGAGGAAGGCAAGAAACTGCTAAGGTAGAAATTATCTAAAGGTCTTTATTGTCCACCGGGATCGTTTCGAACATAGCCGAAATTACACGGCTAAGGCCGATGTTGGAGAAGGGAGCAGAAAGTTACATTTTTTACGTTCACAGAATCAGATCTTAGAAGGAAGTGATACAATTACATTTTTTCGAAAATGCTCGAGTGTTGGCAAGCATACATACACAATTTTGCCAAATACATATACTATATGGCGAGATTAAAGAGAGAGAGAGACATGTGGTCAAAGTACAATAATTGAAATTGAATGGGGAATGTAAAAGAGTAATAAGAAATGTTTAACGCCAGATGATTACTTAGTAATTATAGCACATAAACCGCAAAAGAGCATTCGATAGGGTTTACCAAAGTTCTCATGAGATTGAAGCGGCCGAAGCGCCCGTTAATAAACAAAACAAAATAAAGACAGGGTTAATAACTGAAATGACTAATATCTTACATCTGGACCAACGGCTAAAAATGTAGAAGTAATATGTCTGACTAATTTCTGCATATCATCAAAACTAAGGCAGAAGGATGAAAATTAGAATCCAGTTGCTAGGCGAGAAGAGGAAATTATTTCTTTTCTTTAAAATGCAGTGCGCTGCGGTTAAAATATTAAAGAGACTGAGAATTGAATGCTTAATTTATGAAGGGAAAAGAGCACTAAAAACAGATTGAATCCGAATGCAGACAGATAATTAAATTTAAGAATTTTAAAAAATGTAATTTTAAAGGGGGGAAAGAGAAAAGGTCTTAATATTAATATGTGAAGGTAGGCGCCTTCACAGGTTTGTTTACGCTTCACATCTATTTCTATTGTTTTACATTTTGTTGTGTGTAGGTTTCAGTGAAATAAAAGCCTTTTATTTGCGTAATATCCTGTGTAATTACTATTTTCTCATAAATTTACATAAAAAATAATTTTATTTTCATTCGCTGATATTTGGAATAAAAATTGTAAAGAATACTTCTTAACTGGGAATTTCATTGTTTACGTTTTGAAATGCAAGCGAATTTCAGAAGATTGTGGATTTTAGAGACTCTACTGTAGTATATCAAAAATATCTGATATACAGTACAGAACCATTTATCCGGAATGCTTGGGGTCAGATTATTCTGGATAACTGGTTTTTCCGGTTAACTGGGTGTGCATTAAAGCAGCATCCATTTGATAAGTTTTGTGGAATATGTGTGGTTGTGGCATTATTTCTCATTTTAAATTATTAGATTACTTGGATTAAAAATCAATGCAAGAAGGATAAAAAGTTAGGCATAGTTTAAAAGAAGGTAATTTATGGGAATCCCTTAGGAACAAAAATTCTTCTGTTTCCTCTGCATAAAAATTAAAACATCTAAAATTCAACTAAATATGATGACAAAAAAATACTAGATGTTGTCATCAAATTATACAATTGTTTCAAGCAAAGCCTATGTCAAACTGGCAATGTATGATACCTTTTTCTGCAAAGATTCTGAAATTAGTCTATCAGAAATATCATTCCGGATAACTGGTTTTCCGGTTAACTGGTTTCCGGATAAATAGTTCCATACTGTATATCAAAATATCGGATATTTTCGAAAATATCATGATATTTACGAAACCTGCATACAAAACTGAAATTTTGAATGAGGTTAATCCAAGGCAGGTCCTGATGCACCAGTAGTCAGATTTTTAATTTTTTGATAATTAGCCGAAATATTAATTTAAAACTCGTCAAATTGTCCATTTTTTTCTCAAAACTGCAGACTGGAGAGATTTGGATCCTTCAAACGTGGCATTTTGCAGAATGACAATTAAGATAATGACAATTTTTACTAATTAAAATTGAGAAAACTACTCAAGCTATCAATTTGAAAATTTCAGAACAAATATAAAATTTTTTTTATGTCAGAATATCCTATTGTAACATACAATAATATTATGTAAATTAATATTTTGTAATAATTATGTAAAACTATATTAAATGCCTGATATTTGCATTTATTAAAAATATAAAAACTGCATTTAATATTAAATTGTTAACACTGCTTAAAATTAATAATTATTAATAGAATTAACACTCTATATAGGAAAATAATACATTAAATTTTTATGTTGTTATTACTAAAATGATAATTAATAATTTAGTATTCATTCTAGAAAGAAAAAGCAGCTGGGTGCTAGTTAACAAAAAGGGCACTAGTTCAGTAAAAAGGGGCATTACGAGAAAATATATTAGTAAAGTGTTTAATAATGATAAAAGGAAAAAAAGTACATGATTTTTTAGATAAATCAGGGTTCAAGATTTTTTTTATTTAAAAAAAAATTAAATTAATCGGATTTTTAAAATTTAAATCACTTTTTTTTATTTATTTTTTTTTAACATCACACAATATTATAATTTTATATGACTTTCAATTTATAAAATAAAAATACACACACATGCATACATACTATATAAGTATTACCAATACATATATTAATAATATTACATAATTTACATAAATGATTAAAATGTATGACACATACATATAAATACATTATACATACATGCTAACAACAACAGAAACAAAAATGCAAATTCCATTCATACACACACATACAGGGTAAATATAAGTTACATCTGAAATCCTAAAAATATTAAATAGCATTATTCTGATCACACAATGGGGGTTATTAGCAATCAGCATTTCAAATTTAACGAAAAAAAAAAAAAATGCTACGTTTTCAATCCCTAACTAATTTTTTTATTTGGTGTATATGAGTTCAAACATAAAAAAACATTTATTGAACCTCTACTGAAGAAGCTCTTGCTGTGCTTAACATTTTTATACCAATTAGTTATTTTTACCTATGCATTATTTTACAATTGCTGTCGAGCAGATGTCATCCTTTCATTCATCTTTAGCTCCATTTTGCTATAAATTTATTATTGCAGAAGTTGAATGAGAAAATAAGATACTGGCTATTTATTCTCATACATGCAGAAATTTATTATATTTCCTATGCATGTTTTATATAAAAGGATGAATAGTTAGATTACTGAAATATAATTATGACATTGCAAATTAAATTAGATTTAAATATTATTTTAAAATGAAATGCTTTTTCTGCCAGATAAAAACTTGCTTTTTACAAACTCACTCTATTTATTTTTTTACAAACATAATGAATTAAGCTTACAAAGATTATCTAATGATTTTTTTCTGTTTATTCATTAGGCAAAATACCTATAAAAACTTTCTAAATTATGTTCATCTTAGATTTTAATATTTTTTATGTCATTTTAAACATTTAGAAAATTTATGATTTTAGTCGATTTTTTAAAATAATTTGATTAAAATTGTTGACATCCTACCACAAACTATGAAATACCAAATAACATCATTGTTCATTACTTAGAAAAGTACATTCAAATGGAGACTCATGAGAAATATTAATGTAGGATTTGTACAAGTACTTACTTTGAATTTTGCTATTTTCAAATAGTTTTACTCGTTTCATTTAATCTCTGAATTCTGTGACTAAATTTAAAAATAAATAAATAAATAAAAATAGTTTGGAAAAAGATTAAATTTTGAAGTTCTAAAGAAAATAAAAAGTAATTTTTAAAAAATATTTCTCTATGATTTAACAAATTAAAAAAAAATTTTTAAATGTTTGTTAAACAAGTATACAGTATAAGGTATTTTTACAAAAGAATTACTGGTCTAACATGATCCAGAAAGAATGAGTATCAGGCCTGGCACAAATCTACCAAAAAAAATTGTAATCCTGGCTTGACCGGAGTCTGCAAAAAAAAAAAAAAAAAAAAAAAAAGTCTAAGCCCGGACTATGCAGATCTCTACTTCCTTCATCAAAAGGAAAAATATTGCCAACTTCTTTCTCTTCCCCTAAATGCACAAAAGAAAAGGAAAACTTTTTGCATGATGCATTATTCCAAGTTCTTACTTAACCTCAGCCATGATCAGAAAAAACTAACAGCTTCAAAAGATACCGGTGTGGTTGTAACTGGCCCAAATTTAGCAAAGTCTACTTCACTTCATTCCTTATCTGCTCCATCTAATGAGAAACAGCGGACTTTGCCATCCCCTGTAATCTATTTCTTCCCTCAAACACTTGGCAATTACTCATCACTATTTCCCCTCAAATGTCAATCGGCAACAAATTATTGTGATAGACTATTGAAGCAATCACTCATCACTATGATTGAATTTCCTGTTAGAATAATTGCTAATTTTGCAATTACTGCTAGCTTCTTGGTTAGCTTCATGAAATTTATTGGTACTTGTTAGTTATCCCATCACCAGTTTCGCCAAATTATATAAATTGACATGATTTTTATTTTAAATAACGAAAGATCAATTAAATTAGCAAAGCATTAATAACAATACAAATATAACGTCAAATTAAAAATCACTTGATGACGTAACAAACACATGATCATGTTTAATGTCAACCATTATTGGCATTTAATCTTACAATTTGGCGACAGTAATTTGGTTGACGTGATAACTAACAAGTACCAATTTATTAAAATACCACATAAGTATATATAATTTTCTTTGATGAGATTCTGTCGGGAGCATGATATTTTTCCATTTATGAGAGAATTCATTTATAAATTGGTTGCATTTTGAAACATTTAACTGTATTTCATTTTCGGTATTCATTCTGAGCAATTAAGCATGAATTAGATTATTAAGGCTGAAATAGTAAATCTTATGTATAATGACTTTCCAAGAAGTTGATCACGAAATAATTTCTGGATGATCCTGAATAATCTGACACAAACATTATTTATAATTAAATAAGATAAGAAAAGTTTCCAAAAGTCACTATATGTATATACACTTCATAGCTAGAAACAAGAATGAAAAATCATGCATCTGTCCATAGATTAATATGAAACATTTTCCAGCACTAACAAAACATTGTTAAGAAATTTTATTTTTTCATGCAATGAAATGTGATATTTAAATAAACAATTTAAAATCACATAACATGATAAAATTCCATTTTTTATAATTGCTGTCCACATCCAGTAACATGTGTGAATGCTGCTATGCAGCCCTGTATCTGAAGAATTCACACATTCTATGTAATATAATAAAAATTAGTCAAGTTTTAAAATTCACAATACAGCTGAAAATGTATTTAGAGCAATTATTGACCATAGTTGGTCCTGTTACTGATTTTTTTTTTCTCTAAATGAATGATGAAAGCTATGCACTCCATAATCTATCGAAAACGTTGAAATCCCACCATTCAAATGCACTGCAAATGATTTTTTCCCTGTAGGTCATAGTGTAATGGAATTGGTAATTTTGTATTATAGTGGCCTTCATAATTACAATTATACCAAGTTGCTGTCAATTTTGCCAAACTCATGAAGCACGAATGGATATACATATAATTGAGATATAAAAAATATAATTACATTAAATAATACAATATTTTATAGTAATAAACCTATATTACTAAGTTTCTTAACAAATTCATAACCTTTTTTACTCATGGTCCTCAAACATATGTTTGGAACATTATGCAGACTGCAACACACTTAATAAATACTTAAAAAAAGATAATTAAAATAATAAGGTGGCAAAAGCAGTAACAAAACAAAATAATAAAATTAATATAATTAGTTGAATTAAACGTTTGTCGAGGAAGAAAATTTTCCTAAAATTTTTAAACTACTATTTCCAAACAGTATATTCAAGATAAATATCTGTTGAAAAGGATGTAGAAATATCCTGCGAAGATTGTTGTTTAGAAATAGCAGTGTGAAACTTTTTGCTGCCATTTTATCCGAGGCAATTCAAATAAGAATATTAACGATACGATAAGTATTTAACATATTAACCACTTCAAAGGCGAAGCAATATTACAATAAAAAAGAAAAGTGCCCAGCTAAACTGATGGCATTGAGCTCACAGGCTATTTACACTAATTGTATATCATACTCTTATTTTAAAGAATAACACCTCTCAAAAAAATAAGTGAAGGGGAATTAGCCCCCGTTTCTCCCTTTATACTTAATCAGTGAACCTCCAAATCTAATCAGGGAAGCTCCTTATCATTATAAACCGGTATACCAAATTTGGAGCAAATCGAATAATCCTGCAAAAAAAAACCATTTATCTAAATTAAGGGGGTGGACTAGACCCCCCCCCCCCTTTATCCTTAACCAATGAATCCCCAAAATGAATCAGGGAAGCTCCTTAACATAATAAACCGGTATACCAAATTTGGAGCAAAGCGAATAATTCTGCATGAAAAACCCGTTTATATAAATTAAGGGGGGTGAACTAGCCCCCCTTTCCCTTTTATCCTTAACCAATGAACCCCCAAAACTAATCAGGGAAGTTCCTTAACATAATAAACCGGTATACCAACTTCGGAGCAAATCGAATCATTCTGCATGAAAAACCCATTTATCTAATTTAAGAGGGGCGGGCTAACCTCCCTTTTCCCCCTTTATCCTTAACCAATGAACCCCCAAAACTAATCAGGGAAGTTCCTTAACATAATAAACCGGTATACCAAATTCGGAGCAAATCGAATAATTCTGCATGAAAAACCCATTTATCTGAATTAAGGGGTGGACTAGCCCCCCTTTTCCCCCTTTATTCTTAACCAATGAACTTACCAATGAACCACTTAAACTTCATATTTTTATGTGTATCATGAGATTTCTTTCACGGTCATTTCGATCGAATAAAATAAAAATTTATGGTCTTGTAATTTATGGACGATTTCTATTTGTTTATCTTCATTAGGAAAATATTAATATTTTTCTACAAAAAAGGAGTTGAGAAAAAAAAAAATTCTTTCATATAGAAGATTAAGTGTACACTAGTCTTTGTACTGATTCTAATTTTTTACCTCTGAAATTATCCATAAGTGCATCCATATATTTAAAAAGCCATGAAAATAAATATATATATAGAAAGAAGAAAAGATTAGTCAACAATACAAGGTGTTGTACACCACCTGGAAAATAATGACACGTATAAAAAAATTGCTACTTTCTAAATTTTTTGCAGAATTTTAAAAAACTTTTATATTACACAAAGTAACACAATCACAGAATACAGCATTTTGCCTATAAAATAAATGGTTAATTTAATCACATATATACTATAAAGGATGTTATATATAAAGTCAAATAATGGTGTTGGTGCTTCCGTTATTTATGACGGCCGATTATCTGCATGAGGGATATGGGTCCTAGGGCGGGTCCCTCCGTGGGGGGGGGGGGTCTTTCTAAGGGAACCTAACCCGTATTTACGCAAGGCTTCCCATGTTTCGATGAAAACCACGAAAACTCGACACGAACAGTTCGACCGACTTGCGCGATTGGGTTCGAACCCAGCACCTCCCGTCTACCAGGTTCGAGAGCAGAACCTCTCAGCCACTGGTGGTACAACTCAAATAATGCAACTGAAACACATACGTAGTGACAAAAACGACGCTACTCTAGTATAAATATATATGCAAGTAAATACCACCTAAATATGAGAAATTTTTATTTAGAGCTAATGGCGCAACAAAGGGAGGGGGGAGGAGGGTTTAAAAAAAATTTCCATCATGCATAAAAACTTATTAGATTCATACGAAATTTCTCATGCTTAGATTAATTGGTGATGTGTGAAAATTGACTTACTGAAAAGCCTAAACGGACAAAAAAGTTAATCATAGAACTATTTCAAGGTTTCTTAATCCCCTTCTTCATTGAAAAATTAAAGAAAGATAGTGAAACAATAGCAGTAAAGTATTCGAGTTACTGCTATTGCTGCTTCTTGACCCCCCCCCCCCCTTTTTCCCTAAAAATTCGAGAAGGAGCTCTTTTTATGAAATTTTCAAACAACTAACGCCTTTAATTATATTTGAGGGAATTTTATACCTAAACAAAAGAAAACAATATCCACTAAAAATAAACATATGAAAATAATTTAAATCCCTTTTAGAGGCTCATAATAAATGTTGTATTCCTTGAAAACAAATTTAAATATGGACGTTTAGAAAAAAGGAATTCCATAATAACATTTAAAAATAATTTCAGTTTATGTAAATGACTTTCATTGTAAAGAAATTAAGAACACTTTTGCTGTCACTTAAAATTTTTATTTCGACTTAGTCAAATTCAAGGATTCAATAACATCAAGTAATGATTTTTATGAACAGGATAACAAATACATTTGTTGGTTAGAGATAAAGTATCTTAAAAAGGACATTTTTCTATGAATTTATAAAAATATATATATATAAAATGTAAAGACGAAAAAATTTACTTTTTCTTTTTCAAATAAAAAGATTTTAAACTATAACAAAAATATTACTGTCTTTAATTATGATCTTTACTTTTACTTAACAAAAATAATGAAAAATCTAACACTATCTCATTAAAATAATTCCCCGTTTGTAACTGAAAAACATCAAACCAAAACCACTATGTTCCAACGCTACATACAGCTTTGATACAACCTCTAGCATAAAACTGCAGGGAACTTTTCCTTTCATTGTGATGAATCAAGGAAGCAATCAATCACTTCCCTTTTTCTCCACTGAAAAATGGGGGAAGAAATCCGAGAAAGCTAAAATTCTTTCATCAACACTCGGGGTTGCCGAAAATGATACAACCTGGTACACCCGAGGTGCTTCGGGGCTAACGAAAACGGTAAGGGGCATCAACGACGAGGTATCTTGGGGCAGCCGTTGAAGTGGTTAATATAACATTGCAGCATTTTCAAGTTCTAAAGAAGAAAAAAAATCAAGATTTTTTTTTTTAATAAGTCAGACTTTCTTCTATGCATAACCTTTTTTAATGTAGAAATATTAGTGCAAATTTAATTAATTTGAAATAATGTTTCATTAGTGTTGAAGAATTAAATATCTGTATACTACTACAGCACAAATAGAACTACATGTAAAAAGAACTTTTGACTAAGGAAGTGGCATTTAAGATGTTTTAAGATAATTTTAAATTAGTAATTATAAATAAGAATCTGTGTATACTTATGAAAATATATGAAGGAACAGCGAGAGAATGAAGGTCTTAAAAACCTTTTTATAAACATCTCGGGTAATTTTATAAATGTTGATTAATGATTATGTATCTTGGGCCGCACTTAAAAGATCGGTGGGCCACATGCGGGCTGCAGATTGAGTATGGCTGCCTTACATTATAGGCTATATTTCCTAAATTCCTTTTAATAATTCGTTAAATTTTTTTTTTTCATAGGTATTTATTTTCTCCACATAAATTCTGTAAGATACGGTTTGAGGAGATGGCAAGCTGTGCCTTGTTGTTTTTTACTGTGCCATTTAGCAGAAGCCCAGATTATTTCGACATGTTGTGTATGAACACCGTTGTTGAATTAACAAAATTGTACCTATGGTTCACAGGAAAAGTGATTATAACCTACTTTTTCTAGCTCCTCAGAATTGTACCCTTTCCAGCAATCCGTATAGATTTTTGATCCATCTTCTTTGTATTCACAATTTTTTTGCATCAGTGTATTAACATTCCTGTTTGGGATTTGAATGAGAAAGCATTCATCATTTACCCAGCATATATCTTGGAAAATCCACTATTGTGGAAGTATTCTACTGCTGTTATATATCATGTAACTATTCCAATCAACTATTCCATTTTCACTCATATCTAGCTGTTTCTTGCACTATTTTATGGATGTTTCTTCCTCTGTCTTGCAATCATAAACTTTAAAGCAGTTAAGGACAGTATTCTCAAACCAATTTCCAACATGGTGACCCCCCCTCTTTTTTTTAATAACCTTTTACTTTGCATCTCCATATAGCTTCATCATTGGTAACATACAGTTTCATATCATGGCCCTTTTTACATAGCTGTTTGATGAGTAAAAGCTCTTGCTTTTGAAAATAATGAAATTTCATCCATCTCAGTACTCAGTAAATCAAAGATTGTTTCCATGTTTATAAAAATAAATGCAGGAAGTTAGAAAAAAAAACAATGCAATATACAATTTAAAAAACAAACATTTGAAATATGTTCTGGAACATCAAATAAAAATTAATATGATAGCATAAACACGGGCTGCTGTTTTATGACTGCAAACATTTGACGAGATTTTACGCTAACTTGGTGATATACCTCTTGGCGATTCATTATTAGGTGCTGCTATAACCCAGAAGTACCTGGAATTCTTTTGTGCATCCATGTAAACAAACTATAAAATAAATGCTACTTATTCTGTATTCTACATAAAGCCTGTTTAGCCCACATCAGTGATTCATATCGATATTATTATGTTTGAATTATCATGACATCATTAAAATGCATCACAAAGGATTTTTCTTCATAGATAATAATGTAATGGAATTATTTTATGTGTTCCTGTAAGCGAACTAGAAATGCTACACATTTCAATTTTAATAACGAACATTCTATAGTGTACTTCAATAAAATATAAAATTTAAATGGCAATCCGAGTATACTTATAGGAGTTAGAGCATGGCAAACAAATCACTTTTTAACTGTGTTGACTATGTTGGAAATTGTTACAAATAAAAATTTTTAGAACCCTGAGATGAACCAAAATTAGCTTTATTAACAAAATTCTTTTGTACTTTTTTCAAGATTAACATGTTTTGTTTTTTAGTAAAATTGCTCTTGATTTAATATTTACTGGTATTCTATGTTTTACTTTATTTGTTTTATTGAGTAGTTTTATGTCTTTTAATATTTTTATACTGTTCTTTGAAAAATTACATAATGAATGCTTTCATGTTGCTCTTTTCAGGCAAGACCACTCTGGCCGATTCCCTTTTAGCAAGTAATGGGATAATTTCCCAGAAAATGGCTGGAAAGGTATATATAAAAATATTTTGACTATATTAGTCACATTTTATAAGCTTCCATGCGTCGAAGATTACAATAGATTTACTTTAATGCACTTTTACTGCCTGTTAGCTGACTCTGTGTTTTTAGACCTGTGATAATAACCTTAAATATACCTAAAATCAGTTTTGAATGATTTTATATTTTTAAATAAAACTCTTTTGAAATGGACTAATGTTAGGGGTGGGGGTCCACTACCTTTTGCAATAAACATCTTCGAAATTTTATGATTTTATTTTTTTAAATAAAAATTCATCCAAACAAAAGTAGACATGGGGATTCAACAGTATACATCCGGCGTGCTACACATGCTTCGGTCAGTTTTGATAATGAAAATCTTCCTAAACAAACTTAATGTTATTGGCACCATTGCCTTCGGCAGCGTACATCCTTGAATTTGTATGATTTATATTTTTAAATAAATATCTACATATGTAAACGAATCATGAGTTGGCAGTTCCACTGCCTTTGACAATGTACACCATGCTTTGGTCTGTTTTTGCAAATAAATCACAAATTTGTATCATTTTCTATTTTATAAACAAAAATCTATCCAAACCTAGCGTTGTTGGTCCACTGCATTTAGCAGTATACACCAGTCATGCTCCAGTCTGTTTTTGTATTCAAACTTTGAATTTGTATTATTTTATATTTATTAAATGAAAAATTTTCCAAATGAACTAAGGGAACCTTGTTATAATCATTACAAATTTCCTTTCTGATATTTAGGTACATTAAACTTCTAATTCTGACCAAAAGTTCCTAAAAAAATCTAAATAAAATAAAATGTGTATTATCCCCTTACTCTCTTAAAACATGCAATTATATCCAAAGCACAATTCTTTTAAATGGGAAACAATACAGGGGTCGTACTTGTTCTGATACTTCTTAAATTCCTGAAAAATGAAAAAACGTCCTGAAATGTCCTTAAATATGGTAACATGTCCGGAAATTTTGCGAGATTTGTACTATAGTACAAACAGTCATGATTTTTCCGCAAATATATATTTATTCCTCTTTTTTGCAGAATTGCTCAAAATCAATATTTTAGGAATTAATAGGTGCTGGGAAAACGGAAAATAGCGAAATGTTTTGTATTCTGATGATGGAAAACTCACAAATTTCGTCAAGTGGTCACACACACAAAAAAAAATCAGGAATTTGTCAATCGGACAGGAAGGAAAATTGCAAATTTTGTAAAGAAAAATCACGATGTACGCTACAAAAAAGACCAAGAATTTTGTCAAACGGTTCATGAATAAAATCGTAAATTCCAGCCAATCATTCAAGCAAGAAATCGTGACTCTCATTAAATAATTCCAGAAAAACTCTTGAATTTCGTCACAAATTTTATCAATTGGTCAAGGAAAAAAAAAATCGCAAATTTCTTCAAACAACTGCAGAAATGAATTGCAGATTTCATCTCTCAATCGCAAAGTAAAATCTCGAATTTTGTTGAATGATTGCGAAAAAACTTCGTAATTTCATCAAGAGGTCGTGTAAAAAAATACCAAATTTCATTGATCAAGTGCAGAAATTAATTGAGAATTTCATGAAACGATAGCGAAATAAAATTGCGAATTTTGTCGAACGATCACAGGGGAAAATTGCGTATTTCATCAAGATATCGCGTAAAAAATAAAGAATTTCATCAAACAGTTATGGGGGAAAAAATCATGAGTTTTGGCAAAGGGTCGAAAAAAAAAAACCACGAATTTCGGCGAACGATTGCTGAAAAGAGTCGGGAATTTCGGCAAACGATCACGGAAAAGAATAGCAAATTTCGTCAAATAATTGTACAAAAGAAAAGGCAAATTTCGGAAAACGATCATGAAAAAAAACATGAATTTCAGAAAACGATCACGTAAAAAAAAAAAAAAAAAAAAAAAAAAAAAAAAAAAAAAATTGCGAATTTCAGCAATCGATCACGGGAAAAAATACTAATTTTGTCAAAAGATCGTAGAAAATTGTAGCAAATTTCAGTAACCGATCACGGGGAAAAAAATCTCTAATTTCGGCAAGCGATTGCAGAAAAAAATCTCAAACTTCGACAAACGATTGTGGGAAAAAATCTAGTATGCTGGGTAAATATGTCCTAAAATATCGTAAAAAGTATGTCCTGAAATATCGGAAAAAGTATATCCTGAAATATCTCCTAGGACCAGTGCTACCCTTGACAATATCTTTAAAGGCACTGAGAAAGAAAAAAAAAATCTCTGGTGAATCCTTGAAACGATTTCATGAAAATAATTCTTTTGAAATAATAAATATGGTACTACTCCATTATCCTGTCAACCGCTTTCCATAAAAAAAAAAAAAAAAAAAACTATCACCAGATTGTAACATCCAATAAACAAATCAGGGTTCGATTTAAGCGGTATCGCATCGCAATTTGCGATTCAAATTTAACTAAAATGCGACCCAAGAAATGCATTAAATCGCAATCATTGCGATGCATATTTCCCACACCCTTTGTTATGTCATGTACACTTAAAGCAGGGATGCCGCGGACGCGGTATAGCGCGTAAATTACGCGAAAAATCGGATACGGGACGCAAAAAAAAAAAAGCTCTTACGCGTCCCGTGGGACGCGTAATTTCGTGAAAAAATCGCGGAAAACAGACGATTTTCGTCAAAGAATCGCGAAAAAAGCGTAAATCTCATCAAAATATCGCGCAAAAGCAGCGATTTTCGTAAAAGGGCCGCGAAAAAATAGCGTATTTCGTCAAAGCATCGCGAAATAAAAAGCGAATTTCGTCAAAAAATCGCGGAAATAAGCGCAAATTTCATTAAAATATCGCTGAAATAAGCGCAAATTTCATCAAAATATTGCGAAAAACGCGATTTTCGTAAAAGGGTCGCGACAAATTAGCGTATTTCGTTAAAAGATCGCGAAAAAAATAGCGAATGTCGTCAAAAAATCGCGGAAAAAAAACGAATTTTGTCAAACAGGGATGAGAATTGCAAAAAAGCAAAAAGACTGAAACCACGCGCAAACAAAAAATTGTACCACATTTTATCCGTGAAAGATACTTTAAGAAATAAAACCAGGGTCTGATTTCCGGGCAAATGGAGACAAGCGCACAAACCTGTATACTACATTACAGGAGTGAAAATAGCCAAATTACACACAGCTCTTAAAACATTGAGTGTAGGTCATATGAAATGCTCGACTTATCAGAATCATGACCGCTCCTGAAAATGAAATAATTTAATTAAGAATAGAGTTTTCGTGTGTCATAATTTTAATAAATTTTTTGGCAAAAAATATGAAACTTAGTGAAAATCACAATGGTTAGTTATTTTTGGTCACACAAGCTAATTGGACCAGGACCTACAGCCAGCTTAATGTGAATTCTGAGTAAAAAAAAAAAATTGAAATTCACAGCAAATTTTCTGAAAGGTCACAAAAGAGGGAGGAAGGGGAGGATACACTAAAAGCACTAAATACATGTATTTTTCGCGCCATTTTGACGAAATTTGCCGCTTTTTCGCGATCTTTTGACAAAATTTGCAGCTTTTTCGCGATCTTTTGATGAAATGTGCCGCTTTTTCGCGATCTATTGATGAAATTTACCGTTTTTTCGTGATCTTCTGATGATATTTGTAGTTTTTTTCGCTATCTTTTGACAAATTTTGCTGCTTTTTCGTGATCTTTTGACAAATTTTGCTGCTTTTTCGCGATCTTTTGACAAATTTTGCTGCTTTTTCGTGATTTTTTGACGAAATTTGATGCTTTTTCGCGATCTTTCGACAAAATTTTGCTTTTTTCGTGATCTTTTGACAAAATTTTCTGCTTTTTCGCGATCTTTCGACAAAATTTTGCTTTTTTCGTGATCTTTTGACAAAATTTTCTGCTTTTTCGCGATCTTTTGACCAAATTTTCTGCTTTTTTGCGATCTTCTGACCAATTTTTCTGCTTTTTCGCGATCTTTTGACGAAATTTTCTGCTTTTTAGCGATCTTTTGACGAAACTTGCCGCTTTTTCGCGATCTTTTGACGAAATTTGCCATTTTTATTGCGATCTTTGGACGAAATTTGCCGTTTATTTGTGATCTTCTGACGATATTTGTAGTTTTTTGCGATCTTTTGGTGACATTTACCGCTTTTTCGCGATCTTCTGACAAAATTTGCCGCTTTTTCGCGATCTTTTGACAAAATTTGCCGCTTTTTCGCGATCTTTTGACAAAATTTGCCGTATTTTCATCACCTTTGAGTGTTTTTTCGAAATCGGAAGAAAAGCGGAATCGATAGGAAAGTGAAAATTTCGGAAAATAAAATTTTGCAGGAGAAAAAATACGAAATCCTCGGGATAAAAAGACAGAATTTCGAGAAAAAAAAAAAGCAGAAATTCCTTGAAATAACAAAAAAGCTGAAATCCGCCAAAAGACTGAAAATTCTCATCCCTGCAAAGGATCGCGAAAAAATAGTTGTTTTTCATCAAAGGATCCCCAAAAATAGCAAATGTCAAAAAATAACGTAAAAAAGCCGATTCTCGTCAAAGGATCGCGAAAAAAGCACAAATTTCGTGAAAATATAGAGGAAAAAACGCTATTTTCGTAAAAGGGCTGAGACAAAATAGTGTATTTCGACAAAAGATTGCGAAAAAATAGCAAATTTCGTCAAAAAATCGCAGAATAAAGCCGAATTTTGTCAAAGTATCGCGCAAAAAAACACGATTTTCGTGACAGACTCGCGAAAAAATAGCGAATTTCAACAAAAGGATCACGGAAAAACGCAAATTTCGTCAAAGCACCAAAAAAGATGTGCAAACTAAACTTATAGGTAGAAAATTCATAAAATGGGATTTAATTTCTTTTTTATGAGATTCTTAAAAATACAGCATGATTTCAGTGTACTTTGATAATATTTATATTCATTAGGTGGACCAGTAAAAATCCCCCCCTCGTTCTTACTGCATTGAAATGTCTCCCGCCTTCAGAACATTTAAGATTTGATGCTTATTAGTGATTTAGATATAAATTTCCCTTCCAAGGAAAATGTCTGATTCCAACACAGATCTATGCTCACAAATAATTCAATGGGAAGTATAATAATGAAAGCACCCATTCATTCAACGAAAAGTACACCTTTACTTAACATAAGTGTTCTTTTTTTCAGCAAAAATATCTTTTTCAATAAACCCGCCTTGCCTCTTTTTAAAAGAATGCGAACATTAGTGATACTTGTTAGTGGAACTTGGTATCTTCTACTCTCAAATAAACATTATTTTACAATTAAAATTGTATCTTGCATTTTTACTTTTAAAAAAGTAAAGAAAATTTCTCTTAATATTTTTTAAAAATATCTGATTTGAGTGCAAATAATGCTGGTTTTAATTCATTATTTAATTATTGTTATAACAATAATTAATGCATTTCATTTATCTTAATAAACAACTTTCATTTATTCCTTTAAAATATAAATTATTATTGATGGGGACCCGCTTTTGTAAAAAAGGGACCCAGATTTTTGGAAATCCTGGGTCCCGGGGACCAAGGAATTTATTTACAATGGAAGTACAGCGAGGAAGTGCGCTTTTTTAAAAAAAAAAATTGTTGTAAACTTTCAAGATTTAAAAGTTACGTTAGCTATTTTTTACTTGCTATACAAAAGTGTCTAACTGCTATTCAAAACTGACTTTGTATAGCAGTTACTGCTATGCAACTTTCTTTTTCTAAATCGACCCCTGAAACAAATGGAAGTACGTGGCCATTGAAATCTAAAGAAAAAATAAGAAATTCGGAAAAGCTCCACTCACTAAAGTGTCAACTATCAATTTTAACAATTAATTTTAAAATAAATTCATTAAAACAGAAAAAAATAATCTGGGATATTTTTTACATTATTTGTCTTAATTATCCCTCTTGACTAGTGAGTGTTTATGACATCAGCTGAAACTGATCTATTGTACATAAATAAGATCACAACAGTTTTTCAATGGTTTTTCTCTTTTTTTTTTTCATGGTGTCACCATTTAAGGGTGTAATTGTTATTTTAATTAACAAAATAACTAATAAATGAGTAAAACATTATTAAAAATACAGATAAACGTCTAATTAAAAATCCCTTGATGACATAACTAACACATGTAACACATCTCACATGTATTTTGGTGTTAAATCCTATTGTTTGACGATAGTTTTTTTTATGGAAAGTGGTTGATGGAATAATGGAGAAATATCGTAAATATTAATAGTTTTTAAAACCAAAGATATCATTAGAACCTGGAATAAGTGAGTACTTTTTTGTGTGTTTATTTTCATCTGTTAAAAAGGGGATGACATCTTAAACTAATAAAAAAAAAAACAAGTTGGAAATTGCTCGTCAAATGTGGCAAATGAGGTGCATTCGTACTATAAGTAGTTTTACAAATATTTTTTGCACCGTATATTGTTCTGAATGTATATTTTAGTGCACTTCATAAGTGCATATCCATTTCATTCTGTTCGAAAGGCTGTAACATCATTAAAATGCACTTGAAATAATTTTTTCCCATTGGCCGTAATGTAACTAAAAACTTTTGACTGTCTCTGTAATTAAACTATACATCCGATTTTCATAAAATATGAAATGATTCGACAAATTTTACAACAATTATATATTTAAAATATCAGACCATTTTGCTGGGTAGTTTTTGCTGGGGCATTCCACGTCAAATCAGGCAGTAAAATATCAATATGTAACCCACCATCACAGATTTTAATGAAACTGCGTGTGTTTGTTCTTACTATTAAGATATGATCACCAGTAATTTTTTTTGCTCCTTGGTGAAATAGTTTCTGAGAAAAAAATTGTCAAAATTTTGAAAAACTGCCGTCAGTTGGCCTTCTTGATAGCTCGGTTTTCAAATGTAGCATGTCATATATATAATCATATTTCAATATCTACTCTACAAATCATCTTCAAATAATTTATGCACAATATTTAGGGTACGCAGCTTATGAAAAAAATATATTGTTACGCTTATAACATTTTTAGTGTGTCTGAGAAAATATTTAAACTTTGAAGTCGTGATTTTTTTATGAAAAATAATGCATTAACAAAAAAAAGCATTATCAACAAAAGGCGGTATTTTTATTAAATTTATTTTTTATGGGAGATATACTTAAAGATGTCCTTTACCTGATTCTGAAATAAAAATAGTGGGATTTTGGGTGTTTTTGGTAGTATTTCCTATTTAAAAATATTTTGAGGTGCATTTCATATCAAATCAAGCAGAGTCATTCCATGTCAGTTCCCCTAAGCCATTTAATCACTGTCACAAATTTCAATGAAATTGGGTTTGTTTATAGCTTATTTTAAGACGTAACCACCTTTAATTTTCTTGATCCTAAGTAAAATATTTTTTAAGATAAAAAAAATATCAAAATTTTGAAAAATTGTTTTAAATTTTTTTTAATGACAGTTCGATATTCAAAGAATACATTAAAAAAAAAAAAAAAAAAAAAGTCATTTCAATATAAAATCACTAAACAGGTTTCAAATAATGTATATGTGACAAATAATGTA
Source organism: Maratus speciosus (assembly GCA_963932465.1). NCBI lineage: Eukaryota > Metazoa > Arthropoda > Arachnida > Araneae > Salticidae > Maratus > Maratus speciosus. Next base: position 50,703,595 of record OZ010790.1, read on the forward strand.
GGCTGATTATTATTTCTTGTTTTTTATCATGTTTAAAAACTAAGAGTGTCTTTTATCTTACGAATTTTTAAAATCAAGAATTTTGTCAAAAATAATGTGTTAATCAAAAATTTATTATTAACCGAAGGCAGGGTGTTATTCCTTTTTTTTTAATTGTACGTAAAAATATCTTTTAAATGGTTATAAAATAAAAATAGTGAACATATGAGAAAAAATTATCAAAATTTTGGAAAAATGCCACGAGTTGCCATTAATGATTGTTCAATTTTCAAAGGCCTCATTTTATATATAAAATCATATTTCAATAACTAATAAAGAAATCTTCTTCGAATAATTTAAGCAAGGTAAATAAAGTATGTAGATTATGAAAAAAATAGTGCTGTGATGTTAAAAAATATTTAAATGTGTCTAAAAAATTGTATAATCTTTGAAATCAAAAATATTTTACAAAAAATAATGAAATTATTAAAAAATCTTTATCAATCAGAGGCGGAGTTTCTATGACTAATTTTTTAAATAATACTACATTATAACTGGATCTGAAATAAAAATAGTGGGATTTTGGTTGGTTTTAGTAGTATTTAAATCATATTTAAAATTATCAATATTTTCAAATGTAAAACCTATCCAATGTATCATCCCTGGAAATATTTTTATTTATACATTTATTTTATTTTTCAAATTATCTTTTATGTTCGTTTCTTAAGGAAAAAAATAAACAATATTGTTTTTTAGTAAAACTTCTAGGGCGAAGAGCAATTATCCCTTTCCAAAAAAGAGAAAAATCACTAGCTCCTCACCGCCCAATAGAAATTTTCAAAATGACAGTCCTAATCTTTAAACTCATATTTGGCTGTTAATATTGAAAATTTAGCATTGAGCTGCTAATATTGAAAAAAAAAACCAAATTTCACTCTGTTGAAGAAAATTTTGACGTATTGTGCTTTAAATATATGCAAAAAATGCATAATCCATTATATTTATATCTTTCAAATAACTATATCTAAAAAAATATTTAAAACTTAATGAGTTGCACTTTTGTAACTTTATTCAGTTTCTAATTATATGTACCGTAATTTCGGGTGTATAGCCCGCAAATCAAACAATTCAGTTTGGACCCAGAAATTTTATTCAGTATTTGAAGACCAGTATTTACTGTGATCTAAAAAGTTACATTTTATTTTTAAAAATTTCTGGGTCGAAACACGATTGTATGATCCGCGGGTTATACACCGGAAATTACGGTAATTTGATTTATTTCATCACAATATTGCTGAAAGATGGATTTTCAACATATATATGTGTGTATATATATCCCTGTTCTCAAACAAATTATTTAAAAATTATTCATTTATGTTTAATAAAGCATATATATATTGTTTATACACTTACAGAAAATACATATAGCAAATTTTATGATATTATGTCAATAATGTCTAAAAGTAAAGAACTTATCTAATAGTATGTAACGAAAAAATTAACATCTGGTGTAATGACAACAAAATTTTATAATTGTTTTACTTAATTTGGATGAATGAAAAAAAGCTTATATGTTTATATTTTATTGAAGTACAGGTGAAAATGTCACAAAGACATACCTCAACAACCACTGAGTATGTCACATTCACACTACAGATGATTTTTTTTTTTTTTGATCTTTCGGGTTTGATTTCAGATGGTAATGAATTAATTAGTTTTGTTAGAAGTGTCATTGCAGTCAGCATATTAGGCTCACTATTTTTTTTTTATATAATTTGTTTTGATTGACTCGATAAACAACAATATTTAAAGGGACCATTTCATGACTTTTCAATTAAAAGCTGATTTATAAATTCATCATGTTGTTTAGTTATTATTATCGTCTTAAGTTAATAAGTTGATATTAAAATTTTTAAATGCAGTTTATTTATTATTTGAACAGTTGAAAGTATTTTTCAATAAGGGTGCTGGCTGTTGATTTTAAGTCGGCTGTTGAGCAATGTAGTGTTGGTAAAGGAACTGGTACTATTTAATTTAATTTTTATTGCTGTAAATAATATTTGTTATTTTATTATTATATGTATTATATTTAAGCAAGAGTAGAAATACACGATATCGTAGTCATTTTAGTACATCTTAGCATGAAAAGCTTCAATATTTATCATTAAACATTCACATTTTATGAAAATTTTGTTAAAATTGCTCATATTTTCACTATTTTTATTTTATAACTATTGAAAAGATATTTTTACGTACAATTAAAAAAAGTAATAACAGCCTGCCTTCGGTTAATAATAAATTTTTGATTAACACATTATTTTTCACAAAATTCTTGATTTTAAGAATTCACAAGATTAAACACACTCTTAGCATTTAAACATGACAAACAACAATAAATAATAATCTGCCTACATTATTTGTCACATATACATTATTTGAAACTTATTTAGTGATTTTATATTGAAATGACTTTTTTTTATACAGTCTTTGAATATAGATCTGCCATTAAAAACATTTAAAAAAAAAATTTCAAAATTTAGATATATTTTTTTTTTATCTTAAAAAATATTTTACTTGTAATCACCTTTAATTTCCTTGATCCTGTCTTAAAATGAGCTATAAACATACTCAGTTTCATTGAAATTTGTGACAGTGAATTAAATATCTTAGGCGATCTGACATGGAATGACTCTGCTTGATTTGATTTGAAATACGCCTCAAAATATTTTTAAATATGAAATACTACTAAAAACACCCAAAATCCCACTACTTTTATTTCAGAATCAGGTAAAGGACACCTTTAAGTATATCCCCCACAAAAAATAAATTTAATAAAAATACCGCCTTTTGTTAATTATGCTATTTTAGGTAATGCATTATTTTTCATAAAAAAATCACGACTTCAAAGATTAAACATTTTTTTAGACACACTTAAAATGTTATATAAGCGTAACAGTATTTTTCTTCATAAAATACGTACCCTATATATTATGCATAAATTATTTGAAGATGATTTGTGGAATAGATATTGAAATATGATCATATTTATGTCATGCTACATTTGAAAATCGAGCAGTCAAGAATGCCAACTGATGGCAGTTTTCAAAATTTTGACAATTTTTTTCTCAGAAACTATTTGACCAAGGAGTAAAAAAAAATACTGGGAATCATATCTTAATAAAAGGAACAAACACACGCAGTTTCATCAAAATCTGTGATGGTGGGTTACATGCCTGCCTGAACTGACATGGAATGACCCTGCTCTGTTATATGTGAACGGATGGACAGACAGACGGACCGAACGACGACAATAGGTGCTACATATTTATATAATTACAAACGCACCTAAAAATGAATAAACTATGAGCTTTTCTGGCATGCTTTCATCCGAGTAACTCAAATAAAAGGTCAAAAGCGAGTGTTACAATTTGAAAATTAAAGTTGGCGTAATTTGTAATACTTAGACACCTTCCGTAGATCAATGTATGCACGGCATTAAACAGTAGACATTATTCTTCTCTTCTTTTTTTTCTCTTTTTTTTTTTTTTTTTCATGGTCTCACCATTTAAGGGTGTAATTGTTATTTTAATCAACAAAATGACTAATAAATGAGTAAAACATTATTAAAAATACAGATAAACGTCTAATTAAAAATCCCTTGATGACATAACTAACACATGTAACACATCTGACATCATGTATTTTGGTGTTAAATCCTATTGTTTGACGATAGTTTTTTTTATGGAAAGTGGTTGATGGAATAATGGAGAAGTATCGTAGATATTAATAGTTTTTAAAACCAAAGATATCATTAGAACCTGGAATAAGTGAGTACTTTTTTGTGTGTTTATTTTCATCTGTTAAAAAGGAGATGACATCTTAAACTAATAAAAAAACAAGTTGGAAATTGCTCGTCAAACGTGGCAAATGAGGTGCGTTTGTACTATAACTAGTTTTATAATTATTTTTTGCATCCCATATTGTACTGAATGTATATTTTTTTGCACTTCATAAATGCATAGTCTGTAACATCATTAAAATGCACTTGCAATATTTTTTCCCCATTCTCCATAATGTAACGGAAAACTTTTGACTGTCCCTGTAATTAAACTATACATCCGATTTTCATAAAATTTGAAATGACTCGACAGAATTTTGCAACAGTTATATATTTAAAATTTCAGACCATTTGGTTGGGAAGTTTTTGCTCTGTTATATGCAGACGGACCGAATGACGACTATAGGTGCTATGTATTTATATAATTACGAGCGCACCTAAAAAACAGAAAAAAATAAAATGAAAGGGAATCAACCTCCAAAAAATAATTTTTTGAGATATAGTAAATATGAATATTTTTCTAAACCAAAGATACCTCCAGAACTGAAAAAGTAGGCTGATTAAGTAGGTATGTTTTCTTTTTTCATATTTCTGCCCTGGAAAAGGATGCAACAGTTTTAAAATGTTGAAAAAACAGAAAACTTGAAAAGGAATGTGAAAACACAATGAAACTTTAGAAGAGATTTTTTTTCAATGGTAAATATTAATATATATATTTTTAATCTCTTACCCATTAGAAAGAAAAGGATACTCCAAATAAGTGTTTTCTTTATTGTATTTTGTCCTTCTTGGAAGTAGAACTAAGCTAGTTGGATGTGTCAATCCCAAAACTTTCTTCTATCTTATACATCTTAATATTTTCAAAAACTAGTTACACATGTTAATACTTCAATATTATTAGTTCATTACTATACCAACTTTGGTTTTCATCTTAAATTCCTGCTTCAGTCAATTAAATGAACTGAAAACGAGTTAATTTATATCATGATATTTGTTAAAATTAATAGTTTTTCCTTATTCTGTTGTTATCAGATGTTTGTTAATAGCCGGCTTAGCAGGAAGTGAGTTCTTGCCTTTGCACGAGCCGCTGATGGACAATAGAACTACGAAAAATCAAGAAAAGTATACAAAAATCGCTATCATAGAGCCCCTTTACCGCGCGATATTTCCAAATTCAAGGAGGACCTGTTGACCAAAGCCAAAAACATGCACAAAAAATTTGGTTTAATTGTATGCATAATTTTATACACTTTTCGATTGTACAATAAAGAAAATGGTACAGACATCGTAATTATAGCGCATCCTTCCAGCGGAATTTTTCCAAATTCATGGAGGACCTTCTTGCCATGACCAAAAAGAAACACAAAAAGTTTGGCTCAATTCTATGCATAACTTCATACACTTTTCGATGGTACAATATTCAAAATGGTACAAAAATTGCTATTAAAGCACCTCCTACCGGCGAATTTTTTCCAAATTAAGGAAGGACCTGCTTGCCCTAGCCAAGAACTTAAAATAAAAGTTTGGTTCAATTCTATGCATAACTTCATACATTTTTCGATGGTACAATATGCGAAATCGCTATTACAGCGCCCCCTAGCAGCAAATTTTTTCCAAATTCAGGGAGGATCTGCTTGCCAAAGCCAGAAACTTAAAATAAAAATTTGGTTCAATTCTATGCATAACTTCATACATTTTTCGATGGTACAATATGCAAAATCGCTATTACTGCACCCCCTAGTGGCGAATTTTTTCTAAATTCAGGGAGGACCTGCTTGTCATAGCCATAAACTTAAAATAAAAATTTGGTTCAATTCTATACATAACTTCATACATTTTTCGATGGTACAATATGCAAAATCGCTATTACAGCGCCCTCTAGCGGTGATTTTTTTCAAAATTCAGGAAGGACCTGCTTGTCATAGCCATAAACTTAAAATAAAAATTTGGTTCAATTCTATGCATAACTTCATACACTTTTGGATAGTACAATATTCAATATCGCACAAAAATCGCTGTTACAATGCCACCTACCGGTGAATGTTTTCCAAATTCAGGGAAGATCTGCTTGCCAAAGCCAGAAACATAAAATAAAAATTTGGTTCAATTCTATGCATAACTTCATATACTTTTGGATGGTACAATGTTCAAAATCGCACAAAAATAGCTATTACAGCGCCCCCTACCAGCGAATTTTTTCCAAATTCAGGGATGATCTGCTTGCCATAGCCAAAAACTTAAAATAAAAATTTGGTTCAATTCTATGCATAACTTCATACACTTTTTGATGGTACAATGGCGACAGACACACGGACAGACAGACATTTTTTATAAACATGTTTTTTGGGATCTCTGACTCCTAAAACATGTAAATCCGTCGAAAACCGGAAGTCGAAAAAAATTTCGATTACAATACTTTCTTCTATTGAAGATAGAAGAAAGTAAAAATTCAAATTGCAGGAAAACTTGAAAACTGATGTGAATCAACTTTTAGCAAAAATGTTTTTCGAAATAGTAAATATCAATTTTTTAAACAAAAGATACTGTTGGAACTGATAAACAGAAGAAAAAAATTTCATGTTTTTCATTTTATATCTTTTTTTCTGTTTTTTAAATTCTACGGTTTAGTTGGCAATCACAATTTCAAAATTCAGAAAAAAAAAAGGGAAAAGAAAACACTTTGTATTCGTCTGGTTGAAGTTCCATGTGATATCCAGAGAAGAGCAGGTACATTCAGCAGAATGAAGGAGTTTGCCATTTTGAGATGTTCATTATGGTTTTTAATTAATGTCTTGGTTAATTATAAAAATATCTGTCACATATGTACGCTCGAAAAAGCCAAACAACTCAGGAATTGTGTGTATTCCTTTGTAATATATCACTAGCTTTTCATAACACTAAGTTCATTTACAAGAATGCACAAAAACATGGAAGACAAAACATTTGACGATACATTATGTACTAATAATTATATGTATTCACATTGCTACACAACCACCTTCATATTTCACTTCATAACAAGCTCCACTTCAACATATTATTAAAATCACTCACCAACTCAAATTATAACACTTCAGTTTTTATAAATCACAAAAAAACAAGCCGGTAAACGATGCATGGCTACTGCTACCTTTCCTCCTTCCACACTCTCAATAAAAAGTCCCCCCCTCTCTCCCTGCACGTGCTCACGCATCATGTGACGTACGAAAAGAATCGAAAAGAAAAATTATCTAGATGCCTCCAGACATCACAATATCCAAACGCTGGCTTTGTGGTGAATATCTTCAGGGATATACGTTACTTATGTGCCAAATCTTGTGGCTCTGCATCCAGAAGTCTCTTCAGAATATGCACACACACAGACAAACAAACTTTTATCTTTATCATATATGTAAAAAAGTTGATTTTCTCTATCAATATACTTTTTTTCAGTTTTCATATCCAATAGACTCTCTCAAATCCGCAAATGTCTAAAATCCACACATCATCACAGATGTAAACTAGTTGGATGTGCCAATCCCAAAACTTTCTTCTATCTTATACATCTTAATATTTCAAAACCTAGTTACACATGTTAATACTTCAATATTATTAGTTCAATACTATACCAACTTTGATTTTCATCTTAAATTTCTGCTCAAGTCAATTAAACGGACTAAAAACGAGTTAATCTATATCATGATATTTGTTAAAATTATTAATTTTTCCTTATTCTGTCGTTATCAGCTGTTTGCGAATAGCCAGCATAGCAGGAAGCGAGTTCCCGCCGCGGCATGAGCCGCCGATGCACAATAGAACTACGAAAAATCAAGAAAAGTATACAAAAATCTCTAGCACGGAGCCCCTTTACCGCGCAATATTTCCAAATTCAAGGAGAACCTGTTGGCCAAAGCCAAAAACAAGCACAAACATTTTGGTTCAATTGTATGCATAATTTTATACGCTGTTCGATGGTACAATAATGAAAATGGCACAGAGATCGGAATTATAGCGCCCCCTTCTTTCGGAATTTTTTCAAGTTCAGGGAGGACTTGTTTGCCATAGCCAGAAACATGCACAAAAAATTTGTTCAATTATATGGATAACTTCATACACTTTTCGATGGTACAACAATGAAAATGGTACAGACATCGCAATTATAGTGACCCCTTCCGGCAGAATTTTTCCAAATTCAGGGAGGACCTTCGTGACATGACCAAAAATAAACACATAAAATTTGGTTCAATTTTATGCATAACTTCATACACTTTTCGGCGGTACAATATTCAAAATGGCACAAAAATTGTACAAAAATCGCTATTACAGCGCCCTCTACGAGCGATTATTTTACAAATTAAGGGAGGACCTCCTTACCATAGCCAAGAACTTAAAATTTTTTTTTGGTTCAATTCTATGCATAACTTCATACACTTTTCGATGGTGCAATATTCAAAATCGCACAAAAATCGCTATTACAGCGCCCCCTAACGGCGAATTTTTTGGAAATTCATGGAGGACCTGCTTGCCATATCCAAAAACTTAAAATAAAAATTTGGTTTAATTCTATGCATACCTTCATACACTTTTGGACGGTACAATATTCAAAATCGCACAAAAATCGCTATTACAGCGCCCCCTACCGGCGATTTTTTTCCAAATTCAGGGAGGACCTGCTTGTCATATCCAAAAACTTAAACTAAAAATTTGGTTCAATTCTATGCATAACTCCATACACTTTTGGATGGTACAATATTCAAAATCGCATAAAAATTGTTATATCAGCGCCCCCTACCGGCGAATTTTTTCCAAATTCCGGGAGGACCTGCTTGCCATAGCCAAAAACTTATAATAAAATTTTGGTTTAATTCTATACATAACTTCATACACTTTTTGATGGTACAATGGCGACAGACAGACGGACAGACGGACGGACGGACAGACGGACGGACAGACGGACACACAGACAGACAGACATTTTCTATAAACATGTTTTTTGGAATCTCTGACCCCTAAAACATGCAAATCCGTCGAAAACCGGAAGTCGAAAAAAATTTCGATTACAATACTTTCTTCTATTGAAGATAGAAGAAAGTAACAATGAAACTTTCAGTTCAGAAGTAAGGGCAAAATTACAGATTTTTTCGGTTTTATGTCATTCGGTATGTGATTTAATATGTAACGCTCATAATATGACTGAACTCGTGGTTTTTCATGAAGGAAGTATAAATTTATTTTGTGAAAAAAATCAAGATATTGCTGATATCACTAGTAATCACAATCTTTTTCACCATATATATTTATGTATTGATTGAGCTTTTTTGGTTATTAAGACTGGCTGAACCTGAAACAAAACTTCTTTATGATATGATTTTGATGTGAATTTATAGGTTACCTTTATGAGCAAAGTTCCATTGAATAATTTTAAAAAAATGTATCTCATGTTTATTATGCATATTTAATTACACATTATTTGCTTGACTTTTACTTTTAATGATTTTAAAAATTATCTTACATTTTATCATTTTAGTTTATTACTTTACTTAATTATTTTAATATTTTACTACATTGCAAGCATTCATTACAATTTTGATTGCATTATTACATTCAAATTACTGTTTAAAAAATGTAAACAAAGCAATAACCAGAAATCTGCAAAATTCTAAAATCTGTACAACCTTTGGTCTCAAGCTGTGCTGATTTGAGGGAGTCTACTGTATTTGCATTTTCAATTTCAAAAATAACTGACCAAGGAATGTTCCCGATGCACAAAAGTTAAAAAAATTATGAAACCTGGAGATATCATAGTTAGTGGTATGTAGCACATTCTGCCCAAATTCGATTTTTAAAGGAGTAAATTTTACCCCAGAATATATTTTACTTCACTTTATAACTCATTAATGCAAAGAGACAGATAAAAAGCTTTTGATTTCTACTTTTCATTAATTATATTGAAAGCAAGTAAAAGAATTCTGATATACATTTTGTAGACTGCCTGTCTACCCGACAATTCTTATTTTATGGTTAGTGATGGGGAATTTTTGGAAAATCTTACCAGCCAAGGATTTATTTTACCAGCCAGCCAAATGCAACATACAGTTGAAAATTTCTACGACTGCAAAAATAATTAATTACTATTACTACAATGCCTTGTTTACCTATAAAATTAAGAAATATATACAAGAGAGGAAAATTTAGTATAGGATAGAACTTAGTACCATGTTTACATCACCGTAATTTGGAAAGTTGCAAAATATAGCTAACTAGCAAAATGAATGAAGTTTTTGACATATCTCTATATTTTGCAGTTTTCAATGACTGCCTAAAAATTCACTTGCCCTGTCAGAAAATTCACTTGCCAGTGGCGAGTAAAATGATGTATTTCCCCACCCCTGGTGATGATATGGTATAAACAAACACCAGTCAGCGTCAAAGTAACAGAATAAACTACTTTTTTGTAGAAAAATAATAATATGCTGCTTGTATAGTGTTAATTGTAGCAAAGGTTATTGTCAGTTATTCTAACACAACATATATTAGAAATTTTTATTTTTGTTCAAAGTTCTAAAAATATTATTAGCAATTAGTATTTTGTTGGTTTTCGAGACAACCAATAAAAAAAATAAGTAATTTTTATCTTAAAAACTTTTGCTCTATGTCTTATCATTAACATGTTGAATGTCAAGTCTATTTTGTCTGTCTTTCCGTTTGGACAACGTAATAAGATTCCTGTTACATAGTTTATAAGTGTCAGTCACCATAAAGATGAAAATAAGGAATTTTGCTTAGTGGCCATTGGCCGGTAAGTTGATTTTTTTTTATTAGCCAGTTACTGGCTAGTGAGAATAATTACTTTAGTCGCCAATAAGTACATTTATGTCACTGAATATTTAATTTAAAAATATATAAGTTTAGAGTAAATAAATAATTTATTTAATAAATAAAAATATTTTAATTCATATTGTTTTGAATAAACTTGAGATACTAATTTTCAGTGTCCTTCTATGTACAAAAAAAAGTTTTGATTTGGAAATGGACCAATGAAAATCTGCGTAGATATTCCCGGCAGATCGGCATCCAATTTGAATGCTTAAGTATGGCCTTTCTTCGTTATTATTAAAAAAAGCTGTTGCGTACAAAAATATGAAAATCGGTAGTATTATAGAGAAATGTTTGATAAACTAGCTGATGCAGACAGTTTTCAAATCGAAGAATTATTTTAACAGATATTTAATGCCAAAGTTGGACAAAATCGTTCCATTAAAAAAGTTTTATAGGAGCAAAAACTGTACATAGGAATTTAATCATTTTTAGATCATTTTATGCGTCAGAATTTCCCGGTGTACAGACTGCATTTAGTATTTTAATTTGACTCATTTTTTGAGGTTTTATTTCTATTTTAAAATCTAATTTTCAGCATTTCGAGAGATATTTTTTACAAAATTTAGAAAATTGTATTAATTTAAACTGTTGCCAATTGTATAAACAGTGCAAACGATAAGATTTGCTTCAAATTAAAAAAATATTTTACACGGGACTATTATAAACAGAAAATATAAAGAGCGGGAACTCATTGAAAATTACGTCATAAAAACTATTCTTACACGTGAATTTTAAAAGAGAAAGAATATTGTAAAATAATAAATTCATTAACATGCGTTAGAAGTCTTAAATAGGAGAATTTACGTCACATTACACTTATTATGTAAAATTAACAAAAAATAATATTGCAAAACAGTTTAAATTTAAAAATTGTGCGAGACATTTATTTGATATTTTAAGATGATCATAATATTTCATTTCTAACAAAAGTATTTTTACGTGAATATTAAAAAGAGAAAGAAAAGTTTGGTGAAAATTACATCAGATTATAATTGTCAGATTCAAATTATAATTCAATCTTCCGAAATCTTTTTAAAGCCGATCAAATTAGCGTGCTGTTAGAGTCTGCATTGTCTGAACGGGGAGTTGACGAGCATAGCTCGTAGGGGGCAGAGCCCCCTAGTATTTTAAATTTTAAATTAAGTTAACAGCAAAGTTATAACATGCTTATATAGCTAACTACATCAGTCCACTATACTTAGGTACTTTTCATAATTAAAAAAAAAAAAACCTGAAATTTAAACTAAATTTTCTGAAATGTAAAGGGGGGGGGGGTCTCTCCTGGTACTAATTATGCATTTTTTACATGATACTTTAACAAAATTCGCGTTTTTCCGCGATCTATTGGCGATGTTTGTGTTTCTTTCGCAATCCTTTGACAAAATGTGCGTTTTTTTCCCGCGATCTTTTGACAAAATTCGCACTTTTTTCGTAATTTTTTGATGAAATTCGCGTTCGTTTTCGCGATTCTTTGACGAAATTCGCGATTTTTTCGCGATCCGTTGACGATATTTTACGTTTCTTCGGCGATCCATTGACGATATTTTGCGTATTTCCGTGATTTATTGACGATATTCTACGTTTTTGCGATTTTTTACGAAATTCGGTTTTTTTAGCGATCCTTTGACGAAATACAGGTTTTTCTATGATCCTTTGACGAAATGTGCGGTTTTTTCGCGATCGTTTAACAAAATTCTCGTTTTTTTTTCGCGATTCCTTGACGAAATTCGCGTTTTTTTCGCGAACTATTGACGATATTTGCTTTTTTTCGCGATCTATTGACGATATTTGCGTTTTTTTTCGCGATCTATTGATGATATTTGCGTTTTTTCGCGATCTATTGACGATATTTACGGGGTTTTTTTTCGCGATCTATTGACGATATTTGCGTTTTTTCTTGATTTATTGACGATATTTGCGTTTTTTCCGCGATCCATTCACGGTATTTGGGGTTTTTTTTCGCGATCCTTCGACGAAATTTACGTTTTTGTTCGTAATCTTTTGACGAAATGTGCTTTTTTCGCGATCTTTTGACAAAATTCTCGTTTTTATTCGCGATCTATTGACGATATTTGCGTTTTTTCAGCGATCCATTCACGAAATTTGCGTTTTTTTCCACGATCACTTGACAAAATTTGGGTTTCTGAACGATTCTTTGACGAAATTCGTTTTCTTTTTCGCGATCTATTGACTTTATTTGGGTATTTTCGCGATCTTTTGACAAAATTCGCGTTTTTTTTTCTGCGATTCTTTGACGAAATCCCTTTGGAAAATCCTGCATTTGGCCGGTACTTTCTATATTTTTAGTCGCCAGTTTTTTACGTTTAGTCGCCGAGTGCTTATTTTTATCTTTAAGTCACCAATGACTGATGCAGCCTAAACGGAAAGTTTAGTGTCAGTCTCTGGTGACTGACATGGCACTCAACGTGTTAATGAATTATAAAATGAATTCCAAAAATATTCTATGGTAAAATTTACTCCCTTGAAACAAATTTGAACTATAAAAAATAATTGTGTATTACATACCTACTTAAATTCTACATATCCCAAAAACATTTTCAAATCATATGCATAAAACTATATATTCATATCCACTAGCATCAGATGCTTGCCAAACTGGGCAACAATAAATAAATCACCATAAATGAGTTAATCATAGTAAAATTTTTTGATTTTATGAAAGAAAAAACACCCTTTTTTTTAGGTGTCAGATAACACACAGGCAAATTTTAACATCTAATAGTTTTAAAATGGTCCTTCATAATTCTTTTTTTCCCTATCTGCCACAGAAAAAAATGAACATATTTACCAGGGACTGTCTTAATGTGTTTTGATATTGGCAGAGATGTACCATATCAACTCTCTCAGACTTTGAAATGAATAAAATGATTCTAAATCCTCGATAAAATTATGATATTGAGGATGATGAAAGTGCAAATCAAAGCATAGAGAAAAAAATGTAAATGTGGGATGTGTTGAATTAACTAGAGAACTGATAATCAGATGCATAGATCAAAGTGGTTTTGTCGATGAATCTCACATTATTGTTGTTTATAAAATTCAGAAACTTTTCTTAAAGCAAATAAAAATTTGAAATGCTTTAAAAAAAAAAAAAAAAATTAGAGCTCTGTTGGTTTTCTCAAAGTATATATGAATAAGTAGTGTTGAATCTCTCCACCACCTTCTTTCAAACAATAATCTAAAATGCTTGATAGGCCATTTTATTTAAAATGATTAAAAAAATTTGTTTGCTAGATTAAAGAACTATCTTATTAAATACAAAATATTTTGTAGAGTTAGACGGTGTAATTGTTGGTCACTGAGTTTCTGGTGTAATTCTTGGTCATTTACATAATAACAATTTATCAAACCGTTAAAAATTTGAGAGATACTTTGAACCCTTTGCTTTGCAATGTATGCCTTAATTATTCATTTAGTTGAAATTTAATATTGAAAAAAGTATATTCAAAACTGCTACTCAAATTTCTGCAAAACAACATTGACTGTGATTTTTACAAAGATCTGTGTCATTCTTAAAGTTTTAATTATTTTATTTTTATTTTGTTTCAACTGTGACATCACAGTTTTTAAAAGTGATTATAAAACTTTTATATGAGCGAGCCAAACAAAGCCCATATTTGTGGGGTAATTCCTCCTGGTCAGTGTTTAATATTGTAATTTTACAATATTTGTACTTGGTATTTTATCTATTATAACTGGGTGATTCTCCAATAAGTGGATAATTTCACGCTGTGATTCAGTGAAAAATAGAAGTTAAATTTTAATCAATTTTTTTTTAGAAATAGATAAGACATAAGATAGTGAATAATTTACAATATCCCTGCATAAACTTTAAATAGTTTTTTAAGCTACGAACCTCTGGTCAACCCATTTTTATAATCCATTGTATTCGATTTCGATTTGTGTTAGAAATTTCTTCACAAAGTTATTTAAAGAAAAGCCATCTAGAAATGAGTTCAATAAATATGTTGAGTATTTTTAAATAAAAATTTCGGTGTATATGTTTTGAATGAAGTTTGAGTAAAATTTCAACAGGGTAGTGAATTCATGTAATTACATTGAAAGAGGGCTGAAGGGACAAGGACAGTAGTGACAAAATTAAGAAAATTGCTTCTGTGCTCTTAGTAAGTTAAACGTAGTAAGATTGTAATGTGATATTTTGAACTAAGCAAAAGTATGTTACATCATGACAAAATAAAAAATTAATAAAAACAATAATAAGGACAATAATTTAAGTACGGGATAGTAGTGACATGTAATAAACATATTCTTATCTTTCTATCTGTTTTGCAGCTTATAATTTTTTTTTTAAATTCCAGATAATTAAACCATGTGACTTTCTCAACAACCAAGATGGCTGCTCCTGCTAAATCCACCTCTGAAATTTTATCTGGCCACCTGGTGGTCATATGAGCAGTTTTATACAAGGAGACAGTAGTGAGATAAAAACTAAGGGGCAAGGGTTCTTTGGCCCAGATTAATTTAAATAAAATAATAATAATAATTTTCAATAAAAAAATCTTTATTATATACTTCAGAGCATGAATTTTTATTTTAGGTGGTAAAAGTTGCAAAAATAGTTTGTCATTGCATTTAAAATTGTTCCAGAAGATCAGTGCAAGAGGTGAGGGGCAAGGAACAGAAGTGACAATTTGAATGTTTAAAATGCTATTGGAGTACAATTTACAATTAGTTTCTTTAAAACACTTTTTAATATTGTAGAAAGACATGAGCAAATACATTTTATGCTAAAAAAAAACTATATGAATGCCAAAATATAGCATATAACCCCAAGGCACAGAAATTACCCACTTATTGGAGAATCGCCCAACTGTGCATCCTAAAAACTATTGTCTTACAATTTTTTTTAGCCATAAGTGTAAAATAGCATCCTTAAATGTAACTGTAAAGGAGGAAAATAATAAATGCCCTGAGGTATACACACTAGTTGACTGAACAGTTAAAGCAGAAATACTGTCCCATTGCAAAATGGTGCTTAAAAATATGCATAATGCAATAGAGGAACATAATTATGCTGTGCATTATGATAAATATCCGTATTTAAGTTTGTGTAAAATTTCTTAAAAAAAGGAGCCAGAAGCTTAAGTTGGCCTAAATTAGATAGAATCAAAAACATTAACACTCAGTATATATTTTACAGACCATTGAATTGTGGGATATTAATTAATCCATTCTCAGTAGATGAAGAAGTAATAAATACTGCTTATAAATGTTACAAAAATTCTCTGGCTGATTAATGTTTTGTAAAATGTACAAGAGTCTTTTGCACATCAAATAAATTTGTATTTATACCCAAAACAAAGTCTAAGTGTTATTTTTCCACAATTAAGAAGAGATGAGCAAAACTTTTACAGACTCATTCTACATATTTTAATACTCAGTCTTAAAAAAATTAACTGTACTACTTTATTAACATCAAAAAGGATGCTGACCAATAATTACCCCAGATGTGACCATGAATTAACCCCAATTCGGGGGTAATTCCTAGTTATTCAATTATAAGTACTTATAATTTTAAGTAATTATTTTATTATATAGCCATCAAAGGGTGCTTATTCCATACCAAAATTGGGAACAATAACTTTAATAGTTTTTATAATAATTTAATGTTATTGATTTTTTACCAGGATTTACCCTGGGTGACTCTAGCCAATAAAATAGTTATATTTTTCATACAGGGGAAATTCACACACAATAAAAATAATATTTCATTAGACAGCCATCATGATGATTGTATTTTGTATTGCTTTTTTACCATTTATGGCTGTGGTGCTATATAAATTCAATTATAATTCATAGAATATTCATACGATCTATGGATGTTCACTAGAAGTATCTGAATGAAATAAGAGTTATTGAAGGAATGTTCGAATCTTCAAATTAGTTTTGGATATGGTCTTTGGCCACAGCACAGCGACATTTTAAAACTTCAAAATCAAGAAGACATTTTATTATATACTACTAATATCACAATATAAATTACGCTTTTTTCTTGGATGAAGTTAACTACAGAGTGTTCATCATTTGGCAGTTGCCAAAGAGTGTAACCCATATTAAAATGTTTTAAAGATCACCTATTCATTGATAAAGTAAATCTTCAAAAGAAAAAACGTCAAGTTAAGGTTGTTCTCAAATCCAAAGGAGCAACTTTCTGACATATTTTTTAATTCATTTTTGTTCGGAAATGCATGAAATTGGCAGGAGTTCTTATTTAAAAACTATATAATAGAAAGATAGTTTTCATTTTTTGGTAAAGGTATAAGATCTTTCAGTTGGTATTCTGAACTGAATTTCGGACGCAACACTGCGATAAAGGAGAAAAACCGGTCGTCATGTGAACACAATTGCTCATAACTCGAAAAGGAACTTTTTTATCACCAGAAAATGGAAAACTCATTTCAATTCCAAATCGCTTTAATAGCCAGGCCTACAAATTTAAAGGTTTTATGTTTAATGAGTCATGAAATGTGTCAGAAAGTTTTGCATTGTTGAGCAGGGAAATGAAGAACCACCTTAAGCATTATTGCAGGTTAGAATTTTGTAATTGAGTTGCAGGCCAGATGTTCACTTAAAACATAAGTCGTTCTATATTTTTTTAAACAAAAGTATGTATTCATAATAGGTGTGAGGCAAACTCATTAAAATACGAATATGCCAAAAAGCAGACAGGCCGATTACTGAAGACTAACCCGCCAGTACTTAAAGAGATAAAAATAGTTCTGCATTTTTCATTCAGGTAATAATACTAATCTTTCATAATTGGGTTCACATGATTATATAACTTTCCCCTATAATTCTATGACTAAGCAACAGAAAACAATATATTACGCACTAAAATCTTTCCTGAAAAACTTATAGTGCAAGTCACATGGAAATCCGTTCTGAAGAATTCAAGTTATATGCACCCAGAATGAAATTCCCATTTGCATTTTATATACTTATTAGATTATTTTGAGTAGTTTGATTTGATATCTGTTAAATTCATGTTTTATTTTATTTTATTTTTGGCATTTTAATTTCGTTTGCCAATTTAGCTATTGAATATTACACAAAAACAAACAAATTCTGAATTATTTACAATGTTTTTGAACAATTGAGTTAATATTTTGTAATTGGGTTGCAAGCATATTTAAATAATATTCATGCTTGAAAATTACTTTAAAATCCATAAAAAATCTGTAAATTGAGATAGACATTACAAACAAATATTACTGAAAGTACTTTTGTTTTCTATAAGACGTTGTAACAATCAAATGTGCGATGTTTAAAGTTCAAATTGCAGTAAAAGGGAAATTTATTGTTGTGTTAGGTTGTTGCCACCAAAAATATATTACCAGCGTTACTCATAGACATATCTTTTCTTTATACTAT
Organism: Maratus speciosus; assembly: GCA_963932465.1. NCBI lineage: Eukaryota > Metazoa > Arthropoda > Arachnida > Araneae > Salticidae > Maratus > Maratus speciosus. The sequence goes on from OZ010790.1 coordinate 50,721,683, forward strand.
TGCATTAATAGTAAACGGGTTCATCTTTCGTAATCGAGTTGCACGCTCCTTTGAAAATATGCTTGAAAATTACTTTAAAATCCATTAAAATCAGAAAATTGAGATACAATATTCAAACAAATTTCATTTGAAAGAATTTTTTTCTATTAGACATTGTAAGAAATGAAATTATGTCATGTTTAGAAGTTAGAAAAATTGCAGCAAAGTCACAGTTTATGGGTTACAATTTATGGGGCACAATTTATGGCAGTGACATGGTGTTTTTACTTTATAACGTAGATATATACCATAAAAACGAGAATTTCACTAAATGCTGCGCGACTTGGTGGATTTTTTTTCGTATTGTCAGGAAAATCACATGTTTTTCTCTTACACTCAACAAAGAAAGCGCGCATTCCGTTATTAAAGCTCAGAGACTTTACTATGTTTGTGAAACAATAACGTCATGTTTTCTGATTGTCTTTTTAACCATTTATGGATGGGAATGCACAAATTTCAGTTATTGTGATGGCCGTATTATTTCGTTTTAATTTATTGTATATGGAAGGCTCCTTATAATTGACACGGGCGAAGCTGGGTAGTTCTGCTAGTTAATACTATAAAGCAAAATATTTTATTTCATCATGAAAGTATTGTTTCTAATTTGCAAATGTGAAAAATAAAAGCTGTTATTGGCAATAAAAAGTGTTGTTGGCGAGATTTGCTCCCATCTAACATAAAAGTACCCAGTTTTGTTAACAGCTTCTTAATAATGTAAATTTTCTTCTTTAGAAATACTAATGAGAGTTTCTCCCAGGCGGTTTCAGGAGGGCGCTGTGCTCCACCTGCTCTTTGGTTTACAAAATAACACCCCTCTTACCCTTCATCCAAAGAATTAGCACCCTTCTTGCCTCTCCATTAACAAAAAGTACCTTTTTTAATACTTTCCAACAAAGTTGAAAAGTGTTTATGACTTCGGTTTGTCTGTCTGTCTGGCCTTCTGTCCACGCTCTAACTCTCGTAAATATGCTCGGATCGTTCTGAAATTTTTGGTTGCTAGTAACCTCTACCATAGCACGTTCCCTATTTCAAATGAAGGTAGTAGCATGTTTAGCTCATTTACAGGGACAGTCAAAAGTTTTCCATTACATTACGGCCAATGGGAAAAAATCATTTCAAATGATTTTTTAATGGTGTTACACTCTTTCAAACATAGTAAAATTGATATTCATTTATGAAGCCCACTAAAATATGCATTCTGTTGAATATGCGGTGCAAAGAATAGTTATTGTTCATTTATAGGGCCACACAAAAGAATTCCGATCATAATGGTACAGGGGAAATTGTTTGCGGTGTATTTGAAAAGATTTCAGATACTATATTGTATCCGAATTACTGTATATTAGTAATGATTGCTCGAAATGCATTTTTAATTATGATATGCGCTTTTTTAGGATTTCGTTCATCTGACGAAACCCTATTCGTCTCGCTCCTCTGTCTGTCTGTCTGTCAGTCACAGAGCCCGTTCTCAGGAACTATGCATGTTGGAGACTTGAAATTTTGCTTATAGCTGAACACCACACATCATACGACAAATCATAAAATTTTGAAAAAGTCGCACATTTAACACTTTGGGCTCCCACATGTGTATTTTAAACAATTCTTTCTAAGTGAGTCCCTAATTAGGTTGGAGGCGTGAAATTTTGCATACTTATAGCTGAACACCTTGCATCAAATGACAAACCATAAAATTTTGAAAAAGCCGTACATTTAACCCTTTGAGCTCCCACATGTGTATTTTAAACAATTCTTTCTAATTGAGCCCCTATTTAGGTTCGAGGCGTGAAATTTTGCGTACTTATAGCTGAACACCACATATCATACGACATCATAAAATTTTGAAAAAAAAAAAAGTACTTTTAACCCTTTGGGCTCCCACATGCGTATTTTAAGCAATTCTTTCTAACTGAGCCCCTTATGTAATTGGAGATTTGAAATTTTGCATACTTATAGCAGAACACCTGAGGCCAGGCGACAAATCATAAAATCTTGAAAAAATCTTACGTTTAACCCTTTGAGCTACCACATATGTATTTTAAGCATTTCTTTCTAAGAGGGGCCCTAATTAAGTTGGAGACATGAATTTTTGCATACGTATAAATGAATACATCAGACCACACGGCAAATCATAAAATTTTCAAAAAGTCTTATATTATTTACTCCTCCGGGCTCTAACTTGTGTATTTTAAGCAAGTTTTCTAACCTCTGCCCTTTTCACCCGGGGAGCACTTTTCCAACTTTTGCCGACACTCCTTTGACCATTCTTTCATATTATGCACCATAGCCTTAAATATTTTAGTTCCATTTTTTACCGCCAGGGGCATCTGCTTATCTCGGGTGCTATCGGCCCAATCCCCTCGACTAATATACGAGGTAGGATTCAAAAGTTCCCGGACTGACTCTATAACTGTAAAAATATTACCAATTTCATTGCTGAAACACATCCGCCTTCGAAATAAGATCCTTGTGTAACAACACACTTTTGCCATCGGCTGTAAAAGTCATTGAAGCACTTCTGGAATCCATTTTTAGCCATGTCCTTTAATTCAGCCTGCAATGCACTTTTAGCTTCATCTGAAGATTGAAATTGACGACCCTGCAAGCGACGTTCAGTTCAGGAAACAGGATAAAGTCGCAGGTTGAGAGAACAGGGGAGTAAGGAGGATGTGGCAAAGCAGTTGTTTTCGTAAGAAAGTCACCGACAATTAGGGATCAGTGTGCAGGAACGTTGTCATGCAAAAGCACCCATGACTGCTCAGCCCACAATTTTGGCCTCTTCTTCCGGACCGACTCACGCAAACGACGCAGGATGTCTACATAGAGTTCTTTGTTGACAGTGCGTCCTTCAGGGATAAATTCCAGATGCACAATGCCCTGGATATCGAAAAATACCTCTAGCATGACCTTCCCTTTAGAGTGATCTTGGCAGAATTTCTTCTTCCGTGGTGATTTCCAAGTTGCCGATGCTCTCTTGGATTGCGGATCGTATAAAAAACACCATTTCCAGTCTCCAGTAACAATTCTGCACAGTAGGGAAGGATCTTTTGTCAACAGCCGAGATTAAGCCTCCCACCACTTCAATTCGAATTGCCTTTTGGACTTCGCCTAACATGCATGGCTGTCGATTTCAAACTTCAGATGAAGTAAAAAGTGCATCGCAGACTGGATTAAAGGACATGGCTAAAAATGGATACCAGAAGAGCTTCGATGACCTTTACAGGCGATGGCAAATGTGTATTATTGCACAAGGGTCTTATTTCAAAGGCAGATGTGTTTCAGCAATGTAATTGGTAATATTTTTACAGTTATATAGTCAGTCCAGGAACTTTTGAATCCTACTACGTATCTACGGATAGTATATAAAATGGAGGTTCGTTCGGATAGAGGTTTGTTTAGAATGGAGTGCGCCCCTGGTTGCAAAATGTGGAACTGACAGATTTTTCAAAAGGATAAATTGTTTTGAAAGGAATATTAAACGAAACCCTCTGTGCGATCTGTGATTACACTTACCTACTTGTTCACTATATTTATGCGTACTATAAAGTGCGTATAAATGCTATAGTTCATATACAAAACTACAGAAATGAATTCGTAAAGGTTACTGAGTATGAGCATAAATTGCTTAAAGGTGGGTTTTAAAGGAATTATGCATTTTTATGCTGAACTGAATTTAGTGTACTAAGAAATATTTGCAGAATACAGATAAAATGATATACAGGGCCACACAAAGAGTTGGATACATGGCCGTCTGTGGGTGATAATTTCTGGAAATGTAATTTCAGTAATTTTAAGCGTGTTTTAGTTTGAATAAAATTTTAGCTAAATAGTGGCATATAATAAAGGTACTAGGTAAACTACAGGGCTGTACAAAAGTATTCAGGTATGTTTCCATCTATTAGTATAAATTGCTGAAAGATGAATTTCAACCTGTTATGCATTTTCTTGCTAAACTAAATTTTCCCATTATATAGTATATATATCAACATACAGACAGGGGCGCCATTTGAGGGGGGCTGGGGGGGTCAATAGCCCCCCCCCCCACCAAGGAATTTGATATTTCAGAAAATTTATCACCCATCAAATGTAGGGATGCACCAAAGTGATTTTGGCTGAATACCGGATGCCGAATATTTGGCCTGCAGGTAAACCGAATATTCAGCCATCCGAATAGTAACTGTTAGGCTGAATACCGAATATTAGGCCAGCCGAATAGTATCTATTCGTCCGAATACCGAATATTCGGCTGGCCAAATACTTTTATATCTCAGTGTTTAACGTTAAAAAGTTAAATTTGAAACAATTTTTTATAATATTTAGCACAGATACTTCCATTTTGACAAACAAGACTATTTTTATAAGTAAATTTTGTACTAAAAAAAGTATGTTTTGAGTTATTATTTAAGCAGAGGATAGTTTAAAAAAATTTTAATTAACAAAATTTAAATTCCATAACTTCAATTAATTCAAACAAATGAAAAGGATTCTCTCATATTGAACAAGAAGCAACATATCATTCCACTTCTTTCATCAAAAATGAAAGGTGTACAAGCCGTAGCAGAATTTTCGTTTATAACTGTATAAAAATGAAGATATTTTAGCGAAATTTGCATCACATTAATTTGCTTGTATAGAATGTGATGATATCCTTGGAAGAGATTGGATTTTGGCCAGTAGTACAGTATAAGTATTGTTAGCTGCATTCTTAATAAAATAATGTCTAGCTCAGTGCTGTTTAGATATGAATGGTTGCTATTTCCAGCACTTCTCGTCATGTTATCATATTTCACAAAAATTAAAGTAACTCTGTTGTAAATATAGTTACAATACCTTCATTATTGTTAAAGTAACAAAAGAAAATTAAAGTTTGACTTGGGGATACACTGTGTTTCTGACTGAATAAGTGAATTGCGATCCTGATTTACTGGACAAAAAATTGCCTGTTTTGATGCTTATTATTACCCCTGAAATTTTCTTCCATTTTGTTTAGAAACACCCTGTTTGCGAAAAAGCAAAAAATGGATTATTTACTAGATAATACTCAGTAACTTGCATTTCCACATTTATTAATTCCCATGAACAAGTGACATGTCATTAAGGGTTAATTTTTTTAAGTGACATTTTTAAAACAACGAATAAATAATATAAAATCATTCTCTTTTATTTAAAGATTCTACTTATTCTGAATATCTTTATTAATTGACAGTTAAAAGTAGAAGTTGTCTAGCGTTTAAAAAAATATTTTTAAGAGGTTTTTTAAGTATTCGGCAAACCAAATAGTTTGATATTCGACCTAACCAAATATTCGGTAGTATGGCTGAATATTGAATAGATACTGAATATTCGGTTCATCCCTAATCAAATGTTAGACTCAAACAAATACTATTAGAAAATTGCTCAAATTCTAAAATAACTCATCAGATTTTATTGCAATAAAAACATATGCATTAAATAAATGCTTATGCATAGAAATTAATAATAATAATAATAAAAAATCCTAAAGCTTTACTGTTCGAACTCCTTCAAGGTGAGACATATATCTTTAATGAGTACTTTGGTTAATTTTAAAAATACATGTGAGAATTTTTTTTATCAGTTGCTTCTAAGCTGTGTGCAAATTGATCATGGAAAAACTTGTCAAAATCATTGACACAACAATCACAATGATGTTCTTATAGCCAATTCTTGAATAAGCACAAATAAAATAATAACATCTAAATCCCACTGATGACGATCTTGTGATGACTGAAAATTTTCTGTTTTTTTTCTAATATATTTTAAATATTTTTAAATTATATGTATGCACATGAAAGTAATTCTTGTGCATTTATTTGTGCTTTTTATATGAATATTAATTATAAATTTTACCTTTTCTGTAGAAAAATGAAGATATATTATACATAGTATTCATTAATGTTCAAATATGCAGTTTTTTATCTGAAAAATATTCAGAATTTCTTTGAAAAATCGGATTAACATGAAACCTTCTCATAATAGTAAAAACTCAATTCGAAAAAATTAATGCTTTACCTTCACTTGCAATAAAATCACTAACGAAAATTTTCTTATACTTACAGATAAAAAAAAATTGCAAATGTTGTGACCTATTCATGACGTTCGTTGGCTGATTATCTCATGACTGATTGAATTTTGTGATTTTTTTTTCACGATCATCTGACGAAATTTGTGATTTTTTTCTGCGATCGATTCACGGAATTCACTATTTTTTTCTGAAAGCATTATACGAAATGGATTTTTTTTCGCGCGAGCACTTGTCGAAATTCACAATATTTTTCCGCGACCAACTGACGAAATTCGATATTTGTTTTCATGATTTTTTTTTGACAAAATTCATGATTCCTTATCACTATCATTTATGGAAATTCGTGATTTTGTTTCTGCCACCGACTAATAATATTTGTTATTTTTTTGTGCGAAAGTTAGACAAAATTTTGCACCTTATTACGCGATCGTTTGGCGAATTTCTCCTTGATTTTATTGCGTGATTGTTCGACTAAATTTTCGTGATTTTTTGCGCAATCTTTTGACGAAATTCGCGAAATTTAGACCCTCCTGGATCCTACCCTTAGCTATATAGCATCCCTCAAAAAATGTTTGCCCCCCCCCCCCCCCCCCCAAGAAAGTTCTGAAATGGCACCCCTGCATACAGATCGAATACAGGGCTGTTCAAAAGAATTGGAATACATATTTGGCTATGGGCGGTAACTACTGAAATCAGATTTTTAAATGTTTACTTAGTTATCTTATTTACTTTATTTCACTAAGTAATGAAGTTTCGTTAAAGCTTTCAGGTAGTGTTAGAAAGTGTTTCATAATCTATGCTGTACGCAGGATTTTTCTTAATTATTCTTTTTGCATTAAAAAATTTGCTTATACATAGTAGAATCTGACTGAATGTTCTTTTGAAAATAGATATCTAAGTTTTAAATATTAAAAGCGACTTTAAAAATCAAAAAAGTGCTCAAGAATCCGAAACATGCCCTTAAGGAGAAAAAAAAAGTACCCTTTTCTCACCAGCAGCACCCTGCCAGATTTTTAAACCAAGGGGAAACTCTGACTAATGATAAAATACTATTTGCCTACCCCCTTCCCGCACATATTTTTATGAATGTTTTTGTCTTGATGCATGTTCAGCTAATTTAATAACTTTTTTTTTTTTTTTCAGTCCTTTTTATATAAAAGTTTGTCTTTTATTGCTGCTTTAACTCTTGAACCATTTGTTATTCTAATTGGTTTACTTCTAACTTATATGCTGATTAATAATTGTAATTGTTCAATTAAATTAAGCTTTACATGTTTTTTTAATTAGCAGTATTGAATTTATAGCTTAGGTATATGGACAGCAGAAAAGATGAGCAAGAAAGAGGTATCACAATGAAATCAAGTGCAGTCGCTGTTCATTATCAAAAAGGTAAAGTACTGCCAGTTCTATCCATTATAGAACTGTAGAATTTATAATGAGGAGTATTCAATTTTTTTTTTTGAGTATTTTGTTTGTAAAAATTTATTTTCTGTGTAGATCTAAACAAATTTATACTTACAGTTTATATATCTATATATATAAAAGCCGTTCTCTGTGTGTATGTCCTTTATACAAATCTTTAATTTTTGACCGATATGCATGAAACTCGATGTACATATGTTTTAGAACGTGGAAAAGATCACCGTCTACTTAAAAAAATTATCAGACCATTATTTTTCCCTTTTTTCTACCACTTCCATAATTTAACATTATAGAAATATCTCTTTTTAAATCTTTTTTAATTCAAACGTTTCTTTCCTGTTGCCAAACCCTAAAAAATGACACAATAATGTGAAAAAAAATAAGGATAACGCATGTATTTTGTTTCTATTTGCCAATAAAAATGCAGATTTTCTTGCTATATTTTTGCGTGTTTGATACTGACGTCATTCTAAACAGAATATTTACATTTTTTTTGTATATAAAATAAAAACTTTAACTATAAGAGCGGAAAAATAACGTAGCACCTCAATTTGAATGTTTTTTTTTTTTTTTTAATTAAAACATCTATTTTAATACAAACAGTCAAATTTCATGAAAACATTTTAAGAAAAAGAAAAAAAAAAGGCTAGATATGAAGTCACATTCTATCAAATCTTTTCAACTCATAATCAAACTCATTGTAAGCATATGGCTCCTATATTTTGCTTACTACCTCGATTGTATACTACAGCCATATCTTATAGCTATACATTATCGCTAAGTGTTGTATTGGTTTAGATTCAGTGCTAACATTTTCTGTGATTTATAGCAAAAAGAGAGCGGTTACTTACATTTAAAAAAAAAATCTTGACAGATGTCTTGATTTAAAATTTATGGAAAATGACATCATTTCATCTAATCATTGTAGATTTAATTTCAATAAAATTTCAAATTTTCCAAATAAAATTTTAGTAACTACTAACTCATTTGGATGTATTTTTTTGCATTTCCCAGCATATTGTGAAGATATTGTATACTTCTGTTACGCGCACCAAAGAAAACATGTATTTTAATTTTAAAAGTTAAAAAAATACCACAATGTGTCAAAAGAACATCCTTTTTCTGAATTTAAATCAACGAGTTCCAAAATTAAAACTAAAAATGTGAGTTTTTTCATATACTTCAAGTTAAGTCTGTTCTCAAATCCAAAGGAGCTATTTTCTGACATATTTTTTAATTAATTTTTGTTCGGAAACGCATGAAATTGACAGGAGTTCTTATTTAGAAACTATGTAATCGAAAGATAATTTCCATTTCTTGGTAAAGGTATAAGATCTTTCAGTTGATTTTTGAACTGAATTTCGGACGCAACAGTGCAATAAAGGATAAACACCGGTCGTCACGCAACCACAATTGCTCATAACTCGATAAGTAATTTATTTATGAAAAAAGGAAAAACTCATTTCAATTCCAAATCGCTTTAATAGTCAGGCCTACAAATTTTAAGCCTTTACGTTTAATGAGTCAGAAAATGTGTCAGAAAGTTTCGCGCTGTTGAGCAGGGAACTGGAGAAGCACCTTAAGCATTTTCAGGTTAGTATTTTGTAATCAAGTTTCATGCCAGGTAGTCGCTTAAAACATAAGTCATTCTATATTGTTTTAAACAAAGGTGCATGCCATAATAGGTGTCAGGCACACTCACTAAAATAAGAATACCCTAGCGCACAGCCCCATTACTGAAGATAAACCCGTCAATATACTTAGAGATAAAAATATTTCTGCATTTTCCATTCAGCTATAAGACTAATCCTTCATAATTGGGTTCACATGATTATATAACTTTCCCTTATAATTCTATGACTAAGCAACGGAAAACAATATGTTACGCACTAAAATCTTTCCTAAAAAACTAATAGGTCAAGTCGCATGGAAATCCGTTCTGAAGAATTCAAGTTATATGCACTCGGAACGAAATTCCCATTTGAATTTTATATACTTATCAGGTTATTTTGAGTAGTTTGATTTGATATCTGTTAAATTCGTGTTTCATTTTATTTTATTTTTGCCGTTTTAATTCCGTTTGCCAATTTAGTTATTGAATATTACTCGAAAGCAAACAAATTCTGAATTATTTAAAATGTTTTTGAACAATTGAGTTAATTTTTTGTATTTGGGTTGCAAGCATATTTAAAAAATATGCATGCTTAAAAATTATTTTAAAACCTATAAAAAATTTGTAAATTGAGATAAACATTACAAACAAATATCACTGAAAGTACTTTTGTTTTCTATAATACGTTGGAACAGTCGAATGTACAATGTTTAGTCGTTAAACTGCAATAAAAGGGAAATTTGTTGTGTTAGGTTGTTGCCACCGAAAATATGATACCAGCGTTACTCATAGACATGTCTTTTCTTTATACTATTGCATTAAGTGTAAACAGGTTCATCTTTCGTAATCGGATTGCACTCAACTTTAAAAATATCCCAGATTGCACTCAACTTTAAAAATATCCATGCTTAAAAATTACTTTAAAATCCATTAAAATCAGAAAACTGAGGTACAATTTTCAAACAAATTTCATTTGAGAGAACTTTTTTCTATTTGACATTGTAAAAAATGAAATTGTGTGATGTTTAAAAGTTAGAAAAATTGCAGTAAAGGCACATTTTATGGGTTACAATTTATGGGGCACAATTTATGGGCACTGACATAGTGTTTTTACTTTATAATGTAGATAATACCATACAAACGAGAATTTCACTAAGTGCTGCACGATTTGGAGGAATTTCTTTTTTTGTATTGTCAGGAAAATCACATATTTTTCTCTTATACCCGCCAAAGAAAACGTGCATTCTGTTATTAAAGCTCAGGGATTTTACTATGGTTGCAAGACAATAACGCCATGTTTTTTGTCTTTATAACGATTTGTGGATGGGAATGCACAAATTTCAATTATTGTGATTGCCGTATTATTTCGTTTTAATTTATTTTACCTGGAAGGCTTCTTATAATTGACACGGGCGAAGCCGGGTATTTCTGCTAGTATATATATAAAACACTAAGGCATGTGGCTGCGAAAAAGTGTTTTTTCTTTTTTACCAATAGTAACAAGTTTTTTTTTGTTTTTAATCACTAGGGATCTTGGCCTCCTATGAGTTATGCTCGCCAACCCCCATTCAGACACTGCAGTCTCTAAAAGCACGCTAATTTGATCGGCTTTAAAAAGATTTCAGAAGATTGAATTATAATTTTAAAAAACACTGGCGATCTCCCTATAAACTGGCTTCTATTCATTTCTCTTTGATAGGGGAATTTTAAGGAAAAATCAGGCTGCTGTTAAAAGATACAATGGCTGTTTTCGTCTTTGATTAAATAAAATTAGTTAAACATTTCAAAACAAGCTAATGTAAAATGAATTAAGTAAATAGAGTCTTTGTCTCCCAGTACTTTTTAACAAAGCGAAAAGAAAGTTCTTTTAAATAAGACATTTTAAATGTATCGTTTTTAATCTGACGTAATTTTCACCAAACTTTTTTTTTCTCTTTTTAATATTCACGTGAAAATACTTTTGCTAGAAATGAAATATTATTTGCACTGTCCTAACAAAAATGACAGGATCGTCGCCTTGACAAGATTGTCTCAAAATATCAAATAAATGTCATGTGCAATTTTTAAGTTTAAACAGTTTTGAAATATTATTTTTGTTCATTTTACCTAATAAGTGTAATGTGACGTAATTTCTCCTATTTAAGACTTCTAATGCATGTTAATGAATTTATTATTTTACAATATCCTTTCTCTTTTAAAATTCACGTGTAAATATAGTTTTTATGAAGTAATTTTCAATAAGTTCCTGCTTTTTATACTTAATTATTTAATTCTAATTTGAAAGGGGTTTTTTCTGTTTATAATAGTCACGTGTAAATAAATTTTTAATTTGTTACACGTTTATTGTTTGTGCTATTTATACAGTTGGCAACAGTTTAAATTAATACCATTTTCTAAAATACATAAAAAATATCTCTTGAAATGCTGAAAATTTGAATTTAAAATAGAAATAAAACCTCAAAAAAATGAGTCAAATTAAAAAAATATATGCAGTCTGCACACCGGAAAATTCTAACGTATAAAATGATCTAAAAATGATTTAATTCCTATGTATAGTTTTTGCTCCTATAAAACTTTTTTATTGGAACGATTTTGTCCTACTTTAGCATTAATTATCTCTTAAAATAATTCTCCGATTTGAAAACTGTCTGCATCAGCGTGTTTATCAAACATTTCTCTATAATACCACCGATTTTAATATTTTTGTATGCAATATTTTTCTTAATATTAACGGAGAAAGACCCCCGGTCACAAAAAGTTCAAAACCGGCGGCGGTGGTGACAGCGTAAGTTACTTTTTTTTTAGAATAGAGAGAAACATGCTAAATCTAGCTAGCCAGCTTTATTATTTGTTGTTGTGTGAAATATTTTGCTTATTTCTTACAAAAAATGAGTTATTTATGATTACAAAATTTTATTTCTTCTGGTGTGAAGTATTTTGCCTATTTCTCTCAAAAAATGAGTTTGATTACAATATTTGGATACAATAAAACACTAACGTACGTGGCTGGGAAAAAGCACTTATTTCTCTTTTGATATAAAACACTAAGATATGTGGCATTGAGTAGTTATTTATTTCTCTTTTGCTGATGACAATGAATGGTTTGTTTAGAAAATCAAACCTGCTAAACGTAACTTTATCCTGCTTCGGTATTTGTTGTGTTGTGAAATATTTTGCCTACTTCTCGCAAAAAATGAGTTATTTATGATTACAGTACTTTGATACAATAAAACGCTAAGGTACATGGCAGCGAAAAAGCAGTTATTTCTCTCTTGCCGATGACAATGAGTGGCTTGTTTAGAAAATCTAACCTGCTAAACCTAACTTAGCCAGCATCGTTATTTGTTATGGTGTGAAATATTTTGCCTAATTCTTGCAATGTTTACTTATGCTTACAATACTGTGATATGGTAAAATGCTAAGATACTTGGTGGCAAAAATGCAGTTATTTCTCTTTTGCTGATGCCAACGAGTGGTTTGTTTAGCAAATCAAACCTGCTAAACTTAACTGTAGTCAGCTCCATTATTTGTTGTGGTATTTCTCACAAAAAATTAGTTACTTATGATTACAATATTTTGATAAGATGATTTTTTGATGATGTTACAATGATTTTGTTGATGTAACAGTTTGTTGTGATCTGATATTTCATCCATTCATTAGAGGAGGGGACACATTGAAGTGTAAAATTTGCTAACTTTTCACTAATCTTTTGCTATTTTTTAAATGAGTTTACAGTGTGAAATGTATAATTTATGCATAACACAACGGCTTGCTGCTGAAACTCCAGATGAAATGATTGAAAGAAGATCCATTCGAAATGAAACTGATAGGCATGGGTGAGCCACAGAACATTCTGATCAACAACAAAATAGACTTATCCAGCAAAGGTGAAACTGTGTGAATTCACAATTTGAAGTGAACGTCCCGGATCATAGCTGTGGAAATATGACTGGGGTGTGCAATTTTTTGTGCAGATGCTCTGCACAGGATCAGCTAGTATTTTATGTATGTTGTTTAGTGTCAAATTTTAATTTCTAAAAATTCTAAATGTTCCATTATAGTAGGACAAGTATTAATTTTTGTGAATGATAATACAGATCATTGATGGTGTTTAATCTTCTTACATACTATGGTATGAACTTTTACACTATTGTAAAAGCTTTTATTAGTTCTTTTTTTGGCAGTATGCACACTCTAAACAGAAATCTTAATTTAATGTCCTTGAGTGACTGCATTTTTCACCACATGTTAAATGGTCATCCAATATCATTAGAAAAAAAAGTTCAAACATTTGAAAAATTATGCAATTTGCTATTATCTACTTCTTTGAGGAAAGTTTCTAAGCACTCATTCTTATTGACTTTTGTTTAATCTAAACTTTTCCGCAAAATGAAGTAAATGTTGTTTACCATCACATCAAAATCTTTTTTTAAAGTTATGAAATTTAATTTTTTATGTGGTCCCTGGTTCTTGTAAGTTACATTTAAAAAAACTTATTTCATGCTTATAAGTAAAACAGTAAAACTTCCTTTCTTTTGCAACCAAAACTTAACGAGTTGTGATATTTTTAATTAAAAACATTTTCTGAAACTGAAAACATGTTTTTCTGTTTTCTCTTGCAGCCCTACCTCTAATGCTAATAATTTAGGAATTAGTTACTAGATACTGATAAGATGGTACACATGTATATAAATTGTTTTGATACTTTTCATTATAGTAATACTTTGCCAAGATACATGCTAATGCACCATTCATTTTAACCCTAACTGTTTGGAGGAAAAACTTTCATTCGAGAATTTTGTTTCTTGATAAGTGACGTAGCGTGGAATGTGTGATGTCAAAAATGACATCCGCATCAAATCAGAACAAGAAAAAAGAAAAAAAAATTCATTCTGTTTATGTTTGGTGTCAAAGAAATTGACTCATTCTAGCCTATTAATTTTTTCTTATTCAATTGTAGGTATATTTTCAAAGGCTAATAAATAATTCAAGTCAAGTGTAGTTATGATGTGTAATCTGTTCATAAGTTCATCCTAGACAGATTGTAATCGACAAATAAAAGAAAAGTTGATATGTGAAACAACTTATTAAAATGTTTGATAAATGATTACACTAAACCAAACATTCTCAAAATTGTATTTTGATTTGGCATGTTAATTAAGCCTGAAGCTCACTAGTTAAGTTGTACTCATTCTGTCACCACTAATACAATAAGTGAAAAATCAAATATTTTCTCTGTAATTAGTACAGCACTTTTATTTGTGTAAGCCAGCGATGTGTATATCTTATGAAGTTTTTGCCATATATTTTCTGTTAAATAAAATGTGTTTTTCTTTATACCAGATTATGATTTATACTTGCCTTTGTAAATATCTAGGGAGTTGGGGCTAAGTAACACCCCCCCCCCCCTCCCCATAATTTCTGAATATTTTCTAATTCTAATTCTTTATTTTGTCTCATTTAAATAATGATTTCATGCAGGGTTTGGTTTCTTCCTGGATAGTGGAAGAAATGGAAGAAACCAACAGAGAACAAAACAGATGCTCAAAATTAAAATATATTAACAATGTAAAAGAATTAAACTCAAAGTATAATTATATGAAATCTAAAGTGGAAAATTTAATTAATATTTAAAATGTTATTTTTTAATAACAAACTTCAGATTCAGCATGCATGAGGTGATGGATTCATAGCTGCCAACTTGTACGGATTTTGTTCTAATTGTACGGTTGTACGGATGAACAGTACGATTGTACGGTTTTGCGCGCGGGAAAAACGATTGCTGAAAAATGCGAATTTTGTCAAAGATCGCGTGAAAAAACGCTAGTTTTGTCAAAGATTGCGTGAAAAAACGCTAATTTCGTCAAATATCCCTTCAAAAACGCTAATTTCGTCAAAGATCCCTTCAAAAACGCTAATTTCTTCAAAGGATCGCGAAAAAAACACTAATTTTGTCAAAGGATCGCGAAAAAAAAACCGCTACTTTTGTCGAAGGATCGGAAAAAACGCCAATTTTCTCAAAGAATCTTGAAAAAAGCCCTAATTTTCGAAAAAAGAAAACGCGAATTTCGTCAAAGATCGCGGGAAAAAACACTAATTTCGACAAGGGATTGTGAAAAGTACGCGAATTTCGTCAAAAATCGTGGGGATAAAACGCGAATTTGTTCAAAGGATCGTGAAATGAACGCGAATTTCATCAAAGTTCGTGGGAAAAAACGCGAATATCGTCAAAGATCACGGGAAAAAAAAAAGAATTTTATCAAAGATATTTGAAAAAAAGCAAATTTTGTCAAAGAATCGCGAAAAAACGCGCATTTCGTTAAAAATCGCGCAGAAAAACATTATTTTTGCCGAAAGATCGTGAAAAGAACGCGAATTTTGTCAAAAATCGCAGGAGAAACACTAATTTCGGCAAAGAATTGTGAAAAGAACGCGAATTTCGTCAAAGATCGCGGGGAAAGAACACTAATTTCGTCAAGGGATCGTGAAAAGAACGCGAATTTCGTCAGAAAACGCGTAAAAACGCTAATTTCGATCAAAAATCTTTGAAACAAAGCTAATTTTGTCAAAGATCGCGGGAAATAACTCGAATTCCGTCAAAGATCTCGTAAAAAAAGTCCTTCCGGCCAGTGCCGGGAGGACATAATCCTTATTTTAAAAAAGCCAACTTATATCATGCAAACACACGAAGCTCAATTTAGTGGAAACCGAATATAGGAGATTCTATACTAATTTTTATCAATATAATGAATGAGAATTTCGCGAAATTAGTAAGCTTTATCCAAGCTGCTTTTCTTTAAAGTAACTTATATTTGGCTGCCAAATTCGGCAATTTCTTAAAGTGCCTGTCATTTTAAGAGAACATGGTGGATGAGGCTAAGCAGTGAACTTGGTCGAGACCTTAGTAATTGGTGTGCACATGCTCACTCACATCGGAATCGGTTAATATATAGGAGTGCTGTCGCATGCAAAAAATCAGATTTTTCAAAATGTCACCCACAATAGAAATTGAAACTGCTATATCTGAGCCATTTTTTAAGGTAAAGACAAACAAAAAATGCTCCTGAATCCTTATATCAAGATCAAATACTTAAGAAAGAAACCTTTTTCAATTTCTAATTTTTTTTGCACCTCACTTTAAATATATATATATTTTTTAATTTAATGGCCGCCATTTTGAAACAAGATGGCTGATGAATATGGCCAGCGAACTTGGTCGAGGTGTTGATGTATACTCTCCACATGCCTTCTTACATCGAAATAGGCGAATACGTGTGTTATCGCGTGACAAATACAAGATCGTTTCAAAATGTTAGCCATGCTAGAAATTCAAAGTGCTATAAATCAACCATTTTTTAAGATATCAACAAAAGAACAAATTTTCAGAAACAAAAACTGCTCCGGAATCTTTGTATCAAGGCCAAACACATAAAAAAAATCTTTTTCATTTTCCAATTTTTTAATACCTCATTTTGAATTTTAAATTTAATTTTTTTTAAATGGCAACCCTTTTGAAACAAGATGGCGAATGAAGCTGGCCAACGAACTCGGTCGAGACATTGGTATGTACTATGTACAGACCAAGTTACATCCAAATAGGTTCATAAATACGCCTGTTATCGCGTGACAAAAATCAGGTCGTTTTAAAATGTCAGCCTCAAGAGAAATTCAAAATGCTATTACTCAGCCATTTTTTTTTAGATATAGACGAAAGAAAAACTGTTCCGGAATCTTTGTATTAAGGTCTAACACATACAAAAAAAATCTTTTTCCTTTTCCAATTTTTTGGTATTTCATTTAAATTTTTTTATTTTTTTATTTTTTTAAATGGCCGCCATTTTGAAACAAGATGGCGGATGAAGCTGGGCAACGATCTCGGTCGAGATATTTGTATGTACTATGTACACACCAAGGTACATCCAAGTCGGTTCATAAATACGCCTGTTATTACGTGAGAAAAATCAGGACGTTTCAAAATGTCAGCCACACTAGAAATTCAAAATGCTATAACTCAGCCATTTCTTAAGATATAGACGAAACAAAAACTGCTCCCGAATCTTTTTATTAAGGTCAAACACATAAGAAGAAAATATTTTTTCAATTTTCAATTTTTGGTACCACATTTCAAATTTAAATTTTTCTTAAAAATTTAAATGGCCGCCATTTTTAAACAAGATGGCGGGTGAAGCTGGCCAACGAACCCGGTCGAGACATTGGTATGTACTATGTATAAACGAAGTTACATCCAAATCGGTTCATAAATACGCCTTTTATCGCGTGACAAAATTCAGGACGTTTCAAAATGTCAGCCACGCTAGAAATTCAAAATGCTATAACTCAGCCATTTTTTAAGATATAGACGAAACAAAAACTGCTCCGAAATCTTTGTATAAAGGTCAAATACATAAGAAAAAAACATTTTTCCATTTTCAATTTTTTGGTACCACATTTCAAATTTTAAATTTTTAAAAAAAATTTAAATGGTCGCCATTTTGAAACAAAATGTCGGATGAAGCTGGCCAACGAACTCGGTCGAGAGATTGGTATGTACTATGTACACACTGAATTACATCCAAATCGGTTCATAAATACGCCTTTTATCGCGTGACAAAATTCAGGACGTTTCAAAATGTCAGCCACGCTAGAAATTCAAAATGCTATAACTCAGCCATTTTTTAAGATATAGACGAAACGAAAACTGCTCCGGAATCTTTGTATAAAGGTCAAATACATAAGAAAAAATATTTTTCCATTTTTAATTTTTTGGTACCACATTTCAAGTTTTAAATTTTTTTAAAAATTTTAAATGGCGGCCATTTTGAAACAAAACGGCGGATGAAGCTGGCCAACGAACTCGGTCGAGACATTGGTATGTACTATGTACACACCGAATTACATCGAAATCGGTTCATAATTACGGGAGTTACAGTGTGACATAGGTCAGATATATATATATATATATATATATATCAATTTTGAACGGAGGGTGGTTTCGGGGTCTGGGGGTCATGATCGATGAAAATATACCAAAATTTTTTGAAATCGCTTTCCTCCGAACGGCTGCAATAGGTAGCTTTTTTGTGAAGAAAGCTACCTAAAACGCGAATATTATCAAGGATCACGTAAAAAAACGCGAATTTCGTCAAAAGATCGCGAGAAAAATGCAAATTTCGTCAAAAGATCGCGAGAAAAATGCAAATTTCGTCAAAAGATTGCGAGAAAAATGTTTATTTCGTCAAAGATCGCAGAAAAAACGCTTTTATCAAAAAATTGCAAAAAAAAAGCTAATTTTATCAAAAGATCGCGGAAAAACGCAAATTTCGTCAAAAGATCGCGAAAAAACGCAAATTTCGTTAAAAGATTACGAAAATAACACAAATTTCTTTAAAAGATTACGAAAATAACACAAATTTCGTCAAAAGATCGCGAAGAAAACCGCAAATTTCGTCAAAAGATCGCGAAAAACCCTGCAAATTTCGTCAAAAGATCACGAAAAAAACGCAAATTTCGTCAAAAGATCGTGAAAAAAACAGTAATTTCGTCAAAGGATCGTGAAAAAACGCGAATTTTTCACAGGATCATGGAAAAAGTCCGAATTTCACAAAGGGCCCCGAAAAAACTCATAATTAGCACCGGAAGGGAATCCCCCCCCCCCTTTTCCTCCCCAATCCTTTGGCTGTGTAACCTTTCAGAAAATTTGCTGTGAATTTCAGATTTTTTTTTTTTTTTTTTAGAATTTCTCATGCAAAAACATTTTCTTTTGATATCTCACGTTTTTATTTTGAAAAAAAAAAAAAAAAAAAAAAAGACTATACATGAATATAGCATAGAAAATGTTATGAAGTATTACTTTTTTCATTGCATGTGCATATGTTATGCATTTTTAAGCACCCAAGAATACGTCATAAAAATTGTAAGGATTTCAAAATTGACATGTTGGCAGGTATGTGGATTTTACAACTTTTTAAGTAGAGACCAGGGCTTGAATTTCAGTGCGGGATTCGTGCCCAAAATTTTGAAATCTTTCCCAAAAGAATACCGTGGGCAGGAGGCTCCCGCCCAAAAAATTTCACCCTTTTCAGGAAAATTTTGCATTTTGAAACTACGATAAACTCCTATGAACGCTTTGCAAATTTCGTGATATTTTCGCGCGACAGATTGATACATTGTGCGAGTTTTTTACCGCGAAAGATCGTTGAAATTCTCGGTTTTTTTTTTTTTTTTTTTTTTTTTGCGACCGACAAACAAATTTCACTCTTTTTTTTCCCGAGATTGATTGAGAAGTTTCGCGTTATTTTCCGCGACCTATTGGCGAGTTCAGAGAAGATTCTGTTCCGAAAATTTAAGACATTCGGTGCTGAAAATTATGAAAAATCTGGTATCAATTCGGGCATAAAAAATATAACAGAAAAATATCTCTAATTTCGACAAATGATCGCCGAAAAAATCAATTACGTCAATTGTTCGCAGAAAAAATCGCCAATTTCGGCGCAAAGGATCGCGGAAAAATTCAGGGGTGATTCTGAATGAAAAAGAAATTCTGAAATTCACAGCAATTTTCTGAAAAGTTACGACAGAGGGGGAGGGGGTGGATCAATGACCGGCACTAATTATGCTTTCTCTCCGCTGCCATTTGACGAAATTCACGTTTTTTTCGCGATCTTTTGACGAAATTAGCCGTTTTTCGTGATCTTTTGACGAAATTTGCCGTTTTTTCGCTGTTTTTTGACGAAATTCGCGGTTTTTCGAGTTCTTTTGCGAAATTTGCGGTTTTCTTGCGATCATTTGACGAAATTTGCGGTTTACTCACGATCTTTAGACAAAATTTGCGGTTTTCTCGCTATTCTTTGACGAAATTTGGGTTATTCCCGCAATCCTTTGGCGATTTTTCTGCAAGCGATTGACAAAATTAATTTTTTTCTGAGACCATTTGTCGAAATTCGCGATATTTTTTATGTCTGAATTTTCGGATTGGTGACCGATTTTTTTTTTTAATTTTTGGAAATGAGTGCCTTAAATTTTCGGAAAATTCGGAACAGAATCACCCCTAGAAAAATTCTTATTTCGCCAAAGGGTTGCGAATAAAACGCGAATTGTACAAAGGAATCGAGAATAAAACTCAAATTTCGTCAAAGGATCTCGGAAAAAACGCGAATTTCGGCAAACGATTGCGGGAAAAGGCGAAATTTCATCTTAGGTTCGCGAAAAAACGCCTATTTCGACAAAGGATTGAGGAAAAAACGCAAATTGCGACAAAGGATCGCGGGAAAAAAACGCAAATTGCGGCGAAGGATCGCAGAAAAAATGCTAATTTTGTCAAAGGATCGCAAAAAAGCAAAATTCGTCAAATTATGACGGGAAAAAACTAGAATTTCGTTAAAGGGTTATAAAATAAACGCAAATTTAGTTAAAGGGCCGCTGAAAAAAATTCACGAATTTCATCAAAGTATCGCACAAATACACAAGTTTCATCAAAGAATCGCAAAAATCACCAAAGGATCGAAAAAAAAACTCAAATTTCTTCAAAGGATCGCAGAAAAATGCAAATTTCGTCAAAAGATCATGAGAAAAAGCAAATTTCGTCAAAGGGTCTCGGAAAAAATGCAACAATCTCTTTAGAAAAAACAGCACACAAATATCTATGTTTATTATTATAGGTATAGTTTTTAATGTGAAATAATATATGGAACTAACTTTTGAAAAATTGGGTTTAGCCCGAACTCAACTTGCAGGAATCTACACTCAGCCTGAAATCAACCTGAACCAAAAACAGTTTACTCGACCTGCAACAAAAATAATTAGCTCCGGGAGAGGATTTCCCAACCCTTCCCATCCATTTCAGAAAATTTTCTGTGAATTTCAGATTTTTTTTTTTTTGTACTTAGAATCATTCTTCAATTTCACAGTTTTACTTTTTTGACGAAATTCACAGTTTTATCCCGTGACATTTGGTTGAAAGCTGAAAAATAGACTATAAAAGATTGATTTTCTTCCTTTTTTAAATAAAAAACATTTTGCATAATTGTTCTGAGTTGTTGATTTAAATTGTTTCAATGGTATTTTGTCATCTCTGTATTAATGTAATTCTTTAAATATATTGATGGGATCTATTATATCCCACCTAATTTTAATGCAGATTCGTACCAGAAGCTTTTAATTAAATTTTACTTTTTAAATTTTGGTGAAAAAAAGTCAAAAATTTGCTTTTCCTCTTTTTAAAGTAATTCTTTCTTTAAATTCCGGTGTGGATTCAACATTTCACAAATATAATTGCTTGCCCCTCAAAGGATTAAAGATTTTTTTCTCCCTCCCAAATAGCGCAACTCCCCTCCATTTATAAATGTTGGTAGGGAGACTCCCCTCCAAGGAAAAATTGAATTTCAAGCCCTGTAGAGGGATGTTTTTTCATTAATTATGCCAATTCTGTAAAAAGCTACCTACAAATTCTTTATTTTTCATATAAAAATGCATTATGTTAAAGGCTCTACTGTGCAGTCTAGTAAATAAACGAATTTGTAAGTATTTATACTAGCATCTATCATGCATATCTCAATGTTGATTTTAAAAGACTAATGTTCTAAAAATGTCTGTGGGTGTGTCAAAATGCTTTTAAACTCTCCTTCAAGTTCTGTAAGACTTTGAAAGAATTCTTTTCATCTTTTGCGTTCGTTCATCCATTCTAACTTGAGAAACCTGTTGCAGCATCCTATTGCTAAGAAACTTTTTTGTTTTGTTATCCCATGTTGCACTGTAGTAAGGAAAATTTATAGGGAGCATGGTTTAAAAAAAAAAAAAAAAAAAAAAGCTTAGTTTAATTTAGGCATTAGTAAGTGAAATTTTTTTCCAAATGATAATTTTTATACTTGTTTATATATTTATATATATATCAATACAAAAACCCTTAATGGATTAAAAGTTTGTGACACAGCACTTTATCTTACAACTCTAAGGATTTTAAATATGGATTTTAAAAATAATGATATCAAATTTTGAGTGACACTATGCTATTAATTAAAAAAATATATATTTGTATTATTTATTTCATCATTTTATTTTTGTTCTATTTGTAATCACATGTGCAAAAGTTATGTTCAGCATGAAAAGATGCATAAAAATTTATTTGCTGATACTAGGCCTGGGCCTTAAATCGATTTAAATCTTAAATCGATTTAAAGCTTGCATCGGAAATCCGATTTAGCCATTGGTCTTAAATCGATTTAAGCTAACATCGGAAATTGCGATTTAGCTAATGTCTTAAATCGCGATTTAGCTAATGTCTTAAATCGCGATTTAGCTAATGTCTTAAATCGCGATTTAGCTAATGTCTTAAATCGCGATTTAGTCATTGTCTTAAATCGCGATTTAGCCATTGGCTTTAAATCGATTTAAAACAAAATACTGATTCAGAGCTAACATCGGAAAACAGATTTATCTACTTTGATGTATCTACCGCTTACATGGCAAGTTGGTGTTAAATCGATTTAAGAGGATCCGATTTAAGCAAACATCGCAAACCTCGATGCTTTCCGATTTAAGAAAAACAAGGCAAGCTGGTGTTAAATCGATTTAGCAGGATCCGATTTAAGAAAGCATACAGGCCTCGATGCTTTCCGATGTAAGGGAAAGGCGATTTAAGAAAAAGGATGATTTAAGAAAACGATGATTTAAGTAAAATTTGATATTTATTTATTTTGTAAACGAGATTCAGAGTTTGAGACTGGAATGTGTAGCTTTTTTGGAAATTAAGCACTTAGATGGTTGAAAGGAAAAAGTAAAGTTTAATTCTTAAAATCCAAATTAATCGAATTTCAGTTTATATGCTAATGCAATCTTTAGATGAAAAATTAAGTTTTCACATATTTGAGTAACATTTTAATACATATTTTTTATTTTCTATTATTCTGTAATTAATTAAAATACTTTAAAGTAGAATCCTGCATCAAGATTTTTTTTCTGACATTGAGCATGGTTGAAAAAAAGAATAAAGTTTCATATTTAAAATCCAAACTCATCGACTTTCAATTTTTACTTTTATGCATTCTTATGATGAAAAATTCATTTTTTACATGTTTTAGTAATATTTTAATATATATTTTTTATTTTCTATTATTTTGTAATTAATAAAATTATTTTAAAGTATAGATAGTCATGCATTGTTTTGTGTATTACGATTTGGGCATGATCCACATGAAATATTTTTCTTTTTCTAATGAAATTTTTTTTCTGAAATTGATTAAGTATTTATTGTTAAAAGAAAAAGAATAATGTTTCATATTTAAAATCCAAATTCATCTAATTTCAGTTTTTATTTTTATGTAATCTTTTAATGAAAAATTCATTTTCCCCATGTTTGGGTAATATTTTAATATATATTCTTTATTTTCTATTATTCTGTAATTAATTAAAATATTTTAAAATAGTCATGCATCAGGTTTGACATCTGATTTTAACACCAGCTGCGTGGATTGAGTATCTTGCTGAAATTGATTCACTATTTATATCCAAATTCATCCAATTTTAGTTCATATTTTTATGCATTATTTGGATGAAAAATTAATTTTCATATGTTTGGGTATTATGGGAATATTTTATTTTTAATTTATTATTATTTTATAATTCATTAAAAATACTATAATAAAGTTCTGTAATAAGTCAAGTAACTTGATTTTTACAGCAGAATGAGTGAGGGTGGAGGGGGCATTCATTAGATTTTTCTGCAGATCTGCGATTTTCTGCTTTTTTGACATTTTGTTATCATTAAAAAGAGATATATTTTAAGATATTTTATTACTAATCTTACAGGGTGACAGAAGGTGCGAAAAAATCAGCAATTTCAATAATGTGCTCTGACTCAATCCTTCTGCATCCACTATATGAATGTCAGCATTTATGTTAAACAAATCTTATTATAACTTAAAAGTTAAAAAGATATAAAATTGCACCTTATTTCTCATATCTCCCCCCCCCCACCCTTTTTATTTAACTACTTTTCTCATCATGGTAAATGAACAGTTAAATTCATCATTGAGTTCTTTGAATCTGCCTCTGTTTTACCTCAATAACTTTTTAATTCTGTGTCTGTAAAAAAAAAAGTGTGTGTATGTTGTTAGCAATGAAGTGCTATTTGGGTGGGCTAGGGGAAGTTGTCGCCTCCCCCCCCCCCCCCTTCTTAAGGAATTTAGATTGTAGCAGGCATAACAAGTCAGACCAAAAAAAAAAAAAAATCATTTTCTTTTCTATTACTTCTTAAAGAATGAGTTTATAAAATGTATTAAAATAGGTCACTAATTTTTAAAATGGAAAAAAAAAACTAGTGTTTTGGGGCATTCAAAGTTTTTTTATGTGTAAAATATACATCTGTTCAAAGGTATTTGAAAAATTAAAAGCTAAGTATACTAAATAATACAGGGGTGGCGGGGGGTTGCATAAAGACCGTATTTTGTTACTAAAAATTAAAAAAGAGGCATCCATATTCTGAAATGTAAAATCGGTGTTAAATCGCGATTTAGCACTAAATCGCGATGTTAGATGGATGATAAATCGATTTAAGAAATTTCTACATAGCCCAGTCCTAGCTGATACTTTTTCATTCACATCTCTCATAAATTCAAAATATGAGTTATAATATAAAATTTAACTAATGCCTCGATGTGTCTTTAAATGGTTTGTTTTAAAATTCAATTTAAATTATTCTTGATTTGGTTAAAATATATTTACACATCTGTATAATACTTTTAATTTTCCAATACACTGTTAAATATATCACTTTCATTGAATCTATAATATGCATTGAAATGTATTTATTTCAATAAATTGATTTATCTTTTGTGTCACGCTATTCAAAATTGTTAGTAAAATTTATGTAAATGGTTTCTTTGCGTCAAACTATCTGGTTGCATACATTTCACTTAGTTTGGATACAATGACGCAAAGAAATCATTTACATAAATTTTACTTACAATTTTGAATAGTGTGACACAAAAGATAAATCAATTTATTGAAATAAATACATTTCAATGCATAGAATAGATTCAATGAAAGGGATATATTTACCAGTGAATTGGAAAATTAAAAGTATTATTTAGATGTGTAAATATGTTTTAACCAAATCAAAAATAATTTTAATTGAATTTTAAAACAATTCTTTTAAAGCCACATCATCAAGACGTCACTTAAATTTTATATCATATCTTTTAAAACTCATATTTTGAATTTATGAGAGATGTGGATGAAAAAGAATTAGCGAATAAAGTTTTATATATCTTCTCATGTTGAGCATAACCTTTCCACATGTGATTATAAATAGAACAAAAATAAAACGATGAAATAAATAATACAAATATAGATTTTTTAATTAATATAGTGTCATTCAAATTTTGATATCATTATTTTTAAAATCCATATTTAAAATCCTTAGAGCTGTAGGATAAAGTCCTGTGTCACAGACTTTTAACTGGCTAAGGGTTTTTGTATTGATTATATATATGTCGTAGGCTAATTGAGAAATCCGGCTCTTTGCAAACAGCCTAGGCTCTTTGCAAAGAGCCGGGCTAATTGGAGAATCCATCTCCCTTTTTCCAATTAGCCTGATATTTTTCAGGCTTATTGCAAAGAGCCTAGAAAGCGTTAGGCTAATTGAAAAAGGACCACTTATTATCCGATCAGGGTGATAATTTTAGCTCACAGGCTATCAAAGCCTGAGAGCTTATGAGCCCGCCGATTCTGTATGTACGTACGTACGTATGTACATAACGCGATAACTCTTGATAGAAATATCTGATTTGCTTCAATTTTTTTTTTCTAGGTTCATTCTGGTAAGGTGCTTCCCTGATTATTTTTTGGCGTTCATTGGTTAAGGATAAAGGGGGGCTAATCCCCCCTTAATTTATATAAATGGGTTTTTCATGCAGAAATATTCGATTTGCTCCAAATTTGGTATGCAGGTTTATTTTGTTACGGAGCTTCCCTGATTAGATTTGGAATCTCATTATTTAAGTATAAAGGGGGGCTACCCCCCTTAATTTAGATAAATCGGTTTTTCATGATGAATTATTCGATTTGCTCCAAATTTGGTATACCGGTTTATTAAGTTAAGGGGCTGCCTTGATTAGATTTGGAGGTTCATTAGTTACATATAAAGGGAGGAAAGGGGGGGGGGCTATTCCCCCCCATAATTTAGATAAATGGGTTTTTCATGCAGAAATATGTGATTTGCTATAAATTTAGTATACCGGTTAATTATGTTAAGCAGCTTCCCTGATTACATTTGGAAGATCATTATTATCTATAAAGGGGTGGAAGAGGGGCAATTGCCTCTCCCCTTAATTTAGATAAATGCGTTTTTCATGTAGAATTATTCGATTAGCTCAAATTTGGTATACTGGCTTATTATGTTGAGGAGATGGCTTGATTAGATTTGGAGGTTCATTAGTTAAGTATAAAGGGAGGAAAGCAGGGAGGGGGGGGGGGGGGCTAGCCCCCCCCTTAATTTAGGTAAATGGGTTTTTAATGCAAAATTATTCGATTTGCTACAAATTTGGTATACCGGTTTATTATGTTAAGGAGCTTCCCTGATTAGATTTGGAGGTTCATTAGTTAAATATAAAGGGGGGAAAGGGGGCCAGACCCCCCTTAATTTAGATAAGTGGGTTTTTCATGCAGAGTTATTCGATTTGCTCCAAATTTCGTATACCGGTTTATTATGTTAAGGAGCTGCCTTGATTAGATTTGGAGATTTATTGGTTAAGTATAAAGGAGAGACAGGGGCTAGTGTCCCTTTAATTTAATTTAGATAAATGGGTTTTTCATACAGAATTATTCGATTTGCTTCAAATTTGATATACCAGTTTATTACGATATGGCTTCCTTAATTTGATTTGGAGGATTATTGGTTAAGTATAAAAGGGGGGAAAGGGGTCAATTGCCCCTCCCCTTAATTTAGATAAATGTGTTTTCATGCAGAATTATCTAATTTAGTTTATTTTTTTTCTAGGTTCATTCTAATAAGGAGCTTTTCTGATTAGATTTGAAAGTTCATTGGTTCAGCATAAAGGGAGAAATGGGGGAGATAATACCCCCCCCCCCTTAATTTAGTGAAATGTTTTTTTCATGCAGAATTACATAGGCGTAACCAGCCTTCTGAACGGGGGGGTGCCCAGACTTCTTAACCTGAACATGTTGGATACAAATAATATCTTATGTGGTAACACCTGCTGAAGCGGTACCTTATAAAGCGGGCGAGTTTCCGTTTTAGACAGGTTTTCATCATAGAAGGTATAGTTGTGTGGTATTTCTTTTAAAAAGGGCTCGAGCGCGATTTTTGTTTGCATGAGGAGGGATGAGAAGGGATTCAAAGCATCAAAACTAGATCTAATGGTTAAAAAAAAAAAAAATTAAATCTCCTTGCAGCAGGACATAAGACAGTGGCTAAGAGTGGTCATAAGTGTAAAATATTTTGGCACCCTAACTTCTTATAAAGATTAAAAAAGAGCTTTAATCATACTGGAAACTTCTATAGGCATAGGGGAACACTGCATGAGATCTAAAATTATCTCAGTCAAAGTCTTGTAGATGAAATTTTGCGGGATGATAAATCTCAGATAATACATGCAACCAGTACATACGCACGAAAGTTTTTCAGAATGTGACTCCATGACTTCTTAGGGATCCACCGGAGGGACCCAAGAAATTTTGGAGGAAAGTCTATACAAATAATTATTTTATTATTATAAATAATTATAATATTCATTAATATCGTAATTTCCTGCCTTATAATCCGTAGATCAAACAATCATGTTTTGATCCAGAAATTTTATTTCATTATTGAAGTTAAATATTTATTACGATTTAACAAGTTACGTTTTATGGAACAAGATTTCTGGGTTCGAACGTAATTGTTTGGTCCGCGGATTATAGACCGGGAATTGAGGTATTTCATGTTTTTACCACAAAATGTGTCGAACATATTAAGTAGGTCATGATACTAAATTTTATCAAGATAAAAATTATACTATCATGATGCGACTGTAATAATAAAGATAGGTACTTGTCTGTCTATGTATCTGTGTATGCACGAGCACTGAACACTGTAAAAACAATGCAGCCCGCACGTAAGATTTGACAGGACCTGTATGCCTGAAGTCATGCTTATCGAAGACAATTTCTGGAATTATTCAATTAATGTTTTATGCAAATTTTTTCGCATTTTGCAGCATTTTTTTTTTTTCAAATTAGTAAAAAAGAATCCGATTTCAATATTTTATCCAGTATAAACTTTATCTTCTTTTCAATATAGTGTTTTCGAGATTCTTACAGCGATTTTTCAATTTTTAACAA
The DNA here is from genome assembly GCA_963932465.1 of Maratus speciosus. Lineage (NCBI taxonomy): Eukaryota > Metazoa > Arthropoda > Arachnida > Araneae > Salticidae > Maratus > Maratus speciosus. Next base: position 50,750,132 of record OZ010790.1, read on the forward strand.
TTTTTTAATGTTATTTTTAGTGTTTTTTTTAAATTCCTAAACGGAATCGATCCGGTTTAAATCTTTTATACCCAATCAGTTAATTTCGTCCCCTGTAGTTTTTTTTCTATCTTTTCCGAATTTTTAATGCGATTTTTTTACTTTTTTTGAAACAGAAAAAACTCTCCGGCAATTTTTGCAATAGCCGTGATTAAATTCGAATTAGGAGAATGTCAAATAAGTTCTTATAAGGAAGGTGAAAATTTAATTTTGCTCGAAATACAAAACGCAATAATTCAAGATTCTCTTCTTTCGAGACAGAAGAGGTCGTAGCTTACTCGGGAGTACGTTGCCGAAGAAAGTCTCCACCTCAGTCCTAGAATTGTTTAATTCTACGTTCATTAAAAATAAATAAATAAACCCAACCAACGAAACTCCACTAGTCATGAACTTTTCTTTGAGGGATAGGGTTTGAAATAACGAGCGGGATCGCGCGATTTGCACACAGAAAAGGAAAGTCCCGCATAATAAAAAATACTGTGCAGTATTTCCCCTTTCCAAATTCTTTCACAGACCAGTGATTCTCAGTGAATTTCGTCAAAAGATTGCGCAAAAAATTAGGAATTTCAATAAACGATTGACGAAAATTTTTTGAAAATTTCGTCAAAATGTAGCGGAAAAGAGTAGAGAATTTTGTTAATCGGTAACGGAAAGATAGCGAGAATTTTCCCGACCGGTCGCGCAAAACTATCGCGAATTTCGACAAATGACCCCTGTAAAAAAATCAGTTTCGTCAATCGGCCGCAACAGAAAATAAATTTCATCAAAGAATCGCAGTAAAACCGAGAATTTCGTCAACGAATCGCAGAAAGAAAAAACTAATTTCGTCAAAAGATCGTAGAAAGAGAACGCGAATTTCATCAAAAGATCATGCTAAAGAAATGCCAATTTCGTCAAAATATCGCAGTAAAAAATGCGAATTTCATCAAAGGATCGTGGTAAAAAATACGAATTTTATCAAAGGTTAATGGTGAAAAGTGCGGATTTCGACAAAAAATCGCGTAGAAAGACGTGAATTTCATCAAACGATTTTGGGAAAAAATTGTAAATATCATGAAATGATCGCACAATAAAATGGTGAATTTGGTCAAAATTTACTGCACTGGGCTAAAAGATTGAAACCGGGTTCCCTTTTCTTACTTTCAAAAGAACGCCGCGAAACGAGAAGGAACTTTAAAAATCATATAAAAAAATTTCAGAGGAAAAAAAATTACTATATTGACTTGAAAGACTGCAACCATATTCCTTTTACGAATATCAAAAAAGGCCGCGAAACACGAAATTGAAAACAACCAAACAACCTCCAGATTAATTTGAATTTTCTGTGCTATTATTTTTAATTTTCAAAGGAGGCAGGGTCTGTACACTCCCTTCAATTTTTTTTTTCAACCCGGACACCCCCCCTGGTTACGCCTATGAATTATCTGATTTGCTTCAAATTTGGTATACCAGTTTATTATGTTAAGTAGCTTCCCTGATTAGATTTGGAGGTTCTTTGGTTAGTAGAAAGGGGGGCAACGGGGACTAATACCTTCATTTATTTTTCGAGGGGCATTATTCTTTGAAATAAGAGTATAATATACAATTTGTGTGAATAGCCTGTGAGCTCAATGCCATCAGTTTAACTGGGCAATTTTCTTTTTATTAGGTTTATTAACGCATAACCCTACCCAAACCCGAAAAATAAATTACAACAGACCATACCCCAATCCGAGAAAGACAAAATAATTTCAGTCTACATGCAACCCGACCCGAACCTGAGAGTTCCATTTGAAAAAACCCGAAATCCCGAACGAAATCTGATAACCGACAAAAATATTCCAAAGATCCATAACCGGATCCGAACAAGACAAATTAATTTCCGTGGACGTGCAACGCTACCAGAACCTAAAAATTCCATTCGAAGTCAACCCGAAACCCGTTCCAAACCAAATCTTAACCGACAAAAATATTCCAAAGAACTATAACCCGATGCAAGCCAGACAAAATAATCTCCGTCCACCGGCAATCCGATCCAAACCTGAAAGTTCTAATTGAACTCAATCCGAAACCTGGTTGTGGTCGGTTTTCAGGTTGACTTCAAATGGAACCTTCAAGTTCGGATCCGGTTGAAAAAAATTTAAACTAAATCAGATAATTCTGCACAAAAACCCATTTATCTAAATTAAGGGGAGGGGCAATTGCCCCCTTTCCCCCCCTTTATACTTAACCATTGAACCTCCAAATCAAATGAAGGAAGCCATATCGTAATAAACTGGTATATCAAATTTGAAGCAAATCGAATAATTCTGTATGAAAAACCCATTTATCTAAATTAAGGGGACACTAGCCCCTGTCCCTCCTTTATAATTAACCAATAAATCTCCAAATCTAATCAAGGCAGCTCCTTAACATAATAAACCGGTATACGAAATTTGGAGCAAATCGAATAACTCTGCATGAAAAACCCATTTATCTAAATTAAGGGGGGTCTAGCCCCCCTTTCCTCCCTTTATACTTAACTAATGAACCTCCAAATCTAATCAGGGAGGCTCCTTAACATAATAAACCGGTATACGAAATTTGGAGCAGATTGAATAACTCTGCAGGAAAAACCCATTTATCTATATTAAGGGGGGGGGGTCTAGCCCCCTTTCCTCCCTTTCTACTTAACTAATGAACCTCCAAATTTAATCAGGGAAGCTCCTTAAAATAATAAACCGGTACACAAAATTTAGAGCAAATCGAATAACTCTGCATGAAAAACCCATTTATCTAAATTAAGGGGAGGGGACTAGTCCCCTTTTCCCCCTTTATCCTTAACCAATGAACCCCAAAAACTAATCAGGGAAGCACCTTATCAAAATGAACCTAGAAAAAAAAATTTTGAAGCAAATCGGATATTTCTATCAAGAGTTATCACGTTACGTACATACGTACGTACGTACACACGTACATACAGAATCGGCGGGCACATAAGCTCCCAGGCTTTGATAGCCTGTGAGCTAAAAATATCACCCTGATCGGATAATAAGTGGTCATTTTTCAATTAGCCTAACGCTTTCTAGGCTCTTTGCAATAAGCCTGAAAAATATCAGGCTAATTGGAAAAAGGGAGATGGATTCTCCAATTAGCTTGGCTCTTTGCAAAGAGCCTAGGCTGTTTGCAAAGAGCCTAGGCTGTTTGCAAAGAGCCTAGGCTGTTTGCAAAGAGCCGCATTTCTCAGTGAGCCTACAACATATATATACATATATGAACAAGCATAAAAGTTATCTTGTAGAAAAAAATATTACTTACTGATGCCCAAATTACACTAAGCTTTTTTTTTTTTTAAAGCCAAGCTCTCTATAAAGGAAAAGTAACAAGAATTCTTAGTTTTACATTTCTAACAATGATTTTGTGACAGGCTATTAAAGTTTCTTTCACTTTCTGTTAATATCAGAATTATGAGAACCATTTTTCACAGATGATAATTTTATGAAATGTGGAATAACATTAAACTGAACTTTCAATGTATTTGTAGAATTTGTTCACAGAGGATAATTTTATAGAATGTGGTATAACATTAAACTGAACGAATTGGATCTCTTGATCGTGGAAGTGTGAATATAATTTGCTAAAAAAAATAACACAAGTAAATAAAGAGGATGCTATTTTATTTGAAATAATTTGTTTTGTATTTTCTTTACTGAAATGCTAATTCTACATAAATAATTTTTTTTTTCCCAGGAAATCTTTAAAGAATAAATTCTATTGATCGAAATATGTTTATAATTTCTAATCTTTGGAATGAGAGTTATTTATCAATAAAAAAATGCTATGTTATTGTGCAATACATCATGCTTAGAAGTTTTAATTTCTTGGACTCATTAGGTTCTTTTTCCTTTCAAGTATGTGTGAACTCTAGATACCTTATTATCTACTTATATGATACGCTAAGGCAGAGTTTGAAATTTCCGCTCGCCAGCTTGCCAATGGCGAGCAAATATTTAAGGTTGGCGAGTAAGTTTTGTCTTTTAAAATGTTTTGTTTTAAATCAAACTATATACGCTCAGAATATCATGCCTCAATCCAGCAACATGCGGAACTTGTAGATCTTTTGTGCTTAGCTGAGAAATGTGGATATTTTAACAAAGTATGGCAATGAAAAACAATGCAGGTATTTTATCCATTTTATTGCTGAAACTGTGAAGTTAGATTTAGTGGAAAAATTAAAAAAAAAGGTATCAATCAGCATTCTGGTTGATGGTACCACAGATAGATCAGATGTTGAACCTGCAAATGTGTTTGTTCGATACTTGTCTGCGAAGGATAATCATATCAAAGAGGACATTTTAGGAGCAATAGCACTGCCAAACTCTATTTCATCCAGTTATCGTCACAGCTATAGCTGATTTTATGTATTAATAATTCAGGTCCAAATGAATATAGAAACAGGTGTTATATTGTAGGCTTTGGTACTGATGGTGAGCAAATGTGCTGATGGCTCTAAATATGGTTGGATACAAATCAGGACTGGCTATGAAAAAGAAATCTATTTGTGCTAAATTGATAAAGATTCATTGCCTAGCACTCCATTTTCAGTTGGCTGTTTTGGATGTATGTGGTGATGTTGAATATCTGAAAACCTTTGTTTCAGTGGTTAGGAGTATTTTTAAATTTTACCATGTTTCGGCTAAAAGACCTCATATGTCAAAAGAAATAGCAAAAATTCTAGGAGAATGAATACTTAAACTGAGTGATATTCACACTATTATAGGATTATCAATCAAAGAAAGTACTGTGAAAGCTCTTTTGCAAGCCATCTTGAACGGGGAGCCCACGTAAAAGACAATAATAGTACTAAAGCTAAGGCTGAAAAGATTGAAGCATTATAAATTTCTTTAAGTTCTGTACTTCCTCTTGGTTTACTTCAGGAAATTGAACTCTTTAAGTGTGACATTAAAAAACAAGGAACTTGTCATTTCTTATGGAAATAAAAATTGAACATTGCATCTCAGTTCTGACAGATCTTGATTCTTGAATCTAGTGTTGAACCAAACTAACAGGAGTTTTTGGACCAATTTTCCATCTCAGGGATAATCAAGGTTGTACAGCTGTCAAATATTAAAAATGGGGAGCGAGAGTTTCAGACTTTAAGGGGGAGATTGATTAAACATCCAATAAAATATCACAGAAAGACTGTAATTATGTCAACAGATGTGTTAACTGTCTTCATGTTTTTGACAGTTTAGGTTGGCCTTCCAAAGAAAACATTCTTAAATTTGGGCTAGAAGAAATAAAAAAGCTGTTCATGTATTCGAACCCAAGCCTCTTTAATGAAAAAGTGGATATTGTATTCGCAGAGTGGGCAGAATTCAAGTTTATGTTCCCTTCACTAACACTGAAAGATATGCTGAAGAAGATTTACAGTGAAAAGTACTCACAAAGATTCCCCAATTCATTCCAGATTCTAACAATTTGTGCTGTTCTACCAATTAGCATAGCTTCGTGCGAAAGGCTTCAGCTGTTACAACAGACTCAAGACTGCATACAGAAACTCTCTGAAGACTGAGACACTAGATGATTTACTCAGAATTTCTTTTAATGGATCCATCCTAATAGATTTTGACCCTACAGCTGCAATTGACAAGTGGTATTTCAGTGCAGAAAGGCAATGCTACACAAACATGAAGTTCTAAAAGTACAGAAACTTTTTCTTTCATCACTTTTTAGTGGTATGTGACAATTTCTGTAACCATTGAAACCTTATGGCTACCTTATTTTGAGTTAATAATATTTTTTTCTTTTGCGGTAAATATGTTTCAATTTTTCAATTACTGCATTCTTTTATGATTTCGGTCACCAGAAAGTTCTTCATACTACATCTGTTACCACTTTAAAAATTGTTCAAATTTCTCATGTATGTAAAATATTCTTGATTTAACAGACAGCTGCTTCAAACAACGGTCAATTTAAATTCATTTTGTCATAAATAGTTCATTTTCTGGGCAAGCGTGGTAACCACCATTTCTGTCTGAATGAATGTAAAATAATGACGAGCAAAAGTTTTAGTCTATCGAGCTGCTTTTGAACTGAAATTTCATGCCCTGCGCTAAGGTGACGATTCCGACTCTGACTCATCCTCGAGAAAAGCAACTCATTGCGGCCATGTTAGACATAAGTATTCAAGAGGCTGTAAGTTTGCCGATTGTTCAACTTATGGAAATATACACATAATCTACTTTGTATTATATCTATTCTTCTTTATTTTCTCTAAAACTTTCAGAAACTATCCAAATATAATGTTTAAAATTATAAATTAAAAATAGCGGATAACCAGATATAAACAAACGAAGACTATTGCCATTTAGAACTACAAATTCCAAATCTAGAAATAAATGAACGACTCTTAGAGCATTTCGTAAAAAGAAAAAGAATTAGGATGAGCAAAGCTAATCCTCTACTAGGCTACAAATTACATTTAGTCGTACACTTTACAAAAAAACTATTCAGTATTTTGACTTGAAATTAAACATAAAAATACATTTTGATCTGTAGATTTGCACAATATTATTTTTTTTTTTTTACAGAATAACCTTAAAAAATTTATTATTTTAATTAATTTATTTTACATGTTTTTCCATTACGGATGCATTTTTGCAAATAAAAAAATGAAATACTATGAGTTAGTCATTATAGATAGAATCATGATTAATTAAATAGTTTCACGATTTCTTTTATGAAATTTTTTAAATACCCTTTTTTTATAAAAATTATAGCATATTTTTAATGAATTAAAATTTGTGAAAGTTCAATTATTTACATTCAATTATAAAAGTATTTTTCAGTGTTAAGAATTCAAATACACAATTTATTCTTATTATGTGAATTCATTTACGCAGACGATGCTTACACATCAAGACTCCCTTATCATAATAACAAACCTCACAATCACTAAGTTTCCTTTGTCTGCTGTTCCACGTGGTCACAGGTCGCCACAAGTGGTTGTCTTGCTACTAGTGCCATCTAACATGAGAAATAGAAATATTTTAAAATTTGCTTTCCATATCTGTTTCTCCATTTTCTTTACGATATGCTGAATATTTGTAGTTTACAAATAATGGTTGTTAATTTAAAAATTTCGTACATTCTAGACATTTTTTTTTTAATAACATGAAATTATTTTACTGTTAAACAAAAAAAGTTTATTGCTGAATTCCGTTATGTAAATAATAATAATAATCAAGGAGAAAAATATTTTTCCGTAAATTCGTCTGTGATATTACATTAGCTTTTGAAATAAATGGATAGCATCTAGATCCCAAAAAAGTTAAATATTTTTATATAAATAAAAATAAATAAATCCTTTTAGCAATAACTGTCTTAATGTATTTTCTCTTTTATATTTTCAAGTATGTAATTTACTTTATTACTGGTGTTTTGCTGCTTTTCACAGTTAATTTCATGTTACAATATTAATTTAATACCGTTCCTTCAATTTTTTAAATGCACACTTTCATTTATTTATTTATTTGATTATGATTTGTTTTATTTTTGAACCAATGGGGGATCATTTCAGCTTAACATACTTTAGGCGTAAACTTCACTTTTTTTCATATAAAGTTTGTATGTATTAATCCATGAAAAGCTTCATAATCGGGTCCACAGCCAATTGGCATATCTTGGCATGCATGGTTTGGCGCATAATTAATATCATTGTTGTAATTCACATGTGTTATGCAAGTTACTGTGTATATGAGACCTTATGTACGTCTGTATATAATACAGTAGACTCCCTCAAATCCACAACTCTCTAAAATCCACACATAATTTACAGATGTAAACAATGAAATTTCAGTTCAGATGTACAGGCAAAATTTGACTTTTATAGTTTTATATCAATTCTAGATATATTTTAATTTTTTGTTAATATTATTGAATTTGTGCTTTTTCATGAAGGAAGAATAAATTTATTTCTAAAAAAAATCAAGATATTGCTGGCATCACTGTTAATCACAATCACAATCTTTTTGCCAAATGTATTTATGCATTAATCAAGCTTTTTTGATTATTAAGCCTGGGTAAACCGGAAATAAAACTTTTATATTTTATTATTTTGATTTCAATTACTAGTGTACCTTTATGAGAAAAGTTTCATTGAATAATTTAGGGAAAATGTATCTCATCATTATAATGAACATTGATTACCTTTGCTTTTAATATTTTAATCATTTAAAAAAAATTAATTTTTTATTATTTTAGTCCATTACTTAATTATTTTAATGTTTTACTATACTGTAAGCATTCATTATAATTTCGATTGCATTATTAATTACATTCAAATTACTGTTTAAAAAATGTAAGCAAAGCAATGACCAGAAATCCACAAAATTCTAAAATCTGCACAACCTCTGGTCCCAAGGTGTGCGGATTTGAGGGAGTCTACTGTATATAGAAGTTCAATGCACTTCACAATGTACTAAAATTTATCTAACGAATCCAGCAATTACCAGCCTTAATAATAATACTAACTGTAAAACTTAGTAACATGTATAAACTTCACAAAAATAAAAGTATTTTAGGAAAGTTAGAACACGGATAACTACACAAAAAAACAGACTGAAGCCATAAACACTTTAAAAAAAATGGAAACATAAAAAAGTTTAATAATCACTTAAATTTATATGTGTCTCCCAGCTTCCCCCCCCCAAAAAAGATCTTACATTTAAATCTTTATTTCAACATTTCTCACATTTTTGAAAGTCAGAAAATAATTGTGCAAAATAATTTATTTTTTAAGTATTAATTTTAGTGGAATTCGAAATTTTTTTTTTTTTACAATTAATGTCAATTAAACAATATTTTCCATTTTTCACTATACATTTGTTTATGGAGTATTTGTTAGGATTTGAATCCCAATAAAAAAGGTGTGAGTAAGTTAGATAAAATTGGGACTTACCCGTTCTTCAGGATACTTATCTATTTCGGTGTAAATCCACACTTTGTTTAATCCAATATGTGTTAGTTGTCATATTTTTAATCAACCACTCTTTATAACCTCCTTTGATAAAAGAAATTATAGACTATTATATCAAATAAATAAGCAGTGGTAACGCTTTAAGCTATTTAATTCACATTGTTTAAATTGTAAAAAAAGAGAGAGCATTTTCGTGCCTCTTCTCTGGAATGACTACATTTTCAGAATGAAAAAATATTTACATTATAAGATAATAAATCAGTAATAATAATTGTAATAACAATATCATAATACAGTAGAAGATCTTTATAATGCAATTCTATATAACGCAATTCTCCATATAACGCACAACTTCTCAGATGTAAACAATGATTTTTGCAGTTAAAAAGCACCTCCATTTTCACATTGTTAAATATTGCAACTCTCTACAGGACTAAATTTGATACATTAGTACAACTTTATCTCCTAATTTATGACCTTTTTACTAAAAAAAAAAAAATGCTATTATTACAATAAACATTTTTGAAAATCTCTAATATAAGGGATGGTTGCATCAGTTACATTTGATCATGTTTATAAGGTAAATTTAACAATGTCTGAGCTATATTATGGAAAAATTTATAATTTGGATAACTATTGGTAACAAGGAATGCAGTATAAAGATATTCTAATGTATTTTGGTATGTTTCAGACACATTTGGTTATGTTTACAAGGTAAATTTAATGATGTGATCCATATAATGCAAAATTCTATATAACGCACAACCTTGCGTTTTTAGGTTTGCGTTATAAAGATCTTCAACTGTAATAATAATAAATCAGTTTAATGTCTATGAGTCACTCAACAAGTCATTATCTTTATCAAAGGATTTCCAAGGTTAATTTCTTTTGATGAGATTTATGGCTGAGTTGAAACGACGCATTATTTATGTAACTGAGGAAATTATCTTTAGCACAGTTAATTAGCTTGATTTATGTCCATCAACTCCTCCTTAACACCTTAATTCTCGCTCCCGTCAATATCTCGGGCTGAGGTGTCGTTCATTATTTCTCGTGCCCGTCATATTCTCGGGCTGGAGATTTAATTGCTGGAAAAAACTTCTGAAACCAGAAAAATTGAACTGGAATTTCCATTTGAAGTCTTTGAATATTAGCACTCTGGTTTGATTTGTACGATCTATAATTTGCCATAGATTTGTCATAGATTTGTAATATTTTTGTCATTTTGATATGGATTCTGATGAATCAAGCCTTTCTGATGATAACTGGAATATTAGCCCCTTCACGGTCGCTTAATATTTGAAAAAAACCATCAAAAGTGTACCTATTTTTTTTATTACAGAAATTGAATAATTATAAGGTTTCTAAATAAAATATGCAATTAGTTTATTTTTAAGGCGAAAAAACAATATTTTATAGCCATATTCATATTTGTATAAAAGCCATCATGCAAGAATTATGTGTCTTAACCTCTTAAGCTCCGCCCCCGATAAATGTAGGCTACTATCTTTTAATTCAGATTGTTTGACTCCCACCAGTTTTTTTTAAATAGTGTAAATGGCTTTATTTTCGCATCATTTTATCTGCCGTAAACTACGATGGTGGGAATCAAACAATCTGAATAATAAAAAAAAAGTAACCTACATTTATCGGAGGCGGAGCTTAAGAGGTTAAGACACATAATTCTCGCATGATGGCTTTTATACAAATATGAATATGGCTATAAAATATTGTTTTTTCGCTTTAAAAATAAACTAATTGCATATTTTATTTAGAAACCTTATAATTATTCAATTTCTGTAATAAAAAAAATAGGTACACTTTTGATGGTTTTTTCAAATATTAAGCGACCGTGAAGGGGTTAATTTCTGAAGTTTCATTCTCACATAAATTTAAGTTCCTTCTATGGGTTTGAAAAACAGGTTTGGGAACTGGTTTTGTAAACAGGTCTGCTATCATGAATTTGGTTGGGCAGTACTTTAGGTTGATAGTCCCTTCTTGCTTTAGTTGTTTTATCAGGTGGAACCTAATTTCAATATGTTTAGTCTTACTTGAGTGCTTTTCTAATTCTATCATCTTGATTGTGGACTGGTTGTCTTCATATAGGTCTATAGGTAAGGTTTGCTTTAGGTTTAATTCTTCCAGTAGATTGACTAGCCACTTTATTTCAATTGCTGCATTTGCTGCTGACACATACTCGGCCTCTGCCGATGATAATGCAATGCAGGATTGTTTCTTGGTCGACCATTGTATGGGATTTCTTCCTAACATGTATAGGATCCCACTCGTTGATTTTCGTGAATCTACATCTCCTCCCCAATCTGCATCCGCATAAACTTCAAGTATCGATTTCTTTTCTCCGCTCAGAACTAGACTATAATTTTTTGTAGTCTTTAAATATCTTATCACTCTTTTTACTGCATTCCAGTCTTTCATTCTTGGTGATTCATTTCTTCTGCTAAGAATGTTTACTGCTGCACAGATGTCAGGTCTGCTTATAGTTGCTAGATATAGAAGTGCTCTTATGGCTTGTCTGTAATATGTGTTGTTTGGTAAAATGTTATCCTCATCATTAAAGTGTGTGTAATTTGTTTCCATGGGTGTGCTACACGGTTTTGCGTCTTGCAAATTAAATTTATTGATTAATTCTTCTATTTTTTGAGTTTGATTTATCATGTAGCTTTTATTTACTTTTTTAATGTTCATAGATAGGTAGTTACTGATGTCACCTAAATCCTTTAGCTCATATTCTTTATTTAAGCTCGCGATTACTTCCTCTATTATTTCGTCTTTTCCAGCAATTAAAATGTCGTCTATGTATTTTATTATGTATGTTGTGTTATCGCCCCTTTTTCGCGTAAAAAGGCATGAGTCAAATTTGCTCTGACTGAAATTCATCTTTTTTAGTGTTTCTGTGATTTTATTATGCCACGCTCTCGTGGCTTGTTTAAGTCCGTATATGGCTTTGTTTAGCCTACATACTTAATTTCCTCATTTGGTTTAGCGAAACCTTCTGGTTGTGACATATATATCTCCTCCTCAAGCTCTCCATGTAAGAACGCGGTGTTAATATCAATATGTTTTACATTTAAATTTTGATGCATTGCTGTTATTAATAATGCTCTTATTGTTGTATATGACACGACTGGTGCATAAGTTTCATCATAATCCTCCCCGAATTTTTGTGAATATCCTTTTTCAACTAAACGTGCTTTATATTTTTGGATTTTTCCTGTGTTGTCGCGTTTTAGTTTGTAGGTCCATTTGCAACCTATTATTCTCCTATTTGGTGGAGGTTCTACAATTGACCAAGTTTTGTTTTTCATAAGGGAGTTCATTTCGCTTTTCATTGCATCTATCCAATTTTGTTTATCCTTAAAATTTTCCATGTTTTCGATTTCCTCATAATTTTTTGGTTCAGTAGCGTTTTCATTCTTAACCATGTATATTAACCTATCGGGAGGTACACCTTTATTAATTCTTTCTGATCGTCTAAGTTCTGCTACTGGTTGATTGGACGTGGATGGTGTCTCATTGGTATTTGAAATTTCTGTTTCTACAAAATTTTCGTTAACCCGATTTTTATCTTGTTTTGGTTTGTTTTCTACTTTCTCGTTTCTATATTTAAATTTGTCTTCGAGGAATTTAACGGTTCTCGCGATCTTTATTTCATTTCCTCCTACATATATTCTATATCCTTTGGATTCATTATCATATCCGATGAAAATTCCCTCTATAGCTTTATCGTCTAATTTTTGTCTTCTGGCTTTACTGATATATGCGAAGGCTTTGCAGCCAAATACCCTAACGTAACTTAGGTTTGGCTGTCTGTTTGTCCATAACTCGTATGGCGTCTTTTCATTTGCTTTTGTCGGTAGTCTGTTTTGCAAATGATTTGCTGTGCAAATTGCTTCCCCCAGAACTTTAATGGTAAATTTGATTCACTTAACATTGTCCTTGCCATTTCAACTAACGATCTATTTTTCTCTCTGCCACACCGTTCTGGCTTGCGCAATATGGAACTGTGTGTTGATGTTTTATCCCATTAGCCCTGAGGTAATTTTCTATTTCATCTGATGTGAATTCCCCTCCGTTATCTGTTCTAATTGCTTTCGGTTTTTCTCCAAATTTGTTGCTAATTAACGCGATGAATTCTTTAAGTTTTTCGTAAACTTCACTTTTTCTAGACAATAGGTATATGATCGTAAATCGTGAGTAGTCATCAATAAAAGTCAAAAAGTATGATTTCCCCCCTATTGTCGGTGTTTGAAAAGATCCACACACGTCGGAGTGAATGAGCTGGAGTCTTTTAGTTGCTCTATACTCTGCAATTTTTGGATAGGGTTCATCAGTTAATTTTGCCTTAATGCACGGTTCGCAATCTATGTTATGCTTACAGTTGTTTATTTGGATTCCTGTAGCTAATTCCTTTTGCGTAATTTCTTTAATTGATGTTAGATTTCTATGTCCTAACCTACGATGCCATAATTCTAGGCAATTTTTGTTGTTGCAGCTTTGTACTACATTTGCATAGTTTTGGAATGCCAACTGAACTTCGTATAGGTTATTTACTTTTTGCGCTTCTAAGCATATTTCTCCGTTAAGTTTGAACATACATTTGTCATTTCTGAATATAATTTCACATCCATTTTGCGTCGCTTTGCTAACCGATAATAAATTTGTTTCGATTTCAGGTACTAGTAATACATCTTTAAGCGTTATTTCATGAACTTTGTTGTCTGATGTTTGTGTGTTTATATTTACGTCACCTGACCCATAACTGATAAGTTTTTTCCCGTTTGCGATGGTTACATTTGTTTTTTCGCGTGATTTTATTTCTGTAAACATTGATTCTGAACACACAATATGGCTTGAGCTGCCACTGTCTACTATAAATGTTTTGTTTTCTATTCCTTGTGTTATAAAGGCGTAATTTTTATTTTCGCTCGCCCTCCATGTATTGTTTTCATTTTCAGAGTGACTGTACGTATGGTTTGATTCTGGTGTTTGTTCACTTCTAAAATTGTTTTCACTCTTTTGAAAAACTAGTGATGTAGAGTAATGTTTTTTGTTTGGTCTAATGTGTTGATTTTGTGGAGTATTTTGTGTTTTGGCTTTATTATGCAAACATTCCTGGTTATAATGGTTTCTCATCCGACAATTGGAGCAGTATTTATTACTTGTTTTGTTGTTGTAATTTTTCTGTGCTTTAAATGCTCCGGCCGGATTTTCTGTTCTCTCATTATAATCATATCGTCGGTTATATTCGTCAATAAGTTTAGACTTAATAAATGATGGTGTGAGTTGATTTTCTTCTCTCGATTCAAGGTCAGTAATAAGAGTATCATAAGATTGGGGTAGGGAGCATAAAAACAGTGCAGAAATGTGGTTATCATTTATAACTTCTCCTATGGCCGCTAATTTATCTACTAATTCCATTATTTTTGTAATATGTTTAACAACGTTGCCACCTTCCGCTAATTTAATCCCGTAAAGTTTTCTTAAGAGATAAAGTTTGCTAGACAAATTATGTCGCTCATGGATTTCACGCAAAGCTTGCCAAGTTTGTCTGGCTGTCTGTAAATTTTTAACATGAGTAATCTGACTATCATCAATTGTTAGATTAATTAGTGCACAGGCTTTCTTATCACTTTTGGACCAAGCGTCCGTAATTGGATTAGGCGGTTCTTCTGTAATTACGTGAAATAAGTCTTCTTTAGTTAACATCATTTCTGCCTTAAATTTCCAAACCGAATAGTTCGTAGCTGTAAGTTTTGAAATTGCTAAATTATCTTTAGAAGCTGCCATTTTCTTAACTTTTGATTACTTACGTGTTACCGTAAAAAGTTCTTCCAACTTTTCTTTTTGAAAGTTTAAAAGTTTATTTATCAAATATCTGATATTTCAGATTTCAGTGGAGGCTATTTAATTTATTTATTTTTATTCAGTGATCAGTCTCATAATCTTGTTAGGATTTGAATCCCAATGAAAAAGGTGTAAGTAAGTTAGATAAAATTGGGACTTACCCGTTCTTCAGGATACTTATCTATTTCGGTGTAAATCCACACTTTGTTTAATCCAATATGTGTTAGTTGTCATATTTTTAATCAACCACTCTTTATAACCTCCTTTGACAAAAGAAATTATAGACTATTATATCAAATAAATAAGCAGTGGTAACGCTTTAAGCTTTTAATTCACATTGTTTAAATTGTAAAAAAAGAGAGAGCATTTTCGTGCCTCTTCTCTGGAATGACTACATTTTCAGAATGAAAAAATATTTACATTATAAGATAATAAATCAGTAATAATAATTGTAATAACAATATCATAATAATAATAATAAATCAGTTTAATGTCTATGAGTCACTCAACAAGCCATTATCTTTATCAAAGGATTTCCAAGGTTAATTTCTTTTGATGAGATTTATGGCTGAGTTGAAACGATGCATTATTTATGTAACTGAGGAAATTATCTTTAGCACAGTTAATTAGCTTGATTTATGTCCATCAGTATTACCAGTAGTATGCACCAGGTGGTGTAACTTTCCGGACAAAGTCAGATAATAAGTTGGCAATTTTCGCAGACATTTTCGCCCATAGACTTTCTCCGGATTGTCAAGTCTGATATATGATAAGTGAGTCTTGTTACACATTTTAAAAGAATGATATTATGATCTTTTTTTCATAAAATGGCAACAAAAGAATTGTAATCAAATAAAATTAATTGTTAAATTCGTTATATCATAAATAAAAAATTCCGAGAAAATTCTTATTTATGTGGCTGAATTTACATTTCTAAAATTAAAATGCACCAAAACATAAAATAACATTTTTGCTTAATAAAGATGCAAAAATAATATAAAAAAATATTGTTACTTTCAGATATTTATCTTATTACATTATGCTTCGCGAATCCAAACAAAGCATGGCTTTTGCTAGTAATAATACAGGTTAACATCTGATTCTGCTTTTAAGTATTTTGAAATGCATTTTTCACTTTTTCATACCAACTCATGATTTTGTGAAAAATGGAGTTAATTGTCCAGATGTACAAGCTGTATTCGCTAAATTCCTTTGTGTAATTTTAAAATTTCATTCAATATAAATAAAAGGATTATTATTATGATTTCTTTGATAAATTGTAATTTAGTTTTCAGAGATTAACATTTAAGAGATTAACATTTATCCCCTTAATTTTCTTAATTTTGTTTGCATTAAAAATTAGGGTTTTTTTTTTCCCCCCCTAGATGTTATTGAAATATAAAATGTTATCAGGATTGCATTAGTATGGCCGAAAATTATTTTTTCATTTATTAAATTGCAATTTTCTTTTCACTCCAAAGTTGTGTTCAAATGTTATTAAGTTAAAAATGAAATTTGATCTGTATTGATATAATTAATATATGTAGTACATAACATGGTATTGTATCATTCCTTACATTTTAATTATGTTTGATATGAAACATAAATTTTATTTGCAATGCAAGCAAATTTCAAGTGGATATAAGCTAAGTTCTTAAAAATTTATAAAATTAAATAAAATTTTATGAAGGAAATAATGATAATTGGTAACTTTTGGTTTTATTTATACCGAATGAAATTTTGAAGTTATATAGCTTAAGCTTTTAAAAATTTATCTTGAATTAAATCAATGTATATTTCCTATTAAGAAAACCTACAATTTTAACAAAAAGTTCTTTTGTTTATATTAATTGAAGATAAATGGCGTCAGATCCATATTTAGAAATGAAACATAAAGCTCCGTAGATGAGTAATCCCCCAGTGTTCTAAACAATATCTCTATCTCTTATTTCCATGCATTGATCCACCCCTAATAGAAAGCAGTTTATTGAGCCATTCGTTATCGAGAATCATTCATTTTCATAAAAGTAATATATTTTAAGATTAAAAAAAAAAAAAAAAAACCTTTAACGCATTGAATATTTAATTTTGAGGGTTGTGAAATCTTAGAAATTGTGTTTCATTTTGCTAATTATTTAAGTATTGCGCGGCAGAGCAATACTTATTTATTTCCAGTGTCATTTCTCAATGTTAATTTAACATAGAAAAGCCTATGGAGATCATTTTTCATTTTTTCTTCCCACCTTTTTGTCCCTGATGCCAATTATTTTTAATTCTTTGCTAATTCTAATAATAATATAAATTCAAAGTGTAAAAACATTTGCCAGACGTCAGGATCAAAATGGATCATAAAATGCCTTTGCATATAGGTGGATTATAATCTAGAGAGTAACATGGGCTAATTTTTATTTACATTATTCAAATATTTTTCTTAATAATTCCAAATTTCGCTTTTTTCATTGAGAATCAACGGACATTTTCTAATACAATTTAACATTTTTCCTTCATTGTTGTAAATAATTCAAAAGCCGTAACAATAATTTGCCTCTTTTTAGTTGAATGATTTTCACGTGAAACATGAAACTGAAGAAACTGAAATAGTTGTTTTTTTTAAGAATTAAAAAGAAGATGAATATGATGTCATAGTGGGGAAAAAATGACATTTTCAAGCAGATTTTTTAAGTTCCAATTGTAATTTTTTGACCAAACTACAACAACCTGCATTACTGCACTGGTGAAACATTTTGAATTATACATAGGTAAATTGCATCATAAATTGTGATGCGATATCGCACAAATCAAAGCCTGATGATGACACCCTCCATTAATTTTGAAATGTGTTTGTCTGAATGCAGTAGTTATTAAAAAACTTGACATATTAAACAAAAACCTAATTTGCAGAACAAATTTAAAAAACAAAATTTATTTCCTAAATTGTTTAAGCCCGAGAAGGGGCAGATATTAAAATATTTCATTCAATTCGTTCTACATTTAATGTTATTTTTTTGTAATAAATAAGCTAAACCAATTGAGCATTAAAAAATAAAGATGAAATTCATGCAATATAATGCTTTAAACACCTATATACTTAGATTCCGTTAAAATGAAATCAAAATAAATCTTAGACCTTTTCCATTTTTAAGTTGTAAATATTTGTACTGCAGATTTTGCATTATGTTTATGACGATTGTACACAATATGATAAGGAACATGCAAAATACAAAACTTTAAAAAAAGTCTAAGATTTATTTCGATTTCATTTGAACGGAATCCAAGTATATAGGTGTTTAAAGCATTATATTGTATGAATTTCATTTTTATTTTTTAATGTGCAGTTGGTTTAAATTATTTGTTACAAAAATTTAACATTAAATGTAGAACGAATTGAATGAAATATTTTAATATCTGCCCCTTCTTAGGCTTAAACAATTTAGGAAATAAATTTTGTTTTTTTAATTTGTTCTGCAAATTAGGTTTTTGTTTAATTATTATTGTTGTAATAAATACTGCTGTTTGTTTTGTCCAATTGTTGAACTATTTTAGAAATTGAATATTGAATAAAAAAAATGTTCTCATCATTTGTATCTGTAGAAATCATTTGTCATTTTTAAAATGTAGTTTTCTACAATACAAACCCTTCAATAATAAAATCAAAATCTTCATTTTGTTTAATTTTGTGAAGTCTTATGAAAATGAAACCTAGATCAGCATTCCGTCATTTTTGATGGGGTTATATACTAGTTATTTAATATACATACATTTAATAACATATTGTGCACGTCATTGCATTTTTGTAAGCATTTTAAAATGAAATTCTTTGACAAAAGTACTTAAAAAATATTTAATTTTCCTATTTCAGATGATCAGCATTTTTTAATTAATCTTATTGACTCCCCTGGACATGTGGACTTTGCTGGGGAAGTTTGTACTGCAGTTAGATTGTGTGATGGAGCTATTATACTTGTTGACGTTGTCGAAGGCATATGCCCCCAGGTAATAACCTTTTTTTTTTTTTAACATTTCAATATTATAGTAGGAGAGCTGTTGAACATTTTTGAGTAGGTATTTGAGGCACCCTGAAAATTTGTGCAACACTTCTTTTGTAATGCCTGAATACAAAATCGAATGTCTGGCTGAAGGATCGTGGCCCAAAAACTGTGCCAGACACGTGTCAAGTGCCATCTTTTGCCTACCCAAAAAAGGTATTTGAGGCACGCTGAGATTGAGACAGAATAATATTTATGCTTAGAAAAAAATATTTTGAAAATGACAGACACTTTAGTCAGCCCAAAAACTGTGCCAGACACGTGTCAAGTGCCATTTTTTGACTACCCAAAAAAGGTATTTGAGGCACGCTGAGATTGAGACAGAATAATATTTATGCTTAGAAAAGAATATTTTGAAAATGACAGACACTTTAGTCGGCCCAAAACCTGTGCCAGACACGTGTCAAGTGCCATTTTTTGACTACCCAAAAAAGGTATTTGAGGCACGCTGAGATTGAGGCAGAATAGTATTTATGCTTAGAAAAAAATATTTTGAAAGTGACAGACACTTTAGTCGGCCCAAAACCTGTGCCAGACACGTGTCAAGTGCCATTTTTTGACTACCCCAAAAAGGTATTTGAGGCACGTTGAGATTGAGACAGAATAGTATTTATGCTTAGAAAAAAATATTTTGAAAATGACAGACACTTTAATCGACCCAAAACCTGTGCCAGACACGTTAAGTGCCATTTTTTGACTACCCAAAAAAGGTACTTGAGGCACACTGAGATTGAGACAGAATAGTATTTATGCTTAGAAAAAAATATTTTGAAAATGACAGACACTTTAGTCGGCCCAAAACCTGTGCCAGACACGTGTCAAGTGCCATTTTTTGACTACCCAAAAAAGGTATTTGAGGCACGCTGAGATTGAGACAGAATAATATTTATGCTTAGAAAAAAATATTTTGAAAATGACAGACACTTTAGTCGGCCCAAAAACTGTGCCAGACACGTGTCAAGTGCCATTTTTGGACTACCTAAAAAAGCAGACTTAGATAAAATGTAAAACTGTCTGCGAACTCAAATAATTTCTTAAAAATTTTCTGCAAAAAAAAGCTGTGCCCCTCCCGAGACCTACATCGCTGCTAACAGCAAAAATGAAAAGTTATATGCGAGTGGAGTGCCACTAAGCAACATCACTAAAAGAAAAATATTAATTTACAAGCATTATTAAGTAGAATTTTTTTCTGCAGTCTGCAACACAAGTAGAAATTTTATAAACAGTCTGCCAAACTTAAGGACAAACGCCCTCTTTCCAATCCCTCGCATTAAGCTACATGCAACCCCCCCCCCCCCCCCCCCCAGTTTTCTGAATTAGATTTTATTGGAAAGAGGATAATATTTACTAAGATATTAAAACAATGTTCCCCTTTCGAATGTAAAAAAATTCGCTAAAATTTCCAACCAAATAAACTTTATTTAAAAGCAATCAATATTTAACATTTATTTTTTAACACAAAATTTATTTTTAATCTGTTAAATTAATCTCCAGCACACTTCTCGGTGCTGCATTATATTGTACCTGCCGTTCCGGCATAAGCGCCGCGCTTACAAAATTTTTAAGTTTTAAACTCGTATGTGCCGTGGTGCTTCTTCCAAAAAATAATGTACCATGGTACATGGCAAATAATTTCTAGCAAACTTTTTTTTTCTCCAGTTGAGAAATAGTCTGCAGACCTTGTCAAGAGTCTGTGACGTACCTCGCGCTGATTCTCCACCCGGGGTCTGGATATTTTTTTTTATAAAGAAATTTGTAAAAAAAAAAAAAAATATATATATATATATATATATATATATCAAAACTGTCTGCAAACTTTGAAAATTTTCTGCGAACGGCGTTCGTGTGTTCATCTATATTATCTGACTCTGCAAAAAAGGTATTTGAGGCACGGTGAGATTGAGACAGAAAAATATTTATGCTTAGAAGAAAATATTTTGAAAATGACAGACACTTTTGTTGGCACTTTTTACTTGCCAGACAACATAGAATGTTAAACGCGAGTGCCAGTAAAGCTGGACTTCCAGTGTCTTTTTAAAAGTATATTTTAAAGTATATTTTAAAAGTATATTTATATAAAAGTATATAAATATACTTTTATAACTATGATTTTGTCATATACATTTATCTGTAATGAAATTTAACGATCGTTTAATGACGGTTAGTACAAAATTTAAACTGATTAAAATTGCTTTAAACTCAAAGTTAAGGTCCCGATTCTGAGCACTGTCGATTTGTGTTCGATAGTGTTAGTGTCGGAGACAACATGAGAAAAGTATTGTTGCCATAGAGACAATGTCTTATTTAATTTCGAAATATATAATGAAATAGTTCTTAATCGGACAGTTACATTTAAAGTGCACTTAAATTTATCCAGCCGGTAAAACCGCCCGAAAATTAAATAACTTCAGCAATGCGCAACTTGTATATATTACATAAGCTTATAGGAAAAATAACAAAATATTTCATTGTTTAAGTTTAAATTCCTTAAGTACAGCACATTCGAATAATCATTTAACTAGCAATTTTCAGATGCATTAAAATATTCGCGTTTGGTGAGGAAAAGTTTTACCCGCCAAATCACGTGCACATTCGTCTTTTAGCGCCAAATAATTGAAAATATTTTATTTTTAGCTCACAGGCTATCAAAGCCTGAGACCTTATGTGCCCGCCGGTTCTGTATGTACGTAACGCGATAACTCTTGATAGAAACATCCCATTTGCTTCAATTTTTTTTTTCTTGTTTCATTCTGATATGCCGCTTCCGTGATTAGTTTTGGGGACTCATTGGTTAAGGATAAAGGGGAGTTAGTCCCCCCCCCCCCCCCTTAATTCAGATAAATGGGTTTTTCATGAAGAATTATTCGATTTGCTCCGAATTTGGTATACCGGTTTATTATGTTAAGGAACTTCCCTGATTGGTTTGAGGGTTCATTGGTTAAGGATAAAGGGGGAAAAGAAGCGTTAGTCCACCCTCCCCTTATTTCAGATAAATGGGTTTTTCATGCAGAATTATTCGATTTGCTCCGAATTTGGTATGCCGGTTTATTATGTTAAGGAACTTCCCTGATTAGTTTTGGGGGTTCATTGATTAAGGATAAAGGGGGAAAAGGGGTGCAACGCGATTTACGCTTTGTTTGTATTGTAAGTCAGTAAATGGATCTTCAGCGGGGCACCGAAAGTCCAGCTTTACTGGCACTCGCGTTTAACATTCTATGTTGTCTGGCAAGTAGAAAGTGCCTACAAAAGTGTCTGTCATTTTCAAAATATTTTTTTCTAAGCATAAATACTATTCTGTCTCAATCTCAGCGTGCCTCAAATACCTTTTCTGGTAGTCAAAAAATGGCACTTGACACGTGTCTGGCACAGGTTTTGGGCTGACTAAAGTGTCTGTCATTTTCAAAATATTTTTTTCTAAGCATAAATATTATTCTGTCTCAATCTCAGCGTGCCTCAAATACCTTTTTTGGGTAGTCAAAAAATGGCACTTGACACGTGTCTGGCACAGTTTTTGGGCCACGATTCTTCAGCCAGACGTTCGATTTTGTATTCAGGCATTACAGAAGAAGTGTTGCACAAATTTTCAGGATGCCTCAAATACCTTCCCTAAAATGTTTAACAGCTCTTGGACTATTATTTTTAAAAGCTTAATTAATTAACAGTCACAGTACTTTCTTTTTAAAGTGGCCTTGGAATTACTTTAAAGTGTGATCTGTACTTTTATTTTATACCAACACCATGTCAAAATGTATGGTTATGCACCATTTATTTGCTCCCTGACCATGCAAGTTATTTTTATTACAAACCATGCCAAACCTTTTCAATTGTTATTTATTTGAACATAAATCTTTTGTTTTTATTATTTAATCATAACCACACAAAACAAATTAATTTGTTGTTTTTCGAATCGAAATTATTTTAGCAGTTACCTCATGATGAGGAAGCTATAGAAAACAGGGCTATGGAATTTTACATAAATAAGGCTATTTTGTGAGTTGCTAGCTACAAACATTTCGCAGTAAACCACAATTATAACTTTATTAGCCCTAACACTGGATATCATACCATTCTATTGAGAAATCAAGTGACATTGCAAAATGATGTAATAAAAGACAGCACTGCATTGTTCATCATCATTTGCAAAGCTGTCTCATAGAGTTCATGTAACGTTGTCTTTATTCGAAAAATGAAATGTTTACTGCAATGCTAAGATAAGAGACATTTTATTCACAATTTCGTACTCTCAGTTTAAATTGAGTTCTGTTGTATTATTTCATTGTATAGTATTTTATTTATCTTTTATTTTAAATATATATTTCCAGTGACATAATAAAATAGTTTATGAAAGTGTGTAATTTTGAAATGTTATATTTTATAAATAATTACTGCCGCACTAACAATGTTAATTGGTTTAACAAAAATGTATTGTGCGGGCCATATTGTCTACTTACTTTGAAGATCCATGCATTGATAAGTTTAGGCTTGGACTAATTAAAATTTTGTGCAAAAAAAGATTGATAAAATATTATAGTGCCTTAAAGCTTTGAAATGCAATAAAATTGAAGGGATTACGGACAATAATCCCAAATGGTAGAGCATTTAAATAAGCCAGTGAAAGTTTAAAAGTGCTGAAAATTTATTTACTTTTGTAAAAATAAATTAGATTTACTTTTAAGCTGAAAAAGAAAAAATTCAAGACATGTTGCGTATTTAAATAGATGATTAGACCAAATTAAATTGAACAAAGCTGTATTAAAAACTTAACTATGACATGAAATAAAGATTAAAAACTAAAATCCAAATTTTATAATATGCATAATGTTTGAAGTCCAACCGAACATACGTCTTAAAAAAAGTAATGATAAGTTCTTGGAACATTACATAAGCATATTAATTTAAACAAACAGAATAGACTAAAGCAACAAAGAAATAAATTTACTATGAAAAGCTTTAAATGAAATAAGATTTACTTTAAAAGAAAATTAGTTTTAATAAATCATAATAGGATATTTTTTTATTATTCAAATTGATTTCTATTATTTGAAAATCATTAACTTTATGTTAAAACATATTAACACTTACTTTCAATTTAAATACATTGGTTTTAAATGGTATTGACTTTAAATATATAAGCTTTAAATATATTAAACTGTCAAAATTATATTTACTTTAAAAGAAAGCAAGTTTAACTTTTAAACAAGATTAAGCACAACAGAGAGCCACAATACCTGTATATTTAAACTATAAAAGTACTGAATTATTAATAAAGATTACTTCTTCTATATAAATGCAATGAACTTTCTCAAATAACTATGTTTGTCCAAGACGACATTGTAAATAATTCCGTAGGCTACTTGCCTGACAATCATTATCATAAATGTTACCGGACATCTATTTCATTGATAATCCAAAACTTAAACATGACCATGTCAGAGTCAAAGACATATACAAGTATCATAAAATAAATAAAATAAACCACTGGACAAAACAGAGCTTCAAACATTAAAAGGGTAAAAAGGATCAGAAAGAACAAGCTTAAACTAAAAGAGGAAAAATAAACCATTTGTTTAAACAAATGTTGAGAATCTGCTATGAGTTATTAAAATCCTTTCCTCCAGGAAAAGAAAAACACCTTGACCCAGCCACAAGTGTTGAATTCACTTAAATAGTATTCGGGGAACACTTCTGCTGGCTGGCAAAGTTAAAGCAACATAGTTGTTTGTAGATATCTCCAGGAACATAATTCATAAATAATTATACTTCTTATACTTGAAAAACGCCATTAATAGTAGCTACAGATATGTCAACATATTTCATGACAGGAGAAGATTTGTTCAGCAGCATGTTATCTAATGTCCTAAGACATTGACAGTCATAATAGAATGTAACTAAAATGAAGCTAAGGAACACCTGAAAAGTCTCAGTTTATGTACATGTTTCTCATTATACAATTCCATCCCACCAATGTAATTCCATCACCTCTGGATATGAAAGATCGAGGAAACTCCTATTGGTGACGAGTTATCACAGAAGAGGAAAGGGTAGCTGACGACAAACAGACAATGCCACCCGTCGTTGCCCATCAGAGTTCCTCCAATTACTATGTGATTTCATTCATATGCCTTTCATTCGGCGATAGGAATTGCCGATGTTTCTGTTCAGAGCTGGTTTAAACAGAACTTAAAGAGAAAAATGAAAGATGGAATATTAAAGTAATAGTGTTTGGGAAAGATAGTATCTATTGTAATATATTTTAAGGAATAAAAATAAAGATTACTAATAAATTAAATCTCCTTTAGCCCAGAAGTTTTACAATAACAACTTCTATACTATCAAAATTCAACCACTGCTCTTAACAAGTATCTATGTATACATACATTGAGGAATAGAAAACGAGCTATCTCAATAACTTAAGCTCTTCAAAAATCCTCAACTTAAAAAGCAAAGTTAAGCCTATATATCAAGTAAAGCTGCACAACAGATTACACCTCCGATTCACTTAACTAGAAAAAAGCATTTTTCAAAACTATGCAGAACCCTAGTGGGATCCCAAGGTAGTTTTTTGTTAAATAGTCAAAATAACCACTTATAAAAATACTGAGGTTAACACATTTTTAAAACTATTTAATTACTCAGTAAACTTCTAAAGATAATCTTAAACAATCGGTAAATTCATTAAAACTCTATAAAACTATTAATATTCCTGGAAAAAAGACTTTATGAATCTGCTAACATCTTTCATTCTATCCAAATAGACTAATAAAAGACATGCAAAGCCCTGCCGTCTACCTAGGGCCACATGCATAGTAAATTATGCAACAATGCTCCAATAAAGTAGTCTCATAGCTTCAGCACTTGAAAACTGTTTTAACAAACAATATAGAAATTTTAGCCCCGAATCTATCTAAGGAACGGATGATGTAAAAATGACCTCGGTACATAACATTCAAGCAAAAAAAAAATTCCTTTCACACTATGCATCTTTCATTACCCATTCAGTGTCATTTTTTAATCTTTCATTTGGATTATTCATTCATTACCATTTTCAACTTCACATTTACTCAGTAATCAGGATCCCAAGATTTCACACAAACATTCACTCAAACCTTTCCCCTTTTACAAGGAAATAAAATTTCAACGCCCCCTCTTCCATAATAGTTAATTATACCAAATATTAAAATACTAGAAAGATAGCCTGTCAAAAATGACGGAAATTTAGATATAAAGATATATACAACTCATGTGCAAGAATATGAGTTTTCTCGTTTGTTCCGCAGTGATAGATGAAAATAACACATTTTAAGAACGAAACACATTTATGAAAAACTGTGTACAGTAGAAGACCACTAATCTGCACAGTTTGGTTCCAAGTGTTATGCAGATTTGAGGCTCTTTGACGGTCATGTCTATTCAATCTTTGTTTACATTTTTTTAAATTCATATATTGGACAATTTAGATTGTTAAGCCTTAAAAATAAATAAATTACACACTTGAAGTAAGGTAAAAACTATTAAATTATCGTATACGATTTCATGAAATGGTATTATATGGTATGTGTGTGCTTCACGATCTTGGTTACGACTTTGGCGAAATTGGCTGCAACTTGTCATAATTCTAATAGTGTGGGCCTCTATAACAAAAAAGTAAACAGTTTTTAGTAAAATTTCTGATATAAAGTAGTTTTCAAAAACTTGTGTAAAATTGCAGGCCGTTCTCATGTTATGCCAGTCCTAGGAATAATATTTCTAACACTGAAGAGTTTCCATGTATATGTGGAATTTAGAAAAGCTTCTCCAAAAGAAAGGTCCTGATATGACATTGTAATTCCTCTAACTTCAAAGTTCAATCGGGCCCTGATGTTGTTTACTGAAATGTAATAAATACAGTTATTTTGAATATTACAACAGAATTAAACAGCTAAACTTATTTAACTTGAACTCGCTGTTACTTCCCGATGTTATTTTTTAGTATTAAGAAAAAAAATTATTTAAATTTTTAAAATCATGCACATTTATAATTTTTTTCCGTCTTTAATAACTAAATAATGAAAAAATGTGCTTTTGTTCTGAGCTCATAAATATGACAATAAAATAATGTAACTATAAGTGACATTGCAAAATTAAATCTTTGTGATTTCAAACCATAAACAAATGATACCGCCACCATTTTACCTACTATGACATCATTAGAATATTGTCCATTGATTGTTGGAGAACTTGCTTTGCGAATGATTACCTCAATGATTTAATATTTTTTATGGTTCACGATGAATGAATCACTTGTGTTTGTTTAGATTTATGGAATGAGATATTAAGCTGTGAACCTAATTTCAATTGAAGTTATCCAAGGATATATGTATTTTTAATCGAAATTAAAAAAATGCTTTGATCTGGAAATAAAAAGTTTTAGTTTGTATAATTTGTTATTTCTGTTAATTATTTATTAAGGTACTTTTCCATTATAGCGCATTTTTAAAAAAAGCTTGGCGTAATTTGGGCATCAGAAAGTGAGATATGTTGCCAAAATATATAAACAGCTATGAAAACAAATCTAATGAACTTTTATTTTTGTTTATATTTGCACTTATATACATAAAAAAATCATTTCTAAATATATATAATATTTATTTATATACAAATTACGGCACAGATTTCAGATATGAACCAGGATACCTAACTGGTGCTAAAATGGTGTTATTTTGCCTGCTATGGTAACCCGGCTATTGTTTTTTATTTATTAATAAATTGTTTATTTACTTTTATTTTCTGTTTTTAAATTATATAAACTGTTTTGTTCTATAGTTATTGCTCAAAATTTTATTTATTTATAGTTATTTCCTTTTCAAAATGATAGCAAATAATTTAAAAATATATAAGTAACTGGTATTCGAAAGCGAGATTTCTGCCGAATTGGCGTCAGAGAAAAATCACGCCAACCCCGATGCGTATATGACATCTGTGCAAAAATTACTTCTGTTTCTTTATGAAAATGGGTAAATAGCTTTTTTTACATTAAATAAATTGTATACATATGCAAAAAACTGCTTGTGAGTATGAAGCAGTAAATAGGTTGTCAGAAAACACGTTGGCAAACTTCTTTCTCGCCAAGAAACTTTTCTCCGAAGTATTGTACATAAGCAATGTTTGCTAGAAATGCATTTTTAATTTGATATGCACTTTTATGTTTCACTACATTTATGCATACTATACCGTGTGTATAAATGCTGCAGTTCATATGCAGGGCTACACAAAAGAATTCGTAAGGGTTACTGAGTATGAGAATAAATTGCTTAAAGGTGGTTTTTAAAGGAGTTATGCAGTTTTACGCTGAACTGCATTTAGTTTACTAAGAAATGTTTGTAGAATATAGATAAAATGATATTCAGGATCACGCAAAGAATTGAATACATAACGGTCTATGGATGATAATATCTGGAAATGTGATTTCAGTAGCTTTAAGAGTAGTTTAAATTAAATTTTAGCTAAATAGTGGCATGTAATAACGGTACTATTGGCTATGGACGGTAACTGCTGAAATCAATTTTTAAAACTTTTTAGGCGTTTTCTAAAATGTTTACTTAGTTATCTTATTTACCTTATTTCCCTAAATAACGAAGTTTTGTTAAAGCATTCAGGATGTGTTGGAAAGTGTTTCATATTCTATGCTTAACGCATGATTTTTCTTTCTTCTTTAGTCTTATTTTGCATTTATTTTATTCTTAATTTTTTAGTCTTATACTGCTTTATAGAAACTTTGGCACATTTGTCATATATACCCCATATTGGAGAGATTTTTTTTTCCGACGCCAATTTGGTGAAAACATCAAAAGCATAAACAACAACATCCGGGTTACCATATCAAGCAAAATAACGACACTTTGGCGACAGTTAAGTACCCGTTGTGTATATGACATTGGCGTCCGAGAAAAATCGCGCCAACATGGGGCGTATATGACATCTGTGCCAAAACTTTAATATTTAACGTTTAAACTCTTCGCTCTACTCACCTTGCATATAGTACAAACTATAACACAGATAGCGCAAAATAATAGACAGTTTGATACTTTTCCACTGTAGGGGCTTTGGCGTTTTTTTTTTTTTTAAATGGTGTAATTTGGGCATCAGAAAGTGAGATTTGGGTACTTTTCCGTTATACGGATACCATTGTTGCCAAGCGTAATAGTTGGCGCAAAATGAAAATCACGTGAATTGAGGCATTTGAAAAATAAAAGAAAAAATATTGTCGATA
The DNA here is from genome assembly GCA_963932465.1 of Maratus speciosus. Lineage (NCBI taxonomy): Eukaryota > Metazoa > Arthropoda > Arachnida > Araneae > Salticidae > Maratus > Maratus speciosus. The sequence continues at coordinate 50,779,269 of OZ010790.1, forward strand.
CTAAAGTGAGCATTTAAAAAAAATAACATTTGAAAATTCCAGACTTTTACGAACTATTTCATTAAATCACAAATATATACTTAAAATAATTGAACAAATAACTGTTATAAAATAAAGCAATAAAATAAAACTCATATTAAACTGCTGGCATAAAATTACAAATATCTTTTAGCATTTTGAAATAATTGGCGCATTAGCATACATTTTGGCATGGTGTCTGTATAACGGAAAAATATTGAGATTTGTTGTCAAATCATATAAACAGCTATGAAAACAGACTTGATGAGCGTTTTTTTTAATGTTTAATTTATATGTATATTATTCATGTTTTTATGTACAAATTACATCTGTTTCTGTATAAAATTAGAGAAACGGCTTTTTTATGTTAAATAAATCGTATAAATATCGAAAAATAAATGCGTGTGTATATAAAATGAAACAGTGGATATGTTTTCGGAAAATATGTTGCCAAATTTCCTTTTTCGCCAAGGCACCTATACTGGAAAAGTACCTAAAACACATTAAAATCGCGCAGTTAGGAACTCATACAGTATAGCGTCGTCTATTGGCGGTTAATTTTTTAGTAGCATCGGGAGGAAGATGTAAAGATGTACTTTAAATTCTCACCCATAGATTTTGAAAAAATATCTTAAAAGAGCGGAGTTTAAATTAAATTTTGGTGACCTCCTTTATGAAAGAAAGGTTTTAAATGAGAATTTCGCCAAATCAGCCAGCTATCGCCAAGTTGGCCAACATTTGGCGCTACTGTGGTAACCCTGCATTAGTATTTTTCAACAATTACTCATTTCAATGAGGTGGTTCTACCGGAATCGTGAGGGACACACAGAGACTTGGATTTTATATAAATAGATTATTGCCTATTATCTATACCTATTTTATCTTTCTATCCGTTAATCAGCAAAAGTAGAAATTAATTAAAATAATCATCAAATATAGTTAAAAATGGTTTGTTAACTATTTAAAAATAAGCACAAAATCAATAATAAATAAAAAAAAATTAATGAGATGGTTGAGGCTGGTGGAGTTTTAATAATTTATTAATATTGTGTTCCGATTTCGTTAACATTAGTCGCAAATTGCCACATTCAGTGAATTGCACTCTGTTTCTTTTCTTAGACTGTAAGTTAGCTACTGAACTGAACCCAAGTTTAGCCAAATTCGTCGTAGGAAAAGCAATTAAAATCAATTGCTGTACTCTTGAACACAATCCAGGGTAGAGAGCTGGTATTGATTTTCAAACTTCGATTTGAGAAAGAACTCTTGGTATCCATTTCTAAATTTTACTTTTAGTTCTTCTTAGTGCATAATATAGTAAATTGTGCACTGTGCGATTTTTGAATTTTCAACAATTTTTTGCATTTTGCAGAGATTTTTTGATAAGAATTGCGGTTACAATGTTTTAGCCTGCTATAATAAAATTTTTTCTTCTGCAATTTTTGAATTTATAAGGATTTTTAATACGATTTATGTTGATTTTTTTAAGATTCATCAATGAATTGTACTTGCAACATTTTAGCCTGCTATAATAAAATTTTCTATTCAGTGAATTTTAGAGTTTATTCGAGTTCTACTATGGTACAGTCGTAAAAGTAATTCAATTTGGGGGCCCCAGCTCTACATTCATTTGCATAGGTTTCCATTTAAAGATATATGTAAGGTTTTTATCACTGGCCTGAGCAACGCCATTGTATGTGTGGTGGGGAGTGGAGGAAAGTAGTTTTATTTTGTTTCCCAAACAATAGGTATACTACAGCTGCCACCCTCCCCCCTCTTTGACTGTCTTAACGTCCCCATTTGCCACTGGTCCCTCTACTATCGCCCACTGGATTGTGGTACCGCCCCTGTTGGGAACCTATGACATAGACAAAAATGTGGTCACTGATATAAGAAAATTACTTTAAAGAATTGAAAAATTCACCCACAAAAAAACCCCTTTAAATATCTTAATTAAAGAACATTAGCTAAAATACCACTTCAAAAATCTTCAGCCAATATTGCATATGACAAACAACCCTTGGGCATTCAGTACCATTTTCACAGTAGTGTACAATCTACCTGAAAAGACAAACACCCGACCCAAAGGAATCTTTTCCAATAACTTTGGACAGGAGTTATCAAACAAAAGTTGTTACTATCCCCCTTAAATTCTTATCTCTTAAAGCAACATATTAAGGGTTAAAAATAAAGACAAAATATTTCATACTAGGTAAATTAATCAACAAAAATAAAAATTTTGAGAACTAAAAAAAACTAAATTACTAAAAAAATATTTATGTTTCTGATAATGGGAGAAATTTTAGATTCGCCTGACAAGAACACTTAAATTAAAAAAATACATATAACAAGAGAAATCATAAAAAAATAAAAAATACTATTTTAAGAAAAACTACGTTTTTTAATGTCCTAAGATAATTGTATAAGAGTCCTTTTTAATAAGTATGTTATTGCTATTAATTGTCCACACTCAACTCTATATAGGCAGATCTCAAAATAATTTAACACAGTCTCCTTATTGAGCTCCAGGGTATATAAAATTTCAAAAGTTTACTTTTATCTGCTACAAGATAACGAAATTTACAGCAATATTGCATATATCTATACTAATAAAAGAAAGTTTCTCTCTCTCTCTGTGTGTGAGTGTGTGCACGTGATGGCTAGCAAAATTTAAGGCGCATACAAGGCTGAAAATGTTTGTGAAACTACTCCAAAAAGTCTCATGGTGCACCTGAGATTCAGAATTTTAAAATTCTAATAATTAATGAGACCCGGTATAAAAGCTAAAAATTCTGAACAAACTCGGCAGCCCAATATAAAAGCTGAAAGCTCGGCTCGATCTAAGCCTGTACAAAATCTTGATTAACCTTTTATCTACTGATGGTAGTTATAAGTACCATTCACTTTAAACTTTCATCCCATAGTGAATATTACTAATATTCTAATTGTACTTTGCAAAAACACTCTTTTAATTCCACTGTATACGGATACATGGCAGCAGTAGTTCTAGGTTTGTTATTTTAGCGAGGAAGGAGGCTATCTTTGAAACAATCGATTTGTTTTGTGCCGACATTTTGTAGAGATTATCACGCTCATCTTTTTATTGCTGGAAAACACAGTGAAGGATATGAGATAAGTGTTGGATTTTTTTAATGTGTTCAATATGATCTTAGAATACAATTTGACTAGTTATTTTAGGTTAACAGTGTATGTATTTGATTTAACAGTTGAATTACTCGGTGGTACTTATAAGTACTGTCAGTACACTAAGTGTTGGAGAAAAACTTCTTGTTTACTTTTCATCTGTGTAGTTATCCATCGTTTTCATCTGCTTTAAAATGCAATTACTAAAATGTAGTGTAGTAATAATTTTCCCAGTATTTCTTTTCTGTTTCATTTTTATTTTTGATAGGAAATCGAAAAAGTTGTGGCACCAGCTGTTTTTTGTTATGCTAGAATGGCATATGTAAATTCATATATTGCTAATGTGGAGATGCGAGAGAACGTGATGTCCTTGGAATATAGACGTCGCATAACTAAAAGACTGCTAACAAGATCTAAATTTAAAAAAAAAAAGGTTTTTTTAACCCTTTCAGGGGCAAGGTATTTTCAATGCTAAAGTGTTGAAATAAATGATTGGCACCAGAATTTGCAAAAAAATTTATTTGTAAATATGAAAATGGCTATATTTCACACACTGATTAAATAGAAAATATTTTACCACAATTCTGGTACCATTTGAAATACCTTGTGGTTTTTTTGTTACGATATTTTAGTAATAGTGTACTGGCAGTACTTTAAAGTACCACTTCATTTAATTACCTCTAAGGAATTAAATTTATCATGGGTGAGTATTTTTTTAATGTTTATTCTTTAATTTTCATTGTAGTAACAGAAAAAAAAAATTACATGAAGAAAATTGCAGTAGATCATAATGCAGTAGATAAAGGGTTAACCAGGCCTAACTGAATTTCTACAAAATATAGATTTTCATGCCAATATGATTAAAAATCGTCTTGTACGGAAGAATTCTAACAAAAAGTACTTATTTTAGCTTTTTTTCATGTTTATACTCTTCATTTAATAAAAAGCATGCTGGACTGCGATATTTATTTTTCAAAAGAATCTGTATTTGTATGTAAATATCTTAGTTATCATTTATATCGCTAATCCACATTCCATGACTTGGAAAATTAAAAATCTGAAAAATGCTATAAAGTAAAATGTTCTAAGACAGAATCAACAAAAAAACTTTGTTATAGACAGATTTCTATCTTATCATGTACATTAGGGTGGGTCAAAAAAACCAAAATATTTATAATCGAAACGTAATAGCGCGAAAAGTTGCCTTCTGTAAAAAAAAGAATAAATACGTGAAATATTACACTGATTGATTAATATCTTTTACCGCCGCAAGGGAGCCAAATTTCGGAAAAATCGCAAAAAGACATACTTTTTGCAATTTTTTTTTAAAAATTATCCAAACGTACCAATTTAATTTCTAACAGAACACAATAGCCACACCAAGATATTAGTAATGTAACAGTAACATCTAATTTTGCTGACATCATTGCTTTTACCACCGCAATAGGGATAAAGTTCTAAAAAATGTTAAAAATTAAAATTTTTCAATTTTCATAATTTTTGTAATGTTTTCAGATTTTTTACATTTCTAATAGGCTGGGAAAGGCATTTTATATTGTTAATTTCATGCACATTGTTAACCATGATCACTGTAATTCTATCAAAAAAATTTGCTCAATGACAGAAACACCTGCAGCTGCCTGCAAGTAAAATTAATTTCTCGCTGCTAGAGGGCCATGTTTCACTAGCTTCGTTTTTTTTTTTTTTGTAATATACCCCTTTTACTCTATACTTTGATGGCCCTAAAGATAGAAATATCTGCCAGGTTAAAGAGGTGGCAAAATTTCATTTTCGCGAAGTCAAGGAAGATCATATCTGTTTGATACTAGAACCAGGGTTCTATTATTTTCGTCATTTGAGCCTGTCGTCTGGCAAGGAGACTTCTATATGCAATGATATTACTATAGATTTTTTGAAGAAAAAGGAAATGTAAATTGTAAAAATAATTGCAGCCAGATTTCGTGGCACTGTCTTTAACACTTTTTTACATTTTCTACAACGCGGGATAACCCACCATTGGCATAGGCTTCCAGATCCCGCATTGCAAGTTTATTCAAAAAAAAAAAAAAAAAAATTACATTATTTAACAATAGTTTTAACAATAAGAAATAAAGGTAATAGTACAAATAATAATAATAGTAATTATAAATATAATAATAAAATTAATAATAGAACAGATGAGCTGAGCGCTTAGATAGCATATAATTAATTAAATTTGTATAGGTCTAATGAAATTTACTCAAGGTTATCTGTAAGAATACATTTTTTGTAACAAAGTTGAAAGTTATATGGTAAATTCAGGGTTCGTAAATATCATGATATTTTCGAAAATATCAAAAATATCCGATATTTTGATATATATCCGATATTTTCGATATATATCCGATATTTTCAAAATTGTCAGATTACTGCTGATTATAAATGTTTTCAGACTTAATATAACTTAGAACCTAAAACATTATATTTAGAATGAAAACATAATAAAGCAATATTCAAAGTCTTATTTTATTTTTTCTTACAAAATTGATGATCAAATAATTGAAAACACAATTTTCTGTACAGTTCAAAAGTTGCTTTTCACTAACACAGTTTCAAGTTCATAAAAAAAATAGTTTTTAAACAACAAATTTTGAATTGCAAAATAAAGTTTATTTTTTCTATTGAAGAATTTGAACACGAATTCAAGTTTGTCTGCCTTTTCATTTCCTATCAGTAACCTTAACACTTTTTTAATCTGATATTCTTGTATTGAATAGGTATTTCATTTTGCTAAAACATTCAACAGATTTTAGGAGGCTATATGAGAGCATTAATGCTATTTAAAAAATGTAAAAGCTCGCTGCTACTGAAATGAGAATTTATAATGGGATGATCAATATTAGAAAATAGCCATCATTATTTGTATTTTGCAATAAAATATTTAATTTTAAGTCCTAAAATTCTCACCCTTGGTTCCAAATTAGATGCTTAGAATTGTTCGTTAAAACATGAGTTTTTTCTATCCTAAGATAAGTTTTAATTGCAATAAGTTTTTACATTTTTATGAGAGAAGATTTTTAGTGGAAAACTAAAAATTCATAACAGAATAAAATGATTTAAGCTCAAAGCCACAATGGTTGTCAGACGGCTTCAGGGCTCCAAACTCAACCCTTCCCGCTTTTCAATGCATTAAACTTATTGAATTTTGCTTTTAAATTTGTCCGGTGATGTCTTTTTAATTTTTTTGTTCAGTTTAGACTAAACCAAAAGTAGGAAAGATTCTTTCTGATACAGATGTTGAAGGAAAGTTGTAAACAACTGATTAGTTAAATTATCTTTCATGGGCTGTTCAAATTTAATATTATCAAATCAAATTATCGGCTCAACATTTAAGTATTCAGTTTCAAACATAAAGTTAGAAAATTGTGATTTTTTGCTAAAATCCAATCTTCAATTAACCCCTTTATCCCACTCTAGCAGGTGCAGCCTAAAAATAGAATCAATACAGGTACTGTTTAAAGACAGATTTCTTATGATAGGAATGGGAAAGTTGCAGGTACAATCAAAAAATAGCTTTTGGAGGGCAGGGAGTATTTTGTGAGCTATTGCTATTCTTTTTTAGTTATTTATTTACAGATGGGCTAATTTTCAATAACAGTGGAAGAGTTCATTTACACTTCTTTTGGCTGAAAATATTTTGAAATTAACTATCACATATAAGAAAATTTCGAAAATATCAAAAACGTGATATTTTGAAAATAAACATCAAATGTATGAAAATATCAAAAATATCAAAAACCTTGATATTTTGAAAATAAATATCGGATATATATCATGATATATATCAAGATATATATCCATTGATATATATCAACGAACCCTGGGTAAATTCTTAAAGAATAACAGTTTCTCTATTTTTTTCAGCTGTTTTTTTCTCATGGCTTTCTATGCTGTTTTTTTCCACTTTGGAAGAAACTTGTAAACCCTTTGACTGAATATGAAAAAGGTGCTGTTGAATCTTTTGCATTGTCAGGAATGAGTTGTAAGTCTGTTGGGAAAAAGTAGGAAGATCTAAAACCGTCATCAACAATTTTTTAAGGTTAAAAAATGAGTATCTGAAAAAAAATAATAAAAACGCTGGTGGCAGACTAAAAGACTTGTCACCCAGAGATGAAAAATAAGTTTTATGTTTTCATCAACTTGAAAATACTCAGGTAAAGACATTTTACAAACTGGGCTCAAAGTGTACAAGAAAACAATCCGCAGTACGATTAACCAATATGAGAATTTCCAATGCACAGCAAAATTGTGTAAACCCATTTTACTGACTAGTCCGAAAACCCGGCATTTACAGTTAGCAAGACAAGTGATGATTTGGGATGACAAATGGCTGCAAGTTATTTTCTTCGATGAAAAGAAATTGAACTTGGATCGTTTTGATAGCTTGCAATATTATTAGCATGATTTCAAGAAAAAGAAATTTTCTCAAATAAATTATAAGACTGTTACACCTTGAAATTTAACAACACACATATAATTAAAAAAATGATTTAAAGATGTATATTATACATAAAAATTGTAAAAGTCTAAAAACTGACAAGTTTCAACCACTCTGTGCCCATCCTCAGGGTCATGTTTCAATATCGAGAGGCTCACATATTTATAGATTGTTAAAGTCAAATGTGAACATACCATGTTGAACCCGCCACCATCTTAGCGTCATCTATACAGCTGTAATTTAACCATCCATTTTCAAGAGAGAAAATATGAAAACCCCAGAATATTAGTGTCAATAACTATGCGAGACCACTTTAACCTTGAGTTAAATATTGTTTCAAAATATTTAACCACAACTTACATATATTGTAAGAAACTCCTTCATTACAAACATCTTTAATCCTGTAATCATGCTTTTTTTTTTTTTTTTTTTTTTTGTGGATAAGTATTTTTGCATTTTCATAATCAGGGATGGGAAAATGCATCATTTTACTCGCACATGGCGAGTGAACTTTTAGATAGTCTTTGAAAACTGCAAATTAACAGATATGTCGAAAATGTTTTTTTTTTTTTTTTTTTTTTTTAGTAGTAGTTAGCTATATTTTTCAACTTTCCTGATTACTGTGGTGTAAACATGGTACGAAGTTCAATTTTATATTAAACTTTCATCTCTTGTTTATATTTCTTAATTTTATAATGCATTATAGTAATAGTAACCAATTATTTTTGAGTTTCGTAATTTTGTCCTAAATTTTCAACTGTATGTTGCATTTTACTGGCTGGTAAGATTTTCTAGAGATTCCCCACCCCTGTTCATAATCTATTGCTTTAATTTCCTTTTTAGAATGAAACCTTGCAAGAGCTGTTGATTGTCTGTTATATTTTATATCTGCTTTATGTTATTGAAATCTTATTTCAAATTATGGACTAAGTTGCTATGCTTATGGAGTGTGTTCATGGTGAGCATGTGTGCCCAGTTGATGAAGGAGGGGGAGATCGCGTCTTCTCCAAATATTCTTACAGGAAGAAAAATAAATCATTGTACATGCCGCTCTATCCTACATACCACACATGGCTATTTTAAAGTTTCAAACACATGTATGCCATTGTGCTTATTCCTGAAAATATGGTATTATATATATATATATATATATACTAGGGGGCTGTGCCCTCTGCAAGCTACGCTCACCAACCCCTGTTCAGACACTGCAGAATCTAAAAACACGCTAATCTGATGGGTTTTTAAAATATTAGAGAAGATTGAATTATACTGAGAAAAGCTCTGCAGATCTACCTGTAAACAGGTTTCCATTCAATTCCCTTTGATTGCAAAAATTTAAGGCCGAATCAGTTGCTGTTACGATATCCAATGGTTGTTTTCGTTTTAGATTAAAGAGGATCAGTTAAACATTTGAAAAGAAGCTAAAATAAAATGAATTAAGTATACAGAGTCTTTAACTCCCGATATTTTAAAATAATCTCTATAACAATAACCTAAGTCATGTGACTGTCATCAACAGTTCCGGGCAGACCACTTCGCTTTTTATACTCTAGGTGCCATTTTGGTACTTTAATGTTAGCCAGGCACAGGTGATAAGCCGTCAAATATCATTCTATTGCCATCATTTCATCTACATTATAATAGTTCAAGTCATCAACTGCCATAAACAAATCCAGTTTGATCCCTTCGCCTTTCATATGAGAGTTTGGCACATATGTCATATATTGGTGCGATTTTTTTCCGACACCAATTTGGAGAAAGCATCAACAGCAGAAACAACAACATCCGGCTTACCATATCAAGTAAATAACGATACTTTGGCACCAGTTAAGTACCCGTTGCGTATATGACATTGGAATTTTTAAAAAAATCGTGCCAATATGCGGCCAAATATGACATCTGTGCCGAAAGTTTTCCATTTTGATTAAACAATCAAAAATTTTTTTTAAATAAAACTACATAAAAGTTGCCATAGTTGCAAAGAATTCTTGGTACTGTTACGCTAGCCGGTTGCAAATCTCGCCAATAGCTTTTTTTCAACTCGCCAGTTAGCATTTTTATTATTTTTTGAGTGGTAAATTAAAATATTGATTTGAAGTTGAAATTAAATGTTATGGTTTGTTGCATTATTTAATATTTGGCCAGATGTCATATACTAGCAGTTTTGGCAGGTTTGGCGTGATTTTTTTTTTTGCGAAAATTTGGCGGAAACCTCGTTTTTGAATACCAGTTACATATGTATTTTTGGTACTACTTAGTTATCCCGTCGACCAAAAATCTTCGCCAAACTATAAGATTAAATGCCAATAATGGTTGATCGTAAATGTCACATTAACTTGATTTTAAGCAAGTTACACGTGTTTATGTCATCAAGTGATTTTTATTTCGATGTTTTATTTGTATATTTATTAATGTTATACTAATTTATTTGTTCTTTCGTTATTTAAGATAAAAATTATGTCAATTTGTATAATTTGGGGAATGTTTTGGCGATTTATATAATTTGGTGAAATTGGTTGACGGAATAACTGAGTGGTACCGTATTTTTTAATTATTTTCTATTATTTTCTAAAGGAAATCTTTAAAAAAAATTAATAATTATAGAACAAAATAATTTATATAATTTATAAAACGAAATAAAAGTAAATAAACATTTATTATCAAATAAACAACAATAGCCATGTTACCATGTCAACCTTTTCTGAAATATGAAAAGAAAAAAATACCTGTGATTAAAATTTGAGTTGCCATCATTAGAAAAATGTATATAAAATTAGAAAAAAATTAATATTTCGAAAAGTAATTCAAATTTAAAAATTCTAATACCAGTTTTGAGATCTGCGGATCAATGCTGATTTTTGGTGTTCATTTCATCGCAAAGTATTCCATATTTTAGGAGAATCACTTGAAACATAATCAGTTGTTTAATCAGTCGATTCATATATCTGTTTCATAAATTTGTTTCATTAGGATTTTATATAATAGGGTAGATATATATATATATAAATAATATATATATTAAACAAATTGCTTGTGTGTATGTAGCAATGAATTTATTGCCAGAAAGTGTTAATGTAATTTTATTTTATCTTGCCAAGGCCATTATAAAAAAGAAGTATCATTTTCAGTAATATTTCAATTTAATAGTATTAAAAATTCTGTGTTTATATGTTTTAGACCAAAGTGGCTCTACTGCAGGCATGGACAGAGCACATTAAACCTGTTCTTGTCTTGAACAAGATTGATCGTCTAATAACTGAATGGAAATTAACTCCTCTTGATGCGTATGCTCATTTAGTTCAAATTCTGGAACAGGTAATTACATTCTTTCTTTTGTGCATATAATTTCTCTATAATTATTTATGATTTTCATGTGTAATTTTGATCCAGTGTTGGTTTGATTTTGCCTAACAACCCCCCCCCCCCCCAAAAAAAAACGGGTTTTTACAAAAAAAAAAAAAATATTGAAAAAAAAATTGAAAAAATTTGTTTTTTCAAAATCCTTGTTTAAAATCATACTTATCTAACTAATAAAAAACATATTTATTTAAACAAAACATAATATATATCATCATCATCACCAACAATTTTCAATGCACTGTAGGTCTGTACTGTCATCTATTCTTCTTTGAAATGTAGGTCTCCCAGATTTTTCTAATGTTTCCTGTCTAGTGCTTTAGTCATTCAATTAACACCGGCCACTTTTCTGATTTCGTCACTCTCACTTGAGGTCATCTTTTTGATCATTTTACATTCCTGGGATACCACTGTAGAGTGTTTGTGCTCCATCTATTGTCTTGTCTTCTTGTAATGTTCCCAGCCCATTCCCATTTTAGCCATTTAATTCTTTCAATGATGCCAAAAACTTTCATCTGACTTCTTATCCAAGTTATTTTCTTTCTGCCTCTTCTAGTTATGCCTAGAATACATTTTTCCATACTTTGCTGTGTTTTTTGTAATCTTTGTGCTATTTGTTTTGTTAACGCCCATGTTTCTGCTCCATAAGTTAGTACAGGCAAAACACATTGGTTAAAAACCTTTCTTTTCAAACAAAGAGGCAACTCTTCAGAATAATATTGTTCTTGCCAAAAGCACTCCATCCATTTCTTATTCTTCTATTGATTTCATTCATGATACTATTATCCGAAGATATTTCCTGTCCAAGGTACACATAACTTTGCACTTCTTTAATCTCAGTGTTGTTGTAGACAATTTTCTTTTTTGATGCAAATGAATTGAATATCACTGTGCACTTTCCCAAATTTATTTTAAATCCCACATTAATACTAGCTTCTGCCAAATTTTTTAGCATATTTTCCCATTCTTCAAGGTTGTTATTGAAAATTAAAATGCCATCAGCAAATCGGAGATGACTTAAATATTCCCCATTTATTCTAATCCCTCTGTTTTTCCAATCCAGCTTCTTGAAAATATTTTCTAAGGCAGCAGTAAAAAGCTTAGGCAAAATGGTGTCTACTTGTCTTACCCCTCTTCCAAGCTTGGTCTTCGCTTTTCCTTTGTCCAAACGGGTGGTTGCTGTTGTTTTCTTGTAAATCTTCTTTAATGTAAAGTTTGTCTATACCAATGTCCTCCAGAGAGTCTATTACTGTTGATGTGTAGACCAAATCAAATATACTTTTTCGTAATCAATAAAGGCAAGGCAGAGAGGTAAATTATATTTCTTATGTTTTTCTATGAGTTCTTTTACTGTTTGGATACGAACCATTGTGCTGAATCCTCTTCGGAATTCTACTTGTTCTCTAGGTTGAGTTGAGTCCAGAGCAGATTCAAGTCTTGTCATTGAAAATTGTGAAAATTTTATAAATCACTGATAGTAAGCTGATCAGATGGTAGTTTTTAATGTTTTTCTTCTCCCCATTTTTATAAAGTAGCACCACCACAGCATTATTCCCATCTTCTGGTACATCTGACTTCTTGAGGCATTTGGAAAACAGTAAGGATAGCATTTTTGCAAATTCTTCTCCTGCTACTTTGATAAGGTCAATTGTAATTCCATCTTCGCCAGGGCATTTACCTTTTTTCACAAATCTAATGGCTTGTAAAACTTCATCTGTCATCACTATTATTATCTCTTCAGTTTCTGTTAAGTTTTCTTGTGTATCACGTAGGTTAATTTCCCTTTGATCTTCATATTTATATAGATCATTATAGAATTTTTTGACAATGTGTGCTATTTCGTTATTGATTTTGGTGATTGTTCCATCTGCCCTCTTTAGTGCAAAAATACCTTTTCTTCCAATACATAGTTTACACTTAGCTGATTTTAAACTTTTGTTATCTTCTAGAACTTTCTTGACAAGATCACAGTTAAATTTTTCTGATATTTTCTGTAACACATTTTCTTACCGCTTTACATAATTCTGCATATTTAACTCTTGATTTAGGATCATTTTTCTTCATTAATCTTCTTGTTTCTTCTGTGATTTTCTTTGCCTGCTTTACTTGTGCATTGCCAGCTATCTTCTTTGCAATTTCTTGTAGAGTATTGGTTAGTTTCTTGTTCACTATTGTAACATCTTGCTCTTCTTCTAAAGTTGATTGAAGTATTTGGAAACTGCTTCTAAGTTCCAAATGAAATTCTTTATCTTTTTGGAGATTTATAATATTGATTGATTTCATTGAGTGTTGCAAAAGCTTCATTCTTTCCACTTTAGTATTTAACGTCCGTTTGTATCTAATCAACCTGTGATCGCTTACTGTATTGAAGTTATTGAGAACGCTGCAATCCTAAATAAGATGCTTTTTGTTTGTCAAGATGCAGTCTATTTCACTTGTTGAGCCATTTGCACAGTGCTATGTCCATTTTCTTTGTGGCTTTTTCTTGAAAAATGAATTCATGATATACATCTGTTTACATTCTGCTAACTCAGTCAATCTGTTTCCTCTTTCATTATGCACCCCATATCCATTATTTCCTACTGAAAACTCACCTTTCTTTTTTCCTCCAATTCTAGCATTCCAGCCTCCCATTATTAATTTTATGTAGCATTTTCCCTTTTGAAGCATTGAAGCTACTTCATAGAAATCCTCAATTTCTTCATCAGTATAGCTTATTGTTGGTGCATAAACTTGGGTAATTTGCAGCTTTTATCTTCTGGACACTCGTATTACTAACCTTGCAACTCTATCTGATGCACTATCATATTCTATGATGTGATTCTTCCACTTTTTATGAATCAGAAATTCTACACCACTTGTTTTTCCATCTTCTGAGCCTCTGTAGTATAATACATGTCTGCTGGTGAGATCCATTTTCTCTTTTCCTTTTCTTCTTACTTCACATAATCCTAGGATGTCCCAGTTGATTCTTTTTAATTCTTCTTCAAGTCCCTGTAAATGATTTTCCGAAGATAGGGATCATCCATTATATGTAGCCAAGGTCATCAACTTATTGCAACCAAGCCGAATGCAGTGATTCTTATATATATATATATATATATAGGATTCCATGTGCGGGAATATATTTTGAAAATCTACTGGGAATTAATACGGTATGTTTTTGTAAGATTTCTATTGCTATAAATTAAATATTTAATGGGTTGTAGTTTTTTTCCATTTCATGCCATTTGATAATGTTCTGTATTCATTTTGAAACTATTATTTTGATTATATTGGTTGTTTGAGTACAAGGGAAAAAAATTTTTCAGCTTATAGCTTTTTTTCCCACAGAAAACAACCGATTTGCTTATATCATTGAATTCTGTACTCTTGAAAATGTAATTCAATATATAAGTTTTTCAAATTTTTCAGAATCCATATTCTTCTTTTTTTCTTCCATGTTAATTCTTGTAATTAGGTATATGGTACTTTATTTTACACGTACAGTTCTATATTGTTGGTTTATGGCATGTAGTCAATCATTCATAATATTGCAGTTTTTGATGATGGTCGGTAATGTTTAATTAATGGTTATATATATATATATATGTATAATAAAAATAATATAAAGATAAATGTATAAAATATAGTATATCATGGATGCAGAGTTTTCAGAGGTACTGGTGGGACCCAAATTGGTCTGCGTAACAAGAGCTTGAAAAGTTATCATTGAAAAATAATTATCTTGTTAAAACCACATTGAAAAATTGAGGTCTAAGATTGGAAAACGCTGGAAGTCCAAAAGAGAAAATTTTTCAAGAGAGCGAAAAAAAGAAGGCGGAAGCACTTCATTTGCCACGTTTGATGTAAAATTTCCAACTTGTTTGAACTATTACTACTAGGGCTAGCACCAAAGCAGAATATAAAGTAACCATCCTATCTTAAATGGGAGAGGTAGACGCAAGATTAAAGACAGGTCACATGCAGTGTAGCGGACGGAGTTGAACTACAGGAATATACCTAACTGTTTTCTTCTTTGTGGATAATCTATTAATTGTACATCTATGAAATAACTGTCCAAGCATTAAACACCATTTTTTCATTTGTTTGTAGTATTTATTTTCTGAGAGTATAGAATATTCTATTAATTTTTATGCACGATTATTTAATTTATTTATTAAATATAATTATTTAAATAAAAATAGCTCTTTTTAGAACTATATTATTTATTAAAATGGCAAAATATTCGCCATCTAATAGCTGTAGTTTTCAAAATTGCAAGAAAATTCTTTTTCTGATGGAATTCATCTCTGTCCTTTTCCATAGAGTAAAAGAAGTTAGTTACAGGTTTTTATTTTAATTTTTTTAAAAAAGATAAAATATTATTTAATATATATTATCAAATGTTGCTGATTTAAATAAGCTCAATTTTAATTTTTTTTTTTAATGTAATGAAAAATGGTGCATAAAAATTAGTAAGTAGTTAATATGTAAAGATAGAATTTTGTAGTCACATTTTTTACTCAATTCATATGTGCTAAAGTTATAAAAAATGATATACATGGTTGTATTCCTGATGAGAATACAACCTTTATGAATGTTTAGGATATGTATAGAACTTAATTATAAATAAAATTTTCAATTTTAAGTCTTTTTTTTCGTTTATTGAGTACAGACGGTAATTTCCCAATATTCTCTTGAATGCATTGCACTCATGTTATTTAACTAACAAATATTTCATTCATTTAATTTAAAACTCATTTCATTTTATATTTGGAATCACTTTAATTTAAAATGCATGCATTAAATGTTGTACTATTAAACAAGCAAATATTGTTCATTTATTTGTTAAAATATTTTGGGATTCTAGACAATAGCTTCAGAGGGATGCCGCGGACGCGCTATAGTGCATAAATTATGCGAAAAATGGGGGACAGGACGCAAAAAAAATAGGTCTTACGTGTCCCGTGGGATGCGTAATTTCGTCTAAAAATCGCTGAAAAAAGCAGATTTTCGTCAAAGAATCGCGAAAAAAGCGCAAATCTCATCAAAATATCACACAAAAACAGCGATTTTTGTAAAAATGCCTCGAAAAAAAAATAGCGTATTTCGTCAAAGGATCGCGAAAAAAAAAAAAAGCTAATTTCGTCAAAAAAGTGCAAATTTCATCAAAATATCACGGAAATAAGCGCGCATTTCATCAAAATATTGCAAAAAAACGTGATTTTCGTAAAAGGGCCGCGACAAATTAGCGAATTTCGTCAAAAAATCGCGAAAAAAAGCCGAATTTTATCAAAGGATCGCGGAAAAAAAGCCGAATTTTGTCAAAGGATCGCGAAAAAAGTGCAAGTTTCATCAAAATATCGCGGAAAAAAGCCGATTTTCATCAAAGGATCACGAAAAAATCGCGTATTTCGTCAAAGGATCGGCCAAAAAAAACGAATGTCATCAAAAAATAGCGTAAAAAAGCCAATTTTCGTCAAAGGATTGCGAAAAAAGCACAAATTTCATCAAAATATCACAGAAAAAGCGCTATTTTCGTAAAAGTTCCGAGATAAAATAGTGTATTTCGTCAAAAAATTGCGAAAAAATAGCGAATTTCGTCAAACATTCGTGGAATAAAGCCGAATTTTGTCAAAGTATCGCGGGAAAAACACGGTTTTCGTGACAGGCTCGCCAAAAAATAGCGAATTTCGACAAAAGGATTGTGGAAAAAACACGAATTTCGTCAAAGTAACGTGGAAAAAAACGTGAATTTAGTCAAAGCACCAAAAAAGGTGTGCAAACTAAATTTATAGGTATAAAATTCATAAAATGGGATTTATTTTGTTTTTTTAATGAGATTCTTAAAAATACAGCATGATTTCAGTGTACTTTCATTATGTATTCAGTAGGTGGACCAGTGAAAATCCCCCCCCCCCCCCTTCTTACTGCATTGAAATGTCTCCCACCTTCAGAACATTTAGGATTTGATGCTTATTAATGATTTAGATGTAAATTTCCATTCCTAGGAAAATACCTGATTCCAACACAGATATATGCTGACAAATAATTCAATGGGAAGTATAATGAAAGCACCCATTCATTCAACAAAAAGGGCACATTTACTTAACATAAGTATTCTTTTTTTCAGCAAAAATATTTTTTTTCAATAAACCCATCTTGCCCCTTTTTAAAAGAAATGCGAACATTAGTGATACTTGTTAGTGGAACTTGGTATCTTATCTTCTACTCTCAAATAAACATTATTTTACAATTAAAATAGTATCTTGCATTTTTACTTTTAAAAAAGTAAAGAAAATTTCTCTTAATATTTTTTAAAAATATCCCATTTGAGTGCAACTAATACTGGTTTTAATTCATTATTTAATTATTATTAAAACAATAATTAATGTATTTCATTTATCTTTTCCAAATAAAAAAATTTCATTCATTCCTTTAAAATATAAATTATTATTGATGGGGACCCGCTTTTGTAAAAAAGGGACCCAGATTTTTGGAAATCCTGGGTCCTGGGGGCCCAGTTTTTTTCAAGTACAGCGGCATCACTGGCTTCAATAATTATCCTAAAATCGCTGGGTTACATTTTTTTTTCTTTTTGAAATAGACAAAGCCATTTAGAGAATCACTTCAATTCAATCAATCACAATCAAATCACAATCAATTCAATCACGAATTTCAAATCGCTACTTACTTATGGAAGATGAATCTTGTTTACCAGATTTATTGCAAAATATTTTTGTTATACCTTTTTTTGATAAAAATATGTGTATTTAAAAAATAGTCGCAATGTCATTTTAGTTTCAGGACAAAAGGCAATAATGTTTTCGTAGCATTAGTGCTTTTTCTCCCGAAATTAAAATGATATTGTGACTATTTTTTTTTTAAATGTACATAATTTTATCAAAACAAACTGTAACAAAAATATTTTGAAATAAATCTGGTAAACAAGATTCATCTTCCATTAGTGAGTAAAGATTCAGAAATTAAGTGTAAGAGATGCACAGATAGTAGATATTCTGTCATATATGACGTCAAACTAAAAACCCACGTTTTTGCGTTATCAACCCCATCCACAAGATGGTGCAGCTGTGTCAATTTACAGCAGATTCTAGCATTAACATTGTACACTTAATATGTATGCAGTTTTGGTTAGCACTTCAAGCATTCTCTTGCTTGTTAAGCTTGGCACTTAAGGCATTTTTTTGTAAAAAAAAAAAAGATTCGATTTTTTGGTACTTTCAGCATTTTCCATTCTTAGTCCTCAATTATCTAAAATCAGGAAATAAATTAATAAATGTTCTTGTTTGCTAACATTCCAAGTTAGAAGCGATCAGAAAGAAAAGTGGAAAAGCTTCATTGGTTGAAGTAGTTAAATAGGTTTACCAGTTTGTACATTTTCATTCTCGTAAGTTGTATACTTTTCAGTTTTATTATTGTACACTGTATGTTTAAATTGTTCTCATATGACGGTTTCTTGCATTTTTTTCTCAACATATCTGGCTTTTAATATTTTTTAATATTTCCTCAGTTTATATTTCAGATTTGCCTCCAAAGTTTAACTTTTTGATTAAAAAATTTCAATGTTGGAGACACCATTTTTGTGCCACATTTGCACAGTATTTCATGCATATGATGGTAATAACTAAGGCTGGTATTTATTTTATTATCTCGCTATTTAAATTTGACATTATAAGCTAAAAGCATCTTTACATTATAAAAATTTTATTTTAGTATATTTATCTTAATGTATTTCTTTTATTTAAATACATTACTTTGATTATAAGTACAAACTTTTTTTTAAGGACATCCATTTCTTTTTTCCTGACTATTACTGAATTTTAGGATATTTAATTTTTTTATTATTGCCACAGTTAACTTTTCATTTATAATGGGAAATATGATGGCAAAATTAAATAAAGAGCAATGTAAAGCAAATACAGTAGACTCCCTCAAATCCGCACAGCTTGGGACCAGAGGTTGTGCGGATTTTAGAATTTTGCGGATTTCTGGTCATTGATTTGTACATTTTTGAAACATTAATTTGATTTGTAGTTAAGCAAGGGAAATTATAATGCATGCTTACAATAAAGTGAAACATTAAAATAAGTAAAATATTAAAATAATTTATTAGCTTAAAAGTAAGTAATTATTAAAATATGTAAAATAAAAATTTAGAAAAATATTAAATTATTACGAATGAAATCAATTCCAAAAGTCCTATGCTGCCATCTAGTGGTGGCAAGGAGAACAGTGTTAATGCTATTATCAGTATCTATAGCTTATTGTGATCACTGTAACTTTTTTCATTGTTATTGAGAGTCTTGAATGCTTTTCTTATACTGCTTTGTATGTTTAGAAATAAATTTGTCTATAATTTAAAGAAAAAATTCCGCGAACAATAATTTTAAAATAGCATTCCGGTTCGTGGATTTTTCCATTTCGAACCCTGAAATTTTTTATATAGATATGCTAATTTATATCAAAAGTAATGTAAATTTATTTAGTAATAAATCAGCTGTAATAGCCAAAAGAGAATGATTAACAAAAAATTTAGTAAAAAAAAAACATTGCGGTAGTCGCGGATTTCGGCACCATCTTGAATTTTGTTCCTGCAACTTAACTGTAAATTTCATTGTTTACATCTGAAAAAATATGCGGATTTTAGGCGTTCGCGGATTTTAGGGTCGCGGATTTAAGGGAGTCTACTGTATAATTGGAAAATAATAATTATAACAATTAATAATATCTTCTTATGACAAATTTTTAAAAGAATATATTATTTGTTGTGTCAGTGTAGTTTAATACGTTGCAGAAAATGCTGATAGTGCGTTGAAACCAAAATGAACTAATATCAATAAGAATTTTCCCTTTTTTAGAACAAAAAATCTGGTAGCCTGTATAATCACTACTTATTTTTCATTTTTAAAAAAAGGGTGGGAGGGTTCTTTTATAAACTTCTGCTCGCTTCTTGTCATTTTGGGACAGAAGACAAGAAATTTTTAATTAATATCTCAGCTAATTATCAAAAAATGAAAAATCTGACCCCCGGGTGCATCAGGGCCTGCCTTGGACTATCCTCATTCAAATTTTGAGACTTCTGTGTGTGCATTGCAATTATGTGCATGCAACATTAATTACAAATTTTAAAATGAAAAATTTGGTGTCTTGATATTTCAAAAGAATTTCCTGTTTTTTAATTAGGCAAGTCTTTTGGCTTATATTTTAATATAAATATGTATATTTTTTGTTAATATTCTCTTTTAGGTTAATGCAGTCACTGGCGAGTTGTTTGCATCTGATGTTCTTAAGAAGGCAGAAAATGTAATTTTTTCTTTTTTATGTGTATTGGAGCTAATAGTTATACAGTTAAACTTGGATAATTCAAAGTTGAAGAGACCAGAGAAAAGTTCGAACTATCCAAAAATTCGAATTAGATATATTCTCTCGAAGAGAAGAGATAAAAAGAATATTAACTCCACGATGAAAGATTTAACGCACAAACTTTATCTAAGAATACTGCTACATTTTTTTCATTGAATCAAATATTTTTTACTAGTTCAATCATTCATCACTTTTAAGGATAAAAGTCAAATATTTTTGATTGCTTTTTTGAGTGCAATCTTTGAGTCATAGCATATGATTCCAACCTGTCTATTGATACAAAAATAGAATCTTCAATATTAGACTGACTTTCAAAAAAAGAGCCTTTGAAATAAACTATTAAAATATTATGCTCAAAAAAGCTTCAGAAGCAATTTTTACTGCAAAATTTTAAGGGCAATCGTACAAAAAATTCAATTATCCAAAATAAAATTCGAAATATCCATGATTTTTTTTTACATTATTTTAATACAAAATTCCAGGGACCGCACAAAAAATTCGAATTACCCGGAATTTCGAATTAAACAAGTTTGAATTATCCAAGTTTCACTGTACAGGTGTTTTTTAACTGGCACTATTCAGAGCCATCTGTAGTTTGTTCTAATAACCGGAATATGAGAGTAAACTTGGCAAGGGGACTAATGGTTACATGGGAAAAAAGATTCTGAGAAAAAAATGTTATTTCAAAACATCACCGATAGGGGGAAATGTGACTCTGCACAATGAAAAAAGTGCTTCAAAAATAGGCAAAATTAATAACATGTATGAAACATTGCTCTTTATTTACTACATTCACTTCCCCGCTAGGAACTTGACTGCATTAAATTTTAGGTGCAGATTTATGGTCGCCAGCTGCCATGTTGTTAATAAACTTTTTTCTGTGACCACTATCTTTCAGCATCTAAGTCGCCAAGTATTTTAAACTGACCAATTTCCGGTATTCCACATCCCAGATTGATATTTTTTTCATTTTCAGAAAAAAAGATAAGACCAAAACACAAACTTTATTTTCATTGCTTTTTAATAACATTTCAGAATGATCAGTTTCACACAGAAAACTATTGCTTTGAATATATTCGTGTAGCAGTGTTCTTTGTAGCAGTTTGAGCCTGATAATCTTATGTAGTCTAGGATAAGATTTTTCTTTTAGAAAAACAAATGTTTGAAATGTGTCTTTTGGTTTTTATAGTGCAAAATAATCTCACATATATTTACAATTTTTTTATATATACTTTTGTGTGACAAAATCAAAATAAGAAATATTGTTTTTTAATATTCCTCACTATCATGATTGCACAAGTTATGCTTTTTTTTAACACTTTCTAACAAAGTTGAAAAGTGTTTATGATTTCAGTTTGTCTGGCCATCTGTCTGTCTGTCCGCGCTCTAACTCCCATAAATATACTCGGATCATTCTGAAATTTTTGGATGTTAGTGACCTCTACCATAGCACGAACCCTATTTCAAATGAAGTTTGTAGTATGCTTAGTTCATTTACAGGGACAGTCAAAAGTTTTCCGTTACATTACAGTCCATGGGAAAAAATCGTTTAAAATGATTTTTAATGATGTTACATGCTTTCAAACATAATAAAATTGATATGCATTTATCAAGTGCACTAAAATATGCATTCTATAGAATATGCGGTGCAAAGAATAGTTATTATTCATTTACAGGGCCACACAAGAGAATTCCATTACATAATGATATAGGGTGGAGGGAATTTTTTGCGGCATATTTTAATTATGTTAAATTATTTCATGTATAATGGAATTGCTATATGTCGATGAGGTTTACTATAACTTATTTCATGTGTAATACGAAGTGCATAGCATTTACAGGGACACACAAAAGATTTCATATACTATATTATATCCGAAGTACTGTACAGTAGCAATGATTGCTGGAAATCCTTTTTTAATTATGTTATGTGCTTTTATGTTTCACTATATTTGTACATTGTATATGGTGTGTATAAATGCTGTAATTCATATACAGGGCTACACAAAAGAATTCGAAATGATTACTGGGTATGATTGCAAATTGCTTAAAGGTGATTTTTAAATGAGTTATCCATTTTTACGTTGAACTGCATTTACTTTACTAAGAAATGCTTATAGAACATAGATAAAATGATATACATGGTCACGCAAAGAATTGGATACATGGCCGTCTATAAATGATAATTTCTGGAAATGTGATTCCAATAGTTTTAAGAGTGTTTTACTTTGAAGTAAACTTCAGCTAAATTGTGGCGTGTAATAAAGGTACTAGGTAAACTACAGGGTTGTACAAAAGTATACTAGTATGTTTCCATCTATTAGTATAAATTGTTGAAAGAGAAATTTCAACCTGTTATGTGTTTTCTTGCTAAATTTCTCCATTATATAATATATATATCAACCTACAGATCCAATACAGGGCTGTTCAAAAGAATTGGAATACATATTTGCTATGGATGGTAACTGCTGAAATCAGTTTTTCAAATGTTTTATGCGTTTTCTAAAATGTTTACTTAGTTCTCTTATATACCTTATTTCCCTAAATAACGAAGTTTTGTTAAAACATGTAGGAAGTGTTGGAAAGTGTTTTATAATCTATGCTTAATGCATGATTTTTCTTACTTGTTTTTAACTGTGTCCTGTCCAAATGTATCTTCTGACTGTACATACTTTAAGCTTTATATTATACTTAATTAATATTCAAATTTCAAGAATTTTATTATTTGTTGTACATGTGTATATATTGAATAAACTAACAAAAGCCATGCTTTGTTTGGATTCGTGAAGCATTATTTAATAAGATAAATATTTGAAAGTAACAATATTTTTTTATATTATTTTTGCATCTTTATTAAACATAAACGTTATTTTATGTTTTGGCACATTTTAATTTTTGAAATGCAAATTCAGCCAAATAACTAAGAATTTCCTTGGAATTTTTTATTTATGATATAAGACTGGTATAAATAAACATGTTTTCAAAGCAAAATTTTACAAAATATTTTTACATTTTCAACTAAAAGCTCTTTTAAAGATGTTTTTACATTTTATTAATTACAACAATTAATTTTATTTGTTTACAATTCTTTTGTTGCCACTTTACAAAAAAAAAATCATAATATAATTCTTTTAGAATGCGTAACTATAATTCTTCATAATATAACTCGTTTAAAATGCGTAAGTTAACTAAAAGCTTTTTTAAAGATGTTTTTACATTTTATTAATTACAACAATTAATTTTATTTGTTTACAATTCTTTTGTTGCCACTTTACAAAAAAAAAAAAAAAAAAAAAAATCATAATTCTTTTAAAATGCATAAGTATCATCTGCATAAATGATTTCACATAATAAGAATAAATTGTGTATTTGAATTCTTAACACTGAAAAATACTTTTGTAATTGAATGTAAATAATTGAATTTTAACAAATTTTAATTCATTAATATGCTACAATTTTCATAAAATAATGTATTTTAAAAATTTCATAAAAGAAATTGTGAAATTATTATATATGATTAAAAGGAATGAGCACCAAAATAAGTGCCATTTCCAACCAATCTTAATAAAGTATTCTATTAAAATGTATATTATCCTCTCAAATAACATACATTTAATGTTTTTTATGGTTTGAAATGTAAATTCTGCAGTTATTTTCAATATTTAAAATATTTCGTCTTTGCAAAATGCAGATATATAGGTTCATTTCCATATTTAAATATTTTTTTAAAAAAATGAGAAATTTTGATGCAACAATAATATTTCATGTACTTTGATGATTGTGTCATGAATGATTATTCATGACTTATTTATTTTACTGACTCAATGATTTTTACTGCAAGAAATGTGCAGGTTTCATTATCGTTTACAAAATTTTGTCTGTATAATGGAAAAATATGTTGAACAAAATAATAAAAAATGTTTTTTATTAAATCATTTGATAGGAAAATAATATTGTCAGAATCTACAGATCATATTTAATTCTATCAAGTCAAAAAATATTTCTTTCCTTAATTAAATTTTAAAAAACATTCTTTGAGATATTTTGGCTGAATAATGAAAATATATTTTATTTATTTAGTTAATCATGATTCTATCTATAATTACTAACTCCATGATTTTTTTTTCTTTTGAAAATATACGTGTTTAATTTTTATTTCCAAAAATGTATCTGCAATGGAAAAATATGTAAAATAAATTAATTAAACTAATAAATTTTTTAAGCTTATTCTGTAAAAAAAAAAAAATAATATTGTGCAAATCTACAGATCATAATTTATTTTTATGTTTAATTTCAAGTCAAAATAATGAATAGTTTTTTTGTAAAGTGTATGACAAAATGTAATTTGTGTAGCCTAGTGGAGGATTCGCTTTGCTCATTTTAATTATTTTTCGCTTTGAATTCCCAAGTTTGTTTAGTTTCCTATCCTATAAACACTATTGTTTTTATGAGTTTATTTCACAATGTGGCCATTGGATGTTTTGAGTTTAGAAGCCATTGGCTACTTCCAGATTTTGGGAATCTGCATCTATACATTCAATGTGACCGCCGATACAGTAATGTGAGATGCATGTTCAACCTGAGTTGAAAATGCTTCTCAGTGCTTTTCGCATGCATTCATTGCCCAAATTATTGCCGCTGTTGTCACATGCGTAGTTATAAATTTGAATTTTCATTTTTTAGCTGTTTGTTATGCTATATTACAACCAGTGGCGTAGCCAAGGGGGTGGGGTCCAAGGTGTCCAGACCTCCCCCCCCTCCCAGGCAAGTTTCCGTTATAGGCAGGTTTCCGTTATAAATACTTTCCGTTTTCACAGTATCCTTAGAACTGCTAAAACGTACTCACTTCCCAAACTTTTTTCTTTCACGTACCCCTTTCTTCTTAGGTTTTTCATTTCGGAGTGCCCCTATTTCTCATAAACATGCCCCCCCCCCCCTCCACTCAGGGAGATAACGTAAACATGCTTATTTCCACCAGTAATCTTTTTATCACAACCATACTATAATAATCTATGTAAATTACATTGATATTCCTAACATTTTTGTGACTTCTGCCATTACCGATATTATTTTCACATGTTCTCAGCAGACTCGCCACATACCCCCAGGGGTACGCTACCCCAGGTTGGAAACCGCTGCTATAACACCACCTCTGAAGAGTATCATGGAAGACGGTAGTATTCCGAGTGACGCAGCCTTAAGCCTAAAATCGTATCGTATCGTATCGTATCGTTGAAGGCGGAACTCATATATACAGCTAACTCGACATCAAAGAAATTGCGAAAAGCCGCCTGTTAATAACTCATCAAATATAGGTCCTATTGTTCTGATTTTTTTAAAACAGTCTTATATCTGCAGTCTAATCCTATTCTGAATTTTTTACAATTCTATGTGCAGTATATTTTCAGATCTGTAAACCCATTTTGAAAGCAATTTCGATGGTGTAAGTTTGTCTTTTTTTTTTCTCCGAAATGGTCTAGATTTTTTTAAAAACATTAATATATAAAATGAATCTGTTTTTGACGAAGTGGATAAGACTAACCTAGTATCTAGGAAAACTCTTAATTTTTATATAATCCGCATGAAAAATTGGACTTCTTAGGATCGCGGATTACATGTTATTCTATGGGCTAGCAGACAGAACGTTGCACATCGGTTTTGCGCGGTTTAGGTCACAGTTAAAAATCTGAATATTGGCAGTAAATCTTTTTTTAATCTACAAAAACAGTTTATTATGTGCTTTAAAATACTTAGACTGATTTTTTAAAATGGAGCAGTATTTTGTAATTATATGTATTTTATTTCATTGTTATTCATAGTAAGTAAACATTTTTTAAGGAGAAAATATTTCACATTTTTAAAAAAATTCTCGTATCGAAATTCGATATTTATCGAAAATTCTCGTATCGAAATGAAAATTCATCGCGTTCGCCATAAGACTTCGCCATGTATCACTACGCGATACGCGAAGTTGACTGAAGAAATAAGAAATATCAAAGATCTTGAAATGGTATTCCAAGGCGAGAAAGTGAGTACGATTTCTAATTATCCAGACAGCATTCTTTGCAACCGATCCTTTCTAATTAGTATAATGTTCTGAATTGTTTTTATTTTCAACAATACTTATAACTGTTTTCCTTACAAAATAACGTCCATGTGTGACATAGGTATTTCTTGTGATATGTGAGTGTAATACAGATAGATTACTAATTTAATTTTGTGTTTTGAGTTTTCTTTTAAAGAAATTAAACAAAATGTTTCATTTTTAAAGAACGCACAATTTAAATAAAAGGTATGACGAAATCAAAATTAAGATTTCCAATCCCGTTTATAAAATGATTCATTTGCGAATCGTTTCTAATAATATTATAAACGAAAATTGACTTAAAATGACATCTTTTTCGAAATATGGGTATCTTTCGTTTATTATTTTCTTTTTTTTATATAACTCTTTTCAGCTTCAAAAATTAAAGCATCGTAGTATTTTATTTTTATAAAATTTAACCTAAAGGGAAAAAAAGAT
This sequence comes from Maratus speciosus, assembly GCA_963932465.1. Taxonomy (NCBI): domain Eukaryota; kingdom Metazoa; phylum Arthropoda; class Arachnida; order Araneae; family Salticidae; genus Maratus; species Maratus speciosus. The sequence continues at coordinate 50,806,151 of OZ010790.1, forward strand.
TCTTATTGCCGTTTATCTCTGTAACAAAAGAAAAACAGAAAAAAACAAAAACAAAACCTGAAGCATTTCTTTTAGGCTAATTGATTACAGCCATGGGTGCAAGACCTTCAGTCTTGGACATATTTTTGACTGATAGCGAATTCTACTTTATATACTTAAATTATCACGATTAGCTCAAAATGAACCATTTTATCCTGACTGGTTGTTTTGAGCTCCTAAAAGTAAAAATTTTCATCATGATACTTTTCCTTATTTAGTAATTAAAGTTTATAGATAAATAAGTTAAAACAGCTTTTTTGCAAAAGTAAGATACTTGTTTTTATTTAATTTTAAAGTTAATATGCTTAAAAGAAAGCTTTAAATAATTTACTTTTAAAAAATATAAAAGTAGCCAGCTCCCTTATATGGTATTTGTGGTAATGAAGTATTATTATAAATAAGAACAATTCAGAACATGTTACTATTTAGAAAAGATTGGTTTCACAAAATTTCATTAGCAGCTGCATTGTAGCTGTCATGATAATTAGACTTTGTATAAACTAATAAAGTGATTACTCGGTAACCATTTCAATTAAAATATTAATCTGACTCGCATCTTAAATTAAATATTAAGTTTTTATTCTGCTTTCATTAAACCATTCACTATTCTTTAACATTCCGCATATTCCGACTACAAAAACTCTTTTTATCAATTCCTCCTGTACACTGGAGGGTTGCCGTGCCACTTACAGAGTAGCGCGCTTATCGCCTCGTTGTGCAATAGCATTTGAAAGATCACCACACTAACATAAAAAAGAAGTAATAAAAGAAAAACAAAATTAATCAGTTGATTGTAAAAAACCCGCTCCATTCTCGGTCGGGGGAGGAACATCACAAGAAAAAAAAACCCTCGCGAAATTTGACAGTATGTCAGAAGGGGGGGGGGGGGGGGCAAGGGCGGATCTGGAGAGTCCTCAAGGGGGGGGGCGATTTTAGAAATTTGGAAACTCCAATCTGATGCGCGGGTCGGGGCTAATTTTTTTCACTGCGGGTCGTGTTACTTCTACTTTTTGCTGTGGGTCGGGTTTGGGTCCGGTTGACTTCTATTTTTTGCTGCTGGTTGGATAAACTTATACTTTTTTGCTGTGGGTCGCGTTTGGGTCTGGTTGATTTCTATTTTTTGCTGTGGGTCGGGTTAACTTCTACTTTTTTGCTATGGGCCGGGCTAAGTTCTACTTTTTCGACGCGGGTCGGGTTTGGGCCCGGTTGACATCTACTTTTCTACTACAGGTCGGGTTGACTTTTACTTTTTAGCTGCGCCTAGCGCGTTGGGTTTGGGGCAGATTGATATACATAATATCCGGTTTGGGTCAGTTTCGGATTCGGTTTTCACTACTGCGACTTGCGAGAAGGGTTCGAGTTGACCCGTTTTTTTTTTTTTTAAAGAAAGTCTAGGTATTTTTGAAGATAAAAACCATATGCAGTAAACAGACACGTCCAAATAATTATTTAGGAATACTTTTTAATCTCCAGAATTATGTAAAAAATACTAATTTGGTATAAGACTGCTTGTCTCTTTATATCTAAGGTGAGTTGTAATTCAGTAAAGAATGCTTTGAAACTTATTAAAAAACATACCGGGTGTCCTTAAATGGATTTTAAAATTTAGTACTTTTCGAATGGTGACAGCTATTTAAAAAAATCTTGCAGGAGGGTTATATAAGATGTCATGAGATTTGTTACTGTGATTCTTGATTTTACTGTATAATAGCAGCGATAGATGGCTCTGTAAACAATGGTCATTAAGCCTACCTCCTCCGGGAACCAATTTGGCACCTCTTGCTTCCAGCATGATCTTCGTTGCTATTTTAAACTAAAATCAAGAATCGCAGTTAAAAAAATTATCAAGGGTAGAGTAAAAAAGAAAAAAAAAATTCTGAAATTCAAAGAAAATTTTCTGGAAGGTTACAGCAGATGGGGGGATTCCCTTCTGGCACTAATTATTTTTGTTGCAGGTCGGGTCAGCTGTTTTGGATTCGGATCGATTTCAGGCTGAGTGTGGATTCCTGCTAACTGGATTTGGGTTAATTTGTTTGTTTTTTTTCAAAAATTAGTTCAGTATATTATTTCAAGTTAAAAATTATACCTATAATAATAAACGTATGTAAGTGTGCTGTTTTCTAAAGAGACCACTGCATTTTCCCCACGACTCTTTGATGAAATTCGCTCGTCTTCGACCCTTTGATGAAATTTGCGTTTCTTCTGCAACCCTTTGAAAAAATCAGTGTAATTTTGCAGACCTTTGGTAAAATTCGCGTTTTTTTCCGTGACCCTTCTACAAAATTCGCTTTTTTTTCAGCGATCCTTTGACTAAATTCGCGTTTTTAAAGCAATTCGTTGACTAAATTCATTTTTTTCCCACGATTCTATGAAGAAATTCGTGTTTTCTCCACGATCCTTTGACGAAATTTGCGGGGTTTGTTTTCGCGGCTATTTGACAAAATTTGCGTTTTCTCCGCGATCCTTTAACGAAACTCGAGTTCTTTTCCGCTGCCTTTTGAAGAAATTCGCGTTTTCTGTGATCATTTGAAGAATTTCACATGTTTTCCGTGGCTCCCCGACCAAATTCGCGTTTTTTCTGTGATCATTCGGCGAAATTGAAGTTATTTCCTGCGAACGATTGACGAAATAGATTTTTTATGGAGACCATTTATCAAAATTTGCGATTATTTGTACGTCCGAATTTTCGGATAGGTGAATTTTCAAAATTTTTGGAACCGAATGCCTTAAACCTGGAGCTGCGTATTATTATTATTAATATTATTATTATTATTATTATTATTATTTTATCAAAATAGGTTAAAAAATTGCGCATATTTTTTATTACACATTTCACATCTGCACTCATTTTAGAGTAAAATATGTCCCAAAATCTTTGTGAAACAGGATTTTTTTTAATAGAATTAGATCATAAAAAAAAAGATTTGCTGCGGAAATTGCGGGTTGCGCAAATTTTGCCACTTTTACGTTGGCCGTGGAAATCGCGGGTTGCGCAGCGAGAGGGTTAAATTTGCGGAAAATTTGGAACATAATCACCCTTGTTCCCAACATCTATAACCCTCCTGCAAGTATTTTTTTAATATCTGTCACCATTTGCAATTTATTGAATTTTAAAATCAGTCAGTCCATTTTAGGACACCCGGTATTTTCAGTAGTTATGGGATGATGGCTGAAATTAAGCATTTAAGAAAAAAAGTTAAGCTGGCTTCGATATGCCAGTTAGGGTTTACCTGGGCTGAAGTTATCAGGCCCAAGCCCAGGTCCAACCCACATAAAAAAAATATAAAACTATTGGCCCCGCCCGGTATAAAAGCTAAAAAATCAACTCCAGCCCTGCCTGCATTTCTCAATTAAAATTATTCATAAAGTACACTTGCTTATGCTCATATTTTATTTTCAAATTATGTTCGAAATTCATGAATACAGAAAAACAGCAATATTAATGGCTATAGCGATGACTAATTGGGCAATTATGTACGTAAACACTACGTAAAAATATGACTTAGACAATTACATTCAAATAAAAATCCAGTAAGATAATCAGTTTAGAATGAAAGAAACGGTTGATAAAAAAAAAAATCATAATTTAAAAGCTCTACAAAGTAAAAAAGTAAATTTTAAAAAATGCATCTCTGTAACTTATCAAATCAAATTAAATTTCTAAAGATTTCTCTAAACAAATGTGCAAAACAAATTTAATTTTTACGAATGACAAATAAGTAAGATTGCAGACCAACTTGGGATCGGGAGGAAGAATTTAGAGGAGTGCACGGGTCGTGGTCGAGCCAATAATGCTTATCATACGGGCTGAAACGGACCAAATGTTTAGCTTTCATTCCGGGCCGAGCCCCGACCTGGAAATTTTGGCCAGTGCAAGTGCAGGCCTCTAGGAAAAATGGAGTCCAGGCCAAGCTCGATCTGGAGGAAAAAGAAGTCTGGCCCGGCCCGAATCTGCAGAAAAAATTAAGATCCGGGCACGACCCGACTCTAAAAGAGAAAAGACCTGACCCAGCCCGAGTCTCGTGGATTTAAACTGGCATGACCCGGGTCGAGTCAGACCAACTTGGGCTCGGGAGGAAGAATTTAGAGGAATGCACGGGTCGTGGTCGGGCCAATAATGCTTATCATACGGGCTGACACGGACCGAACGTTTAGCTTTTATTCCGGGCCGAGCCCCGACCTGGAAATTTTGGCCAGTGCAGACCTCTAGGAAAAATGAAATCCAGGCCAGGCTCGATCTGGAGGAAAAAGAAGTCTGACCCGACCCGAATCTGCAGAAAAAATTAAGATCAGGGCACGACCCGGTTCTGAAAGAGAAAAGACCTGACCCAGCCCGAGTCTCGTGGATTTAAACTGGTGCGACCCGGGTCATGTCGGACCAACTTGGGCTCGGGAGGAAGAATTTAGAGGAATGCACGGGTCGTGGTCGGGCCAATAATGCTTATCATACGGGCTGACACGGACCGAATGTTTAGCTTTTATTCCGGGCCGAGCCCCGACCTGGAAATTTTGGCCATTGCAGACCTCTAGGAAAAATGAAATCCAGGCCAGGCTCGATCTGGAGGAAAAAGAAGTCTGACTCGACCCGAATCTGCAGAAAAAATTAAGATCAGGGCACGACCCGGTTCTGAAAGAGAAAAGACCTGACCGAGCCAGAGTCTCGTGGATTTAAATTGGCGTGACGCGGGTCGTGTCGGACCAACTTGGGCTTGGGAGGAAGAATTTAGAGGAGTGCACGGGCCAATAATGCTTATCATACGGGCTGACACGGACCGAATGTTTAGCTTTTATTCCGGGCCGAGACCCGACCTGGAAATTTTGGCCAGTGCAGACCTCTAGGAAAAATGAAATCCAGGCCAGGCTCGATCTGGAGGAAAAAGAAGTCTGACTCGACCCGAATCTGCAGAAAAAATTAAGATCAGGGCACGACCCGGTTCTAAAAGAGAAAAGACCTGACCGAGTCCGAGTCTCGTGGATTTAAACTGGTGCGACCCGGGTCGGGTCGGACCAACTTGGGCTCGGGAGGAAGAATTTAGAGGAATGCACGGGTCGTGGTTGGGCCAATAATGCTTATCATACGGGCTGACACGGACTGAATGTTTAGCTTTTATTCCGGGCCGAGTCCCGACCTGGAAATTTTGGCCAGTGCAGACCTCTAGGAAAAATGAAGTCCAGGCCAGGCTCGATCTCGAGGAAAAAGAAGTCCGGCCCGACACGAATCTGCAGAAAAAATTAAGATCAGGGCACGATCCGACTCTAAAAGAGAAAAGACCTGACCCAGTCTGAGTCTCGTGGATTTAAAGTGGCGCGACCCGGGTCCGGTCGCGCCGGGCTCGAGCTCCGCCCCAATTTATTTCCTGTGAGGATGTATAATGTTGTTTTAATAACCCTTTATTAGCCCAAGGGGGGGCGATCGCCCCTTCGCCCCCCCCCCCCTTAGATCCGCCATTGGGGGGGGGGGGGGAATCCAAAACTTCATCAAAATAGTTGTAACTTTTCTAATAAATATGTTACATATAACATATGGTAGTAATAATCGGTATATCTGATGAAAATACAAATATTTTTTTTTAAATAAACTATTTAATGATTTTTTTTTATCCCTATTACTGTATTGGATTAATAGTAGTTTAAGAAGAGCCATAATTTTATATTGTAAAATCCTTAAAACCACTCTGCAAGCAGTCCTTCTTCAATCACAAAAGCCTGCCACTAAAAAATTTTAATGCAGAAGATGTAATGTATTTCTCAGATATAAACAATGAATTTTGCAGTTAAGAAGCACATGTATTTTACAAATATTGCTATTTCTTGGAACACTAAATATGATACATTATCGCCTTTAACACATTATTTTGGAGTAATGAAAACATTGTTATTATATTAAAATTTTTTGTAAATGAGTGTTATAATCAGAGCAGCTCATGACAGGTTTTTCTTGCAGCACTAAAATGCATGCTTTCCAAAAGTTTTTCTTTCTTTTTTTTTTTTTTTTTTTTAAATAAATTTTTGATTTATTTAATGGAAGAAAATTCTGCTAAAAATAAGGCAAAGATTTCATTATTAAAAATAGTGAAAAAGAATAAATTGGCCAGCCATGCATTTAGTGTTCCCAAAACTGTCAGTCATGAGTTAACACTGTTTATAATGATTTTGCCCAGGCATATTTGGATGTTATATTTCAAGGTAATATCTTTAAGGTAATTTAATAATGTGTGATCTATACCTATTATGTAAAATTTTATAATTTGCACATTTTCTGGTTCCAAGGATAAGGAATGTAATTTAAAGCATGTATACGAAGTAAATTTAATGATGTATGAAATATGATCTATATGATGCAAAATTCTATAATATGCACAACTTCTCATACCAAGGTGTGCATTATAAAGATCTTCTACTGTATTCATATGTAGTTCACACATCAAAAACCTTAAAGATTTAGTATCTGTGAGAGGACATTATTACAACTTTATATTTTTTTCATTCTGTAGCACAAATTACTCAGCTTAGAATTTGCCAATCAAAACATTGCCATCTTGATTTTTTTCCACTGCCTTTATTTACCTCAGAAGTGATTAAGATTTTTTATATTGCAAATCCTAAAAGTTATAATAGCAAAAAAGCATCTTTAAGCCCTTGGGGATGAGCGACCGGTATACTTGGCCACTTAAGGTGTTCAGAATCTTTCATTATTCTCACCACTTATTTTTAATTGTAAAGTTTACCTTCTTTAATGGAAGCATTTCTGTGATTCAATTACAGAAAATTTTCTGTTTTTAAAAACCTGTAGTAAAAGGTTAAAAATTAACCAAAGGGCTCTTGTCGCGAAGGGGTTAAACATCTTGAATTACAGTGAACTTTAATAACCCTTGGCTTTAATTGCCAGTACTCTTCCAATTGAGCTATCTGTACGACAGCCCAGCCAACACAATATTCGCTCAGAACAACTATTATCATGACATTAATTGATTGTGTGAAAAATAATTAAAAGTGTACATGGTTATATATTTTATTATTAAGCAACAGACTTTGCAGATCCGATTTTCTAAAAAGCTTTAAAGATTGAAATCTCTAGGCTGGAGGAGTGGGAAAGTGGTAATTTTGAGGAATAGGAGGATAATTTATATAGAAGAATTTTCTGTATAAAAATAAAGATTTAAATTTTTTTAATGTTGGGGAGTAGGGGGAGGGAGAAGAGGTGAAATGTACAGTCGTGGAAAAAAAAAAGTAAACACCCTCTACTAACTCCTTAACAAATTATTATCGTAGACGAAAGTTATTGGTACCGAACGATTGGAAATAAAGTCTATTTTTAAATGATGTATATAAAATTTGCTTAGGAGCTACATATTAAAACAAATCCAAACTTCATTTTTTTTCCAATGGCAATACCCAATTTTAACGAGATATTTCAAATCTTCGGTTCAAACTATGTCTAGGCACCAAATTTCAAGTCATTTGAATAATAAGTTTTTGAATTATAAACATTCAAAATTTAGTGCTTCTAATGTTAAATTACATTTTCATATTTTTATTCATATCTCCTGAAGTTATGCTCCTAATGTGCTAATTTTTTGTGTAGCAGTAATACTAACATACCCAAACATAAATACGTTGAATTTGCAATTTTTATAATTTTATGATATGAATTATGAAATTAATATTCGAAACAATTATGAATTGTAACCTAAAATTTTTTTGATGGATTTAGATTTATTAAGTCCTGCTTTATAGAAATCCAAAATTTCACATTTTTCTTCCAAATAGTTTTCAAATTATGCTTAAAAAACGGCAAAATGATGGTTTAAGGGGCCGTCTATGATAGAAGTGACTAGATATTTTGAAATATCTTACGCTGTCCTGTAATCTAGCAGACTTCATTGACTGCTTGAGTGACGCTTAAGGTGCCTTGATCAAGAAGGGGGCTCTCTCGGTTAACAATCGAGTACCGAACTTCAATTTGGATACAGCCCTTAAAATAAGCTTGTTTTAAAATAATTAATTTCTCGGGAACTTATAGTACGATTTGCATAAACATTGTTTTTAGGCTAATTAAATCGTGTAGAATTCATTTATGCTGTAAGAATTGTGTACTGCTATTGAAAAAAACAAAGTTATGTTTCGTTTTAATATGTAGATGACCCCTTAAGCAAATTTTATATACATCATTTAAAAGTAGACTTTATTTCCAATCGTTCGGTACCAGTAACTTTCTTCTACGGTAATTTGTTGAGGAGTTAGTAGGGGGTGTTTACTTTTTTTTTTTCATGACTGTACATTAGGGAAGTTAGTGCTTATTTATTTATTTATGTCAGTGAGCAACAAATGTTGCAGATTTTTTTTTTTTTTTTTTTTTCAAGCTAATTTTTGAAAGATTTTATTATTTAGGTAAGCTGGAGAGGTGGGTGCAAAAGCAGAAGTGGAATCTTCGGAGCTCAGGGGATTATTTTATATGATTTATTATTATTGTTAATAAAGAATTTTAAATAGGGATGGTGAAAGATTATTTTATATAAAATTAAAGAATGTTTAATTTTTTTGCACTAGGAATGAGAAAAGGGAGAAGCAGAAATTTTTAGTTTTGGATTTAATATAAATATATGTAATTACTTTTATAAGTGATCGATGATTGTTATATATATATATATATATAAAGGTTTAAAGAGTAATATTTCTTGCTATTTTTCTTAAAGTAATTTTTTATATAGTAAAATTTAACATAGCTTTTTATATCTCTGAAACAAACCAACAGAAATACCCTCTAAACATGCATGTTGTACATTACTTCTATATCTTAGCAAAGAGTTCTTATAAAAATCTCATTGCACGGTGCTCTTTAAAATTGAAGTATGATCATCCTTTTTTGCGGGGAGGGAGAGGGGAGAGATTGAAGGTGAATTGAAATCCTGACTATGAATTCTTTGTATTGGTATTTAATTTTTTGTGTGTGTGTGTGTGTTTATTGTTTTATTTATATTTTTCAATAACCTCAAAAAAGTAATGATATCAATACAAAAACCCTTAACGGGTTAAAAGTTTGTGACGCAGCACTTTATCTTATGCTGTAAGAATTTTAAATATGGAACTTAAAAATAATGATATCAAATTTTGAGTGACGCTATGTTATTAATTATAATCTCTATATATTATTTATTTCATCTTTTTATTTTTTTATAATCGCATGTGCAAAAATTATGTTCAATTTTAAAAAATGTATAAAAGTTTATTCATTGATGCTTTAACATTTACACCTCTCATAAATTCCGAGTATGAGTTTTAAAAGATATGATATCAAAATTTTAGTGACGCTTTGATTTGGCTTTAAACGATTTGTTTTAAAATTAAATTTAAATTATTTTTGTTTTGGCTAAGATATATATGCACACATCTAAATAATAGTTTTAATTTTCCAATATACTTTAAATATGTCACTTTCACTGAATTTATATAATGCATTTAAATGTATTTATTTGAATAAATTGATTTATCCTTTGTCCGATGCTATTAAAAATTTAAAATAAGATTTGCGTAAATAATTTTTTTGCGTCATTGTATCCAAACTTAGTGAAATGTATTCAAATGGATACTATGAGGCAAAAAAATTATTTACGCAAATCTTATTTTAAATTTTTAATAGCATCGGACAAAGGATAAATCAATTTATTCAAATAAATACATTTAAATGCATTATATAAATTCAGTGAAAGTGACATATTTAAAGTATATTGGAAAATTAAAACTATTATTTAGATGTGTGCATATATATCTTAGCCAAAACAAAAATAATTTAAATTTAATTTTAAAACAAATCGTTTAAAGCCAAATCAAAGCGTCACTAAAATTTTGATATCATATCTTTTAAAACTCATACTCGGAATTTATGAGAGGTGTAAATGTTAAAGCATCAATGAATAAACTTTTATACATTTTTTAAAATTGAACATAATTTTTGCACATGCGATTATAAAAAAATAAAAAGATGAAATAAATAATATATAGAGATTATAATTAATAACATAGCGTCACTCAAAATTTGATATCATTATTTTTAAGTTCCATATTTAAAATTCTTAGAGCATAAGATAAAGTGCTGCGTCACAAACTTTTAACCCGTTAAGGGTTTTTGTATTGATAAATCTATTACAGGAAAATCTGTGAAAATGACCTATCTCAAAGGAAAACAATTCAAGGTTCGACGAAAACAACACTATATATTTGTGCTTGCTAAAGTTTGAAACCTATCTGAAATGAAACTTGTTCCAATTATGAATCCATCTTGGCAGGTTTTCTGAAAACACGGAATCCTCTCATAAACAAAGACATTTTAATGTCCCGAGATGAAAGGATAACTATGCAAGTATTCCGTTTACACAAATTTACTGTAACTAGATTAAATGTAAAACTTCTTTATCTTGGACTTCGATCGGGTTCTGTTGTCGACACTTATGGGAAAGAACGAGTTTATACGAACGCAATAACAGTACATTGGTTGAGTTTCATGACCCTTACCTTTGTTCACTTTATAACAGACAATATTAACAATTACTTTAAATCTGCTGCCTGCAATTAATAAAAGTAACTTTATTTTTGGACTGGTTATTTGTTACCACTTTCAAAATACACTGGCGAGAAAAATTAATGGAACAACCATAAAAAGGTACTTTTTGTTAATTCTATTAAGGGAACTTCCAGAAAGGTAACTCAATGTCAACGTTATAGCGTAGTCCAATGGGATTAACATTCGCTACAGAAATATATGCAAATTTTTCAGCCTCAGCCCGTTCCTTTGGTTCACGTGTGAAAATGAGCGCACGTGGGTAATTTGAAGTGTAATTTTAAGGATTGTATGTGTAATTAGGTAAAACTTTCACTTCTAGTAGGTGGAATATGTTGTCCTGAAGACATTTGACCGATTTTGAGAAATTGCGTGCGATAGGGAGAATGGAAGGAGGGCAGAAACTCTTAGGGGTCTGTAAAGACTTAAAAATAGCCAAAAGCATCATGTCAAGAATCTGGAAACGGTTTAAAGACACTGGTATAATGTCCACAAACAACGAGGTCAAGGTAGAAAACGCACTACAATAGGCTCCCTGGACTATAATTTGCCAACGATTGCTAAAAGAAATAGGCAATTGACGTCAGTTCAGATTGCAGGGAGTTTGCTGCAGCAACAAGAACTCGACTATCCTGGTTTACTGTGAGTGACAGGCTGCATGCAAGGAAACCCGTGATTTATGTTCCACTAACTCCGGTAGCAAAATGTGTGCGGTTAAAGTGGTGCAGAAATCATCGTCATTGGAGTATTACGGACTGGAGCCGAGTTCTCTTTACCGATGAATTCTGATTTTGTTGAGAGAGTTACTGCAGACGTGTTACCATATGGAGGGAGAAAATCACACGCAATAAGGCTGCCAACATCCGTGAAAGCCATCGATACAAAGGTCGTGGAATCATGGTATGGAGGGAGATCATTTTGAATGGCCGCAGTGACCGACACTTTTTTACCAGTTCAACTGTGAATACTGAAATACACAGAGATGAGGTTCTTGATTCTCCTGTAAAGTTGTTTAAAGGTGCAATCGGAAGATTCGGAATTTTATGATTATTAATGGTTTAGAAAGGCGCTACCCCCTTCCACGGAACTCCTAAGTGTCCCTTCCAGAGCTGCATAAATCTGACCCGTCCGAAGCTTACTGCTGAACTTGGAGAATGTTCTAAAACTGTTTCGAACCATCTAAAATAAATTGGCTGGGAAGTACAAAAACAGAAACTACCATGAAAAATTTTTTACACATTCTAATACTTCCAAAAAAGTGCTGATCTATCACAAATAAACTTATTACAAAAATTGAACTTCCTTAAAGACGATCAGATATCGGAAGAAAGTATTAGATCGAATATGGTATCAAAAGTGGCGAGACATGAAACATGGAAACCCAAAATGGCTGAATTATGGCTGAATAAGACAATTGTAATAAAACTGCTTTTTCCAGCATGAACTATATTTGATGTGTTTGCTTCTTACATTACTAGTTTCTGTAGCTGAAAATGCAAGATCTTTTTCTTAAAGTTAAAACCTCCCTACATAGCATTTTTAGTTTCCAGAAAATTTGCAACAGTCTTACTTTGAAAACCTGCGAAGTTGCAGTAAGCTCAGCATGACAAGACTGAAAGTTCATAACAAGACTGCAGCAAGATAACACAAACGCCGAAGTCACCACACTTTGAACTTGCAGCTAACTTGCAAGTTAAATTCATACTGTATCAAATTTATTGCAACCTAACGACAAACAAGTAATCAAAAATACTGCAAACTTACTGCAAAGTAGTAATCTTTCCATGTCACACTGTAAGTTTAACCCCTTCGAAGGGTCCATAGACCTGATCAAGTCTATTGATGCGAAAGCGCTTTCAGAAAGTGCATGCATCAGTTTTATCACCATAAATAAATTTAGGTAATATTTGTACTTTTCATTTCGAGCATTTTTTGGTATTTAATAAGTATAGCGTTTCGAAAAAGCGGTGCCTACCGAATAAAATTTCTGCAATTTCTGCGTATGTGCTGATTGTCTATTATCTCAACAGATGGATTTTTTGCTTTCGTCCCTTTCGTGAATTAAAGACAGTCTTGCACCAGTTTCACAACAAACTACTCATGCAAGTGGGTGATGGTATACTTTGCAGGAGATTTGCTGCGAATTTCTCAATTCAAATTTGTCATGTCAAGATAATATCAGAAAAAATCAAACTTGCTGCTAATGTTCATGCTATCTGGGTTATCTCAAAAACTTCCATGGGGAGCGCGGCGGATCGCATGAACGGCTCATGCAATGACACTTATGTGAAATCCTTATCCAATATCTATTACAGCACAAGTTCTTAATTCAATGGCAAGAAATTAAACATGGAAATTGCTGTTTTAAACTTAATCACTTGATCCTAACTTTATTGTAGGCAAATGTTATGTAATATGAAACTTGATTTTACCCATTCGCTGCCAAAACTATAAAGTAAGAATTTTCAAATTTTTTGTTAAGTCGTTTGCTACCACAAATTCAGAAAGGTAAATTTCGCTTTACTAATACAGCGAAATTTCTGCCAATAAATGAGGCAATTTTTTTAATTCTAAAATAGTGGTGACAAAGCAATTAATAAATTAAAGCCATGAGTATACTCGTGGATGACAGCGAATGGGTTAATTAAATTTAACTCTTCAGTATGCGCTCAGCTTTTTACATCATAGTGAACCTTTTTCATTTGTAAATATTAATGTAACTTCAATGTATTATTAGTTGCAGTTATAGAGATTGGCCTTACATTTTTTAGCCATGCTTTTTTTTTTAAATTAAGAAATTAAATAAAGATATACCTAAATTATTAAAGTTACTTGAAATACTTCTATTATACATACACAGTCAAGACAAGATTGCAAGGGACTGGTAAAAAGCTCCATTTTAGACAGGCTTCCATAGAAAGAAGTGTGATTAATTATACTTCTAAGGTACACTACCTCAATAAATTGTATTGTTCATTTCGCAGGGATTCTGAAACTCTTCCGTTTGAGACAGGACTCCGTTATAGAAAGATTCCGCTTTTACAGGCTTCACTATGTTTCACTATAGAACGATGAAAACCCCCTTTGAGACAGGTTTTCAGCAAATTTAATTGTATCACAATTCATATTAAGACCATGTAACGCTTCCGTTAAAGACAGGATTCTGTTATAGACAATTACTATTTTGACAAGTTTTATTCTATTCATATGACATAAATAAGTATATTTATATAAATACACAAAACTGGAACAACAGGTAAAAATGGAACCTGCCTATAACGGAATTCTGTCTTAAAAAGATATGTTCCATAGTGCTACGGAAAAGAATACTATACAAATACACCTGATGTTCGATGAATTGTATATGTTGTGTCAACAGTCAATAAATATACTAGAGATTAAAATAAGATTGTATTGAATCAAATATATTGACATCTTCCTGAGGTTACAGGCATGCGGTTTGTTAATTTTAACAAAAGCCAGGCTTTGTGGATGCCCGATTATGTTGATTAAAATGTCACAGCTAAAGATGAGCTGATGCGTTCAGTCTGAAGGTTGCACTTCAACTGCTTCTTCCAATGTAAAAATGCACTGCAACCAGGAAGTGTCCTTGACCAACAGATATAAATCACAATAATTGTTATTTTTAAGCAATAACGATAATGTCTTAGTATAAAAGTACTTTTCATGATTTATAGTTTGAAAATTGCTATAATTACAAAAGGAATGTATTTCAAAATAATGATGAAGCTGTTGGATTGTTTATGTTAAGTATATTTCTATTGCAACAGGAAATGAAATGTTAATTTATGATGGATAAATGTTTTAGATTATTATTTCAAGAAATATCAATAAGTGTTTTCTTAAATAACTCTAAAGTGATTTTAGTTGAAGTGATTATTGAGTAAATGGTTTCTCATAAATCATAATTGTGAAAAATGTATATGTTCACTGAACACCGGATAACACAAAAACCTGTGTAAAACGGAATTTTTCAGCAATATTTACGATTTCCTCTTGACAGGTTTTACTATATATATAACCAGAATGAAAAATTTTGGACCCCCCCTCCCTGAAACGAAATCCTGGCTATGCCACTGATTACAACAGCTGTGTATACTACAACAGTACCACATTTCCCCCTGTCGAGGGTGTTTTAAACTAATTTTTTTTTCTTGGAACCTTTTTTCTATTTTTCCATTGGTCTCCTTACCAAGTTTACTGTCATCCCAGTTATTAGAATAAGCTACAAATGTCTCTGAATGGCACTAGTTAAAAAAAAAAAACCACTCTGTATAAGTTTAAACATTAATAATTAAATTTAATTGGTGTTATTTAAGTATATAGTTTAATAGTAAAAAAAAGTTATGCCACAAATTATACTCACCTCATGAAAAATATATTTATGTTTTTTAGCCCCTGTTATGCTATTTCTTTCTCCCAGCTATTAAAGTGTCGTCTCTAAAAAAATAATGTTCCATTGTATAAGCCATCCATAAAACAAGTGGGTAAGTGTGATCACAGATCGCACAGAGGGTTTCATTTAATATTCCTTTCAAAACACTTTACTCTTTTGAAAAATCTGTTAGTTCCACATTTTGCAACCAGGAGGCGCACTCTGTTCTAAACAAACCTCTATCCGAACATCTATCTATAGTTTCACAACCTATCTGTAGATATATTAGTCGGGGAGTCGGGCCCATGGCACTCAAGATAGGCAGGTGTCCCCTGCCGGTAAAAAGTGGAACTAAAATATGTAAGTCTATGGTGCATAATATGAAAGAGCGGTCAAAGGGGGTGTCGGCAAAAGTTAGAATGCAGCTCGAGCTTCAACATTACATTAAGTTAATTAATGTAAGACTTTTTGGAAATTTTATGATTTTTCGTGTGATCGCAAGTGTTCTGCTATAGGCAGTGTTTTCGCTGGCTTTTGACCAACGTTAGCGATTTGGCGAATAAGAAATAAAAAACAGTAGCCAAATGAAAATAAATGTTAGCAAAATAGATTCGACGTGAAACACTGAAAAATTTATTTTTAACCCTTATTGTATCCATTTTTTGAATATGTTCTAAAATAACTTAATTTTTTGTAATTACTCAAAAAATAGAAATTTAACTATATGCTACAAAAACTATTAAAAATAAATGCATTCTAAATGCCTCCTAAATGTGTAAATCTTTCACACATTCTTTTAGCAGTCTGAATAAAAATTAAAAACAGCTATTTTTGATTTACCATTGTGAAAACATACTCTAAAAATTGCTATGAGATTTCGATCGATGGAAAAAATTGACCGGCCAGTGATACTTTACACGCAACTAACAAATAGTATGGTTAATTTCAACACCACATTTCAGCAAAACTTTTCAATATTTGGCACTTGTTGCGAATAATTTTGTTTGTTTTTACCAGAGCAACGCCGGCGCACAGACAGTGATTAACTGACAAAAATCTATCGCATAATTCCTTTTTGTGTCTTTGGCTGTTGCTAAACTGAATTGATATTGAGTCTGTAATCTCTATAGATAGAGCAATGTAAATGGCATGGTGCGACTGGATGGACATAGTAAAGCTACATCAATCATTCAGAAATGCGGATAAGTCTCGAGTGTATTGGCACACACACAAACAAAGCAGAAATTGAGCACTTGCAATTTGGTGAGTCTGATTGTTAGTTTACTCGCCAAATGAAACATTTTATCGCAATTTGGTGCAATGGCGAGCGACAGCAAGAACCCTGGCTTAGGTATGCAAAATTTCAAGTCTCCAACTTAATTAGGGGCTGAGTTAGAAAAATTGCTTAAAATACACAAGTTAGAGCCCGGAGGGGTAAATAATATAAGACTTTTTGAAAATTTTATGATTTTTCATCTGATCGGAAGTGTTCTGCTATAAGTATGCAAAACTTCATATCTACAACTTAATTAAGGCCTGAGTTAGAAAAATTGCTTAAAATACACAAGTTAGAGACCAGAGGGGTAAATATAAGACTTTTTGAAATTTTTAGGATTTGCCATGTGATTGCAAGTGTTCAGCTATAAGTATGCAAAATTTCAAACCTCCAACTTAATTAAGGGCTGAGTTAGAAAAATTGCTTAAAATACACAAGTTAGAGACCGGAGGGGTAAGAAAACTGTTTGAAATTTTTATGATTTGTCGTGTGATCACAAGTGTTTAGCTCTAATTACGCAAATTTTCAAGTCTTCAAATTAATTAGGGGCTGAGTTAGAAAAAAAAGCTTAAAATACACAAGTTAGAGCCCAGAGGGTTAAATATAAGACTTTTTTGAAATTCTATGATTTGTTGTTTGATCGTAAGTGCTTAGCTATAATTTTGCAAAATTTCAAGTCTTCAACTTAATTAGGGGCTGAGTTAGAAGAAAAAGCTTAAAATACACAAGTTAGAGGCCAGAGGGTTAAATATAAGACTTTTTCATAATTTTATGATTTGTCGTTTGATGTGAGGTGCTCTGCTATAAGTATACAAAATTTCAAGTCTCTAACATATATTGTTTCTGAGAACGGCACTGTGACGGACGGACAGACAGACAGATAGAGGAGCGAGACGAACAGGATTTCATCAGATGAACGAAACCCTAACAAAGCAAATGCATCATTGTATGCTTAAATACTCTACTGCAATTTTTTTTAGCTTCTAAGCATCGCACATTTTCAATTCTTATGCCTCTATATTAGGAAAATAAAAATACTTTTAAACGCAATTTGTTTGAAAATTACATTTCAGTTTATTTTTGAGATATTAATTTTTTTGTAGTTTTTAGCACCAATTGTTTAATTTTGTCAACTCAAATACTCCATTTCTGTAGAAAGTAAAGAAAAAATAGTTGGAAAATAGTAATAATGTCTTTTTGTACCATTTCCCCATAACTTTAAGAAAATGTAATTAAAATACGTGCTATTTTGAAAAAATATAAATGAATGATTTCTGATAAATATGGAGCTATTATCAACCAAGTATGTATATTAATATTACAAACAAATGAAGGCGTATGAATCATTAAATAGCTGATTTTTTGTTGTTG
Source organism: Maratus speciosus (assembly GCA_963932465.1). NCBI lineage: Eukaryota > Metazoa > Arthropoda > Arachnida > Araneae > Salticidae > Maratus > Maratus speciosus. The sequence goes on from OZ010790.1 coordinate 50,823,791, forward strand.
AATTTCTTGAACGATGGCATCTCTTTTTTTGGATTTGTGTATTATTCAGCAATTGTGATGTCATATGTGTACTTTACTGTAGATGTTGCTTAAGACTGGATCGTAAATGAAGAATTCTTCAGCAGATGCAGATGATGTCGTTTTATATAAAATAAAAGTGTGTGTTTTAAGTCTTAAAACTGAAATATGTTTGTACTATCTATATTTATATACATCTTTTTTTTCATCGGGCGCAACACTAAATTCTGAATAAGCTGAATTTCTGTTTTCTAGTAATTTTTAATTCTTTATGAACAGGTATTGTTTGTTTTTCTTTCTGAAGTGATGTCAGAAATCTCAACATTAATTATATTCTTTGTTGAATGTTGTATATTTTACCCTGCATTTTTTTTTTTTTTTTTTTTTTTTTCAATGCATTGTTGTTGCAGTGCTGTATGAATTTTGATCCTTGTAACTAAAATTTGAAATTTTTTTCCATTAAGAAAAGAAAGATCTTTCATTTGCATTAATTGATTATAAAATACTAGCAAACACCGCGGCTTTGCTCGCGTAATATTTGAAATATGCCAAGTGAAATTTGCATGACTATTTTTAATTAGAAGTACACTTTTTGGAATAATTCAAAAATTACAAATTAAACCACAGTTTGACTAAACTTCATTATAAAAGTGCAATAGACAGAAATGAGATTTTAATTAATAAGAAGAACTATAACCAATTCCAAATAAATGATAATTTAGAAAATATTTTGTGTTTTATGCTCATTTCATACGCTCATTTCAGTATTCATTTGAAGTTTTGAATTTTTTAGAAACCATCTTAACACATTTACATCTTAAAATTAATCATCATGTCAAATTCCAAGCTTCTTGTCTAACAGTCTACCACCTCTCTGGTGTTAGTGAAATAGAATGTCTCAAAAAATGTTGAAACAGAGACTGTCACCATTCATTTGCCAACATTAACCTTGAAATCGGTTGGTATTTCCAAATATTCTATAGAAAACAGAATTTAGATGTTTTTAAAGACTTTCTTGTTGTTCCTGCCAGCCAGGTGGTAGTGACATAGGCATAAAATATAGCCTGTATAGGATCAGGGACTCAGTGCCATCGATAAGACTTTTTATTGGTGGGGAGAGAACCTTAAATTGCCAAGTCAAATTTCAGTATTTGCCAACACATTTTATAATTTTACTAACTTACCATAGTAAGAAAATGTAATATAGTTCTTATTTGTTAAAAGTTTAATAATATACCCAATTAGTTTTGTAATTTCTGCCAAGTCTATCAGAAATAGAAATATATTATAGTTTTTAGTAAAGTTTTAAACAAATTTGCCAACTAAGTTTGAAAATTTGCCAAGTGTAATTATATTTTCGAATGCCCCCCCCCCCCCCCCTTAACGAGGCCCCTGCGAGGGTTTATTACTCTTGATTCGCAACCAATAACTTCTGTAAACGGTTTATTATTTCCTGAGATTCCATAGAAATCGTAATTTAGGGCTCTTTTAGAATGCTTTTCGCTCCTTCCCTTCGCTTCACCCCTTTTTAATTTCGAATTTATTTTCGACTGTTCTTAGAGGACATCTATATTTTATAACTACGGTGCCATATTTAAAGTTTCTAGCCGCTTCAGTACCGCAGAAATCGCAATTTAGAACTTTTTTTTGCTCCTGCAACCCTCTAGGGGTTGTGGCACCGACATAAAATATAGCTTATGTTTTAGTAGGTTCTATCTCCATCAATTTGCAACCATTATATTTGAAATCGGTTTCGTATTTCATACGATTGCATAAAAATCGTAATTTAGAACGCTTATAGAACGCTTTTCGCTCACTTCATTCTTTTAAATTTAGAATTTTCTTTCGACAATTCTTAGAAAGCATTTGCACCTTTGAAGTAATTACCATTCCAAATTTAAAATGTTAGATCCCCTCAGTAACACAAAAAACGCAATTTAGAAATTTTTTGCTCCTGTAATTCCCAGGTGAAATGACAACAATGTAAAATATAAGATATGTTGGAGCGGGGGCTGTCACCATCAATTTGAAACCATTACTTCTAAAATCGGTTTATATTTCCTAAGATTGCGTAAAAATCGCTATTTAGAAAGTTTTTAGAACGCTTTTCGTTCATTTTTTAGCCCTTTTAAATTTCAAATTTTTAAGGAACTCTTCTCAGAGAGCATTTATATCTCATAAGTAATTACGATGCCAAATTTCAAGTTGCTAGTCCCTTCAGTATCACAAAAATCACAATTTAGAAAGTTTTTTAAAATGCAACCGGAAGGTGGTAGTGACGCCGACATGAAATAGATCCTATATTGGAGCAAGGGCTGTCGTCATCAATTTCCAACCATTACTTTTGAAATCGTTTGGGTATTTTCTGAGATTGTGTAGAAATCGCAATTTAGAACGTTTTTCCTCCATTTTCACCCCTTTTAAATTTCGAATTATTTAGGAAATGTTCTTACTGATCATTTATATATTATAAGTAAGTACCATGCCTAGTTTCAAGTTGCTAGCCCCTGCAGTATTACAATTTAGATCTTTTTTTGCTCCTTCACCCCCTTTGGGGTAGTGGCACCGACATGAAATGCAGCCTATGTTGGAGCGAGGGCTGTCACCATCGATTTCACACCATTATTTTTTAAATCGGTTCGGTACTTCCTGAGATTGCGTAGAAATCGCAATTTAGAAAGTTTTTTAGAATGGTTTTCGCTCATTTTCACCCTTTTAAATTTCAATTTTTTAGAAAATGTATCATTTGTATCTTATAAATAACTGCCCTGCCTAATTTCAGGATTATCGGCCCTTCCGTGACACAAAAATCGCAATTTAGAACGTTTTTTGCTTCTGCAATTCCTAGGTGGTAGTGACACCGACATGAAATAGGGCTTATGTTGGAGCAAGGGTTGTCATAATCAATTTCCAACCATTACTTTTGAAATAAGTTGGGTACTTTCTGAGATTGCGTATAGAAATCTCCATTTAGAACGTTTTTTAGAACTCTTTTTGCGCATTTTCACCCCTTTTAAATTTCGAATTCTTTAAGAAATGTTATTAGAAATCATTTATATCTTATAAATAACTACTATTGTAAATTCCCTGTATCTGGGGGCTTCAGTAACACAAAAATCGCAATTTCGAGCTTTTTTTTGCTCCTGCCACCGTCTTTAGGGGTAGTGGCACCGACATAAAAAGTAGCCTATATTGGAGCAATGGTTGTCACCATCATTTTGACAACATTATTTTTTTAATCGGTTTGGTATTTCTTGATATTGCGTAAAAATCGTCATTTAGAACGTTTTTTAGAACGCTTTTTGCGCATTTTCACCCCTTTTAAATTTCGAATTTTTTAAGAAATGTTCTTAGAGATCATTTATGTCTAATAGGTAAATACCATGCCAAATTCCATGTATCTGGATCCTTCATTAACACAAAAATCGCAATTTCGAACGTTTTTTGCTCCTGCACCCCGTTTAGGGATAGAGGCTCTGACATAAAATGTAGCGTATGTTGGAGCAAGGGCTGTCACCATCATTTTGACACCATTATTTTTGAAATCGGTTTGGTACTTCCTGAAATTGCGTAAAAATCGCCACTTAGAACGTTTTTTAGAATGCTTTTTGTGCATTTTCAACCCTTTTTAACTTCGATTTTTAAAAAAAATGTCCTCAGAGATTATTAGTATCTTATAAGTAACTATCATTCCAAATTTCATGTTTCTAGGCCCTTCAGTAACACAAAAATCGCGTTTTTAGAATGTTTTTTGCTCCTACACCCCCTTTTGGCCAGTGGCACGGACATAAGATATAGCCTATGTTCTAAGTTGGACTAACACCATCAGTTTGATACGATTACTTTTGGAATCGGTTCGGTAGTTCCAGAGCTTACTTCCTACAAATAAACAATTTTTACCTCTTTATAATATTAAGTATAGATTGATGTATTTTCTTTTCTTGAAGTTGCAAGATCCGAGTAAATGTTGACAAATTCCTCTGAAGTTAATTTATGGAAAGTTTCACTGAAAAGAGTTTTGTTGATGTGTTGTTGCATCATTGGAATTAATATTTTGCCAACTATAGGAATGTTATTTGGATAGTTGTCATGATTGTAAAGTTGTCCATGTGTTGAGTTATCATAGTTTTACGTATTTTTAAAATGAAAAGTAATAAACTGATAAATTTATTTAACAATCCCTCTTTGTTTCAATCAGAAATTATATCATTTTCAGCTTTTTTGAATTATCATGATATTGTATTAATCACATGTGATCAAATAATTTGCTTCTGAGTATGTGTTTTAGTGTAGTAATAGCTGATTCGCCTGCTGTTGCCCAGGCCCATGATGAATAAACCTTAAATAAACCTCATATTTGTATGATTTTATATCTTTAACTCCATTTTGTTGATTTTGTGTTTTTCAATGAAAAAATATTGAATTGAAAGTATATGCTATTTAGTGTTTTATTTTCTGCATAATTTTATTTTTGGAGTCTATACGTACCGTAAGCAAGCAAACCCCCGTAAAAACACTCATGTTTTTACTGATTTCATCAAAATTTTCACATATTTTATTTCATAAAAAAATATTTCTATCCGTTCAACCATTTCAAAATTTTTGTAGGTGATGTAAACTGGTCTATTGAGATGCCCTAAAAATATTGTGTTTAAATACGGATGTTTTATTACTTTTAGCGTAGAAAAAATATAGTCTCCGTGAAGCGCAAAGTGACCTGTGTTCACCATCATATTTGAAAAGATTAAAATTCATATTTTTAAAAATCGATTAGAAGATTTCAGAATTTAACAATAACATATTTTTGGTTTGTGGGTACTTTTAAAATTGTGTGCTGGAGGGGTGAAACCGCGATTAAACACTCAGGTTTTTATCGATTTCGTCGATATTTTCACACATTTTATTTTGTTAAAAAATTTTCTACTCGACCGAACATTTCAAAATTTTTATAGGTAATATAAATCTGGTGTATTGAGATGCTCTAAAAATATTGTCTTTGTGAGGCTCAAATTGACCTCAGTTCTTCAGTGTATTTGAAAGGGTTAAAATTCCTATCTTTTAAAACCGATTGAACCATCGATTAGAAGAAAATTTCAGCTTTAAGAACATGATTTTGGTTACTTCTAAAATTGTGTGCAGGAGGTGTGAAACCTTGACAAATCATTCAGGTTTTTATCGATTTTGTCGAAATTTTCACACATTTCATTTTGTAAAAAATATTTCTACCTGCCTGAACATTTCAAAATTTTTGTAGGTGATGTAAATCTGGTCTATTAAGATGCTCTAAAAAGATTGGGCTAAAATGCGGATGTTTAGTTACTTTTAACTTAGAAAACATATCGTCTCAGTAAGGTGCAAAATGACCTGTGTTTGCCAGTGTATTTGAAAGGGTTAGTGTTCATATTTTTAAAAATCAATTATACCATCGATTAGAAAAAGGATTCAGCTTTAAGAGCATGTTTTTGGTTTGTCGGTAGCTCTAAAATTGCATCCTGGACTGACATTACAATAAGGGGGGGGGGAGAGAATTTTTCTGGAAAAAAAGACCCTTTTTGAAATTTTTTTTTCAAGGGGTTAACTGTGACATATTTTCGAATTATTTGCAGCATTTGAGATGTAAGAGTACTATCTTTCAGAATATGTCTTTCAATTCTAATTGTACCAAGCGGTTTGGTTATTTTGGATTAAAACAGTCAAAAAACGTTTTGTCATTAGCTTCTGACTTGACTGGAGATCAAATAGGTGAGTTTTTGATGAGAGTGAGTTGTGATGTTTAATTAATAACTCAACTAATTATTAGAAATTTTAAATTCTGAGTCTCAGGTGTACCAGGAGACGCTTTGGGCTAGCCTCACAAAATTTTTTAGCCTCGTACGTCTCATAGATTTTGCTAGCCATCACATACACAGGCAGAGCGAAACTTTCTTTTATTAGTATAGATTACTTTTTATGAATAAAACAATTTATAATGAGTTAATTGCACACTGCATGTCATTATCTTTTTTAATAAAAAATTAAGACACTTTTCTTTCAATCTAATTTTTGTAATAACGAAGACAAAACTTTTTTAGAAATTATATAAAAGGAGTAAATAATGTCTTTTATAATCAGGGACACTCATATTATCACTTAAGTAAAGTAGGCACTTGCCCAGGGTCCCTAAATTCAACATCTTAGATTTGCAACATCAATAACTTAAGTTACTTAAGTACACAGATGACATCTTGGCATTTTAAATAGTTCTCATAAAAAAAAAAAAAGAAAAAAAAAAGAAGCTACTTATTGCAGCTGTCCAGATGAAAGCTAATTCCAGAAAATCTTGGCACATTTTCACCAATCATCCTGAGATCTTCAAACCACACTCCATTCAACTGTTGCAAGGGAATACTTGGGAGGAAGTACTAAGGGGACCCCGTCCCTTCCACTCTTAGTCCCCCCCCCCCCCCAGAACTTTCAGCAGTCTCTTACATTGCAAACTTGTTCATAATTCAGTCATTGGTGGAAACACACTGTAATCTACTAAAATAATAAATTTAAAGTTCTTGGTTTTAAGGACATTTAAAAAAAATTAAATTGTGTACATGGAGAAGTCAGCAGAGAGATTAGCTGCATGTACCTTGCATTTGATTGTTTTATGTAACAACTTAGTTTATAGTTTACTATCAGTATTGAATTGCAATTGTAATTTATTTCCTTATTCACAGTTTCAATTTTTGTTTGAATGTACTTTACATTTCCAAAGTAAAAAAAAAAAAAAAATTAAAGTGTCCAGTGATTTTTGGGTATGTAGTATATATACAGGCATTATATCTTCAGGATACGGTACACTTCTTCATATTTAATAAATACCAGATAATTAAATAATTATTATTAACTCTCTCATGCATAAGAAAATGTAACTTTTTTTTTTTTTTTAATGACCTCTCAGTTGCTTCATTATCAGAATTTTTGTAAAATATACAAATTTAAAAAGAAAAGCTTTTGAGTGAGTCATTTAAATTTTAGATAGCTGATATGTTATATTTTAAAATTTGATTTTAAATATTTAAACATGATGCCTACTTTGATTTAATAAGTTTTATTTTTGACTTTATATATTTTTTCTTGATGTTCCCCTCCCCTTCTTTTTTTTTTTTCATTTTTTGTATTTGTCTGACCTTTGTTTTTTATGTCTTTTAGCAATGTACAACCAGTGAACTGACAGAAGAAGATAAGCAGGTAAAATATAATCTAATGTTATTTTTTTTTTCCCATGAATTATTTTCAAACTTTATTTGTTAATATATTTTTTAAATATTTTTAATATTTTTTTAATATTTTTTGTTAATATTTTTATGAATAGCATATGCTTTTCTTTATCTACTCCTAAGAGTGAAAGAGAAAACATTTTAAAATCTTTGTTATACTAGGAGGCTCTGCCCCTATGAGCTACACTCGTCAACCCCAGTTCAGGCACCGCAGACTCTAACAGCACGCTAATTTGATCGGCTTTAAAAAGATTTTGGAAGATTGAATTATAATTTGAATCTGACAATTATAACCTGACATAATTTTCACCAAACTTTTCTTTCTCTTTTTAATATTCAGGTAAAAATACTTTGGTTAGAAATGAAATATTATGATTATCTTAAAATATCAAATAAATGTCTCGCGCAATTTTTAAATTTAAACTGTTTTGCAATATTTCTTTTTTTTTTTTTGTTCATTTTACGTAATAAGTGTAATGTGAGGTAAATTCTCCTATTTAAGACTTCTAACGCATGTTAATGAATTTATTATTTTACAATATTCTTTCTCTTTTAAAATTCACGTGAAAATATAGTTTTTATTACTTAATTTTCAATGAGTTCCTGCTTTTTATATTTTCTGTTTATAATAGTCACGTGTAAAATAAATTTTTAATTTGAAGCAAACATTATTGTTTGCGCTTTTTATACAGTTGGCGACAGTTTAAATTAATACAATTTTCTAAAATATGTAAAAAATTAAATATCTCTCGAAATGCTAAAGATTTGAATTTAAAATAGGAATAAAACCTCAAAAAATGATTCAAATTAAAAAACTAAATGCAGTCTACACAGCGGGAAATTCTGACGCATAAAATGATCTAAAAATGATTAAATTCCTATGTACAGTTTTTGCTCCTATAAAACTTTTTTAATGGAACAATTTTGTCCAACTTTGGCAATAAATATCTCTTAAAATAATTCTTCGATTTGAAAGCTGTCTGCATCAGTGTGTTTATCAAACATTCCTCTATAATACTACCGATTTTCATATTTTTGTATGCAACAGTTTTTTTAATATTAATGAAGAAAGGCAATGCTTAAGCATTCAAATTGGATGCCGATTTGCCGGGAATATCTACGCAAATTTTCATTGGTCCATTTCCAAGTCAAAACTTTTTTTTATGTATAGAAGGACAGCAAAATCATATATCCTTGAATAATACCAATGTCAACAAATTGACCAATAAATTTCAGTTTTGGTGTAATTTTTTTAACTGCTAAACATCACACAGTTTCAGTTTTTTACATTCTGAAGTAAGTGAAAAAATGTACTTTCAAATGCAATTTCTTTGAAAACTGTATCTTAATTTAAAAAATTTTGTGGATTTTAAAATTTTCAAGCATATATTATTTTTTACATCTGTCTGTATCACATGCAGCCCAGTTATGAATGATTAATCTGTTTGCATTTAAAACAATATAAATAATTCAGCATTTGTTTCTGGCTAATATTTCATAATGAAATTAAAATTTCATCAATAAATAAATAAAATAATCTATATGCACGCCTATTCATGGTCGAATAAGTAAACAAATGTACTTTTAAATGCAATATGTTAGAAAACTGTAACTCAATTTATTATTATTTTTTTTATGATATGTTAGAGAAAATGGCCGTAGCATTTCTGGCAACCTATTCATTGTTTCATTCATGCAAGCAGTTTTTTCAGTACATTGGATTAATTTTGACACAATTGTTCTAATTGATAAATAAATCATATGAGTTGCAATTTTCCAACTGGTCAAAAAATGTCCGAGTCATTGGCAGCTTCTACCGGTTCAAATTTTTTCAATATTTATACAATTTATTTAACATACAGAAACCATTTATCTGTTATTATATACATATAGAAGTAATTTATCTAATACATGTAATCAAAATAATTTTTTTTTAACTATACATAAACAAGTATAATAGTCCATCAGTTTTGTTTTCATAGTTTATATTATTCAGTAACAAATCTCATTTTCTTAACTTCTGGATTGTGCCAAGGTCCATATAACAAAGAAGTACCAATTATTGTTTTATGTAAATCTTGGCATCATTGAACATGGTGTTTTCTTATTTAAAATTTTAGTAAGTGTTTAAATTGTTGTCTACAACTTGTTTATTAATCAAATTTTTAACAAAAAGGATTTGTAAGTGTGGTAAAAAAAAACTAACTTGCAACTAAAGAAAAAGTATCAGAACAACTAAAAAATAAACACCTCCTTTGTAAAAATTGGTTTAATAAGTTAGCTAAGACCTATAGCAAAGTTCACAAAATTTGTACTTGTTCACGGCTGCCATTTTTGTCTTACCACAGCGGAAATCAAAATTTATTGGACGTCAGTTTTTTGTCTCAAAAATATGCAAAGTAACGCATTTATGAATGTGACTCTGCTTCCTTCATATGAATTCTCCTCTCTTATTTGAATGTGCTATCTGCATTTATATACATTGCATCTCTGTACAAACTTTTTTTTTTTTCCATCTACCCAGGGCTTTTTACTGAACCAATTTTAATAATTAGTTTTTTAATTGAAAGCTGTTCATTTGTCGATGAGCCTGCAGTAGCTATTTTTTTTAAATATTTCCATTTATATACTTTATTTTTAATTAAGAAAAAAAGTAATGAAATTTCTTCAAAATTATGAAAATTGGTATACTTCTATTGTTTCAGAGAAAAGGGCAATAATGGGACTTTATGTGTCTTTGCTGATATCATTTTCTTATTAATTAAAATTAACTTTTTTAAAAATTCGAACAGAAAATGACATCTTGTTTTAAAAAAAGAACATTTTCACCTATAAAACTGTTACATTTAAATATTTTTTATTCTGCCAATGCTGAGTTTCAGTCACTAATCTCAGAGAGGGTCGAAATGCTTTAGTGAGTGAAAATGGCATCATATTCAAAAGAGAATGCATTCACTTTGATGAAATGAAATATTTTGCTACGAATGTGTTTAAAGGACATAATTTTTTTTACCTTTTTACTTGCTGGTACTGATATTAGAACCTCAAGACAAAAGTGTGAGTGTTCACATGCAAAGTTGTAGCTGGCAAGCATGGTGTCAAATTTTGAAATATACTTAATTAAACAAAAACCTAATTTGAAGAATAAATTAAAAAATCAAACTTTATTTCCTACATTGTTTAAACCCAAGAAGGGACAGATAATAAGATATTTCATTCAATTCGTTCTACATTTAATGTTAAATTTTTGTAACAAATAAGTTAAACCAATTGAACATTAAAAAATAAAAATAAAATTCATACAACATGATACTTTAAACACCCTAAAAACTTAGATTCTGTTCAAATGAAATCAAAATAAATCTTAGACATTTTTCATTTTTCAGTTGTAAATATTTGTATTGCAGATTTTGTATTATTTTTATGATGATTGTACATAAATTGAAAGGATACATACAAAATATAAAACTTTAAAAAGTCTTAAGATTTATTTTAATTTTATTTGAATGGAATCTAAGTTTTTAGGGTGTTTAAAGTATCATGTTATGAATTTTATTTTTTAATGTTCAATTGGTTTAACTTATTTGTTACAAAAATTTAACATTAAATGTAGAACGAATTGAATGAAATACCTTAATATCTGCCCCTTCTCGGGCTTAAACAATGTAGGAAATAAATTTTTTTTAAAATTTATTCTTCAAATTAGGTTTTTGTTTAATATACCAAGTTTTTAAATAACTACTGAATTCATACGAACACATTTCAAAATTAATGGAGGGTACCATCATCAGGCATTGGTTCATGTGGTATCGTATTTCAATTTGTGATGCAATTTACCTATGTATAATTCAAAATGTTTCACCAGTGCAGTAATGCAAGTTGCTGTACTTTGGGCAAAAATTTCCTATCTGAACGTAAAAAATCTGTTTGAAATTGCCATTTTTATTTCTACTATGACGCCATATTAAACTTCTTTTTAATTCTTAAAAAAAAAAACTATTTCAGTAATTTTTCACATGAAAATGATTCAATTAAAAATAGACAAATTATTAATATTACGGCTTTTGAATTTTTGGCAACAATGAAAAAAAAAATGTTAAATTTTATTGTAAAAATGTCCATTGATTCTCAGTGAAAAAAAGCGAAATTTGGAATTATTAAGAAAAATATTTGAAAAATGTGAATAAAAATTAGTTCATGTTACTCTCTGGGTTATAATTCACCCATATGCAAAGGCATTTTATCATCCGTTTTGACCCTCACATCAGGCAAATATTTTCATGCTTTAAATTTATAATATTATTAGAATTAGTAAAGAATAAAAAAGTGAGTGGCATCAGGGACAAAAAGGTGGGAAGAAAAAAATGAAAAAGTTATGAGCTCCATAGGGTTTTCTATGTTAAATTAATATTGAGAAGTGACACTGGAAATAAATGAGTATTGCGCTGCAATGCAATACTTAAATAATAATGTATGCTAAATTATTTTTTAAATGTTAAATATGAGAAGTACACATGCAAATTTCGATATTGTAAAATTGATCTTATGTTTAGATTGTGTCAAAGTGACATAATTTTTGCTGATATTTCATTGCATAATACCAAAGATCAGAGCCTCATTTGATAATTTCATCATAATTACATATCACTGATTAACTTATATAAACAAAGTTTAATTTTTCAATGCTTTGAAAATTCGAAGTTAATTGAAATAGTATTTTGAACTTTCATTAAAATAATATTTGTTTTACAAATTAGAATAGCCAATGTGAGATTGATTTTTTATTACTAGGGGGCTCTGCCCCCTGCTCACTAACACTTGCCAACCCCGTGAATTGCAGCACAATTCACATTGAGGCCGCTATGCATCCCCAGCTCATTTAGCTTGCTCGCCACTTTTTGAAGCAACTCTAGCAATAATGAGTACTATCATAAATCCTTTTAACTTATGAAATTTTTTTTTTTAAATCAAGATTTAAAAAAAAAAAACAGTAAAACTTTGTTGAAATCACAATTAAAAATGCATTTAGTTGGTGCTACCAATAGGCATAAATCATTTTAACATTATGAAATTTACCAATTTTTGAAATGTAAAATAATTTACATTAAAAAATACCTTGGAACACAATTAATTTAAAACTCATTGCGCATAATATTGTATAGCATGGCTTAAATTTATTTCGAAAAACTCTTGGAAAAACACTATACGGTAACAAGAAAGTTCAATATAAATCAACAAACGCTATCTAAAATTCATTCTATTGGGAAATACAAAAGTATTTCCCAGGGGTTAGGAATTAGCAGAGCTGCATTTAATGTAGTAAAAGCGTTAAGTGCTGATTTGTAACCCCGAATTAGATATAACTATTAATTAAAGAAATTACTAGAAATAAAGATAACTTAAATAAATAAATGTGGTGGTGTTAAAGTAAAGATGACATAGTTAAAATAAACTAACTATTTTATTAACATTTAAAAGACAAAAACAATATACATATACTTTAAATTAAAAATAAACTTCTAAAACAAATGAGATATATCGTTAAGTTTACTCAAGTACAATTGAAAACAATATTAAACTTATCTGGTTGACTATAGGATACTCATGACATGATGAACACAATATCTCTCTTATAACACATCACATAAAAGGGTATTTAACGACTGGAACTTTGAAGGTGAATGTGGCTGGATCCAAGAAGGTATTCAAGTTCTTATAAAAGAACTACTTTACTTGCGATCACAGTCAGACAAAAACGATGATTTAACTACATGAGAAACCTCCATGAAAGACTTCAAAGGAAATACGGGGATGATACTAGCACAGATGAAGAACTCGGTTAAAAAAAACACTTGATGATGACAGTTATTCATCCTTACACAGCATGACATTAAGTTCATTATTCAAAGAATTTCATTACTCAATCTTAACTGCTGTAACCATATTCAACTGGAAAGACACTTTTATCTATATTAAACACTATACTTAAAGAAAGGTAACTTCGAGAAAAACTAACATCGCTAAATGACGCTGAACATCCTCACACCTCTCGAGGCATACAAATACATCAATGGTTAACAGAGACTAAAGGTAAATCCTTTTATCCTCCGCCGATGTCCGAAAACCAATCAATACACATGACCGAACTACTTTCTACCTGTTTCCAGATCATCATATGCAAATATCGATGGAGCGACGTAGATCACGGAACAAGCCGTGATTACGTCATCCCTCAACGCCATCTATCAGCAATAACAGTAACCACCAGGAAAAACAGATGATCGAGTTGAACGTGTGAGAGTTACGGCGAAATATCGATGTCAGCGTTCATTATAAAGAGATAAAAGGAACTAAAAAGTAAAAGTGCTATTTGCTTATATTTAGATAAAAAGAAAAATCATAGATAGAGATTTTTTATGAAAGGTAAGTTTATATTTCCTTACAGATAAAATATAACTTAAACTTAGTAAAGATAAATAAAGTATTTGGTTACCAAGGGAAAGATTAGAGGCAGGAATATTTATGCATACATTATGCATATACTTATGGGCAAGTATGCTAAAAGTATGCTGATAAATATAGAATGTATGCAAGGTGATAAGACACAAGGACAAGTCATCTTATTTTCTAACACATTCGACGTGAAAAATACAATAGCTCTCAGACACTTGGCAAGTTAACAAAATGTAAACAACACGTTTTCTGATGTGTCTAAAAGAAAAATTTTTGATCAAAAAGCTGATTTTCTGAATGCATCATGTCACCGTAAAACAAACCAATGGCCATTGCTATTCTTACATCTGCCAAAATATCGTACTGTGTTTAAAAACAGCTCCTGCTCTGAAATTTAATTTGCTGAATTAGATGAAAAGCCAGTGACTATGACGTCATATTGACAAAATTGTACTAAAATATTTCAGTTTTATATAAATTCTAAAGCTCATGACGTCATTAGGCGTTCCTAACAAACTGTTTCTGTGACTTTTCTGGCTTTTGTTGCGCTGTATTCCAAGAGGTAACTACTTCACACTATGGAAAACTTTCCCAGAAATCGGTTGTTTCTTTGAAAGAATTCTACTGTGTGCCATGATACTTTTGGAGTCATATAAGAATGAATACTTTCTTTTAAATATGACATCATTTTCACCATCAGAACCATTCACCCTTTCCGAGATTAGAGAGTCATTTAAGCAATTCTTCTAAAGTTCCCAAGTTTCATTAAATATTCATTTTAATTAATTGGAAATTATGTACTTTTCAGAAGTATTTTATTTTGTGTATACCAAGAACCTTTAAATAAATAGCAAGTGCCCAGTCTATTTTTCTGCAGGAATATGACATCATCATTCACACAGTTATAGTAAAATATTTTAATTCATGGATGAAAAGGCATCTTGTGTTTTCAGAATGACATCATTATCTTCATCGGAAACATTTCGTTTTCCATATTGCTTACAATGAAAGATTATTCACTGTCATTTATTTTATTTACATATTATTTCTCAATAAATAATCTGTGTTCTGCTCTTACGCGATTAGCAGATAATTAAACAGAATCATTTTAATATGTTTGCATTTTATGAAAACCATTGAAATTTTTTTTTTAAATATGGCGTGAGTTTAAGACGTGAAATTACTCTTCTGATTGGTGGAATGTAATAAGGCAAATTAATTGTGTTACTTGTGTTGTTGCCAAATTGCAGGCTACAAATTCGGCTTTTTTTTTGTGCCACACAAGAGATATATATATATAGATATTTTATATAAGTATGTTGTATTTTTAGGTTTTTGATTGGAGTAGTGGATTGGATGATAGTGACGATTCTTCTCTCTATTTTTCTCCTGAGCTTGGAAATGTGGTTTTTGCAAGTGCTTTGGATGTTTGGGGTTTTAGGTAAGATGTTCATGTGTTAATAATGTTTCTTCTAAAGTTTGATTCATGATTGAAAGTAATTGTTCAGTTTCACTTAATAAAAATTACAGACATACAACATTATTGTATCTTTCAATTTTGTGATGTTCATGTGTTAATAATGTTCCTTCTAAAGTTTGATTTATGACTGAAAGTAATTGTTCAGTATCACTAAGTAAAAATTATAGACATACAACATTATTGTATCTTTCAATTTTGTTGTTTTTCTAAATTTTAAAAGCATCATTTACTACACAAGCTTGCAAAATTTGGGTTGTGTCATATTGCTTAGCTTTTGAAAATTGATTCTTATGTATTTTGTAGCGCTGAATCCAAAAATGGCCTTCATTTTTTACCATCACGTCAGGATTTTTTGCAAAATGTTTACTTTTAACTTTGAAATTTACGATTAGCAAAAAATTCTGACGTGATGGTTAAAAATGAAAGTTATTTTCAGATTTAGTGCTGAAAAGTATATAAAAATTAATTATCAAAATTTAAAAAACACAACCATCACATCTATTTTATAGTATCAGAATTTGGTTATTTTTTTACTTTGAAATTTACGATTTGCAAAAACATCCTGACTAGATGATTAAAAATGAAGGTCCTTTTCGAATTCAGCATTAAAAAATGCATAAAAATCAGTTATCAAAAGTTAAGAAACACAACCATTTTCTGTATCTTTCAGTATCAGATATTCTCTATTTCTTGACTTTTTACTATTGAAATTTGCGATTTGCAAAAAATCTTGACGTGATGGTTAAAAATTAAGCTCATTTTCGGATTCAGTGCTAAAAAATACATAAAAATCAATTATCAAAAATTAAACAACACAACCATTGCAGGCTTGTGTTATTTATAAACCTTTGAATTTTGGCAAGTTAATTTGTTTGCAAGTAAAAATAAATTGTAATAGTTACTATTGAAAATATTTTGTATCCATTTCAAATGTGCACCTCTGTCTTTCTCTTTTTTCCCCCAATAACCAGAATCTTATGTTGATAAAATCATCATTTTGTTATAAATATTTGTATTTCTTGAATTAAAATATTTTATATTATTGTATTCTTTATATTTGTGTACACATCACAGTCTTCACTTAAAAAAGGGAAGACTGTGATTTTTGTAGTGCATTTCACCTGGAACTAAAATTTGGAGCATGATGGTAGGATTCACTTTTGAAAATTGTGAAATGCTTCCTCCCTTTTTCTTTAAAAATTTCAGGCTAGGAGACACTTTCCCATGGGAGGCCGTGTGTCTACTAGTCACAATATTAGTGTTAATTATTTATAACTAGTTATAAAAGTTACAAAAAATACTAATAATCATTTTTGCTTGCAAAATCGTAAAATTGTGGATTTCATTAATAGCAAAAAAAGTAGTAAATTTCGGCAACTGGTCAAATGTCATGCCAAGGCATTTTTATTCATTAAATAGCATATTTTTTCATACATGATTAGAATTACCATTAAAATTGTAGTAAGTAACGATGTTTAAAGTCGAGTGTTTGTAGCCACTCAATGTTTATTTCGCACCAAAAATAGATTTGAATGTAAATGTAGGAATTCATTAATCAAAATTTAAATAATTTGATGCAAATTTTAGAAAACGGTTCTGAAAAGCTGACATATCCTCGAATTGCAGAAGACTGTGCTTATAGCATAAAATATTTGTGTGACATAAGCTCATACATTGTTATACTTTAATTCAGTGGTTTTACTTTGTGTATTTATATAGAGCTGCTAACTTACTGTGATTTTGGAATAATCATTAAGTTTTTTTTTTTTTTTTGTATAAAATTAAAAGCATGTTCCCATTTGTACAGAAAAATCTGATCATATTATTGTACTTACAATGTTATTCAATAGTTTAATTACCTAATAATAATAATAATAAGGGGGGGGGCTGGGAGGAAGGCTGCCACTGGAGACAATTCTTTATTATTTTGCCTACCACTATTTCTGAAAAGTAATAATCTTCTTTGAAGATTAGCAGAAATCTACCCAAAGATTAATGTTTTGAAATAGGTTGACAAAATAATAATAAAATATAGTTCCAGTGGCAGCCCTATAATAGTCTTGAACTGAAGTGAATATTGAGCTCCACTTTTTGATGGGTAATATATTGAATACTATCTCAATATTAATTGTTCTCTTTCTTACTGAATTATTTCGAATTACTTTTGGCGTTTCTTTTTCAATTTTGTTTTTCTCCCAAATATTTAAATGAATTATAATTGATTGTGCTTTCTCTGTCTGCATTTTAGCATATCCCAGTTTGCCAAAATATATGCTACTAAAGTTGGGATGAGAGAGCACATACTACGAAAAACTTTGTGGGGTGATTTTTATCTGAAGAATAAAATAATTTTAAAAGGTGCACAGGTAAGTTTAATTTCTTTGCAGTAATTCATTAGAAATAACTGTAATAAATTCTGCCATTTATATTATCATGTTTATTTTTTTGCATTTCATATTAGTTATTAAAAAATTATCTAAGTTAAAAAGATGTCCATGTTTACAATAATTTAATTTTGAAGTTAGTTTACTGAAAACACACTAATGGACATGCTGCTCAGTTTTTTGTTTGTTTGGAAATTTTTATTTATAACAAATTTTGAAAAACTATCTAGCTTTTTTCAAAGGGTTGTTTCCTGGTTTAATCAGTCTCAAACTGATATTTGTTTAAAGCAGTATTTAAAAGTTAACTAAGTTAAATCTTTATTTTTAGCTTTGTATCCTTTTATTTATGTTTATTAATTCAGAATATACATAATATATTTTATTAAAACTAATTGCATTTGGGTCATTCCATGTCAGTTCAGGCAGGCATGTAACCCAGATTTTGATGAAACTGCGTGTGTTTGTTCCTATTATTAAGATATGATCACCAGTATTTTTTTTTTTTACTCCTTGGTGAAATAGTTTCTGAGAAAAAAATTGTCAAAATTTTGAAAAATTGCTGTCAGTTGGCATTCTTGACTGCTCGGTTTTCAAATGTAGCATGTCATATATATAATCATATTTCAATATCTACTCTACAAATCATCTTCAAATAATTTATGCATAATATTTAGGGTACCCAGTTTATGAAAAAAAAAAAAAAAAAAAAAGACTGTTACACTTATAACAATTTAAGTGTGTCTAAAAAAATGTTTAAACTTTGAAGTGGTGAATTTTTTATGAAAAATAATGCATTAACAAAAAAAGCATTATCAACAAAAGGCAGTATTTTTATTAAATTTATTTTTTGTGGGGGATATACTTAAATGTGTCCTTTACCTGATTCTGAAATAAAAATTGTGGGATTTTGGATGTTTTTAGTAATATTTCCTATTTTAAAATATTTTGAGGCGTATTTCAAATCAAATCAAGTAGTCATTCCATGTCAGTTCCCCTAAGCCATTTAATTCACCGTTACAAATTTCAATGAAGCTGGGTATGTTTATAGCTCATTTTAAGACGTAATCACCTTTAATTTTCTTGATTTTCTTCTAAGTAAAATATTTTTTAAGATAAAAAAAATCTAAATTTTGAAATTTTTTTAAAATGTTTTTAATGACAGTTCTATATTTAAAGACTGCATAGAAAAAGTCATTTCAATATAAAATCACTAAATAAATATCAAATAATGTATATGTGACAAATAATGTAGGCAGATAATGTATTTATTGTTGTTTGTCATGTTTAAACACTAAGGGTGTGTTTAATCCTGTGAATTTTTAAAATCAAGAATTTTGTGAAAAATAATGTGTTAATCAAAAATTTATTATTAACCGAAGTCAGGGTGTTATTATTTTTTTTAATTGTACGTAAAAATATCTTTTAAATAGTTATAAAATAAAAATAGTGAAAATATGAGCAATTTTAACAAAATTTTCATAACATGTGAAAGTTTAATGATAAATATTCATAGCTGCCAACTTGTACGGATTTTTGCTACCACTAAAATTTAACAGAAATGTCTACCTTATTTAATTATCAAAATTCACTGCAATTTGCCGATTGAATTAGGCAAAATTATCTATTAAATTTTAGTGGTAGCAAAAATCCGTACAAGTTGGCAGCTATGAATATTGAAGCTTTTCATGCTAAGATGTACTATAACGACTACGATATCGTGTACTGCTACTCTTGCTTAAATATAATACATACAATAATAAAATAAATATTATTTACAGCAATAAAAATTAAATTAAATAGTACCAGTTCCTTTACCAACACTACACTGCTCAACAGCCGTCTTAAAATCAACAGCCCACTCTTATTGAAAAATACTTTCATTTGTTTAAATAATAAATAAACTACATTTAAAAATCTTAATACCAACTTATTATCTTAAGACGATAATAATAACTAAACAACATAATGAATTTATAAATCAGCTTTTAATTGAAAATACATGAAATGGTCGCTTTAAATGTTGTTGTTCATCGAGTCAATCAAAATAAATTAAAAAAAAATAGTGAACCTAATATGCTGACTTCAATGACACTTCTAACAAAACTGATTAATTCACGACCATTTGCCATCAAACCCGAAAGATAAAAAGAAAAAATCAGCTGTAGTGTGAATGTGACATACTCAGTTGTTGGGATGGGAATGTCTGTGAAATTTTCACTTGTACTTCAATAAAATATAAACATGTACGCTTTCTTCATTGATTCAAATTAAGTAAAATAATTATAAAATTTTGTTGTCATTACACCAGATGTTAAATTTTTCATTACGTACTATTAGATAAGTTCTTTACTTTTAGATATTATTAACATTGTGGAAACTTTGCCTTTTCACAGTTTCCACACATAAAAATCCTCACAAATGCTACAGAATCACGGCCTATGGAAACTCCATGTATTCGGGAGTGACACTAGAAAATTCGTCTAAGTCTCAGAGTTTGCCGGTAACTTAAAAGTAAATAACTTCAGTGCGATCGATCTTATGAAGATGACACTTTGGAACATAGTACATAAAAAGAGGACCACTGGTTCCCACTTTGTAACACCGAAATATGCCGCTAAGTGCTTTTTGACATCGCATACTTTGACAGGAGAGTTCCGTGTGCAAAAAGGGGGAAGGGCCCCCGACCAGCCACTAGAAGGTCGGCTGTCAAAAGGGTCTTGATGGGCGAACCAATGACAGCGGATGTTGGAAACTAGCATTGTTTTCCGAGAGAGAAATGAAGGATATATACGAGATCTCTGAGGAGATCAGGGGAATTAGTTGACTTTTAGAAGAGTTTAGCAGAAGCTAAACGTGAAAAGAGGTTCTTCAACCTGAAGGAGAGAAAAGTTTCTCTCCAGGCTTTTCACGGGATTATTTTTCGGAGGTCGCTCCGAGGAGAGGGGAGACTTGTTTCTCTCAACGGCAACAATAGCCGATCAGCTGAGCCACAGCTGGGAGCATCAGCAGAAAAGCTGAACGCACGGGCGAACATTAGTCCGCACCTTTAATGGACATTTGATTACTTAGAAGGGACCATAGTGTTTCCCAGAGACTCTTGAATATAACTAATCTGGACTCTGATTTGTTATCCGGTCAAGGACAATTTTAGATATTCCTACCTTACAAGACTTTATTTCATCAAATTAATTTCGTGAGTATTTGTTGTGTTAGTGTAGACATTGTATTTAGCCAAGATTTCTTGTTGTTTTGTGAGAATAAAACCTTTAATTTTCATCTTAACTAAAACCTTTGTCATCACGCCTCCGAGGAGTTTACGTCACGCTACCGCCCTCATCTGAGGCCCCACAACTGATGGCAGCTAAAAAAGAACTTTGATACTAAAATAAAGTGGCGGTGAGGCAGTGGAAATCTGATATTGAAAGACCCGTGTGCTAACCAGCGGACAGCGGGATGAAAAAACAACTGCAGCAAAGGACACAGCAATCAAGCTCTCCAAAAAAAGGCGAACGGAACTCCAAGAGATCCACTGGGAGCCTAAACAACAAGCCCAGAGCAAGCAGACCGGAGCCAGATCCCCTGGAAAAGGCCTAACGCGAGACGGACAGCAAGGAAGACAGGTGCTTCAACGACAGCGCACTAAGATTCAGCAGTGGCCCACAACTGATGATAAACGGTGTTCCGATCAGCCCACAACCGGCAGTTCAGTTGATGGCGAGTCGACGCAACAGGGGAGGTAAGCTCATAAAAAAAAATTTTTTTTTTGAGTGGCTCTTATTGTTAGAATTGTTTAAATGTGTCAAGTAAATAGCTAAAGTTTTCAGGCAAAAATTTATTGTGTGTCTTCAAAAAAAAAGGCATTAATCTAAGAAGAGTTAAAGTTAACTTAAGTAGCCTAGCCTATTAATCAGATTTAGAATCTAGGATTTATTCGGGAAGAATAAATGGGAAATCTTTTTTTTCTAGTACTAAGAATAGAAAATTTTCAGGATTAAATTGTGCTTAGGGGTGGGGAAAAAAAAACCCAAAGGGAAGAGCTTTTTAAATTAGATGTGCAAGGATACAATGTTATTTATAGATTCGTGCAGGAAAATATTTTATTAATTGTTGGTTATTATATAAAGAAATTTTCTGAATTTATGAAAAGTATTGGTAGCACTGTATCAAGATTGCAAGGTGTGCTCAATCTTGAGGAAATTTAAGAGTTTTTCAAAAAGTTATATGTACAATTGGTATAAAATTTTCAGATACTTTGTTTCATTTTGTGTGCATAGGGATTTCAGAGCTGAATTTATCTTGCATATTTAACAGAAAGAGAAGGCATTCAAATAATTTTATAGTATATATCAAATTTATTCTTTATGTTACTGTTTGTATTCAAAAGGTGTTTATAAAAGTACCCATAGCATAATTTAAACTAGATAGGTTGAAATTATTATTATCTTTTTTTTTTTTACATGTCAGGTGACAGGATTAAATTCTCTTTGATATTATTGTTATAATTTGAGTAAAACTCAAGTGTGTACAATATGGCAAAAATTACGGCACTAAAATACTGTAGAAAGATTGATTTGCAAAAATTAGCAGACGAGCTGGGGGTAAAAATTGAGGAAGGCGACACAATGGCAATAATTATTCAAAAAATTGAGCAGGCAAATGACTAGGACGAAGAACTGGCAGTGACACAAGCTGGGTACATTGTTCAGGACAGGTAGGAAACTACGGCTAGAGAAAAAGAAAATGAGAGGCTAAAAAGAGAGGAGAGAGAGTATGAGAAAGCAAAACTTGACAGGGAATTCGAGTTAGAGCGTTTGCGGTTAACGCAAGGCGCGGAGCGTAGTAGTTCGAGTGCTAGCAATAGATCTGACAGAGGCCCTAAAATCCAAATCAAATCTATCATGCATAATTTTGACCCAGAGAAATCTGACATTACGCTTTTTCTGAATTTATTCGAAAGACAGGCAGGAAGGTCTGGTATTGAATCAGAGGATTTAGTCACGCATCTTTTAGCATTATTGCCAATTGATGTAGCTGAACTTATATTACGAGAGGAAAAAGGAAAAGTAGACAGTTTTAATTATGTCAAATCAGTCCTATTGACAAGATATAGATTAAGCGCAGAAGCTTATCGCGTAAAACTGCTTCGGCATCAAAAAAATCCGACCAGTCCATGGAAAGATCTAATATTTGAGCTAAACAGCTTTCAAGAGGGGTGGCTCAATGGGTTAGAGATAAATACGATAGAAGAGCTCAAAAGCTTAATAATTACGGAGCAAATAAAAAGAAGAGTGCCGACCGAAATGAAGGAACATTTCATCGACTCTTGGGCTTCGTACAAGAATCCGGACAGCTTAGTCAAAGATTTGGATGGGTATGAAACGATAAAGGGTATCTCCAGAAAACCATGGAATAATAGGCCCCCCATCGAAAAAAGATTTGAAAGGCCCAGATACGCCGAAAAAGAGGCAGAAAAAAACCCGGAAATTAAATTAAATTGGAGGCATAAAAATGAGAATAAAGAAAGGGAAAAGATATTTGATAAACCTAGGAAAAATACTTGTTTTAATTGCTCAAGTCCAAAACATTATAAACGGAATAGCCCAGAATTAAAAAAAAGTGAAAACTCACACAAGACTGTGCATAATATCAGTAAGGAGATAAACTTAGAGAAAGGTTTTGAACCGTATCTGAGTCGGGGTAAAATAAACGGCGAAGAAATCATTATATTAAGAGATACGGGTTCGACCGTGGACATTTGTCCGAATAAATTAGTTAAAACTAATCAATTAACTGGTCAGGTCAGCTGGGTAAGGCAGCCATTAGTTCAGGATCTGCGCTATCTTCCTATAGCAGAAATAACACTAGAATTACCCGATGAAATCACTGTTAATACGACAGCATTAGTGGCAGACAAAGATTCTGACATAAATTATTATATCTTAGGGAATGAAACCCAAAAATTAATCGCATCAAATAAGAGTACAAAACCCGAAATTATAAATGCCGTAATGACACGGAGCAGAACCAAAACTCAGATGGAAAGCGAAGGCCCAAGCTGTCAATTTCAGGACGCGAATCAGCTGGATAAAGATCCATCACCGGACAATGGGCAAGGCCCCACAGAGAGTGCAGAAACGGTAGATAACAATAGAGCAGAATCTGACAATTCAGGTGAAGGGGGGAAAGAGCAGCCAATTTTGCTTCCGGACCTAATCGTTGATGAAGCCTTTTCTTTAAGTAAGGTGGGGAAGAAAGAATTTGCAAACGAGCAAAAGACAGATAATACCCTGAATGAGATTAAAGAAAAAGCTCTTAAAAAAAAGTCGTTCTTCGAGTACAGAAACTCCTTAATAATAAGAAAAACAACCGATCATAGAGGCTTAGAAAGATTTCAATTAGTTGTACCAACGAAGTTCAGACAGGCTATTCTTAGCGCTTGTCATGAGAATACAGCGTCCCATTTGGGAGAAAAAAAAAACGAAGGACAAGCTTTTGAGATATTTCTTTTGGCCAAACGTCATAAGGCAAACGGAAGAATTCGTGAAATCATGTCACCACTGTCAAATAGTTGGAAAGTCGGGAGAGAGAAAAAAAAGGCCCCTTTGACACGTGTACCAGTCATACCAGAGCCTTTTTCAAAGCTATCAATTGATTTAGTTGGACCCCTACCAAAGTCCAAAAAAGGAAACAAATATTTGCTAACGGCATTATGTGTATTTTCGAAACTTCCAGAGGCGATCCAGTTAGAAAATATGCTCTCAGAATCTCTAGTGGAGGCGCTTATGCAAATCTTTTGCAGACTAGGCTACGCAAAAGAGGTACAAACAGATTTAGGTCGGTCTTTTACGTCATGTCTTATGACATCATTTTTAGAGAAATTTGGAGTCAAGCTAAGGCATTCAAGTGTTATGCCATCCGGCCTCAAATAACGTTGAATGGACGCACAGGACAATCAAACGGCTGTTAAAAGTCATGTGCACAGAAAATGGAAAGGATTGGGAAGAGAATTTGCCCCACGCACTACTAGCATTGAGAAATGCAGTCAGCAACTCAACAGGTTTCAGCCCAGCAGAGCTCGTTTTCGGTAAAAATTTGAGAACACCGAAAACATTATTATACGAGCAGTGGACAGGTGACAGTCAGGAGCCTGAGCTAGTCACAGAATATGTTTTTGGACTAATGAATCGGCTAAAAAGATGTCAGGAGCTGGCGGACGAAAATATGGTAGTAAGCAGGGAAAAACGCAAAGCTTGGTACGATAAGAAGGCGGTCGAAAGGAAATTTAAACCAGGGGACCAGGTACTCATATTAGAAACTAACAAAGCAAACAAGATGTCAGCGAATTGGACGGGACCAGGTAAAATTACCGCTAAGATTTCGGATACAAATTATATCGTAGAAGTCCCAGGTAGGCGCGAAAAATCGCAAATTTTTCATGTAAATCTATTGAAACCATATGTACAGAGAGTAGAAAAAATAAATATATTAACACACGAATGTGATAATTTAGAGGACTTCCAAGAGATGGAAATAGCATTTCCTTTAGATGAGCCACACAGTTATAACTTCGGAGAAATTGTAGAGGATAGCAAATTAAAAGAGAGATGCAACCCCGAACAATTGCAGCAATTAGAAATCTTACTGGGGGAGTTCAGGGAGATTTTTTCGAATAACCCAGGGACTATGCACATGGAAATCCATGATATTGAAGTCACAGATAACAAATCTATAAGAATAAGACCCTATAGAATGTCCCGCAGACAGGAGAAAATTTTAGAAAAGGAAATAAAAAGAAAGCTGGAATTAAATATTATAAGGGAAGGGGAATCAGACTGCTATTCGCCCATGATCCTTGTGCAATCAGCTGGTAAGGATCCTCGCTGTTGCATAGACTATCGAAAATTGAACTCTGTAACAAAAGTTGAATATTATCCACTCCCTAATATTGAGAACAGAGTAGAAAGAGTTTCAGCAGCTAAGTACATAACGGTGCTCGATCTGACCAAAGGATATTGGCAAATGCCGATGACGCCCCAAGCTCAAAAATTAGCCGCATTTGTTACAAACACTGGGACATATTTCCCACTGAAGATGCCATTTAGGTTGATCAATGCGTCGTCATTCAGATTTTCTAAATTCATGGCAAAAATGCTGAGAGGGTTAGAGAAGTTTTGTCTGCCCTATCTCGATGAGATGGCGATTTTCTCAGAGACATGGGAAGAGCACCTGGAGCATCTTAGAGCGGTACTTACTTGAATAAGAGAAGCAAAGCTAACGGTAAAAATAGCGAAGTGCAAATTCGCGCAAAAGACTGTGAAGTATTTAGGGCACATAGTGGGAGAAGGGCAACGGCGGCTGGCCGAAGCGAAAATCAAAGCGATCACCGAATTACAGCCACCAAAAACGAAAACAGAAATCGGCAGATGTTTAGGAATGGCAGGTTATTATTCGCGCTACATAAAAAATTATGCCTCGATTGTAAAACCACTTACAAGGGCACTAAAGGGAAAAAAGAAAAAAGAAAAAATAGTATGGAGCGAGGAAATGAACAGGGCATTTGACACTCTGAAAGAAAAACTTACAGAGGGGCCTGTGTTGTATGCCCCCAACTATAACGCAGAATTTATAATTCAGACAGATACGTCAAATTCAGGGGCAGGAGCAGTACTCGCGCAGAGACAAAATTCAGAGGAGCATCCCATTATTTATTTGAGCAGAAAATTTACGGAAACAGAAAAAAAATTCAGCGCAACAGAAAAGGAATGTGCAGCGATAATTTTTGCCATAAAAAAATTGAGGCATTACATTGACGGACAAAAATTTCTGATCGAGAGTGATCATACCCCATTAACGTTCCTAAAAAACAATTCAGGAAATAATCCTCGTCTTCTCAGGTGGGCATTAACCTTGCAACCCTACCAGTATGCAATTAAATATAGACCTGGCAAAGAAATAGCTCATGTGGACTTCTTGAGCAGGTCAGAATAGTATACAGAAAAAAAGGGACAAATTAATTGTATATAGTAAAACTTTTATAATTTTCTTGTGTTTTGTAATGTGTATTAAAAATGGTATTAGCAAATAGAATTTTGTAAAAAAAAAAAAAAAAAAAAAAAAAAATGGTAGAAAGGAATTCTGTAAAATTTTAAGAAACGGACAGGTAGGCAGTTAAATATAGGGTTTTTTTTTTTTATGTGAGCCACTCAAAAATATTTTTTTTGAGCTGCCCTTTGTGTTCAAAATATTCAGTCCTGCGGCCAGAATATTATCTAAAAGGGGGAAGGGGGGGGGGGGGTGTGGAAACTTAGCCTTTTCACAGTTTCCACACATAAAAACCCTCACAAATGCTACAGAATCACGGCCTATGGAAACTCCATATATTCGGGAGTGACACTAGAAAATTCGTCTAAGTCTCAGAGTTTGCCGGTAACTTAAAAGTAAATAACTTCAGTGCGATCGATCTTATGAAGATGACACTTTGGAACATAGTACATAAAAAGAGGACCACTGGTTCCCACTTTGTAACACCGAAATATGCCGCTAAGTGCTTTTTGACATCGCATACTTTGACAGGAGAGTTCCATGTGCAAAAAGGGGGAAGGGCCCCCGACCAGCCACTAGACGGTCGGCTGTCAAAAGGGTCTTGACGGGCGGACCAATGACAGTGGATGTTGGAAACTAGCATTGTTTTCCGAGAGAGAAATGAAGGATATATACGATCAGGGAGGAGATCAGGGGAATCAGTTGACTTTTAGAAGAGTTTAGCAGAAGCTAAACGTGAAAAGAGGTTCTTCAACCTGAAGGAGAGAAAAGTTTCTCTCCAGGCTTTTCACGGGATTATTTTTCGGAGGTCGCTCCGAGGAGAGGGAAGACTTGTTTCTTTCAACGGCAACAATAGCCGATCAGCTGAGCCACAGCTGGGAGCATCAGCAGAAAAGCTGAACGCACGGGCCGAACATTAGTCCGCACCTTTAATGGACATTTGATTACTTAGAAGGGACCATAGTGTTTCCCAGAGACTCTTGAATATAACTAATCTGGACTCTGATTTGTTATCCGGTCAAGGACAATTTTAGATATTCCTACCTTACAAGACTTTATTTCATCAAATTAATTTCCTAAGTATTTGTTGTGTTAGTGTAGACATTGTATTTAGCCAAGATTTCTTGTTGTTTTGCGAGAATAAAACCTTTAATTGTCATCTTAACTAAAACCTTTGTCATCACGCCTCTGAGGAGTTTATGTCACGCTGCCGCCATCATCTGAGGCCCCACAACATAATATCATAAAATTTACCATATGTATTTTCTATAAGTGTATAAACAATATATATGCTTTATTAAACATAAGTGAATAATTTTTAAATAATTTGTTTGAGAACAGGGATATATATACACACATATACACTGCTCAAAACAATTAAAGGATATTGCAGTTTTAGGTGGATTTTGTATCTGGTAAACTGTTTAGCTGATTGATACATGGTCGACAGACATAGTAGGTTATATGAGAATAAATTACACATGTTTGGCAGAAAAAAATGCATTTTATTGCGCATTTGTGTACTAAAGGAAAAAAACACACTGTGCATATGAGAAAAAAAGAATAAGAAAAGGTGTTTTCTTCAAAGAAAATCATTTTCAGTAGGGGGTATGGTTTCCACGGGCGGCCAGCAACGTTGAACACCTTTGAGGCATGGACTCAATTAGGCTATTAATGACGAGTTGGGGTATTCTGCCCCACTCTTCCAGAAGAGCTCTTTCCAGTTCTTGGAGAGTTTGTGGGGGTTGTTGGCGGCCAGAAACTCGTCTTCCTAGAGCGTCCCAAACGTGCTCGATTGGATTCATGTCTGGAGAACACGCTGGCCATTCCATTCGAACGATTCCTTCCTCGAAAAGGAAATCCTCCACCAGGTTTGCACAATGTGGCCTGCAGTTATCGTCCATTAAAATGAAGTTATCTCCGATTGCTGCAGCGTAAGGGACTACAATAGGTCTGAGGATCTCATCCCTATATCGGCGACCAGTCAGAGCTCCATCTCGAATGATGTAGAGGTTAGTGCGCCCGTCAATGGAGATGCCACCATACACCAACACTCCTCCACCGCCAAATCTGACACTTTCGTGCACGAACGCAGGATTATTCCTACTGCCACGGTCCCTCCAGATGAAAATACGCCTATTATCTGGATGCACAGAAAAACGGGACTCGTCAGAAAACAGAATATTGCTCCATTCATTTCTCCTCCAGTTGACATGCGCGGTTGCCCACTCCCTGCGGTCGCGACGATGCCTTGATGTTAGTCTAACACATACCATCGGTCGGCGAGCATACAGACCTACAGCATGGAGCCGGTTTCGGACAGTCTGAGTTGAAATCGTGGTGCCTCTAGCCGAGCGAAGGTGTTGTTGGAGAAGAGTAGCGTTCATGGTTCAGTGTCTCCGAGCTGTTAACGCTAAATACCGATCTTCATTGGGCGTTGTTGCCTGTCTACGACCTTGCCCTGGTCTTCGGCCTGCACATCCACTCTCCAAAAAACGGTTCCAGATCCTGGAAATGACACTTTGTGACACTCCAATGGCTTGCGCTACTTCGGCTTGAGTTTGGCCCCCTTCTAACCTACCAACAATTCTCAAAGCTTCTGAATCTGTCAAATGACTTCGCTGAAACATCGTACTCATCGAAACAAAGCAATCACTGAATGCCGATCATCCTTGTCTTCATTCTCTTTTATCCAGTTGAAAGTCAAATTCCATTCGCTGCCGCTGAAGCGACGTTTTTGACGTCGAACTCAAAATTTGCATACTCCACAGTTTGAAAACCAGAAAAATTTGTATTTGTGATTCTCTTCTTCTATTTTCGGCAAAAAAAATTTCGTTTATTGTGATGGGGATATTTGTAGTATATTAATCCAATATATGGGCCGTTAATTAAAGGTATAATTTAAATTGATGTTCTTTTTAGTTACAATGCGTTGTGTAATGTTGCAATAAGACCCTTCGTTCTTTGAGGTCAGCAAAAATAGAAATAAATGAAACTTCTTACTTGGATCGTGTAGTCTGTAAAATAAATGAAGAGGAGACTTGATAACAATATAAATTAATCCTTTATTTTCATCTTGAGAAGAGAAGATAAGGCTCCCGTTGGTCACCGTTCATAAATTAATTCAAGTTATTTAGTTAGTTTAAAAGTGCAGCATGAATCAAGAAATTATTAAGAAATAATTTAACAGGAGTTGTTAAAAATCGCAGACATCGTTTACGCAAAAGCTCTTTACCGGATTCCACATTCATCAGCAGATACAGATCGGAGCCGAAGCCCGCGATCTTTTTTAAAACCAAAACTAAGTCATGACAGCTCTCCAACAAAACAGATTCTGATTTAAAATTAACGGAATTTTTAATTTATAGTAAGAATACGGGGACTTCAAAAGTTACTGAAAGAAAAGATTTAAATCTATTAGAGAATTTAAAATATTAGCTAATGTCTTAATAAACAAATCCAAAGGAAAACATTTAAAAAGCTTTGTTTTAATTTGCTCCCTGCACAGCGAATGGACACACCTCCGAAAGATCAAACACCCATTCAATGCATATGCCGTGAGAGACTTGCTCCGATGACGTCATCACAATCGTACAAAGTTCAAAGGAGAAGCATCCCATGCCAGGGGCAGCCGAACGTCAGCGAACTTGCCGATGTGCGGTGAAGCGAAACCGCCCGCGCAAAAATAAATATGGATTTAAGTTTAAAGAACATCGATGTATAAGGCCAAAAAAAATAAAACAGCAACACAATTTAAACACTGTGAGATTTCATCTCACAATACCCCCATTTACCGAGTAAAATTTTGGCAGAGCAAGTGATGTAAAAGGTAAAATGAAATAAAAACATTTTACAGAAATGGGATGACAAAATTTTGAATGCCAAAGACAGAGAAAAAAATCAAAGTTAAAATATTAAAGTAAAGCCAAAAGTTAAACTGCTGCAAATAAAAATTAGTGGTGACCAAAAGGGAAGAGAGAAGAAAAAGAAATTACATCAAAAGTATACATAGTCAAAAAGTATACATAAAAAATGCCAAATCTTCCATTTATGGCAATTGCAGTATGATGTCATAAACTTATCTTCACAAATACTTAAGTACAAATGCTAAAGAAAATGAGAATTAGCATATATAAAATCTTATGTAAAAAAGTAAAAGTAAGTACTTAAGTAAAAATGCTAAACAAAATAAGAATTAGCATATATAAAATGAGAATTGGCCTATATAAAATGTTATGCATTACTCAGAATTAGCATATATATAATGAGAATCGGCATATATAAAATGAGCTCATTATCAAACATTTAATTAAATTAGTATACCATATAAGAAAAGTTGCATTTTACAAGCAACAAAGATCAAAATAACTTCAGTATTTGATCATCGCCTAGGACTTATATTTCATAAAATAGAGCATTTATTTGCAGTTACTCTAAATATAAACTGGCCATGCATAAAAAAAATATCTTTAGAAACATTTTCACAATATGATATTCATCATTTTTTTAAAATTCAATTTAGTTTAATTTAGTACTAAATATTTTGAATTCAAACAACCAGCAACATTCCACATAAACAAGTAGCCAAATCGTGCACTAAATGACTACTCACATGTAAAACACAGATAGTTAAAGTAGTTGCAACAATATATATATATATGAGAGAGACATGTCTAAAAGGAATTAAGTGTTATATTGCTGAAACATATACTCTTACTACTTTTCATTAGATTATAAAAGCAATATATCAACAAACACCAATACTTTTTGTATTATTTACTCATCAAAAATTTTCAAAGTATATACTATTCTTTAAAATATGAGACATCACTTAATACAATTTTAAATATGCATAAAGATAAACTCATAAATTTATAGATAAATAGAGAAACCATGGTTTTAAGAATAAGTAAGTATTTGGTTGAGTGGGTGGGGATCCCCAGAAAAAAAAATAAATCCTTTCATATACAATGAAAGATTTAAAAAAATTGACACTATCATGGGAAATTTAAATTTTTAAGTGTACCATAATATAAATATTATAAATCATTTACATAAAATATTTCATGCAAAAAAATCAAGAGAAATATGTAAAAAATATACTATTATCCACAATCATAGAACAATATTACACTGTGACTACTCATGTTTTACTCAAGGTTTCAGGTGGCTTGGATCTCCATAAACAAGGCTCCTGACACCTTGTGCAAAAAGAAAAATAACTATATACACTAAATAGCACAATATACCACTCCATAACTGCAAAAACAACAGCAATGTCCTTCTTTACAGATCCTTGATTCCTTAGCGTTATAAACACAATTTAAAGTTTGCATGAAAAATAAAATAAATAAATGTTATGAGAGTGTTCAAAAACAAGCTGACAGTTTTGGTACACAAAAAAAAGACATCAGTTATGTGTATTGTTGCAAAGGTGTAAACATTTGTTTACCATGAGAAACAAACGCACATCTCTAGATGACATACACAAAAAGGCAACATCAACTTAACAGTTGAATAGACATTATACAGAAACACTGGAAGAGAACTTTTTTTGGCGACAACACAACATCTGTGTGCTTCACTTCTTTTGAAGCTAATCATTAACTTTTAGTAATCACTATTTTCGGACACACTAAAAGGACGAATTATAGAGCACTGAAGTAGACAAAATGATGTTGTATTTCATAAGAATTGATGATGTATTCACACACACATCTTGGGAAAAAAAGAGACATAAGTAGGTAGGTGATGATATCAATAAGCACTTTTTCTTTAAACTTCTTAGTAATTTTGAAGATTCATCAAGGAACACTTCTACATCAAAAGGCGCTGTTAAATAGTTACTAAGAACTGTGCTTTTCTTTTCTGTTTATGAAATCTTGTATAAGAATTGATTTGATGCTTAAAAAATTTTTAATTTCTTCATTAATAATAAATCTTCAGAATTCATTCAATTAATTACTTGTGTAAAAATATGAGGCATATGACA
Source organism: Maratus speciosus (assembly GCA_963932465.1). Taxonomy (NCBI): domain Eukaryota; kingdom Metazoa; phylum Arthropoda; class Arachnida; order Araneae; family Salticidae; genus Maratus; species Maratus speciosus. Next base: position 50,856,407 of record OZ010790.1, read on the forward strand.
ACATAAAAATTTAGAGACTTTGGGTATATTCACAAATGAAAACAAAGGCACAATAAAATTTTTGAAATATGGGGAATTTAGACAGAAAATAAATTGATCTTGAGAATTCCTGAATCAAAATACAACTCTTGCAGGTATATGTAGGAACACGCATACAAAATCAATATTGAAAGTAACTAATTTTATAATATTTCATAAATCTTCTTGATTTAGCAAAAAAAAAATTTTTGCAAAAATAGCAACACTGACTTATAGGAGCAGACAAGTCAACCAATCCACTTAGTAAGGATAAATTACATCTCACAAGAGAAAAGGCAAACTAACAAAACTTCCATAATCAGGTCTTGTGACAGCTGTTACTTGAGAAAACATCTAAGATTACTCGTAAATCTTATTTAGCTTTAAAGGACAAACATCGAAGATATTGAATTGAATCAGACATTGTAAGGATAAATGACTCAAACATGACATGACCCCTTTCAATAATCACTTCAGCGTTGAAAATGAAGCATAAATTTAAAGTTATTGTTATAAAATAGTGAGGTAAGCAGGTAAGTATTAATATATTTACCTTCTACCATCAAACAAGGAAAATACTAGAGAAGAGGTCTGCACAAATGGATACAACACATCAGTGAATGGCCAACTTCATCATGTAAGAAACTGTTGAGAATGAAGCAAAGTTTTTTGCAGGTGAGTATATATTTTTAACAGGTTGGAAGAGAACTCTTAGAGCAGCATATGTAGAGAGACAGTCTTTAAATATGGGAAACAGCAGTGACACACAGTTAATATTATTGCAGAGAAACACTGACAATATGAGAACTTATTTTAAATGCTGTATAAAACCATAAGACTTTTTAAGTAGATGATGTAAAATAATTTCAAGAATATAACTGTAACAGGAATGAAGTAGCCCCATGCCTACTTCTTCTCAAGAGTAGAAAAAATAATGCTGCTTTCATTCTTTTTCTGAGAGCAACATGAGAATCTTGTGTGTTGAAAACTGTCATAGTCTGCACATATGATGAAGTGGAAAGGTCTCAATTTCAAAATTGTAACTTACCATAAGAATATATTTTAAAAAAATGAAGCAACAAGAATTTTTTCAAATGTAAAACTTTGTCAGCTGAGAGTGCTTTTAGAAACAACATGAGAACAGTTGTATAATAAATGTGAAAATATTCTTAAATGCATACATTCTTAATTTGTAAGTTGCAGATTATCTTTGCACTAAGCCAAACTGTATGATTATAATAGAACATCACAGTCCAGATGGCATAAGAATAAATCTATGAACAAACTCTTGTATTCAAATTATTGTTAAACAAAATATCTTGATTTGAAATTTGTAGAACAGAAGCATAGAAATCTCTAAGAATGTTATATAGGATATTTGCAACTAATAACTTCTGTGAAGAATTTCAGCCTCAGACTAATAAATATGACATAAGAATAAAATTTCTCAGCACAAATAATCATGATTTCAAAAATAATGCTTCTTATAAATATATATAGAATTTGCAAATTTTGCAATTTAATAGTGCCATAAAAAATTTTAATTTAAAAACCCAAAGTCATAGCCTCTTAAAATATGAAATATGTTCTTGAGAACAATTTTATTATTTCAAACTCATTAGAATTTTTCTAAGAACAATATATAATTCATTTCAAAAAATATATATATCAAATAATCATTCTTTAAAAAAAATTATGTTCTTTAATAATTCATTACAAATAAAAGAATATCTTTCAAATAAAACTATTTAAATGGAATAATAATTATGCTTCATCAAAAATATGACTATTCTTCAGTAGGAAATTGATCTTAATTTAAATAATTGTTTAAAAAAAATATGGGAAACTTAGTAAAATATATTATATTCTTCAAGATGGAGCAGAACAATATTCATTCTATAATTATAAAATCTAATTCTTCAAAATAGAAAAAAATCTATGCAAGAAATTTTTTGAGAACAGAAACTTCCAATACTAAAAAAAATATTGTCATATGTAGTTATGCAAAAATTCTTGCATAAAATATTCCATATTTCTTAAAATTCACTAAAAGAACAAATCTTGAATACTATTGAACACATCAAAAAATTTTTCAAAAGTAATTCTGAGAACAGAAGTTCTAAAATATTACGATTTTCTTTTAATCAATTTAAATTTTTCTTCTGAACCACCGTTTTTTGCGGCACCAAATGTGATATAACTGATAATGTGCCGTGATATGAAAGGTATAATTAATTTGAAAGTTCTTTTTAGTTACAATGCGTTGTGTAATGTTGCAATAAGACCCTTCGTTCTTTGAGGTCAGCAAAAATAGAAATAAATGAAACTTCTTACTTGGATCGTGTAGTCTGTAAAATAAATGAAGAGGAGACTTGATAACAATATAAATTAATCCTTTATTTTCATCTTGAGAAGAGAAGATAAGGCTCCCGTTGGTCACCGTTCATAAATTATATCAAGTTATTTAGTTAGTTTAAAAGTGCAGCATGAATCAAGAAATTATTAAGAAATAATTTAACAGGAGTTGTTAAAAATCGCAGACATCGTTTACGCAAAAGCTCTTTACCGGATTCCACATTCATCAGCAGATACAGATCGGAGCCGAAGCCCGCGATCTTTTTTAAAACCAAAACTAAGTCATGACAGCTCTCCAACAAAACAGATTCTGATTTAAAATTAATGGAATTTTTAATTTATAGTAAGAATACGGGGACTTCAAAAGTTACTGAAAGAAAAGATTTAAATCTATTAGAGAATTTAAAATATTAGCTAATGTCTTAATAAACAAATCCAAAGGAAAACATTTAAAAAGCTTTGTTTTAATTTGCTCCCTGCACAGCGAATGGACACACCTCCGAAAGATCAAACACCCATTCAATGCATATGCCGTGAGAGACTTGCTCCGATGACGTCATCACAATCGTACAAAGTTCAAAGGAGAAGCATCCCATGCCAGGGGCAGCCGAACGTCAGCGAACTTGCCGATGTGCGGTGAAGCGAAACCGCCCGCGCAAAAATAAATATGGATTTAAGTTTAAAGAACATCGATGTAAAAGGCCAAAAAAAATAAAACAGCAACACAATTTAAACACTGTGAGATTTCATCTCACATTTATATCTTTATTTTATATAAAACTTCAAATATCCTTTAATTGTTTTGAGCAGTGTATATATACATATATATATATATATATATATGTTGAAAATCCATCTTTCAGCAATATTGTGATGAAATAAATCAAATTGCATATCATAAGAAACTGAATAAAGTTACAAAAATGCATCTCATTAAGTTTTAAGTAATTTTTTAGATATAGTTATTTGAAAGGTGCTTTAAAAATATAATGGATTATGCATTTTTTGCATATTTTTAAAGCACAATATGTCAAAATTTTCTTCAAAAGAATGAAATTTGGTATTTTTTTCAGTATTAGCAGCTCAATGCTAAATTTTCAATATTAGCAGATAAATATGAATTTTAAGATTAGGAGTGTCATTTTGAAAATTTCTGTTGGGCAGTGAGGAGCTAGTGATTTTTCTCTTTTTTGGAAAGGGATAATTGCTCTTCGCTCCAGAAGTTTTACTAGAAAATAGTATTGTTTATTTTTTTCCTTAAGAAACGAACATAAAAGATAATTTGAAAAATAAAATAAATGTATAAATAAAAATATTTCCAGAGATTGGATAAATTTTACATCTGAAAATATTGATAATTTTAAATATGATTTAAATACTACTAAAACCAACCAAAATCCCACTATTTTTATTTCAGATCCAGTTATAATGTAGTATTATGTACAACTTAAAATTAAAAAATTAGTCATAGAAACTCCGCCTCTGATTGATAAAGCTTTTTTAATAATTTCATTATTTTTTGTAAAATATTTTTGATTTCAAAGGTTATACAATTTTTTAGACACATTTAAAATTTTTTAACATTACAGCAATATTTTTTTCATAATCTACATACTTTATTTACCTTTCTTAAATTATTTGAAGAAGATTTCTTTATTAGTTATTGAAATATGATTTTATATATAAAATCAGGCTTTTGAAAATTGAACAATCATTAATGGCAACTCGTGGCAATTTTCCAAAACTTTGATAAATTTTTCTCATATTTTCAATATTTTTTATTTTATAACCATTTAAAAGATATTTTTACGTACAATTAAAAAAAAAAAAAAAAAAAAAAAAAAAAAAGCAATAGCACCCTGCCTTCAGTAAATAATAAATTTTTGATTAACACATTATTTTTGACAAAATATTTGATTTTAAAAATTTCCAAGATAAAAGACACTCTTAGTGTTTAAACATGAAAAAAAACAAGAAATAATAATCTGCCTACATTATTTGTCATATATACATTATTTGAATTTGAAACCTATTTAGTGATTTTATATTGAAATGACTTTTTTTTAATGCAGTCTTTGAATATAGAACTGTCATTAAAAAAAATTTTAAACAATTTTTCAAAATTTTGATATTTTTTTATCTTAAAAAATATTTTACTTAGGTTCAAGAAAATTAAAGGTGATTACGTCTTAAAATGAGCTATAAACAAACCCAGTTTCATTAAAATTTGTGGCAGTGAATTAAATGGCTTAGAGGAACTGACATGGAATGACTCTGATTTCATTTGAAATGCGCCTCAAAATATTTTTAAATAGAAAATACTACTAAAAACACCCAAAATCCCACCATTTTTATTTCAGAATCAGGTAAAGGACACCTTTAAGTATATATCCCACAAAAAATAAATTTAATAAAAATACCGCCTTTTGTTGATAGTGCTTTTTTTGTTAATGCATTATTTTTCATAAAAAAATCACCATTTCAAAGTTTAAACATTCTTTTTAGACACACTTAAAATGTTATAAGCGGAACAGTATTTTTTTTCATAAACTGGGTACCCTAAATATTATGCATAAATTATTTGAAGATGATTTGTAGAGTAGATACTGAAATATGATTATATATATGACATGCTACATTTGAAAACCGAGCAGTCAAGAATGCCAACTGACAGCAGTTTCCAAAATTTTGACAATTTTTTTCTCAGAAACTATTTCACCAAGGAGCAAAAAAAATACTGGTGATCATATCTTAATAGTAAGAACAAACACACGCAGTTTCATTAAAATCTGTGATGGTGGGTTACATATTGATATTTTACTGCCTGATTTGATGTGGAATGGCCAGTTATATGCTTGCTGTTAAGTCTGATTTATTTATTTTCATTTTATAATAAATCAAATTTTAGTTACAATTTTTCTCTTGAAACTAGGCAAAAGCTAAAAAACCTTTATTTGTTCAACTGATTTTAGAAAACATCTGGGCTGTGTATGAGGCTGTTTTATTTCAAAGGTAAGTATTGTTTTTTATCAATAAAATTGTAATTGATTATTTTTTAGTTTCCAGTTATATGCATTTCAAGGGGCATCTTTCACAAACTTGTATTACTGCAAATTAATATTGATATTTTAGCCATTTTCTATTATTAGTTTGCTATTTGTAGAAACAAATGCTGTCTTCTTTGGCCAAATATTTTAAGGACCGTAGACCAAATTGTCCAGGATACAAAAAAAAAAAAGACATTACATCAATGCTATAATCAATTAAAGAAAATTTGGTTGCAAAATCTTAATCAAAAAGGTTAGTCTTCACAATTGAGTTTTTCTACCTTTCGGTGACGCTCCCCTATTAAGATCTTTTGTTGAAAAATTGTTCCTGCACATTTTTTCTTTCAAATAAGTTTTTTGTGATAAAAAATGACAACTATAAAAATTCTGTGAAAGTATTCAGTATCCCAGTAAAAACGATTTAAAGAAAATCATCAAATTAGTAAATCATTAATACAAATGGTAAAAAAATAAACCATTAGTGTCATTGGTAAAAAATATCCTATCACTAATCCCCTAAATAGTTAGATATTTTAGGTCATTTTGAATTTTCCAATCCCTTATATATGAAATTTATGGGATTTGAGAGCTGAAATTTATGGGTCCAGAAATTTTTGGGCTGGCACTTTTGGATGTTTGCTTTGATGTCTGTTTTTGATTTTCAGTCCCTTAACTAAACTAAACTCTGTGGCTATACAATCCAAGAAGGATCTGGGCCGACAGTGCCCATCTCTGTTTTCTTGACCCTGGGCCCCGAGGTGCTATGCAGCATGCGTCCCGGCCAGGTGGTCAACCTAACGCGAGACCCTCGGTGTTTAGTTACCAAGCAAGCTTGGTACTCATTTTATCGACCCCGAAGGGATGAAAGGCTGAGTGAACCTTGCCCAGTCGGGAGTCGAACTCTCGACCTGCGGTGCGTCAGACAGTCGTGCTGACCACTACGCCACTGGGCTTCACTTTCAGTCCCTTAGAAGATCTAAATTCATTTGGTTACCCAAGCCCATTTTGGTGCCTATGCAAGTAATATTTTGGGAATTGCCATCTTAGTAAATGTGGAATATTTGATGAAAATTTGAAGTTGTGATCCAACAAAAATATTCTGTTTTGTTAAGGTTTTTGAAATGTGGATATTTGTGCACTCTTCCTCAAAAAAGTGCAATGTTTAAATTTTCCTATGCTTCTATCAAATTAATAAAACTCGCCGTAAAATACTATTTTTCTTTTATCTCTGTTCTAAGAAAAAGCAACTAATGGTGCCACTGCCATATAAATGATTTTTTGAGACCTGGGTGTGACAGCGTTTCTGTCCCATAGCTATCATTTTTATTCAAAATTAATTTAAAACATAACTTTCTTACTTTTAGGTCATATTATCCTTCCCCCCCCCCCCCCCTCGTTCTTATACTGAAATATGTGATTAAATTCATTTCGTAAAACCATCCAGATTTTTATTAAAGTGTTTTTCTTTCTAAAAACATCTTTATTTCAGGCAGCTCAAAGTTTCATTTCTTTTTTTTCCCTTTTTCCTTATCTGTCCGTTACCGCTCCCAGTGCAAAGAAATAAATAAGAATTAAATGGCACCACTGCTGGTATCAAGGTCTTCATTTACTTGCATCGGATTTTTTTCCCGCTGCTGTGATAAGAAATTTTTATCTCTACTAATACTTGAAAGTTGAATATGTATTAACAAAAAAAAGTAAAAATGAATAAATCTTATGGGAAGCATGTATTTTTCGTGTTTTGTGGTCGAGCTAAAAGCCAGATGCCTGTGATTTTCGGCATTCTCCTCAGGTGGTGGTCTGCTTTGTAGAGTTTTATGAAAACAGTTAGTTGGGCAAAAGCCTATCTGTTGTATAAACAATTTTCGCTTTTTCTGAGGCATTTCTCATCGTAATTAGAAGCGCTTACTTGCATTCTCGGCATCACCCGTCCGGTAGAGACACCACATTTTTGCGGTAATGTTTATCGCCAAAAACCTTTATTCACTTTCGCGCAGTCACCAAAAGTTTGTAAATTGGCGATTCTGTGCAACGCCAAGATTTCTAAACTAGCAAAAACTGACACTTCTGTTTCAGCTTTCGAGATGTAAAGTTGTCTAAAAGTAAAGGCGCTTTGGCGTCCCATGTATTAAGGGGGTCTCTCTCTCCCATTTTTCTCTAACTGAACCACCTTTTAAAAAAATGTTTTAAATAAAGAGTAGTTCCAGTAAATTTATAGTTGGAGTCTGTTTAGCATTTAGAACCTGGTCTTCAATCTCTGTTACACTGGGGTCTTTCTTTTGTTTACAGTAAGAAAGTTTTGTTTACAGTTTTTCTGAAGTAGAAAAAAAGCACATTTTGAGTAATGAAATTAAATTATATACTTCTGTGAGTTTTATTGCCACACATTTAAATTTAAAAATATGCTAATAACTTATTTACCATACCACTTAAAATCAGAATTAACATTTAAATTTAATAAATAATTGAATAAATGCAAATTAAAGCCTGTGTTACGTGTGTGACACTCTCCACGGAATCGCCCATTACCTAAGTTTAACTTGAGGTATAAATAGTTCTCATCTCGGAAACAAAAAATACATTTTAAAATTTAAGTTATGTAATTCCCCACTAAGTTTGCTACCTGCGTAAAAATAGCTATCCATTAGAAACTTTTTATTAAAATATAAACTTGACCAAAGCAAAAACTTATTCTGAAAATATCCTTTTTATTTCCACTATGACACCATATTCACCTTTTTAATTTTTGAAAAAAAAAAAAACCTAGCTCAATTTAATATTTCCCATGAAAATCTTTCAACTAAAAGGAAATACATTATTATTATGGCTTTTGAAATTTTTGCAACAATGAAGTAAAAATGTTACATTTTCTATGAAAAATGTCTGTTGATTTTCAATGAAAAAAGTGAAAATTGGAATTATTAAGAAAACTATTTGAATAATATATAAAAAAAAAAAAAAAATTGGCCCATGTTTCTCTCTGGGTTATAATTCACCCATATGCAAAGGCATTTTACCATTCGTTTTGACCCTGACGTCAGGCAAACGTTTTTACACTTTAAATTTATAATATCATTAGAATTAGTAAAGAATAAAAAATGAGTGGCATCAGGGACAAAAAGGGGGGAAGAAAAAATGAAAAAGTTATGATCTCCTTAAGCTTTTCCATGTTAAATTAACATTGAGAAGTGACACTGGAAATAAATAAGTATTGCGCTGTCGCGCAATACTTAAATTATAAACAATGTACAGACGTGTGAAAATTATTAGAATAATTGTGAAATTTACAATAAAATCTTATTATATTAAAGAAATAATACATTATTTAAAAAATATCGATACATTTATTATTTAATGTGCATCCCCTTGTCTTTTTATTAAAGATTCGGTACGTCTTGGCATACTTTGCATGTGTTTTTGGCAATTAATTTGTATTTTGTTGTCATGGTACCAAATTTGGATGAGTCTTTCTATCAGACCATTCTTGTTTGTGATGTTGCATTTCTTTAATCTTTTCTTTACAATGGCCCAAAGATTCTCTATGGGGTTCATATCTGGACTTTTTCCAGGCCATTGAAGTGTTTTTTTATATTTTTTTCATCCAAATATGTGGTCAGAGATGAAGCTTTATGGCATGGAGCTCCATCATGCATGAATATTAAGCCTCCATGTGGAAACCAGTCTTTTAATTGTGGAATTAGTCTTTGTTCAAGCACTTTTTTATACTGATGCTGGTCCATCATGACTTATACAATGCATAAACGTCTAGTACAATGAGCAGACATAACTCTCCAAACCATTACTTTAGTAGGATGGTCAACCGTTTGTTCTACGCAATTAGGGGAAAATGCTTCACTGGTACTTCTCCTGACATATTGACTGCTTTCTTCTGATATCGCAAATATTGATTCATCAGAAAAACATACCTAAAAGATAAAAAACACTTTACGGTATGTAATTTGTAGAGAAATATTTCTTATAAACAAATTTTTTAAAAAATTATAAACAGTTCTGCATCTTTAGTCAGTATGCAAAAAACATGATTTCAGGAAAAGAAATGAACAACTTGAATTCAACTGATTACTTAAAGGAAAATTAATATTTCACACCTTGATCCAGCCATTTCCGAATTTTTTTCGCACAATCATTGCCCTAGCAAGTCTCTTTTTTGCCATTACAGATGTGATTTTAGCCATTTTTCGAGGGCGCCGAGCACCGAGTCCAGCTGAGATGAGCTTTCTACGGTTAGAAGAATCGCATACATTTACTCCATACGCTTGTAAAGAGATTTTTAGATCATGACTAGTTGCTCTTCTGCTAGCTTTAGCAATCTAAATTAATTTCCTTTCTGTTCTTGCAGCAAATTTACCTTTCCTTCACATTTCCCTACTCTAGAATTTTCATATTCACAATTGGAGTCTAAAGATCTTTTTATTCTACACACAGATGCTTGCGAAATTTTTGCTTTTTTAGCGATTTCGTGCTGTGTATAGTAATTTTCTTGGATAAGACACTTTACCACAGCTAGTTTTCTAGGATCACTTGCTTTACCAATAATCACGCAATAATCCTTTGACAAACGAAAAAAACTACCAATTAGTATAAACTGATTAAAACAGTGAAAAGATTTGTTTTAAGAATAACATAATACTGAGGCCAATTCAAGAAAAGAAAGAAAATACTGGCAGAGAAAACAGACGATTTTTAAATTTTATTTTAAATTCGTTTCTTAATCAAACAAATTATTTATGCAATGCTAACAATTTGATTACTTTGAATCAAATAATTTTCTTTTTAAAAAATGGCAACATTTAACAAAATTATACCCCCAAAACTATTCTAAAAAAGTGAAAAATTGACTGGATCAACAAAACAAATTACCTTTCATGAAACATTGAAAGTATATACAATATTAATCAAGAAAAACCGAAAAATCACAATTATTCTAATAATTTTCACACGTCTGTATTATGAACAAGAGGGTGTTTATATATCTATAAATCTGGATAACTGGCTCAGTGAAAACTTAGATGAACAGTGGATTGGTTTGAAATGAGTTATAGAATAGCTTACCAAATCTCTTAATTTGTAACCTCTATTCATAAATTATGGAGTCAGGTTCGAACACTGGTTTGTAAAACTCGCCCGTTAAATGCAATTAGTCTTAAACAAAAGGTAATTCATGCTTCCAACAAAATCTAAACAACTCTTATAAGTGTAATGGACATACATAAAAAAAAATAAATAAAAAATGAAATCCTTGGAATTAGATTGCCTGTTATGCAATCATTCATTGATTTACCTTTTCCTTTTTTGTGAATAATTTGGCTTAAAAATATTCACAAGCAGTGATGAAAATTGGGAAATGAAAGGCAGGTGTCAAATGGCGACTATTATAAATATCTTAGGCGCCAAATTAAAATTTTTAGTTGAAATTTCTAAAATTCATTTTTAACCTTACTGTAATTGCATGCTACTTTTTAGAAAAATACAAATGCTTTTTTTTATTTAAAATTATTGAAGTTCCTTATCTCCAAGTTTATAATAATTGAAAAAACTGTAAAATTGATATAAATCATTTTTAAAATTTTAGAAATTTTACAAGAAGCTATATTTAGAAATTATTAGAAAAATGCTCTTAATCATGTAAAACAAAATTAAAACTCGATAGCAAATCCAAAACAAAATTTTATCCAATGTTGATAGATAGCAGGGCTGGCAAGTTTTTGACATGCAACGATTTAAGCCAATTTTAACCATGTTTAAAACCGTCGTGTCAAACCTTTATGCCAAAAATGTCACAATTAGTTACAATTGAACTTCCTGTAAAAAAACCAAACAAACATATATTGCATCTACATTTTAATCTCGTAACATGAAATCAAAAGATGCACTAATTTATTTTGTTAATTGTTAAATAAATGTAAAAAAAGATGTCGAATTTGACAATAATTTTGTAGCTGTCAAATACAGTAATTTAGTTGCATTTAAGGACTAATAACCGCTAATTTTGAACCCTGTCCACAAGTATCTGTTTCTGTAATGAAAAATTTCTCTTAATCTTGTTTTCAATTGCATGGCAGACAATCATATTCCTTCAATTTTTAAATGATTTTTATTTGCATCTATTTCAGTTGTAAAATTCTAGAGACACACGAAAAAGTCATCATCTGACTAAATAGAAATGTACTACTTATGCTCTTTAAAAACAATTTAGTTTTGTCAATTTAGTTACTTCCTTATAAATAGCATGGAACACCAGGTTGTATTGGTTTTAATGAGGGGTGGTTTTAACCATGGAAAAAACCTGTTTTAACTGTTCTGGTCAAAATAGGTTTTGACCATCAGTGGTTAAAACTCATTTGAACTAAGAAAAGGAATTAATATTTTCTTTATCTTTACTAAATGATAAATTTTGTACAATACTTGAATGGTTTTGTCAAACTGATGTTTAATATTATTTAATACGACATTTTTAAGAGTTTGCAAATATTTTATTTAGTACTACACTTTTATTTTCATTACTTTAGAATTTAAGTGTGCAAAAAAAAATTTTAAGTTAAGCAATTTTTGTAAGCATTGAAATATGCTAATAATTTGATTAGATATCAAATTTTACATAAAAAGGGAAAGAAACTAAATCAGGTTTAACAAAGAGAAACATTTTTTTAATTTTACTTATAACTTAAAAAGTGATTACAAATAACAAGTTTAAGCTATTTTGGATATGATCAAACTGAGAAAATAATCTTTCTAAAGTTGAAGAGCTTGCACAAGAATTTAGGTTCATTATGAACTCTACAAATTTTACACCAATATGTTTAAACTTTTCATTACTGCCTACAAAATTTCAAGTCATAATGTACATACGTTAGTAACACATTAAGAAAATTAAAATTTAGAAAATATATGTTTCTGTTTAAAATGCCATTGTGCAATGCAAAAGAGTTCCACCTACATTTAATAGTTATTAAAATAATAGTTTTAATTATTAAGTATGTAACGTGATATCAATATTCCCTTAAATAATAAAATTAAAGCAATTTATGTAAGCTTAAATTATATAAGAGAGTTTTGACCACTTTTGAGTGGTTAAAACCAAACTTGGCCAGTTTTAGATGGTTAAAACCAGTTTTGGCCAGTCAAAATTCCAACCCTGCAACAAACATAAATATTTTATGAGAAAACATCATAAGAAGACAAATTCTTTTGGAAACATACTTCTGATATTTTGTTTATTTACTGTATATTCTGTTGTTGGCCTTGGCATATTTGATTATCAATTTACTTTTAAATGTGATTTACTTTAAAATATTTTTACTGTACCTACAAATACTTTTAGGGACAAATCTCAGTCTGAGAAGATAGTTAAATCTTTGAACTTAACTATTCCACCAAGAGATGCCAATCACAAAGATCCGAAAGTGTATCTGCAGTCTATATTTGGACAGTGGCTCCCTTTGTCTAAAGCTGTTTTAGGTTTGTTTGTTTTATTCTTTGTTTGTTCTGTGGTTCAATAATATATTTCTTAATTTTAGACAGGTTTAGCAAAAATCCCTTAAAAAAATATATATATATATATATATATATTTCCTATTATATGTGCTTCCATGTTTGTTGATAAAATAAACACTGTCCGGTATTAATTAATTAATTAAACTTCATCTGAGAGTAATTTAAATTAAATAATTACAGGCAGTTATGTAAAAAATCCAAATAATTTACAATTTAAACATTATTAGTAACAGTTTTTCTTATGTTCAAAGAATAAACTGTTGTACACAGTTAAATGTTGATATCGTGAATATCTTTATCGAGAATCCTTTGATAACTAAAGCAAATAAATATTGGATGTATTTTTTTTAAATAAAATTTATTTTCCCATGGTTATTCAAATATTTTTCTTGAAACCCTTGCTATCTGGAATGTCACTTTTTTTTGTCTGAACCTTAAATAAAAAATTATGATTTTTTGAGATTAAATTCAAATATTTTTTTTTTTTTTTTAATCTTTCATAAGGAATTCCTTAAATGATTTGATATTCAGCTGTTGAATCTTTACACCTTCTTTCAAGAAATACTGTGTACAGTAGCCTCCCGCTTAACCGGCCTAAACGGGACCGAAGGTTACCCGGTTAAGAGAAAAGCCGGTTAAAGCGGAGAAGTAAAAAAATAAATAAATAAGTATCTACATAATTTAATTAATTAAACCTGTACGATGCATTTAGTTTTGGAATTTGTGTAGTTTTAAAAAAGTACATATTTTCTATATTCTGTGAAATGAATACTAGTTATAATTAACTGAATTCAAAGAAAAATTATTACTGATAACAAATAAGGAAAAATGTTTAACACAAATTAAATTGTTGAAAATCGTGACACACACCTTTATAAGTTGAAATTGTTCTGCATTATGTATATTTAAGTTAATCAACCATAAAGAAATCATTGACCTTCTTCTGTTGAAGGCAAGATGTCCGACATTTTGTAGCATAATCTCTCCATCTCTTCAACATCATAAGTTTAACTGAGGAAGCTGTTAGCCGCTGCTCAACATAGCATAGCGACAACTCTAATGCTTACCCCTTCCGTATGAGAATTTTAGCAGGGTCAACTTCATCTGGATCATCATCAGGATCATCTTCGTACTGAACAACATCAGTTCCAGTCCTAATTATATCCTCGTCAAATAATGTTTCATGCTTGAGATCTTTATCAGATTCAAACAACTCTTATGCATCTTCTACAGTATTTGTTCGCATCTCTCAAGCTTTTTAAATGTTTGAACAAAACAGTTTGCAGATAGATCAGACATTATAGAGTTTCTGGAGAGGGGGGAGATTGCACCTTTGACCATTAAAAATAAAATCTCAAATCTTTTGGGAGGTCAGTTGGGGGAAATTTTTTAAATTGTAGATCAAGTTAACTTCTGCTCATGTGTCGGGTTGATTTACATTATTTTGTGTTCAGATCAGTTTTGGGTTGGTTTTTCACTCTTGAGTCGGATTCAGGTTGACCTGATTTTTCAAAAGGAAGTCTAAAATAATTTTCTGATAAAAACTATATACTGTAAAAGCTCCATAGCAGGCACTCCCAAAAAACTGAAACCTTATTTAAAGAATACCTTTTTTAATCTAAAACCTGTCTGCATTCCTCCATAACCACGGTCATAAAGGAAAAGTGAAATTTCAAGTAAGAGAAATGTGCATAGTAGAAACAGTTTCAAGTGGAGTTACTATGCCTAATGCGTAGTTGTTGGCAGTCCTACAAATTGTTATATCAATTAATTTGTAAGCCATTAATAGTAATTTAAGAAATGATTAATGTTGTCAAAAGCATTTTTATTATTAAATGCCGTTTTATAATTTAATATTTCTCTATTATTTTTCCACTTGTCTAGAAATGGTGTGTACATTTGTGCCTAGTCCATTACAATTGAGTGAAGAGAAAATTGAAGGTCTTATGTGCTCTAGTGCTCATAAATTTGACATGTTACCAGAAGAAACACGTACCTTAAAACAAAGTAAGTTATCTGTTTTTATATAAATTTGTTTATATTCTCAATGCTAAGTATTAATAATAATGTAATGTATTTTCTATTCTAATATAGATCCCCTCCCCTCTTTATTTAAAAGAAATATATTATGGCATTCTACATTAACATATTTTATTTTTTTTATAGATTTTAAGGAATGTTCTTCTTCTGAAAAAGCTCCAATTATTGTTTGTATTTCAAAAATGTTCCCAGTGGAAAAGAAAATGCTTCCAGAAAATCGACAGAAGTAATAATAATGTTGTTTAAATCCATATATCTTTTGATGGTTTGAATCATATTTCAAATTGAAGTAAAGCAAAGGCATACAAGTCATTATTATTTTTACTTCCTTTTTAGACCTTTGACTGCAGAAGAAATTGCACTTCGCCGAGAAAAAATTAGAATGAGAGCGACTAAGTCTGCAGAAGATGCTGAAAATGAAAAGGATCAAGATAATCTTCCCAAATCTGATGAATCTGACGGTTTGTTGCTTTATATTAAATCAGTTGATAATACAAAAAATGTTGGTGCACAATGTTTTATTAATAAGAAAAAATTTTTTTAATTAAGTCATTAATTGATGAAGATTGAATTAGTGTATCATTGAAATAAAATCAGTATATTTTGATTTTAGATTTTTATTATAGTTTCTTCCCTTTTAAGCGGGGGAGGAGGGGATATTAGAAAGAAAAAAAAAATTGCAGTAAAGAAAGGAATCTTGTCTTCCAAACCTAATGCTCCCAATGTTATAAAAAGATCAGAAAAAAGGCTTTCCCCAAGAAAGCTAAAAATGGACTGAGAGACACCAAGAGAGGAAAGAAAAGGTTCTTTTTCATAGCCATGCAAATATATTATTTAATTTTTTTTTTTCACTTAATGAGGAAAACTGTTAATTTGTATCTTTTTCTCTCCCCCCCCCCCTCCCCATTCCTTCCTTGATACATGTGAAATTTAATACCACATGTTATGAATGAATCAACTTTATTTCATTACAATATATTCTGATTTAGGGTTTGTGTAAAAATGATCCTTGGTATAATAAAAGATTTATTTTGAGAAGATTCTAGAAATAACTTAAACTTACAGGACCAAATATCTCTTACACAGTTCCCAATGTCAACAGAAAATGTTCCCATTCTTTAAAATTTGTCTGAGTTTTACTAAGAGCAGTATAGCCAACAATTTTGAATTGTCCATGATTGTTAGAGTTCTTTTCTCATAATAGCCAATTTTTACTTGTACATGAAAAATCTAATCTTGCATATAGACAAAATTTCTGATAAGTCAAAAAACTATTATTGGAAAATCACTACTTATATTATTAAAAAAACTTTCAGAGATTAATGTGTGTGTGATAAATCAATTGGATTTGTTGATTACAGCTGTAAAGTTCAAAATAATTTAATTTTTTGCTGTGCATATGTAGCTAAAGTATATTCTGACACTTTTTATATAGCTTAGTATTTTTAAAGTTATTTTCAAATCAAAATTTGCTATTTTCTAATGCACTATCAAAATTATTTTCATCCTTTCTTGCATAACATTTTTAGATATTCTTCATCTGATTCTTAAAAATTGTGTACCTATAAATTTGTTTTATATTTTATTTTTATTATTAGGTTTATTATTATGACATGAAAATTACAAAAATATAGTCATCAAGTAGTATTAAACTATATTTAAAAAAGGATCACATTTATAGCAGAACAAAATTGTGTTTAAATTCTTTGGTATATGAATGAATGATTTAAGTATTTAGGGTGGAAAATATTTTACAATTATGTCAGAAAAATTTGCATTGTAAAATGAGGAAAACTAAAACTTTAGAATGTCAGTTATGAGATTTTGTAATTTGTAAATGTTTTTCTTGTCTTATATATTTGAAATATGTCTTTTTTCCCCCCCCCCAAAAAAAGAAACGTGTAATGCATCAGAAGACACATCAGATACTGTCTTTATTGCTTTTGCCCGAGTTTATAGTGGGACCATAAAGAAAGGGCAACAACTGTATGTGTTGGGACCAAAGCATGATCCTGCTAAAGCCTTAAGCACTGTGAGTATAAATCTAGAAAATTCTTAATGCTGTATATTAAATTGTATACCTTCTGGAATAGAATATAATATTGCAGCTATTACAAAATATTGAAATCTATTTTTACCCTCTATAAAAATTGTTGCATATCTAAGCTAAATTATTATTATCATTATTTATTTATTTATTTATTTATTTATTTTTTTTGGGGGGGGGGGGATATGGTTGTTATTAACATTTTTATATTAACTGTACTTTTATCACCAACTATAAGACATTTTATAATTTTAAGTAGTGTAATTATTATCCTCCTCCACCTCCTTAAGATAATATAAGTCTAATTCAAATTCACAGTATCCTCTTCAAAAATTATGATTCTGTATGTATTGGTGAGACTGGTTGCTCATGCAATATTCGACTGCATGAAGATAAACCTGGTTTTAAATCTGGCAACCTACGTTCAGTACTAGCTGCACATGCAATAGAAACTGGTCATCTAAGCATTTTGAGAATAGTAAATTAATTAAATCTGACTCTAATAATTATGAAAATAAGATATTTTTAGAAGGGGTGTTGGGGGGAGGGGTTGTAAGTCTTCAAATATCGATATTTGTAGTGATAAGGGTCTTGTTGGGTAAAAGGTCTTGTTGGTTCAGGGTAAAGCCTGAAACATCTATTTTACACTTATATATTTACACTCTTTTATTTAACTTGGTTCATGTATGTAATTTTGTAAGCGATTTTTCATTCGCTTCCTGATGTGCTACAGATATAAAAATTATGTACACATATGAATTTCTGATGACAATACAACATTTTAATATTTTTAGAACTTAATTATAAAGTTATAAATTAATTTTAAGACATTTTTTCATTAGCTGAACACAACTGATTAATCATAAAATATTCTTTAATATACAACTGTATACAAATTACAAGAATAACTCAGTTAATTATGCACCAGCTCACACTGGCTATTCTCTAAAATATGCCATCCGGCTGTGAAACTGCAACAATGAAATATTTTGACATCAAAATGTAGAATATAAAATATAAAGAGCATATATATTTTTTAAATACACTTTCATTAGGTGTTGTAATGTTCATTTTGTTAAATGTCTGAATTTTAATTGTCTTATTAATTTTAAAGATTTAGTTAGCCTAATTATATTAATATATATATATATATATATATATATTCTGTATCCATATTTATATATATATATAATTTTCTGTTTTAATTTTTATATTACTAGGAAATTTCTGTTAGTGATAAAATTACTGTTCATGACCTTCATCCTGATCAACATATTACTCTTGCCACAGTGAATGGTGTATATTTGCTTATGGGAAAAGAACTGATTCAATTAGAAGATGGTCCAGCTGGGAATGTAGTTGGTATGTTCTTAGCATTCTGTATTTCTGTCCTTGTTTGAGCAAAGAGATTGGTGAATTTAACAATGATTTTTTAATTTTATTGGTGTTAATTGAAAATTTGGTGCATCAGAGAACTTTACTTATTGTAGTAAATCTCTGAGAGTTCACTATTATAAAGACAGATATGATCCATTTCTGTTGTATATGCTTGCATAACATATTTACTTTTGAATCTGAATAGACAGGGAAGAAAAATTTTTTTTTAATTGGTTAGTGCTGCTTTCTATTTGAATTTAATACTGGTGATGTGGAGCTCATAATATTCTTTAGATGAAGAAACTCCAGAGAAAGTTGTCTGTAATTTGAAATAAATAATTCTAAAATTTAAAATGTACTATCAAAACATTACATTTTTTAGCAGTATTTATTTACCCATTCTAGTTTTAATATATGAAAATTTTTCTTTGTACAGAAAAGTTTAAAAAAAAATTATTTTCAAGAAACAACACAACTTTTAAAGGTAATTTTTGTATTATATTGGTAAAAAATAACAATTATAAAACCTCAAGTTTATTAAAGGAATTTAAATAAATCATATTGTTTTAGTTTGTGATTTGTTTTCTTTCACTATTTCGTTTATCTTCAGTGATTCTTTTTTTCATTTTTTTTCTGATTTGTTTTAATATTTATAATAGTTTATAAAATGCTGATAGTATTTGGCAGTTCACTGCTTCTAAGATGGCTCCAGACTGAAACAGCCATGCCTGTTTCCGAGATGTAAATACAAAAAAACAAAGATACCCGCTTATTCAGGGTACTTTAATTACCAGTTGTAACGTTATCTTTTGTTTAAAAAAAAATTCTACAGATCTATTTAATGTTTTCCATTTTCTTTCTACATTTGCTGCATTTTGAAATTGCCATCCCTGTCTCCTAGATGGATACAAAAAGAACGAAAAATACCCACTTATTCAGAGTACCTTACAAATTCCAACAATATCTTTTGTTTAAAAATATATTAATATTTAAAAACAATCATTTTTCAGAGGCCAATTTTATAAAAATCCTTCATTGAATGCTTATGATCGAGTTTGCTGTTGTCCTGGCGACCATGTCTGCGCATGGAAATCTTGGATTCAGGAAATCCTGTCCATTTTTAATATCCAGAGATGTTCATTTTGCATTTTAAAAGAGAGAACTTGCTACTCTGCCTTCGTTTGCTTCTGTATATGAGAAATCCTCTGAAGATATAATTTTGTGTCTTAAATAAGGACAAAGGATTGAGTGAAAGTTTTTTTTTTTTTTTTTTTTTTTCTCCTTGTGATAAAAAAGTCATGATTTAATAACTACAGATAATTAACAGATTTCAATGTTTTTTGTTACCTATTTCCTTTACTTAAAGAGAGGAAAAGAGTAAGATAAGTTGCGTTGTTTTTTTAAAATTATTATTCAGATATTTCTTACAAACTTTTGGTGATAATTGAAAGTGTAATTTGTCTAAATGTCATAAAATAAATGGGGTCGAATGCGAATATTTTTGTTTGTTTGAAACGATTTTTATTTAAAAATATAAAATCATACAAATTTGAGAATGTACACTGGTGAAGGCAGTTGAGCTCCAACATCAGGTTCGTTTGAAAATGTTTTTGTCTAAAAATATAAAATCATACAAATTCAAGATTCAGTTGCTAAAACATACCGGAGCGTGCATAGCATGTCTGGATGTGCACTGCCAAAGGTAGTATTTGTTCCAACCAGGGCTGCGGAGTTGGTTGGAAAAACGGTTGACTCCGGCTCCAGAAATTTTAACGACTCCGACTCTGGGCTGGTTAATATACTAGTGTTGCCTGTTATGAGTGTACGCAAAAAAAAATAAAGCGAAATTTTAACTTTTCAGCATTAATTCTGTTCTTAGGGCTTCAAAAGATAAAAGAATTTTTTTTTTTTTCCGCTTCATTAATTTTGAAATTTCGCATCCCCACGAACCCGAAAGTGAACAAACTTATAAAAACAAAACATAAATTTTTCTATTTCAGTTCTGCAAACTCTGAAAAGAAAAGGCTAAATTCTTAGAATTTGTTGTTAGTTTGTGTCCTTCAGATCCGAAGAATTTCAGTGGAAAGGAAATAAAATAAAGATAAAAGTTTTCATTTTGGAATTAATTCAAGTACTGCTGATTCGAAAGAAAAAATGAAAATTTTGAAATTTCCCCATTAGACCTGAAAAATCCGAAAACCAAAAGGAGTACGATAACGAAATTTCCCCATTTTATCGTTATTTTGAGTTCTGCTATTTCAGAAATAAATAATTACAATTTCACATTATTTAGAGTCCTGTACATGTGAAAATAAAGGAGGGGGTTGATTTACAATTTTGGTGTTACGTCCTACAGACACGAAGAATCTGTGGACAAAAAGACATCACATTTATTACAATGCTTTTTTGGGTTCCTTAGCCTCCAAAACAGCAGAAATTTACAATTTTCGCCTAATCCCGTGTTGAAAATCTGCATGGGACAAAATTTCCAGACCCAGACCTTTAAAAGTCTGGCCCTGCCCATTTATATTTTTGAAGTTCATGCCCGGCGAAAGTCACTGAAAACAAGTCCGGTCCATGTAAAAATCAATAAAATCCCGCTCTGCTCGACTCAATTTCTACAAAAAAAATTCTGATTTTTATAATATACAATTAAGATTCTTTTAAAGAATACTGCATACATATTTATGGGGAAATTTTACTGTATATTTCAGATTACGATCTGTTCACAAGCCATAAGATACAGAATAGCAACATTAATGATTACTCACCCAAGTCACGCTAATTGAAAATTTATTCCTATTTTATCAGTGTAGTTTGATTCTTTCAAATTTGTTATATTTGGCCAGTCAGCCTGCTGAATTTTTTTATCATTCCAGTCTGGCCTATTAACAAAAACCGTCTTATAAATTTTCTGCTCACTCGGCACGTTTGAAAATTTTCCTTCATTTTGCTTGCCTTGGGCTCTCTACTCCAGGTTTCACCAAACCCCAAAAATCCGAGAAAAAATACTTATATACAAAATGTAAAATACCTGCTAGAATATTCTATTAAAAACGGTTTTTGTCTACTTGTACACCGTGCAGTATATTAGGCATATTTAAATTGTATAGCCTGGTATTAGAGTCCTGCATCGGGTTGGGTTACCCACTTTTACCCGAACCCGACCCTCGGGTCAGGTTGGAGCTATATTTTCTCATTGTGGTTCGGGGTCAGGTCAGGTTGACTTTAACTTTTTTGTTGCGGATCGGGTTTGAGTTGTGTTGGCTTTTTTAGTCTTGCAGTTCCGGTTCGGGTTGATCTGATTTTTTAAAAAGAATGTCCAAATTATTTTTCCACGTTAAAAGCCTATGTAAACCCACGGATCAAAGTTTCACAAAAGCAAAATGATGCCTGTCTGTTTTGTCTAGTCATTTAGAATTCATCTCTGGAAGTTAAAATAAACATGCTTTTTCAACTATTGGTGCGATAAAATATTATATTGAATGCTTTTGCACTGCTGAAACATTTCTGCTGAATAGTTACAAATATTATTCTTGATACTTCTAATGTTGTTATGACACAAACAAACGGTGTAGAATACAGGAAGAAATGAAAGATCATTTTAACATTTTGTTGCGTATTGTATTTTTAAACTACTGTAGAAATATAATGCACTTTGTTATTTCAAGACTGAGGAAAGAATGACTAATGCTTCTAGAGCTCCTGTAATGTATAAAGTGAATAATTTAATTGTGATTTACAGGATGCATTATATTAGAGGAAAAAATTTTCAAAATAACTGAAGGTGTACCATTATAAGTGGAACTTTTGAAGCTGCAACTGATTTTAGAACATATTTAAAGATTAGATTTTAGGTAGATTTCGTAAAAAATACTATCTATTGCAGTCGTTACCATGGTGCTACTTTTGAAAAATTCCTTCATAACTTTTCATTATATAACCCCAGGAACCCAAAACCACCCCCATCTAAAAAGTTCATATATATATATATATATATATATATATGTATGTATGTATATATGCAGGGCTTGAATTTCAGGGCGAGATTTGCACCCAAAATTTTGAAATTCCGCCCAAAATAATATCGTGGGCGGGAGATTCCCATCCAAAAAATTCACCATTTTCCTGAAAATTTTGCATTTTGAAATTACAATTAACTACCGTGAACGCTTTTCAAATTTCCCGATATTTTCGCGCGACTAATGACACATTTTGAGGGGGTTTTTTTTACCGTGAAAGATCGTTGAAACTCACGAATTTTCGATGCGACCGATAGACAAATTTCATTATTTTTTTTCTCGAGATCAGTTGACAAGTGTCCGCGACCGATTGGCGAATTCAGGGGTGATTCTGTTACGAATTTTCCGAAAATTTAAGGCATTAGGTTCCGAAAATATTGTGAAAAATCGGTCATCAGTTCAACAGAAAAATATCGTGAATTTCAACAAATGATTGCCGAAAAAATCAATTTTGTCAATCGTTCAAGGAAAAAATTGCCAATTTCGTCGCAAAGGATTGCGAATAAAACACAAATTTTGTCAAAGGATCGCGAAAAAACATGAATTTCGTCAGATTGTGGGAAAAAAACTTGAAATTCATCAAAGGATCGCAAAAAAACGCAAATTACATCAAAGGATAGCAAAAAAATCATAAATTTCGGCAAAGGAACGCGGAAAAATGAGAGTTTCAGCAAAGGATTGCGAAAAAACAGAATTTCGTCAAAGGATCACGAAAAAAGATAATTTCGTCAAAGGATCTCGGGAAAAAGCTAATTTCGTCAAAGGATCGCGGAATAAACCCGAATTTAGTGCTTAGTCAAATGGCCGATGAAAAAAAACCCACGAATTTCATCAAAGAATCGCGGAAAAAATGCGAATTTCATCAAAGAATCGCGAAAAAATACGAATTTTGTCAAAAGATCGCGAAAAAAACATGCAATTCGTCAAAAGATTGTGGAAAAATGCGAATTTCGACGAAGTATTGCAAAAAAAACACCCATTTCGTCAAAGGATCGTGAAAAAAACACGCATTTCGTCAAAGAATCGCGAATTTCGTCCAGGGATTAAAAAAAAAAAAACCCGCGAATTTCGTCAAAGAATTGCGTAAAAAACTCGAATTACATCAAAGGATCACGGAAAAACGGCAAATTTCGTCAAAAAATCGCGGAAAAACGGCAAATTTCGTCAAAAAATCGCGGAAAAACGGTAAATTTTGTCAAAAGATCGCAAAATAACGGCAAATTTCGTCAAAAAATCACAGAAAAACAGTAAATTTTGTCCAAAGATCGCGAAATAACAGCAAATTTCGTCAAAAGATCACAAAAAACGGAAATTTCGTCAAAGGGGCACGAAAAAACACATAGCTAGTGCTGGGAGTGATTCCCCCTTCTTCATCCCCTTGGTTGTAACCTTTCAGAATTTTTTTTTTTACTCAGAATCACTCCTGTTTTCTTACTTTTTTAAATAAAAAAAACATTTTGCATCATTATTCTAAGTTGTTGATTTAAATTGCTTCAATGGTATTCTGTCATGCCTGTATTAATACAGACATGACAAAATAATTAATGCAAATCTTTAAAAAGCACATAAAATAACAGTGGGTTTCATATTTTTTTCTCCCTCCCAAATAGCTCAACTCCCCTCCATTTATAAATGTTGGTAGGGAGACTCCCTTCCTATGAAAAATTGAATTTCAAACCCTGAATGTATATGTATGTATGTACTAAATTTTGTCCGCACGATAAAATTTGCAATTATGCACGGATCGTCTTCAAACTCGCCAACAACTTTGAGATGCCTAATATCTCAGCAGGGATTGAAAATGGGCAAAATCGGCCCAAGAGAATGGAAATGGGGAGGGTTAATATTTTTTAATACCGTCTTAACATGGTTCTGATAAAACCAGCTCTTACACAACAATGACAGGAAAAAATAAATAATTTTCATTATAGCAGTTGCCAATAATTAAGAAAAAAGCAATAAAATTCTCACCAGAACAATTGCTTTTCTATTGCAAGGTTTCAACGTAAAAAATTAATATATAAATTAATATTAAATAGTTTGATGAATTGAAAACAAGTTGAATATTATATCATAAGTTTTCTAGAGCAAGATTTCCGCATGAAAACTCAAAATGAAATAAATAGTTTGACGAATAAAAAACAAAAGCAAAATATTGCGTCATATTGGAAATGTAATGGATCTCAGCAGGTGAATATGTAACGTCATGGGAGTTTGAAGAAACATATTAAAACATGATAAAAACCCGACTATGGAAATATTAACACTTTGAGGTTCGCTGAATTTGCTTTAGTCATTTTTAAACCTATTCCATATACATGCGTGTGTATATTCGTGTATATTAGAATTTTCACAAAAAATTTAACTCCCTAGAGCTCATTCTTAGTGAAGAAACCGTGTTTATCTCTAATCTTGATTTAAGTTTTGTTGGTGATTTTAGTACTTAACTTTGAAATCTACCTCCGCCTGTAGGCCGAGCCGGCAGGGATTTTTTAGTTTTATACTGTTACATATCGATTGAAACATTATTTCTTCTTTCTTTGTTTTCATTGTATCAAAATTCAGTTATAATTTATCATATCTGTGATATTTATTTAATTGAAGGTGAATTTTATTATATTAATAGTTCTATTTATTGATATAGGATGTAGATTTTTATTAATCATATTTCATATTGCATTAAAACATGATTTAATTTTCTTTCACTTTGGGTTCAGGTTAACTTCAAATAGAATTTTTGGGTTTGGGTTACATACAACCCCACCCATGCCTCTAAGGTGGACAACTCTATTTAGCGAACACTTTTTCAATTCCTAAAATTTATATACAGTAGATTTTCGTTACAACGAAAAATCCCGTTATTACGAAATTTGACAAATCCCCTTTTCAAATTGCATTAACCCCAATGTATTAAAAATTCTGATTTAACAAAGTGTAATGTTTTTAGGAATTCCATTACAACGAAAAATCTTCATTCAGCTCTTTTTTTCTTTTTTTTTTTTTTTAATTGTTTAACAGAAATGAAATGTACTTCGAATAGAATGTAGAAGATAAAAAAATAACAATGTTGTTTTGGGGTCAGGTGCTACTTCAATTTTTCCTTTTGCTATTTTTTCTTTTGTCTGCCTCTTTTTCTTTTTTTTTTTTTTTGTTAAGGTCTCATTAAGGTTTTCTTTCGTTTCTAAGAGACAATTCCAAAATGCAATCATAGGTTCCCATAGAAAACGAAAGCGACAGTCCCAATTTCAAGATGTCGATAAAGCCGTGTCCAAAACGTTTGAAGATGGTCATTCACACAATGTGTCCTCTGATGGTCCTCTGATTTTGACAGAAAGCTCAAGAGTTCGGAACAATGCTTGGTAACGAAAATTCCAAGTCAGTGTCGAATGGTTCAATTGCCTTCATACCCGCTATGGAATTGTAATGAAATCAAATTGCAGCGAAGCAAGTGATGTGCCAATGAGTGTAAATGATGTACCAATGAGTGTAAATGAATGGAGAGCTAGAGAAGTAGCTGCCCGTATAAAGACAAGACATACAGCTCCAATGATGCTTTCAATGCGAACGAAGCTGGAATATTTTACAAACTTGAACCAAGAAAAACAATAACATTTAAAGGAGACAAATGCATTGGATTAAAATCTTCAAAGCAACAAATTACAGCACTCTTTTGTTGCAACAAATCGGAAACTGAGAATAGAAAAATTAATTGTTGGTCACTCTGGCAAGCCCCGTTGCTGTAAGAACTGTCATTCATTGCCTTGCGATTATAAATTCAATAAGAAGGCATGGACAACACAAGGTATTTTTAATGATTGGCTAGTGCACTTTCACAAAGAAATGAAAGCTAAAAAACAGAAAATTCTTCTGATTGATAACTGCATGCCGCATAATAATTCCCCCAAATTAGGTTGCATCCAAGTTGAGTACTTTCCGCCGAATTGCTCTTCTATTCTACAGCCTCTAGACCAAGGCATCAATAGTCTGGCAAAATCTCGCTGCAGATCTCTTTTGCTAAAAAAAAATCTTTGCTGCTTAGAGAAAGGCGAAAGGCAAGAAATAAATCTCAAAGAAACTGTTGAAATGATCTCTGGTTTGTGGCAAGAAATTAGCCAGAAAACAATTTCTAATTGTAGGAAACATGCTCGGTTAACTGAGACCAAAGAAAATTAATCAGGAATTTTAGATTTGGATGAGTGCTCTGAGTTAAATACAATCTGGAAGGCTGCCAAAAAATTAATATCAGTTCCTGATCAGGTGGATTTCTTATCTGTGGATGACAATAATCAAACATACTCTGGAGTGTCTGATGACGATATCATTTTGACCATTAAAACTACATTAGACCGACAAAATGAAGAAAGCAATGATGATGATATTGATGTTACCGACGATTCCATAGTTATCGTTTCGGAAGATCTTTCATGCTTGGAGGAAATGCATGCTTTTGTTTCTCATTAAAAGAATGTTCCAAATTAGGTATTTTATCACATTCACTTGTTGCACACATTTTTGTTATCATCAACTACATATTCCTTTGTATAGACTAGCAGATTGAGATTAGTAATGCAGATTTTCTGCAATAATGTATTTCTAAATAAAGGTTAGTCCGTAATTTTGTATTTTTAATATTAAATTTTATTTTACTAACTTTTTCTATGTTAATTTAACTAGTCTTCCATTAAAATCATCTGTAATGAAAAGTAAATTTATCTTGCTTAATCAGTTTATGTATATATGTAATTCATTAGATAAATAGGAGTACTTCCGTTACAATGAAATATTTTAGCGGTCCTGTGAAGTTCGTTGTAATGGAAATCTATGTATTTGAACGTTTATATCTCTGAATAGCAGGCACCTCTCACTCTACACACATGTAACATGTTTATGTGTACATATACATAAACTATCAAAAATACTATACATGTGTGTTTTATCTGTATAAAAAACAAAATGTTGATAACATTTTTCATATTTTAAAAGAAGAAAAAATGGATCTTAAATAAAGAATGATCGCATTTCTTTTACGTATTTTATTTTTCATGCAGTAAATTGAATATATCCTCATACGTATTCAAATACATATTGAATTACATTTGAAACATAGTTTTGCTTAAACTTTTCATGAAAGTGCCAACAATCTGAGTGGCAAAAACCTATATATGACCCATAAGAATACTTTGACTGTGAACTCGACCTGCAGAAAAAAAAAAAAAAAAATTTAGATACATTCTGAGCCAAAAAACAAAGTTTGGGATAACCCGACAAGATATCTGACTCTATTCAATGATCCTGAGGTGTCCGCTATTCAGAGTTTTTAGTATATTGTAATATTAAAGAATATAGATTTGTTCATTCTTCTAACATAAAATGGTATTAAAGATACAATTATAGATTATTTTCCATAATGGCATTAAAACATGATTTACTTTCCTTTCATTGCAGGTTTGGGCCGGATGGGAAATACCTCCGGTATGGGTCGGGTTGTGGGTTGCCGAAATTTTTTTTTGCGGGTTTGGGTCGAGGAATTCTTTTTTTGTCTGATCCAGGTCGGGTTGCGGGTTGACTTAAAATGGAATTTGCGGATCATGTCAGATACAACCCAACCCGTGCAGGACTCTACCTCGTATACTCCAAAATTAATAATAATAATTCATTTGATGCATTTAAGATTATACATAATTGGTCAAATTTCAATTCAAACTGTCTAACAAAAAAAGCTGGAGTCAGAGTTGGCTTGTGTTTTAGCGACTCTGACTCTTTTGCTTAAAAATGTGTCCGACTCAGATGCCCTGGTTCCAACTGTAGATTTTTGTTTGGATAGATTTTCATTTTAAAATATAAAATTATACAAATTTGAGGTTGTACGCTGCTGAAGGCAGTAGGGCTCCCAACACTAATTTCCTCACCCCCCCCCCCCCCCCCCTGCAGAAAAAATGTCTGAATTCAACTATTATTATCCAGTGCCCAGGCAGATCAGCTAATATAGAATAATAAAAGGTTACCATAAAACATGCATTTTATTTAACCACATTGAAAATATCCAAGTTTCATGCAAATCATATATAAAATCTTCAATGTCAACCTTATGTTATTTTCATATAACTTTATCTTCTTTTTTTATTCCCCCCCCCCCCACACACACACACACACAACTGAGTGAAAAAGTGTCCAGGTTGGGAATTGAACCTGAACATTGGCTTAAATTGCCAATGCTCCTCCAACTAAGCTACCTGGAATGACAATCGGCCAATGGATACATAGATTAATGTACATTTCCATCATTTAGTGGCTTTCCATTACCTGTGGCTTTTTTTGTTGAGAAACTACTTTTGTTGTCTACATGATAGATCAGATTCTAGCACAAAAAGGTTTTTGTCTGAGTGAATTGTGTCAGCTGATTGTTATTGCAGATAACTCAATTGAAGATTATTTACCAGGCAATTTAAGCCAAAAGTTCCGAGTTTGATTTCTAGCCTATACACTTTTTTATTGAGTTGTTAAAATCAACTTGTGTGATAATTTTACCAAAGTATGATTTTGTTAAAATATTAAAACTTATGCTATTATATTTAATACAATTGTTTTGAATATAAATATTTTATTGCTAATTTATGATAATGTAACTTCATTGAGCCAAAGATTGTGTCGTTAATAACTAGAAATTCTTTTTGTAATTCTGATTTCAATGGTAGAATGGACAATCAGAAATTAAAAACCTTTATATTATAAAAAAAATACTAATTCATTTGTTAATTTTTACACGCTTCTTTTTCATTGTTATTACATGATTATTTAGGTATCAGAGGACTCCAGAATCATGTTTTGAAATCAGCTACATTATCAAGTACTGTTGCCTGCCCGAGTTTCATTGATCTACACTCAACTACTGTACCTATAGTTAGAGTTGCTTTGGAACCAGTACATCCTAGTATGTAACATAGCTTTGTAATGTTTTATCCAAACTTTTTATTGTATTCCGATTTAAAAAGTATATGTAAAATTAATTCATTGATTTTAATATGGATTTTTTTTCTTTTATATTTGTGTTTCTCTTACATCAATTTCCTGTGAACAGGGGTGGGGAATTTTCAGAAAATCTTACCAGCCAGCAAGAAGCAACATACATTTGAAAATTGTTATGACATAATAAAAAATATATTGGCATATCTTCTGCCTGCAGTTTTTCAATGACTGCCTGAAAATTCACTCACCAGTGATGAGCAAAATGGTGTATTTCCCCACCCCTACCTGTGAGGGTTTTTTTATTTTGTTTCTTTTTTTTTCTGTTGTAAGCTTCTGCTCAGGTTTCACAGATGACACTCACAAAATGGTGAGCAGAAATCTAGGTATAACTTGCACAATTTTGCATTTATCAGCCATTGTAGTAAGTGATTTTGCTGATAATCTCTAATCGCTGATCCCCCCCCCCCCCCTCAAAAAAAAAAGTTTGGAAATTGTTTACCCCCCATGGTTCCACTCTCGCACCCTCAGAATTTACCCACCTCCTCTTTGAAATTTTTATATTTTATAGATAATATTTCTCATAGGTCTCCATCTGAAAACAACATATAAAGGATACTTATTGTAGAAAATGCTGTGGTTTTAAGACGCTGCCCCCCCCCCCCTCTCCGAAATTCAACTCTGCCTCTTTCATTAAAATTTTTAAGTGTTATCAAATATCTGAAATTTTAAAATCGATCTAAAAAATGACAAGTAAAACAAAGATAATTAGTGGAAGAAACTTAGATTTAAATAATGTGCTGTTGACAAGTCTTTATTTTTAAAATCGATTTTTTGGTAAAATAAAAAGTTTTTAATCAATTTTTAAGAAAATTAGATATTTAGAAACAGCGACAAAAAATATTAATAGATGCATACCTTTAAAATCTGTAAATGCGCTATTTGTAACAATGTCACACCCCACAAAAGAAATCCTAGTCTAAAAATTATCTGTTGTTTTATCTGCTGGTGCTATAAATGTCATCCAGGAGAAGGAAATGAAATTCAAAAGAAATCCTCTCATTAAATCTGTTTTTTAATTGATAATTAGAGTTCTACTGGGAATATTTTAACAAAAATTACATATTTGTAATCAGCGAAAAAAATTACACACAGAGGCATTAATTATAAGTCTTTCTTAAATGCAACATTTGTAAAAAATTTGTAGGCCAGAAAAAAAATGCTACTTCTTTTGGAGATAGCTGTCTGGGTGGGCTCCCAAAAATTACAAATGCCTGCTTTCTACAGCTTGTACTTCAATGGAAATAAAAGAAATTTTGAAATTGATTTTTAATGGATTTTTTTAACTTATTGAAATAAATATTGGAATAATTTTTAGAATTTCTGAAAGGGGAAATTTTTTTTGTGTCTGGCTGTGCAATTTTCGAGGTTTTAGGCCGGTAGATTTTAAAACACAGCCCTCTTTAGAAAGGCCCAGTACATTTATCGCCTTTAGCAATCCTTCATTCCAGCAAACCCTCAGTCTCTCTTTCAGTTGTTGTTCATTGAATTTTTCTACAGTTTGATAAAAATCTATGCTTTAGTTGATTTATGAATAATTTTTCAATCTTTTATTTGGGGTTTTTAATTAATATCTAAGCTAATAATTAGAAATTTAAAATTCTGAGTATCTGGTACATTAGGAAAGGCCTTGGACTATCTTCAAAAAAATTTTCAGTCTTGTACATGCCGTACATTTTGCTAGCCACCGCAGTCACACGGACTGAAACTTACTTTTATTAGTGTAGATATACCAAAAATCTGCTTAATATTATAGAAAAAGTCTTAATTATTTACCTGTTCACAATATTTCAATTTTCCTTCTTTTACCATGATCTTGTTTGAATGTAATCTGTTTCCCTTTATATCTGGTGACACTCTATGGTCTTCAAGTGATCTTTCGATTCATCTCAACTTATTTCATTTTTAAATTTTCTGAAATACTTACTGCAGTTTTCCATTCATATAATTAATCAAGACTTGATGGGAAGCTTTTTGTCTCTGGACTGTTAAACATTTCAACATCATATTTATCCTGAAGATGACTGCAGAAGCAGTTCGAAACATTGATATTATGCTTTATCGTTAATTTTGTTTGTACAAGTTCATATAAAAGTTCATATTTATGTGTACCATTGAGCAAGTTTATGTGTTTTAACATATTCATCTTATTTATAAAATTAATCAATCAACTTGAAATGCATAGAATTTTATCCAGTAACAACTTATGCAAAAAAATAGCGAAATAAATATCTTGACATCAATTGCGGGGATGGAAAATCTGCTCCAATTTTGATTTCCTGCTTACATTCTGCTACAAAAATGGCAGATGTTTTAAATTCTGTTCCAATCTGCTTCAAAAATGGAAATTTTGTAATCTAGAAAATTAGAATAAAAAAAAGAAAAAAGTTCATATGATCCTCATATAGGCTTGGCAACACACTGCTATTATGATGCATGTAGCTCAAATATGCAGCATCATAAAAGTTTTAAATTTATCGCTAACTAAATAATGGATTATGGTACAGATTCATTGTCTTAAATTTCAGTTTTTTTATAATATTACTTATCTTAATCCAAGGAGGAGGATTACTCCAAAATGCAGTTGATGTACCATCTATGAAAACTAAGCATTATTCAAAAGATATTCAGCATTAAGATTATTCTTAAACAAGATATTTTTATTTTTACTCCTTCAACAATGCAAACCTTTCGGGCACATCCACAAATTTTTTTAAAATGTAAAATCATGAAATTGGTTAGGCATGATTACAGAAGTAATTTGAAATTGAGTGTCATTTTTTGATAAATGTCGCACCTTGAGTCAGAAGGGATTTTTGAGGCATAAAGACTTTTCCAGGACTGTAGCGTCCTAAAATTGAATTAAAAATGCCTATTTTAATAACATTATAAAAAATAATGTTTGATTGAAAAATCGAAAATGTTATTTCATTTCAATTTTAAAACATGAGTTTGTTCTACTACAAAACTGTTAAATTCTAATACAGAACTGCAATTTATCCTTCTACTGAATTTTTTTTTTTTTTTTTTTTTTCCACACGTGAATTATGAGACATCAAATAGGATTTGTTGAATACAGCCAATTAGCCAAAAGATTGGTTACTATCATTGGTTAGCAATGGACTAAATGTCATGAAGAGTGTAAAAACAAATTGCGTAAAATCAACAAGAATACTGTTGATATAGAAGCATACATATTCACAATGCATTTGGCCATAGAGTTAAGGTTTTTTATCCTGATTTTGAAATGCCTCTTATTCTCAAAACTGTAATTGACCTGCTCCAAAACTGCAATTTTACCTGCTACAAAAATGGATTTTTGATTTTCCACCTGTGCAATTGTAGAAAACCTTGTGTATCTCAACTCAATTGTGTCAAATTTATACAAATTACTTCACAGTGTAACATACATACATCCCTAGCTTAAATGGTTTAAGTAAATAAATGTGTTTGACACAGCCATGCACTAATTTTTCAAGTAAGAAGAATGCAAAAAAAAACTAGTTGGATGTGCCAATCCCAAAACTTTCTTCTATCTTATACATCTTAATATTTCAAAACCTAGTTACACATGTTAATACTTCAATATTATTAGTTCAATACTATACCAACTTTGATTTTCATCTTAAATTTCTGCTCAAGTCAATTAAACGGACTAAAAACGAGTTAATCTATATCATGATATTTGTTAAAATTATTAATTTTTCCTTATTCTGTCGTTATCAGCTGTTCGCGAATAGCCGGCATAGCAGGAAGCGAGTTCCCGCCATTGCATGAGCCGCCGATGCATAATAGAACTACTAAAAATCAAGAAAAGTATACAAAAATCGCTAGCACGGAGCCCCTTTACCGCGCAATATTTCCAAATTCAAGGAGAACCTGTTGGCCAAAGCCAAAAACAAGCACAAACATTTTGGTTCAATTGTATGCATAATTTTATACGCTGTTCGATGGTACAATAATGAAAGTGTCACAGAGATCGGAATTATAGCGCCCCCTTCTTTCAGAATTTTTTCAAGTTCAGGGAGGACTTGTTTGCCATAGCCAGAAACAAGCACAAAAAATTTGGTTCAATTATATGGATAACTTCATACATTTTTCGATGGTACAATAATGAAAATGGTACAGACATCGCAATTATAGTGCCCCCTTCCGGCAGAATTTTTCCAAATTCAGGGAGGACCTTCGTGACATGACCAAAAATAAACACATAAAATTTGGTTCAATTCTATGCATAACTTCATACACTTTTCAGCGGTACAATATTCAAAATGGCACAAAAATTGTACAAAAATCGCTATTACAGCGCCCTCTACGAGCGATTTTTTTACAAATTAAGGGCGGACAACCTTGCCATAGCCAAGAACTTAAAAATTTTTTTTGGTTCAATTCTATGCATAACTTCATACACTTTTCGATGGTGCAATATTCAAAATCGCACAAAAATTGCTATTACAGCACCCCCTAACGGCGAATTTTTTGCAAATTCATGGAGGACCTGCTTGCTATATCCAAAAACTTAAAATAAAAATTTGGATTAATTCTATGCATAACTTCATACACTTTTGGACGGTACAATATTCAAAATCGCTATTACAGCGCCCCCTACCGGCGAATTTTTTCCAAATTCAGGGAGGACCTGCTTGCCATAGCCAAAAACTTAAAATAAAAATTTGGTTCAATTCTATGCATAACTTCATACACTTTTCGATGGTACAATATTCAAAATCGCACAAAAAAGGCATTTACAGCGCCCCCTACCGGCGAATTTTTTCCAAATTCAGGGAGGACCTGCTTGTCATATCCAAAAACTTAAACTAAAAATTTGGTTCAATTCTATGCATAACTCCATACACTTTTGGATGGTACAATATTCAAAATCGCACAAAAATTGTTATATCAGCACCCCCTACCGGCGAATTTTTTCCAAATTCCGGGAGGACCTGCTTGCCATAGCCAAAAACTTATAATAAAATTTTGCTTTAATTCTATACATAACTTCATACACTTTTTGATGGTACAATGGCGACAGACAGACGGACGGACGGACACACAGACAGACATTTTCTATAAACATGTTTTTTGGAATCTCTGACCTCTAAAACATGCAAATCCGTCGAAAACCGGAAGTCGAAAAAAATTTCGATTACAATACTTTCTTCTATTGAAGATAGAAGAAAGTAAAAAGCAACTTTCAATTAATAAATAAATGGTATGCATGTTTTCCTTAGTTATGATCCTTTTAAAGAATTTTATCCTATTTATAAATTCATAATTGAATGATATAAAAAACTGGTGGAACCAGAGAGAAAAGTAAAGCTCGATCTAAAAAAGTTACAGTAAAAAATTGTCAAATAGCTTCAGTTTAAAAAAGTAAGTAGTGCGTAGAAAAGTAGTGGAATCAAATTATCTGTAAAGCTCATGAAATTACCCAAATTTTTGTTGATAGCTGAAAATGTGGACTTAGCTTTACTGGTGCCTTAAAATCAATCAGGGAAGTAAAGACATTTTTAACTCATTCTGAATTCCAATCATTCATAACCAGTTTAAAAATTTGGGCTCATAAGAATAGGTTAGAGGTTGATTTAGAAATGAGCAAGAACATGAGAGGTATCGAGAACATGAGAGATCGTTCAGTACGAAGTATAGACCAAATTCCATTCCAGGGGTCACTGATAAGCCTGGAAGATCAAAGTCCAAAATAAGCCCAAAAGCCTAAGCATGTACGATTCAACCATATGCTAACTACTTGTCTGGCTTAAGTCCATTGACATAAGGCTCCCTTTTCACAGTAATTACATGAAATAAAAATTATTAAGCTATATGTGTTATGTCAGAAATGTTAATAACAACAATTCCTTAACAACTTGACTATATTAATGTTATACTTAAAATATTACTTCATGGTTTACATTCTTTCATCTTTGTGGAGTTTAGCTTGACTTGATGCAATCATGTCCACAATTCTGGGCCTGACAGAATTTTTTTGTTCTTAACTACACATTCTGTTTACTATACTCAGTACTCATTTTGAGTGGATAATATGATTTTGAATATAAGGCACCAGTAAAGCTCAGTCCACATTTTCAGCTATCAACAAAAATTTGGGTAATTTCATGAGCTTTACAGATAATTTGATTCCACTACTTTTCTACGCACTACTTACTTTTTTAAACTGAAGCTATTTGACAATTTTTTACTGTATTTTTAGATCAAGCTTTACTTTTCTCTCTGGTTCCACCAATTTTTTATATCATTTCGTATCTTTTTCAGATCCTTTCAGGAACTTAATCAACCAACTTCAACTAACCAAATAACTGCCCCAATTAACCAACCAATGATCCCAACGGCCCAACCAATTGTCCCAAATCAAAAACTAACAGAAACATTGGTTCACCAGTGTATTTCAAGAGCTCTGATGACCCCATACTTATTGCTAAACCCCATATTGGGATATTGACCTATACTTTACTCAGGACTGATCGCCAGACTAGTCCTTAGACTAAGTTTTATACATAGTGTGATCTCTTGAATGTTTCTGCTATGTACCTACGCTCCTCTGATTTAAGGGACTATGCAGTATCCTAGGCCAAACCCTCAAACACACAAGAAGCTAGGGTAAGAAACAGTCATAAGAAATGAATTAAAACTGTGAAAAAACTATAAAAAGGGAAAATTTCTGTCTTTGGAACTTAATGGGAATTTAAAATTTAAAAAAGTCTAAAAATGACTGAATGCAGAAAAATGACCAAAAGTGATTGAAAATATTATACAATACACCGGTAAATAATATCAGAAATATTACTAATATTGGATATTTATAATAATATTTTGGAGTTCAAACTAAAATATCACGATAATGACTAACATATTTACATCTAACTGTAACCATTGATAAAAAAATCAGGAAAATTGGAAAGTAGATGTCCTTTGTAAAGTATGCATTAATTAAGGAGATAAATTACGTAAACGAGTCTATTGACAATTGGTGTATTTGGTATGGATAAATTATATAATTCAGCCTACAAACATTTGGCGCATGTTACCGGGTGTCGTTTAGGGCATAATTAACTTAACCGTAAGCGCAGGCACCTAGTTTTGTAACGTTAACACACGCGTGGGGTAAATCTCACCTCACTTTGTCTCCCATTATATTTTTGACTAAATGCGCTTTAAAAATTCTACTACTCTATATTGTAAAATGCATCAGTACTACTTCTTTTTAGGGAAAAATATAGCGTTTCATATTTATTTTCCGCTTTTATAACAGTTTCTGTAAAAATGGCGTTTTTTTTTTTTCCTTAGAAAATATGCAACGGTTTGTTTTACCTCTTAAAACATGAATTATTTTATAAAATTTACAGTAATTACATTTAATACACTTTCAGCAACATATGAAGGCAGTTTTTATTTCACTCTTTCAATAAAATTATTTTAATGCGTATTATCCCGTAACGAATGAACATATCGAAATGTAACGTTTGTGCATGCGCAGGATTATTTAATCCCAAAAGCCATATTTCTGATAGAGATACAAACACTGTATTTCTCATTGCCTCTTATCATCTCCTGTCATAAAACCTCATTTCACAAACTTCATTTTATTTTTAAGTTCATTGTCATTCATTTACTTTATTTACTTTTATTTAGTTATTAAATAATGACAGTAATAAATATTTCTTAAACTTTTACTTACCCTCTCTATTGATTCTAGACAATATCCAGCTGTAATAAAAGTTTCCTGACCTTTTTAACATCCATAGTAATCCATACCATTTTGCCGTTTCTAATTTCATTTAATTACCGTACTTCACCGGCAAAAACTTTCTTTCGACTACGTTTCAACTTCCGTGACGATATTTCTCCCGCCAGATGGCGACTTAGAATATCGATTTCAAATCGAATCTTTTCATCGAATCTTGCTTTGCATCGATTCGATGCCGTTCTCTGATTGGCTCGTTCGTCTGAAACGACGTTTTCAATCTGATCGTTTTTATATAAATATACAATTCCAATCTTAATAACACGCACTTTTATCTTCCCTTAATGGAAGAAGTATTTCAAGTTACTGAACGATGGCTGGACCACATTCTGGAATGTTGTGTTTAAGTTTTATCTTAAAGTTTAATGCTGTGATATCTTCAAACAAAATGTCTGCTCTGATTTGTGAAACATCGTCATCACGTTCTACAATATGTCTCTTTAAAATGAATGCTGCTATTTATTACTGATGTCAAGTATGTGTTTTTGGAATCCAAATAAACTGTCTTTATTTAATTTTATCTGCATATGTTTTACTTTGCACTCATAAAGATCATACTACTTTTCTGCATCTCTACATATTCACTTCCAGGATAATCCTTTCCCAGCTAAAAGTTTCCACATGCATTATCTGCTCCATTTAATTACATTTTAACGTGCATAGCCATCTAATATTATATCAACGTATATCAAAGTGTTATGATAAAGCACATTAAAGGGTTATGGTAGAAAGAAAAGGAAAGCCTGAAGAAGTTTGAAAAAGTGGAAGTTTTCAGTCAAGTGAGCGATCTTTACGTTTTTGTTTACATTTTTAAGTTACAGTTTAATTACGAAATATGTTGGTTTTCAGTTATTATTTGCAATAATCAAGAATAATTATGCAGTTTTATGAAGGTTTAATTTAGTTTTACAAACAATTGGTTTATTTTTATGAACCTTTACTTTCCTAATTTACGAACTTTGCATTTTTGATTTTACCGACCTTTGATTCAGTTTGTTTTGAAATAACTTTAATTTGCAGTTTTTATAGAAGATTTATTTTAGTTTACTGAAATTTTGAGTTAATTTTGCTGACCTTTCACCTTTTAAAGCTGAACTTTAATTTTGATTGCTGAACTCTGTATTATTTAACGAACAGTTTTGCCGATTTCCAAATTTTTTTTTTCGTTTTTATTACAATTCATTATGACAATAGACTATTATTTTTATGATTTGACATTATGAAACTTTTATGTTAGAATTAGTCATTTTTCCAAAAACAAGAACTTGACAGAGGAAGAAGAGTTGATCATTAAGTGGGGGGGGGGGGGGGGGGCAGTCATACTGTGGTTACTAAATTTTTTTTCTTATTAAATTTTGAAAATTTTTCCTCTTTTCCCAAAAATGGCAACTAATACAATTGATAAGCTGAGCTCCAGAAATTACTCCACATGGAGCTGTGATATGAAGTATCTACTACTTGAAAAGGGCCTATGGGAAATTGAGAAAAAGCAGAATGTTCCTGAATTAAGTACCACAGTCCCTGCTGAAGACATTGAAAAATTTAAAACCTGTGCAAATAAGGTTCTATCACTGATTTGCCTTAATATTGAACCTGAGTTCAAACGGTTAATAGCGGATTGTTCTGAACCAGTAGATGCATGGGAACGCCTTCATAAAAACTTTCATCCAGACTCCCACACCCACCATATGACAGTCTTCAATAGTTTGATGGAAGAAAGGATTTGACACGGCGAAACGATGAATCTATTTGCAACAAGGCTTAAGAAAATATTTTTGGAAATTAAACAAATTGATAAAAATTTTTCCAAGAATTATCTCAGCTATCAGTTTCTACGTTTTCTTCCATCGAAATATGACACATTAGTACAGCAAGTTTTACCCAGGCCAGATGATAGTTTTAAGTTTGACCTCATCGTCGACGAATTAGTAGCTGAAGAGACCTGTCAAAAATTACGTGACAAAGATGGTGCAACATATGTGAACATTTCCAACACCTATAAAACGGCTAAAAGGCAATCTTCCGTGAAACAAAATTCTGCTTTTCGTAAAACTCAACGTAGAAGATGCTGGAGGTGCGGCAAACCAGGGCATCTACAAATAAATTGCTATGCCAGAGTCCCAGGTAGCTCTCAGCGTTCAAGAAATGCTTCTCCTGTGCCTTATAGACATCACAGTTCTAGAGAAAGATCGGGTTCTCGCCATCGTCACCGGTATTGCTCTTCAGAAAGACGCCGCACTGATTCATCATCTGACCCATCTGCTGACTCCTTCACCGACTCCTATGCTGATTCCTGTGCTGACTCTACTGATACATCACCTGTTGCTCCCAGTCAATCCAGAGGCTCCAGAGACCAGACCAAGTCCCGCAGATGTTTCCGTTCTCCTACTTTTTGTCAAGGCAGGAATGGTGGCTCTCGTGCAAAACTATCAGATTCCTCACGTAAGTCAGTTTTATCTCTCACTCAAGTTTGAGTAAAGTTAATAGTGACTGTGACTGGATTTTCGATAGTGATGCTAGCCATCATTTTTGTTCTAATAAAGCTTTATTTTCTAAATTTGAAGAGCTTAACGATGAAATGTCTGTAGCTGTGAAAAATGTCTTATTTCCTATAAAGGGGAAGGGGTAAGTAAAACTATGATTTGGTCAAAGAGTTTTCACTCTATGTAATGTAATGTATAGTGACCAACTTTGTAGAAATTTGATCTCTTGCCCACAACTCGACCTAAATGGTCTAACCTTTCATGGTTTTTATGGTGAGGTAAGGTTCCGTTGGGGGAGGGGCGAGTATTTGTTTAGTGCCTATCTGAAAGACCGCATCTATCGTCTTTACCCCAAAATTCCAGTTTCCAAGTCTAGATCTGTTAAATTTGAGACTTCCTCAGTAAATAATGAAAAAATGCTTGATTGGCACCGGAAGTATGGACATATTAGTCCTTCATTAATTGCTCATACTAGTCGGAAAAATGGTGTTAGGGGTTTACCAGGTCTGAAGGAATCCAACTTTTTCTGTGAATCATGTAAATTGGGGAAATTAAGAAATATCTCCCATAAATATAATAAAAATATTTGTTCCAATCATCCCTTGGAATTGCTGTATGCTGATTTGTGGGGACCCTGTAGAGTTGAAGGCAGAAGTGGTGAAAGATATTTTCTTTCTATCATTGATGATTTTTTCTCGCCGTGTGTCAGTTTACCCTTTGCGATTAAAGTCAGATACCTTTGACGTGGTAAAAAGGCACATTACTAGAGCTGAAACTTACCTGAATCGTAAAGTAAAGAGCTTTAGAACTGACAACGGTGGGGAATTCGACGATGCTTCTTTTAAAAAAATTTTTGAGGAAAAGGGGATTTGCCACGAATTTACCAACTGCTACACGCCGCAACAAAATGGCGTTGCTGAGCATTTTATGTCCACAGCGGCCGATGGGATGCGGACGTTATTGATTGACAGCAATCTGGATTTGACCTTTTGGCCTGAGGCTTTAAAATTCTTTGTTTACTCATGGAACAGAGTATGTCCTAAACTTTTAGGAAGGACACCATTTGAATTATATGGTGGCAGGAAGCCCTCTGTTAGGCACTTAAAACCATTTGGCACAACAGCCTATGTGAAAATTCCCAAACAAAGAAGTGGGAAATTGGATGCCAGAGCTAAGAAGGAATTCCTGGTCGGGTACGCTTTCCGTACAAAAGGATACCGTATATGGTTGCCAGACACTGATGAAATAGTAGAATCCTCAAATGTCTCTTTCAATGAAAACTCTGAAGGTTTGAAGCGCAATGGAGCAAGGCTGGGCTCTGATGAATATGCCCTCTTCTCTCCCAAAACGGAGAGGAATCGAGATAATGTTGTCGAAGATGAACTGAGGACATTCCAGGCCCTTCCAACACTTCTCAAGATTCCCCGATTGGGAGGGAGGAGGACATGGATTCAGGGCCCAATCAAATCAATCAACCAGTTATTCCCTCATTTAGAGAAGTTAGTTGGTTGAGGAAAGTTGTCAAGCGCAGAAAAGAGAATCGTTACGATATATATTATTATGAAACAGGAAAAACCAACAGATTACGTTCATTGAATGAGGTACAGAAATACTGTAAGAAAACAAGATATTGTTTAAACCAGAGATTTTCGATTTTCAGGGTTCAAATCACTATTCAGGTCAAATCCCAAAACCAAATAATTCAAATTCAGATAGTGATTCAAATACTGAAGATGAATCCAGTGAATCCTGTTCCAGTTAATCCAGTTATGCAAATCCTACAGTATGACTAGTTGGTGAAAATTATACTCCCCGCACTTTTAAACAAGCATGCAAATCCGAGCAGAGTGCGATCTGGTGGGAAGCGATGAAGCTCGAGATGCAGGTCATGCATAACCGTGGGGTTTGGCACTTGGCAGAATTGCCAGTGCATGTCTCTCCAGTCGGTTGCAGGTGGGTGTATACGACAAAAAGAGATGAAAATGGGCGGATCGCCAGGCACAAGGCTCGCCTTGTTGCCCAAGGTTTTAAACAAATTAAGGGCCAGTCCTACGAAGAGACTTTTAGCCCAGTTGTTAATTTTGGCGTTATCCGGTTCTTTTTCTCTCTTCTTGTGTCATACAGCGGGTGGTCGCACACTCAGTGTGACGTAACCTGCGCCTACTTATATGCACCACTGAGTGAAGACGTGTACATGAGTCAACCTCCCGGTTTTGTAGAGCCAGGCAAAGAGCATCTGTATTGCAAACTGGATCGCACCCTGTACGGTTTGCATCAAAGCGGGAGAGAATGGTTTTTGGAAATACACAAAGTCCTACTAGAACTTGGTTTTAAAAAGTTTACAAGTTGCAACTGTGTTTATATTTTTAACTCTGATATTTTACTTTTACTCTATGTCGATGATATCATGATTTTCGGGAAGATTCAGAAGCTAATTGACAAGACCTTAAGTAAATTGAAGTCTAAATTTGACATTAAGGTACTTAGGAAGACAAGAAAGCTTTTGGGTGTACAATTTGAAGATACTCCAACCGGAGTTATAATTCACCAAAAGAACTACATCGAAGATGTATGTGATCGTTTTCAAGAATTCAAGACACCTTTTTCATCTTTACCAATTAGTAAAGGTATAGTCTTCTCGAGCTCGCAGTGTCCTGTTTCTAATCAAGATATAGAGGAAATGTCACATATTCCTTATCGCAGCCTTTTAGGTTCTCTCGTTTATTGTTAATCGCACTCGCCCTGACTTGTCTTACGCCATGAATGTTTTAAGTCAATTCCAGTCAAACCCAGGGATTGTGCACTGGGATGGATTATTGAGGTTGCTAGGGTACCTGAGATCCACTAAACATTTCCGGCTTAAACTCTCGTGCAAATCTAATGATCTAATGATCTTCACTGACGCCGACTTTGCGGCTAACTGCGATGACCGGACCTCGATCGGCGGCCAAATAGTCATGCTTGACGAAGCTCCTGTCGATTGGCGCACTTTCAAGGAAAAGTGTGTCTCGTTATCGACTATGGAGTCTGAATTCGTCACAATGACTGGGGCTGTCAAGAACCTGGTCTGGTTTGACCGGATACGTCGCGAGTGTGCGCAGGAAGGGATCATTCATGTACTTGGGAGTAGTGATGGGCGATAACGAGATGTTTTTCTCGATTCTCTCGATTGTATGGACATCTCGATAGTTTTCGATTGTGTAAATATTTTCTCGATGACTCCAGTTTGCCAACTGCTTTTATACTTCATAAATTTATGAAGAATCGTCTGCAGGTAAACTGGAATGAGTCGGCGTTAATAAGGACTAAGTGGTTTTGCCTGCTAGCGGGCCCTTCCTTTAGTCGGGGCCTCTAATTTATACGTAATCTTGTAATATGAGATCTCGAACTGGCTTCCCGCTATATAAGGCACTGTATAGCAGGCGTGGTGTGCACGGACTATAAAATGTTGTAAAAAAATAATCTCGAACCGGATCCCTGGGGAGGGGGTCAAGGTGAGGGGAGGAGCACAGCAGCAGCATAATAGGAATAAGTCGTCATGGGGCATTAGGCCTTTCCAACTATATGTCACATGGCACATGAGGGATCTCGATCTGAATTTATAAAAATGCCCTCCCAGTGGGGGCAAAGTGGGGGGATGGGCGCGGGAGGTGCATAACGTGGGTAAGTGGTCATAGACCTTTCCGACAATATATCACAAGGGGGTCTCTGGTAAATTTAGAAAAGTCACATGAAAGTTCTCGGCTAAATTTATAAAAATGGCCCCCGTGGCACAAAGTTGGGGGGAGAGGACCGCGGGAGGTGCATAAAATGAGTAAGTGGTCACAGATCTTTCCAACAATATGTCACATGAGGGGTCTTGGCTAAATATAGAAAAGTACACCCGTGGGGGCAAAATGGGGAGTGTGGACACCGGAGGTGCATAATATCAATAAGTAGTCACAGACCTTTCTAACGATATGTCACATGAGGGGTCTTGGCTAAATTTAGAAATGTTCCCCATGGGGGCCAAAGTGAGGGGGTGTGCATAACATGAATAAGTGGTCACAGGCCTTTCCAATATGTAACATGAGGAGTGTCAGCAAAATTTAGAACAAGTGGGTAAGTGTGATCACAGATCGCACAAAGGGTTTCGTTTAATATTCCTTTCAAAACACTTTTTCTTTTTTGAAAAATCTGTTAGTTCCACATTTCACAACCAGGGGGCACACTCGATTCTAAACAAACATCTATCCGAACGAAAACCCGTTTTACATACTATCCGTAGATATATTAGTCGAGGGGATTGGGCCCATAGCACCCGAGATCAGTAGGCGCACCTGGCAGTAAAAAATGGAACTAAAATATGTAAGGCTATGGTGCATAATATGAAAGAAGATTCAAGTGTCAGCAAAAGTTGGGAAATT
This sequence comes from Maratus speciosus, assembly GCA_963932465.1. Lineage (NCBI taxonomy): Eukaryota > Metazoa > Arthropoda > Arachnida > Araneae > Salticidae > Maratus > Maratus speciosus. Next base: position 50,900,502 of record OZ010790.1, read on the forward strand.
TCTCCCCGGGTTAAAAGGGCGGAGGTTAGAAAAATTACTTAAAATACACAAGTTAGAGCCCGGAGGGGTTAATTATTATATAAAACTTTTTAAAGATTTTATGATTTGTCGTGTGGTCTGAGGTATTCAACTATACGTATGTAAAATTTCATGTCTCCAACTGAATTAGGGGCTCTCTTAGAAAGAATTGCTTCAAATACATGTGTGGTAGCTCAAAGGGTTAAACATAAGACTTTTTCAAGATTTTATGATTTGTTGCTAGGCCTCAGGTGTTCTGCTATAAGTATGCAAAATTTAACATCTCCAATTTAATTGGGGGCTCATTTAGAAAGAATTGCTTAAAATACACGAGCTGGAGTTGAAAGGGTTAAACATAAAACTTTTTCAAAATTTATTATTTGACGCGTAATCTGGGATGTTGAGCTATAAGTATGCAAAATTTCACGCCTCCAATCTAAATAGGGGCTCACTTAGAAAGAATTGTTTAAAATACACATGTGGGAGCCCAAAAGGTTAAATGTACGACTTTTTCAAAATTTTATGATTTGTCGTTTGATGTGAGGTATTCAGCTATATGCAAAATTTCACGCCTCCAATCTAATTAGAGGCTTACATAGAAAGAACTGTTTAAAATATACATGTGGGAGCCCAAAGGGTTAAATGTACGACTTTTTCAAAATTTTACGATTTGTCGTATGATGTGTGGTATTCATCTATACGTATGCAAAATTTCAAGTCTCCAACATGTATAGTTTCTGAGAACGGGCTGTGTGACAGACAGACGGGCGGACGGACGGACGGACAGACAGACCGACAGAGGAGCGAGACGAATAGGGTTTCGTCAGATGAACGAAACCCTAAAAATGCCCCGGTGGCAAAGTGGGGAAAGGGGCAGATAGGTGCATAATATGAATAAGTGGATTTTCTAATGATGTATCACATGAAGAGTGTCGACAAAAGTTAGGAAAGTGCTCCCCCCCTCACCCCAAGGGGCCAACTACTGCACTCCCCGGAATACAACCCAACTTTTTGAAATTTCATGTATTATAAATAATACCGGGTGGCTCCGTAAAAAAAAATCCGATCTAAAATGATGAGAATGCAAAAAAGTTTGAAAACGACCCCCCCCCTCACAGTGAGAGCAAAATTGGGGAGGGGGAGACAAAAGTCTCATAATATGAAAGAGTTATCCAAGAGCTTTCCTATGATATGCCACATGACGGTTTCAAAAAATGTCTGAAAATTGCTTCCCCGACCCCTCTCCCCAGTGGGTCCACTCTTTCGCCCCGGAATTGATGCAGCCCCCACTTTCAGAATTTTTATGTTTAATAAATAATAAATACCGGAAGACTCCCCAAAAAAAATTCACATCTAAAATGCTATTTATCATAGAAATCGCTACGGTTTTAAAAATTTGTTCGCCCCTCCCCACCCCAAAATTCAATTTTGGGGGAAGAAAGGTTCATAATATGAAAGAGTAGTCAGAAAGATTTCCGAAGATATATCACATGAGAGGTGTCATAAAAGTTTGAAAATTGCACCCCTGTGTGTCCACTCTCACGCCCCTTGAATACTCCCGGAATTCCCCCAACTCTTAATATTTTTATATTTAATAAGTATTATTTTTCTGAAGGCTCCGACAAAAAACCCATTTAAATGATAATTATTCTAGATATTGCTACAGTTTTAAAGATTTGTCTGCGCACACCCTCACCCCCCGCATCCTGAAATTCAACTGTGAATGGGAGAAAGGTTCATAATATGAAGGGGTTGTCAAATTCCGATGATGTATCGCATGACGTGTTCGGTAAAAAATTGAAAATCCCCCCCCCCCCGTGTGTCCACTCTTGCGCCCCCCGAAACTCACCAATCTCTGTCTTTGAATTTTTTTTATTTAATACATAATATTTATCGGAAGGCTTCATCATTTCACTGCTCATTGTCATACCTATCTCTCTTTCCAGCTCTCCCCTCGATATCTCTTCTCGGCCCTTCTTGACCGAAAACGAGAAATCAGTTTTCTTGACAATCATCGAGAGTAACATGTCGAGAATGGAAGAAAAGTGATTTCCCATTCTCGGCCTTAGTCTCGACCGAGAAGACATATCTCGAGGTAAGCGAGAGGTTTTCATCGAGGAGAGGTATCTCTCGAGGTAAGCGAGAGGTTTTCATGGAGGAGAGGTATCTCTCGAGATAAACGAAAGGTTTGCATCGAGCAGACTTTAGTTGAGGTGCGAGAGAGAGAGAGAGCGAGAGAGAAATGAATGAGCATATTCCATCTACGTCATGATTACGTAGGCTGAGTTGGCTAGCGTAAAGGAGGGAAGTCACCGAAATGAATGTGATGCAAATCCCAGCTTAGAAAAACAGTAATGGAGCCCTTTCTTATGAGTTAGAAGTTCTTTGGGTATTTATTTAGCTTTCACAGTCAGATTGACACTTGGTGCGTTTTTGGTTTAAGTCATAGTTTCTCAAAGAAGGATACACATTAGGAGGCGTGTGATTTTGTTACATATACTTAAGTTGAAAAGGGTCAGTTTGTGTGGGGCATTTTTCCATTTTTACGTTCATCTATCTTTACAAGAAGGAAGTATTGGATTCATGATAAATTGGTCAGTTTTTAGAAAATATCTGTCTTTTATGTGACAAAAATTTTGATAACGCTCTATCTCAAGAAGTAATACGCAAAATTTAATAATACTTCATATTCAGTTAGACCTAGATGTAAAATGGTGTTGATTTGTTTGTTGTTCAAATAGCCCAACAGGTAACGCTGCTATATTTCAAAAACTAATGCACGGAATTTAATCAAAATTCATTAGCTATTGCTAGAGATCTTAACCAATTCCTTGTTAGACAGGTTCACTCTTAGCAAATATATTTGTCTGGTTCCCTTTCCGATAAAGCTCTTTTGTTTTCGATCAGCTTTGAAATTCTACAGCATTAGACATTTAGCATAACTTTGATCTGTATTAAATCGTTTGCCTTTACCGAAAAAAGGAAAATGCTGTTCGATTCTAATGAGTTCGTGAATGTCTCACAAAGATACTACTTTGGATTTAGGTACAGATGGGCAACAGTCATGTTAGGGGCCCATTTAGAACCTGGAAATCAATTCCGTTTTAGACAGATTCCGTCTTAGCTGGTTTGTCTAGTTATCCTCCCATTGTTTGATAAAGCTCTTTTTCGTTTGACCAACCAGAAAATTCCACAGAATTAGACACGCATTCAACATTTAGGAACTTTTCCTCAATCAAACCTTTTACTTTTATCGAAAATGTGAAAATGCAAATTGATTCTAGCTAATGCACCTAAGAATAAAAATGAGTTAGAAAGGCGCTACTTTAGATTTGGGTACAGACAACGAAGAGTTATGTTTCAATCGCTAGGGACCAAAGACCAATTCCGTTTTAGACAGTTTCCCTCTTAGCTGGTATCTTTATGCGGTTATCCTTCCATTTTTGGATACAAAGCACCTGAGAATAAAATTGAGTTTTTAAATGAATCAAAAAGTAACTACTTTGGATTTAAGTACAAGTACAAACAGAAAAAAATATTTTGGAATCATTAGGGAATGGAAACCGGTTTCCGTCTTAGGTAGGTTCCCACTTAGCTGGTATATGAGTCCGGTTATCCTTCTGTTTTTCGGTAAAGTTCTTTTGTTTTCGATTAATGGTGAAATTCCCCAATATTAGGCTCGCATTTACGAAAATTTGAAACATTTGCCTTTAGCGAAAAAGGAAAAAATTCGATCCTAGCTGATCCGCTTGAGAATAAAAATAAGTTCGTTAATGTGTCAGAAAGTAACTATTTTTAATTGGAATGCAAATTTAAAGAATCATTTTGGCATCGATAAGGAGTGGTAAGCAGTTTCCGGTTTACACAGGTTCCCTTTTTAGCAAGTATATTTGTCTGGTTTTTCTTCCCCTTTTTCGATAAAGCTCTTTTTTTTCGATCAACGGGAAATCTTACAGCATTAGATATTTAGGGGAACTTTAACTTATATCAAATTTTTGCCTTTATCGAAAATGTGAAAAAGCTATTCAATTCTATCGAATGCGCCATAATTACGCGATTTAGACATCGCATTTTCATTAATAATAAAAGGGAACTTATAACAAAACAAAATTAGCAAAAAGAAAGGATTGTAAAATCCTTGAATAATTTAAATAATATTTTTAAAAGTAGGTAAATGAACTGAAAGTATTTTCTTAAGTAATTTAGCGTTCCAAAATAGCGTTGTTCTTACCATTAAAACTTTGAACATATTTTTTGATAACATATTGATCTTATATTTGAAAAACTTGTTTGAAAAGACTGTTTTGAAAAATTCTGAGGGGTTGGGATTAACGTGTTCAACTCATTTTGCTGGCATCTGGTTCATCTGTAGTACTCTCAATTTACTAGACTTGCATACATAATACACATTGCCATACATAAAATAAAATTTGATATGAAAATCCATGATACTTATTATTAATATGCTCAAACATTACAAACTTAAAATGTTTTACAGTGTTTTATCGAAACATTAGTATGCACACTTTATTAAAGAAATTTATACGGAACATATCTTAAAGATATTAATCATTTAGAGTTTATTGGCCTGTATTAAAATATAGAATGGCACATAATATTCGAAAGATAAATACTATAGCGGAGATGTTGTAACATTAAAGTTAATTTCTTAAACGCATTTCTAACAATTTGTTAATTGTCATAAACCATTAGTACAGAAAAGGGGGTAGGTTTAGGGATTAACATTTCTTTCAGAAGGAGTAAAAACTGATAAGATGTATTACATAACAAGTTGTATTAAGATTATTAACAAATGTTAGAATACAGCTTTCTAAAGGCTTCATATCAGGTGCCCCTCCATCAATTGAAGTTGAATGAAAGAGTTAATGAAAACGATAGCAGCAAACTACATTACTGCTTCTGTTTTTTCACAACCTTTCATTTAGCTTCAAAGGAAGATCTTTTTTCAGAGCATCTCAGTGTTAAATTTACATCGATTTCTTGGTATGTTGTTTTACTCCATCTATCTTTAGTTGCCACGTATTTACTAAAAACTTAAAAATTACTCTATAAGCCTGTAAAATAATAATCAATAATCGATTGTAAAAACATCTCGATTGTCTCGATTGTAGACTCCGGGAAGTAATAGATGACTGTATCGATTGTATTTTTTTACGATGACGATTTTTCTCGATTGGTAAAATCTCGAGAATCGCCCATCACTACTTGGGAGGAAAGCCGAAATGAAAGTGGATAATCAGGCTGCAATCGACTTCATTAAATCTCCTGTTGAGAATTATAAGTCCAAGCACATTGATATTAAGCTATTTTTTATAAGGGATCTTTTCAACAGGGGGAATTTCTGCTTTCTCAAGTGCGGAGCAAGTCAAACCTGGCGGATACCTTTACCAAACCTCTATCTAAGAGTGAGATCATGAGCTTCTTAAAGTTAATTTTTCTGACGTAATATTAATTTTAAGCTAAATATGTTTAAAGTATCTCATTCATATATAAATTTTTCATATAAATCGTACCTCATTAAATGCTATTATGGTGAATTAAATTGTAAAAATTGTTTTTTTTCAAGCTTTCTGTCGCTACACTGTACCTTCTGAAATTGTTATTCACAGGTGTTAAAGGATTAGTGTAGATGCTTGCTACTTAACTTTGTTAATTTGCCTATATGCATTTTTTATATCATCAGCGTCACTTGATCATGTCATAAGTTTTAAAGAATTTGTTTTAAAGAGGTTTATTTTACATAATAGTTTTTAATATTTGAAAGACCTCCAATATTGTGATTAACTGTGTTTATACATTGAAACTTATTTTATGCATATCATTAATTCTTGCTTTGTTCATCCTAGGCATCTAGAGCGCCATCCTTTTTATGTGGTTTAATTGATTCTGGTGCACCAGAAGACTGCGAGTTGTGTGAATGTGCCCTTTATTCATTTATGAATACGTAAGCAAGTTAGTTTGTAAGAGCCGTTAGTTCCTGTCTTTCGAGCCTAGATGTCTGGAATATGAATCATCATAAACTGTTTAATTATCTACATATTTTTTTTTATATAATTGTAATAAAGAATTGTATTTAATGTAATATAGTGATCAAGCTGTCATATTGAGCTGATGCTGACATTTCCAAATTGGAAATTGTTAGATTTTTGAATTGGTACGTACTCATCTTTTTCTTTTGGTAACCGTGTGAGAATTTTGCATTTAACATTGTTGGACCTTTTTAAACCTTCTGTCTGGATTACGTCGACCTCTGGTCTTGGACTTAGAAGGTGTACCTTATAGCCAACAAGTTTTCATTAAATTGGATCATTTTCTTTTATCCAGCAAATTCTCCATGCATTACTACTTCATCTTTGAATTTAAAATTTTTGAGATCATCAATTGTTAAATTTTTCTAGTTAAATTGTTAAAATTTGTTAAATTTTCCTAGTTAATCTTTTTGAAGTATTTAAAACTTCTTTTTAAATTTGTTAATGAAGTTCAAACTTCACTTTTTCAACCATTTAGGTTGTTTCAATTTTTGAGGTTCAAAATTGAACCATTTTTCAAGTCCTCATATTGGAGGGGGGGGATTTAAAATTTTTTAGGTGTAATGTTTCAAGTTTGCACTTTAAAGTTAAAAATTTTCAAGTTTAAAAACCCTTCCAGTTTATTGTCAGTAATTATTATCCAGTTTTTTATAGCTTTATTTTGTTAAACTTAAAATTTTGTGAATATGCTGTTTGGTGATAGTCTTTGGATTTTTTTTTTAAATCCTTTGTCTTTGAGTTTACTTGTTTTCACAAGTTATCTCTTCTTTAAGAGACAATGAGAGAGGGGGGGGGGGGGGGGCATTTGATAGAGATACAAACACTGTATTTCTCATTGCCTCTTATCATCTCCTGTCATAAAACCTCATTTCACAAACTTCATTTTATTTTTAAGTTCATTGTCATTCATTTACTTTATTTACTTTTATTTAGTTATTAAATAATGACAGTAATAAATATTTCTTAAACTTTTACTTACCCTCTCTATTGATTCTAGACAATATCCAGCTGTAATAAAAGTTTCCTGACCTTTTTAACATCCATAGTAATCCATACCATTTTGCCGTTTCTAATTTCATTTAATTACCGTACTTCACCGGCAAAAACTTTCTTTCGACTACGTTTCAACTTCCGTGACGATATTTCTCCCGCCAGATGGCGACTTAGAATATCGTTTTCAAATCGAATCTTTTCATCGAATCCTGCTTTGCATCGATTCGATGCCGTTTTCTGATTGGTTCGTTCATCTGAAACGATGTTTTCAATCCGATCGTTTTTATATAAATATACGATTCCAATCTTAATAACACGCACTTTTATCTTCCCTTAATGGAAGAAGTATTTCAAGTTACTGAACGATGGCTGGACCACGTTCTGGAATGTTGTGTTTAAGTTTTATAAGTGTAATTATGTTTTATCTTAAAGTTTAATGCTGTGATATTTTCAAACAAAATGTCTGCTCTGATTTGTGAAACATCGTCATCACGTTCTACAATATGTCTGTTTAAAATGAATGCTGCTATTTATTACTGATGTCAAGTATGTGTTTTTGGAATCCAAATAAACTGTCTTTATTTAATTTAATCTGCATATGTTTTACTTTGCACTCATAAAGATCATACTACTTTTCTGCATCTCTACATATTCACTTCCAGGATAATCCTTTCCCAGCTAAAAGTTTCCACATGCGTTATCTGCTCCATTTAATTACATTTTAACGTGCATAGTCATCTCATATTATATCAACGTCTATCAAAGTGTTATGATAAAGCACATTAATTTCTACTTTTCTAGCCAACAAACTAAAGACATTCCTTCATACAACCTTTCTCAACCTTGGCCTTGAAAGGTACAAGGAAGGTCAGAAGTGTTTCCTGACGTAATTTTGAAGTTTTTTCACCTGCATAACCTTTTCTCCTGCAGGTAAACGCAACGTCTCCCGAAAGCCAGACTGTCTGCATACGTACTACACCATAAAACGGAAGAGCAAGTAGAAACATGAGCATTGCTAAAAGGACGTAATTTTGAATTTTTTTCATCTGCAAAACCCCTTCTCCTGCAGGTAAACGTAACGTCTGCCGCCAGCCAGACCGTTCGCATACATATTACACCGTAAAACGGAAGAGCATATAGAAAAATGAGCCTTGCTAAAATCAAGTGACGAAAACGTTGCTAGCTCTTAGACCAGGGATTGCGAACCTTTTCACGTCCATGTACCAAATTTTCCCAAAAATATACTTTACCTGATCATGACGTGCCAACAATAAAAAAATTTAATGGATCAAATAATAATGAATCAAAACTACTTAAAATTTTGTTTTTAGCATTAAAAAAATACAGGGGATATTTGATGTTATACTGTAGAAATTTATTTAAAAAATATTTCTGTTGTCTCATCTTAAATGCCAAATTATTTATATCAGATTTGTGCTTAGTTATTTTCGATAGAATGCAAGTTTAATTGCACTCACTTGATAAGACGTTTTTAGTTGAATTTTTCATTTTTTTTTTTAACCATTTGGAAAAATGGTTATTGTCCTCGTCAGGGTAGGAAATCAAAAGCATATCTGAAGGTTTTTATTGGTTTTATCTGCAATTTATTCGTTTTCTGATTTGTCTATACAGTAATATGTATTTCCCTTTACTTTCAACAGAGATGCACAACAGAGTATTTCCACTATGACAAAAAAGTAATAAAAACTAAAAAAAAATTAATAACTCAGAAACAAATTGAGATACAGCTTTCAAACAAATTGCATTTAAAAGTACATTTTTTTCTCTATACGACGATATAAAAAGTAATATTGTGGGATGTTTAGAAGTTTAAGAATGAAATTTCATTTAAAATTGGCCGTCAGATTTCTTGGAAATCTGAAGATGGAAAAGCCTTTTCCCGAACAGCCAATTAAATGCTTGGATAATACTTAAGTTTCAGGTGGATAATATGTACGAGTCGCAGGCGATTTCTGTCGCTTGCAACTTTTACGTGTTACACTATTAATGTTTAATTCATGTCGTATGTAATGTATGATCAACTCCGTGCTATTTTTTGTGTCTTAAATTTTAGTCTTTGAAAAAATCATTTTCCAAATGGTCGTTGTAATTTGTTAAATTGCATTTTTTTCTTTTTCTTTTTTTGCGAAAAGAATGTCTTGCAGAAAAAATTGTCAAAATAGCAAGCACCAGAAACTATAGCTTTTAGTGTCTGGAATTGAATTCCAAGTTGTTATAATTTTAAAATCAGCATTTTTGCTTATTACGCTTTTAATTTTTGTTTAGCGATAATCTTCCAATTCTCAAAATTTTCTGAGCCAATATTGAGCTAGATTCGGATAAATTAAGTTATATTTCAATTTCTTCAATCTGTGTGACAATCACAACCAACCGAACTAATCGGAATTAAGTGACACAGACAACATCTATATATTAATTAATGCATTTCGTGAAATTCTACTATATTTTGATGTAAAACTTAAATCTATGCCGTGCCAAAAATAATCTGCAGCGTGCCACTTATGGCACGTTCGCCGTCCCTGTCTTAGATTATTACTTTCGGTCCAACAATATTAAATTTTTTTTAACTCTCGAAACTGAATTTCATTTGTCGTAATAATGACGTAATTATACTAAAGTGTTTCGGCTTTTAAAATTAAAATGCATGTTTTCTTTGGCGTGTGCAATAGGAGTATACGAATTCCTTGACAATACTCAGGAAAATGCAATAAATACAACCAAATGAACTAGCATTTACCGAAAATTTCTTTCGTATGACTTAAAAATAAATCTTTCGTTTTATGTATGATAATAATAAGGATTAATTTCAGAATATCAGGAGCCTCTTTTCAGAATAAAACATCATTACAAAGTTATGTCAGTTTAACAGAAATTGACGTCATACCTAGCAAACAATTTTTTTTATTATTATCTCTTTCCTAAATTGTTTTTTTGAAATTTTTTAATTTCAATTATTTTAATCAATTTTTTTCAATCTATTTTAATACAGGAGTTTTCTCCTGTATTAAAATAGATTTTTAAACATTAAAATCATTCAAATGAAGATACTGCGTCATTTTAACACGTTAAAATTTTTACATATATATAGGAAACATTTTCATTTTCTGATTTGAATGACGTCGATTTGAAAAATGCAAAAATATAAAGAGGAAATCTGATTTTTATTTAAAACAAAATATGCGTGTTATCATTTTTTTTTTTTTAAATTATTGTGCCGCTTTCTAGGATTTGGCAACAGGAAAGAAAGATTGAAGGAGATATTTCTATATTGTTAAATTGTGGAATGCTATGTAAAGTTTAAATGGGTGCCATTCCCTTAATATTGGATATTTTTTGACCCGACCTTCGAAAGGCACATCCCAAAATTAAGACCTTTCCAAAAAGCCATTATTCATCACTGAATGTTTTCTAGTTTGGATTGTAATTGAGTTGTTGTCTTTTCATCATGTTTCAAAACGTAAAAGATGCGGCTGAGCTCTACTATACAGCACGACCGTGCTGTATGATAACTATTAAAGTCAATGTTAGGCTGCCATTAGTAATTTAATGTTACCCTTCTATTCTAGAAGGATAAAATTGCATTTTTCAGAGGAATCATTCTGCAATTTTTAATAATTTATCTGAGCTTTTACGTATTTGTTTATATTTCATTATATGCAATCTGAAACTTGATTATTGTGAGAACTCTGTTATAATGAGCAATTGCTATGGCCTCTTCATGTTTGTTATAACTGAGTTCGACTGTAGTAGAAAAATTTCAGAAGCCATCAGGGCACTTAGCCCTGTTTATAGGACTATATACTCTTTAACTAATTAAAAATTTTCTTTTTTTTTTTTAGATTTTGCTAGTTTATATAATTGTTAATTGAAAAAATGCCATTTTTAAATGAAATGGCATGTTTGTTTTCTTCTGAGAATATTAAACATTAATTTGTAAAATAATTTTTTGCTTCATATTTAATAATCACAGTGCTAAATTTTATTTCTTGATTGTTTCTTAATTTTTCTTATTAAATGAAGTTTCTTATTCTGACAGCTGTGTTTGTATTTTTTTTTTCATTTGTTTAGAAGAAATGTCCGCTTTAGTTCAAGGAATGAGACTTTTAAATCAAGCCGACCCATGTGTTCAGGTTTTTGTTCAAGAATCAGGTGAACATGTTCTTGTTACTGCTGGAGAAGTTCATTTACAACGCTGCATTGATGACTTGAAAGAAAGGTATTCAATTATAATATTTAATTACTTATTTTCAATTTTCAGAATAGTAAAAAAATTAAATGAATGTATTAATATTGTCATTTTCTATCTTTGATATTTGTTTAGACAGCTGTAGTACACTTCCTCCATGGGTGCAAGTTTTCCGGCCATGGGCCGGAATTCCGGCTTTTGAAAATTCCCGAGGTTGGAAAAATCTCCGAAAACGGGAAAAAAAAAATCCGTTTTTAGATTTCTCAGGATTTGCGCAAAATGTTTAAGATTCGAGCTTAAAATAACTCCACTTTTTGACCATCCCATTTAAAATTTTGATGACAATTTGAAAATCCTAGCTTATATATATATATTTTTTTTTTTTCAGACAATCTACTTTTCTGCGGAAACAACGTGGTAAGTGTAAGGATCACGGAAAAAAATGCTTTCTGTCAAAGGATCGCGAAAAAGACTCGATCTCCGTCGAAGAATCGCGAAAATGACACGATCTCCGTAAAAAAATCGCGAAAATGACATGGTCTCTGTCAAAAAATAGCGAAAAAGACTCTATTTCCATTAAAGGATCACTAAAAAGATGCGGTTTTCGTCAAAAGATCGCAAAAAGACGCGGTTTTCATCAAAAGATCACAAAAAGATGCAATTTTTGTTACAGGAACGCAAAAAAAAAAACCCCACTATTTTCGTCATGATCTCAGAAAAAAAACGCTATCTCTGTCAAAGGATCGCGAAAATGACGCGATCTCCGTCAAAGAATCACGAAAATGACACGGTCTCCATCAAAGAATCACGAAAATGACACGGTCTCCATCAAAGAATAGCAAAACATACACTATCTCCGTTAAAGACACTATCTCCGTATCGCTAAAAGGACTCTATTTTTGTCAAAGGATCGCAAAAAAATCCACTATTTTTGTCAAATGATTTTAGAAAAAATGCTATTTCTGTCAAAGGATTGCAAAAAAGATGCTATTTCCGTCAAAGGATCGCGAAAATGACAATATCTCCATCAAAAAATCGCAAAATAGACGCGATCTCCGTCAAATGATCGCGAAAATGACAATGTCTCCATCAAAAAATCGCGAAATAGACGCGACTAAACACGATTTTCGCCAAGTGATCGTGGAAAAAACTCGAATTTCGTCAAAAGATGGCAAATAAATGTGAATTATGTCAGAAGATCGTGTAGAAATGCGAATTATGTCAGAAAATCGTGTAAAATACGTGGATTTCGTCGAAAGATCGTAGGAAAATATGCAGATTTCGTCGAAAGATCGTAAAAAATACACAAATATTGTAGAAAAATAGCAAATTTCGGCCAAAGATCGTTGAAAAAATGCAAATTTCGGCTAAAGGTCGAGGGAAAAAAGCAAATTTTGGCTAAAGATCGTAGAAAAAACGCAAATTTCGGCTAAAGATCAAGGAAAAAAACACAAATTTCGTCAAAGGATCCAGGAAAAAACGCGAATTTCGCCAAAGGACAGTGCGAAAAACGAGAATTTCATAAGGATCGCATAGAAATGTGAATTTCGACAAATGGTCGAGAAAAAACACAAATGAATGTTTCCTATTTTTATAAAGAGAACATATATCCAATTGACTCTCTTCTTTTATAACTCTGGTGAATTTTGTTAAATTGATGGTAATTTAACATGCAAAAAAAATTGTTATGCTAGAAGAAATAAAATGAAAATATGATAGAACTTGAATAATTTCGTTTGCTGTAATTTATACTTCTACCATCAATGTAATTTGTATTTTAGTGTTCTTTGAGTTTTTTTAAACTTTCTTTTAAGGTACTTTTATTTATTTTGATATTTATTCCTGAAATGATTGCGCACTTTTTCTTAAACTGTTGCTTCCACATGTAGTAAACTGTAAAATTTTTGCTTCATACCCATTTTTCTGCAATTTATATGTTAAACTGCATATTGTTAATTACTAGTTGTTAAGATAGTGAACTTAGTTTTACTATAATCTAAAAGTGGATATGAATGGGATATTTTTCAAACTGTGTAATGTAATCAAACATTTAAAAAAAAGAAAGAAAAAGACAACTACCTTAGAAATTAACAAGATTGATCTGCAGATATTTGAGGTAATATTTTTTTTTCATGCCATTTATGAGTAGATATTTTTAAAATTACAAAAACTTTGTGTATAAGTGTGCCCATGCACATTCTTGAGTATTTCCCAATTTTATGTGTCATAGCATGTCAACTTCATTGTTTTAGCTGTAGCATCTGTGAATTAAACTTTTCAAATACGGTTTACATGAATATGCACTTATTTTTTTTAATTTGTTTCAACATAATTGAATTTTACTGCGTATAATGTTTAACATGTTGGGTTTTGTCTAAGTGGTGCTTCGGCATGTGCGTATGTGCTCATTCAGTGGGGAGGGGGGGGGCGGGGAGAGAGAGAGAGATTCAAAATATTTTCAGGCTTGGCCAAATTTCAAACTTGCACCCATGACTTCCTCTCATATTTCAATTTTATCAAATTACTGGAAATTACTGGACTTCAAAAACACAATTCAGTTTTAGATCATTTTAAGTGATGAATGTAGATTTTCAATAAATATGCAGGTATAACCTCTGATACATTTATTCATCACTGGTTATACCTGCATATTTGTTCATTACAGTATGGCACAAAATCATTAAAATGATATGACATTAAACTATTTCACAAAGTTTATGGTCTGTCCTTTCCCATGCATCATTGTCTTCCTCTAAAGCTGCACTCAAATCATTCTATCATTGCCACTTATTGCTTAACTTAAAGTTTGATAACCTGCAAAAGAGTTTAGGAAGCCTTTGTCTATTTGCATAACCAGGGATGGGTAAATACATTATTTTATTTGCCACTGGCGAGTGAATTTGCTAACAGGGCAAGTGAATTTTTATGTAGTCTTCGAAAACTGAAAACTGTAGAGATATGCCAAAAACTTTTTTTTTTTACTAGTTAGCTTTATTTTGCAACTTTCCAAATTACTGCGATGTAAACATGGTACTAAGTTTTATTCTATATTAAATTTTCCTCTCGTATTCTCGAAGCTTCAAAATCACGCGCTATATATAACCACATTAATCAGCAAGGACAGAGCTATGTGCAACCATTTTTTTTTTTTAAATACCAAAACTAATAAGCATAATGACATATGTTTATGTATATTACAATATTCTTAATCAAAATAACTGACATGATCTAATAACACAATCAAAAGGCAAAAACATAGCATAGACTCGTACTGCAAGATCTTTATATAAACTAATAATTTTCTTTAAAAAAATTAAAGAACTAACATGTATCTTAAGACTCTTCGAAAGTCAATCATGACATCAAGTCTGCATTAGAATGCCTAGAGCTGCCACTTTTTTGTACCATAAAAATTTTTATAGTAAATTTTACCTTTTTAAATCGCCATAATCTGCTGATTAAATAAGGCAAAAATTTATATTTTTTGTGGTACAAAAAGCGGAAGAGTTGGCAGCTATGCCTAGAGCGCTTGCAGTAAGTTATTGTCAAATTGTAGCTTTGTAAAGCTAAAGATAAAAGTACGAATTTTACACCATAAGGGATATTACGCATAAGGCAAGTGATTGGATTGTGATCCGAAATGACTTGGATCTCTGCACCAAATATTCAAATGTCAAACTTGTTCAATGCTTTAATCACCCCATAGGCTTCTCTCTATATGGTGGACTAATGCATATGTAAGTTTTTTACTGAAAAATGCAGTTGGTCTTTCTTGTGCATGGTCATCCATCTCAGCTAGGCATGCTCGACAGCATGTGGAAGCATCTATGTATTGTTGAAATGGTCTGTCAAGTTTAGGGGGTAAACATTAATGACATTTTTGCCGATTTTTCTTTAAAATTCTTGAAAGCATTCTCAGCTTCTTAATTCCATTGTATTAGATTTACAATATTTTTTTGCATAAGATTAGTCAAAGGCAACACTAATGATGAATAATTTGGAATATAATCTTGATAATAGCTAGCAATCCCTGGAGCGTAAGGAGCCTTGTTACTGGAGTGCTTTTCCGTTCTGAACTTAATACAGGTCTTTGAAATCAGAATCATCTTCAAATATCAAGCGTATATGATCAACTCTTGCAATGAAAGGGCGTATTTTATTTACATGCAGGTTTCTTGTACTGCCATCATCTAACTGCACTGCAACAGAATGTGGTTGAGTAAGTTTAATCACTGTTGTTGGCCCAATCCATGTGTTTAATAATTTGCGAGATGAATACAAATGTAAGAGCATTTGATTGCCAATGCTAAATGTTTCTTCTCAAGACTGAAGATTGTGATGGGAGGTATAGTCAGCATTGTTTCTTTCGACATTTTCTGATGCACATTTAATCACATTTTCCAATCTTTCGAACAACCTTTTCATGTACTGCTCTAACTACAGAAGGAGAGGCTGTAAAGGGCATTTTCCTCTTGCCTATCCAAAGCTCTTTCAACAATTTTAATGGAGTGTTGATTGTATTGGACCCTTCCAATACAATCAACACTCTATACCTCAAATTGGTTTTCAGGTCGTACTGAAGGGCAGGTAGGTACCTTATCCCTACAGGTGACAGTTTTTCTTAATTGACATTGTTTGCAACTTGTAAAATTTTTTTTTAACATCTTGTTTCAAACTAAGCCAGTAAAAGGAATACTTAATTCTCTGTTTTGTTCTCTGTTCTTCTAAATTCCCTACCAAATGGATTTCATGGGCAACAGATAAAATATATTGTCTCTTTCCCAGTGACAACACTACCTGTTTTACATCTTTACCGCACGTTTTCAGAATGCATGAGTATACCCACCTTTACAAAATAAGCATTTTTGTTATTTTTAGCCATTTCCTATATATTTTTCAAGGAATCATCAGCTCTTCGCAATTCTAGAAAAAGATTCCCTTATCCTTCTCTCACTATCGTCATTTTCATTTTTGGCTTGCTCTCTTTCACCAAAATCATTTATTTCATGATCCTCACTTTTATCTTCCCTAGAATTAAAATTCAGCTTCCTTTCAGCTTCTTCATCCTCATTATCCACTTGTAGATCATTTCCGTTCTCTGAACTAACACCATATGCAAGGCTGGAGATATTCTCAGCCTTAGTGTATAATATAACATTAGGGTTTAATGGTTCATAAGCAGTTGGGCATATTAACATATCATTCACAAATTTTTTTGAGATGGTACAAGTTATGAGAACTTTTTAACAGAGCAACCACATTTTCTCCAAATGCTGAAGTTATCTCAGTCTTTCCTTCTTCCTCACTAGATATACCCTTAACCAAATATGCCCGTATCATTGAAATCTGAGCATCAGAATCATAGATCCCATCCAAAACATTATTCTCACATCTAATTTGGACAGTTTCTAACTCATCAAACTTTCCATTGCTCTTTACGCAAGACGAAACTCATAGCCTCATTTTGATTGTTAGTACAGTATAGGGTCTGTTATCCAGAATTCTTGGGACCTAGGGTATTCCGTATAAGAGATTTTTCCGTAATTCGGAACACTTTACTGTGTCATGTACAAAATAACTAATTTCACAAATAGCAATAATAAGAATAATATATATAAATATACATACTTACAACTTAGTTAATTTAATGACTTATTTACACACACACACACACAAAAAAAAAAAATCTAAATTACAATTCAAATTATAAAAAAGTATTACATCAACATGTAAAAATTAGTTTTGGACTTGGGAGCATAATTCTTTGATTTAGATTTTTGGAACATTTCTATTAAAGTTGATTGCTTACAGCGTATCTCTTGCACTAATTGCTCTTGTATCCTATTATACTGACATGATTTGCTGTTCATGGAAGTAGCATCTCTGCTGAATCCCACAAATTATTTGTTCAGTGAAAAATATCAGTTGTTCAGTGAAAAATATCGCATGTTTTTATTGATTTTTATCATAATGTTTTTTTCACCATAATTTTTTTTTATTTTTATTTATTGAATTTTTAAATAAGTGAATGAAGGCAATATAATTTTTTTTCTTTGTGTTCATTCTAGAAGAAAAGAGCTGCTGAGCAGGAATTTTTTCAAAAAGGGCACTCTTGCACCCTATTCAAAAATGTGTTTTTAACTGGTTTATTTAGAACCCCCTTTTATCAGTAGAATTTTGCAATATTTTTTCGCCACCGATAAGCTAAATTCGTAATTAATTCTCATGATCGATTGATGAATTTTGCAATGTTTTTGAGATTTGTTTCCTTGATTAACGGACAAATTTAGCATTTTTTTTTTCTTGCGACAGATCGAAGAATTTCCCGATTTTTTTTTTTTTTTTTTTTTTTTTCCCCCACCATGCAACCGATTGAAGAAATTCGCAATTTTTTTATGTCCATCATTGACGAATTTTGTGCTTATCTTCTCGTAATCGATTAACAAATTTCACAATATTTATATTCTGCCAATTGGCGAATTTTGAAACTTTTTCTTGCATCGATTGGCAAAAATTGCAGGTTTTTTTTTTTTTTTCTGTAACTGATTGACAAATTTCACGACTTTTTCCCCTTGATCGATTGCAGAATCTTATATTTTAAAGTGACCAATTGAAAAAAAAGTCTCGATTTTTTTTCTCCCCCAATGATTGGCCGACAAAATTAGTGATCTCTTACGATGACTATATTACTGATTTCACAATTTTTTCCTGCAACTGACTGCAGAATTTCATGATTTTTCTCGTAACTGGCTGGCAAATTTCTCTCTCTCTCTCTCTCTTTTTTTAAATTTCACATGGCCGATTGAAATGACACCAACTAAGTTTTGGTTATCATTTTTTATTTCGGTTTTCGGAGCACTCTGTATACAGGGTTTCTGAATAACGGATCTGACACTGTATTTATGATCGTTCTTCTTCAGTCCTCTGAGCCAAATGCACAGAGTTTGCTTGTGCTCTTTGTGCACCACATTTATTTGTACAAAAGAGCTTTATCACCTTCCCTTCCACATGAATATCAAGTAATCTTATTTGATATCAGTATCTTTGTTTTATAAGCACTAACTCTAGATTCATGTGTCTGGTCTGATGCAAAACCAGCATTCCTATTATCAACATACATAGAATTAAATGGAAAATTATTCTTCCCCCCGAAAACTTATCTTTCCTTGCTAACTTCTTGCAATCTTCTTGTACACTTTCTTATAAGTCAAACTTCACCGCCAATTCAGTAAGGGACAATATTTTAGACCACTCATCTACAAAATGATCTTTAATCTCATAAGGTACTCTTCTTTTTAATTGGTTGATTATGATAAAATCCTTTAAAGAATTAACCCATTAATGCTGACTTCAAAATACTTGATCGATTTTGAAAATTTTGTTCATATTTGTTCATTCTGTGTCTATTAAGTACATCGTACATAAATTTTATTTTTTCCGTTGTATTTACTAACTTTTTTTTAATGGTAGATTTTTGTACCAACTGGTGTTTGCGTAGTATGAAATCACTTTTTTTATGCAAATTTTGAATTTATTGTTTGATTGCAATAATAATAATAATAATAATGATAGATTCTAGATTTATATACTAATAAAATATTACTTATACTTGTATAATAAGGGGTTTTAAAAATTAAAATTACATTTAAAAAATTTAATTGCAATTCAATTTGCAAAGGAAAATTTTGTAAAATATATAATTTTCAAATTCTAAAACTTAGAAAAAAAAAAGATTTAAAAATTGTAATTACCTTTAAAAAATAGTAACATATTTTTATTAAACTGAATATTTATGCATAAGAAACAACATGATAACTTTTATGGCATTTGGGATGAAGGAGTTGATTACACTTTTCGCACTTATAACCATTTCTTCCGCCACACTTTTTACATTGGGCATGTTTCTGCTTGATTTGACTATCCAATGGTTTCATTGGTAAAATCTTTGTTCATTTTTAGCTTTATGCCTTATTGTCTAAGTCAATAATAAGAGACTATGGACTCATCTACACTGAGATATTCTGGGATGTCTAAATCTTTGCATGCTCTGTTGAAGTGCTCAAAAAGGGGGCAGACTTTATATAATTTATTATCATCCATTTCCATGTTATTTGCAAAATGTACTGATCTCGAAATCACGTTAAAAGTGTCTCTTCTCAACGATTGTGAAATTAAATTGTTGTGCATGTCAGTTGAAAGAGCCCAATAGAGTCTTCTGCTAGGTAGTTTGTTATATCCAGACACTAATAAAATGCCAATGAAGGCAAGAATATTTTCCTTTGTGAGAATTTTGTGAGTCCAAACCAACATTTACACAGCACTAAAGAATTGCGCATCTCATTTCGTGACACGTATTTATTCATAGGCGACTTACTTTATGTGCCCTTGAATTATAAAAATTCGTTATAACGAGAGAATGGAAGTGGCACAAACAAAACCTTTGCGACAAAAGTGAGCACAAACGAATGCCGCAATACAATTTAGATTTTGTTGATTGGGCGGGTCCACCAAAATAGTCGCCCTATGTTGAAAAAGGTGGAAAATTCGTTATATTGAGAGAGTCAGAATGACACAAACGAAACTTTTTACGGCACAAACTGACATTTACATAGCACTAAATAATTAGGGGAGAGTGGGGATGAAAGGGACATTTTGTCTTTATAAGCCTATAAAATAATGACATTAAAAGATATCATTATCATGATTGGGCCTAATTCTCGTCTAAAACCTTTGCTTTAATACTAGTAAAACCTCTTATCCTCAAATACAATAATTTAAAATTTGTACGCATTTTTATAAATTGGGAGAAACGTCCCTTGTGGGGGATGAAAGGGACACTGTGTGGGGTTAAAAGGGACACACATAAATAAAACAATTTTATGAACATTTTCTTCTTTTTATTTGGATTACATTATTCAAAAATAAAAGATAATAATACACAAATAAAAATAAAATATATTGCAACATATGATAAAACAAAAACAAGAAAAATAACTTGTTTAGGTCTACTTGACAATAAATAACTTTAAATCAAAAATTTTAAGAAAGATTTAGCTCTACCTGTCTCACCACCAGTTACGGATTTAGATGACTTCATCACAATATCATTGATATTCGCGTCATTCATGTCAATAGTGTCAGTAAATACAAAGTGGTTTTAATCCTTTTTTTTCTGAAAAAATGTACTTTGAATTCATTGCGAGTGTTTTTCAGGAGTTTGTGGATAAAGTGCGACATGAATGTTACCATAATTATTCCATTACCTTTCACAAATTTTATTGCCTTAATATTTATATTGCTTTCATGATTATCAAATAAGAGAAGAGTAGGATCAGTTTTGGAACAACTACGAGTAGAATATTAAGCTAATGCACAATTGTTTTAAGAAAATTCTGCGGACATCCACCAACTTTGATGAGCATGTCCAAGCCTTTGGGAGCTCCAAGCATAAACTCTTTGTAATTCTTCCTTGGGAAAACGAATACTGTTGAACAGAGTTACCTGATGCAGAAACAAAAGTGTGACATGTTTACTACGTTCAGCTGATGTTACGTCAGAAAATTGCTTTCACCACGTTTTGCTAATATATTTAGTGGCTTGTGCTCTGTCATTAAACCTGTTTCATCACAGTTATATATTATACTCCGTGTGAATTTTTAGCGACTCATAACTGACTTAAAGTGTTTAAAAAATATCAACATTAGCTTTGTTGAAACTTGTACTTCTTGTTAAACTAATGGCTATAGGTTTTCGTAAGAGGAAGTAATGAATTTTGTTGATTAAAATCTTGGAACCAATCATTTCCAGCTTGCTTGTTTGTTTCCCAAGACAGGGACATATTTCGAGAATTCAAAGAAATTGACTACTCATATGCACAGTTGTTAAACCATAGTTTATATTAGAGGCTTAGAGAAAATTTGAAGCTAACTCTTTTTATTGACCTTCAAAAAACTTTTTTATTACCAAATTGGAGTATTGAAATTCGTTTGCTTTTGCATTCTTAAATTTTAGAACAATTCTTTCTAAACAGGACTTTTCAATGCCTTAGGCTTTAGCTGCTGATCTAACAGGCACTCCTTTGTCCTCTTCTTCAGATACAGCACACATAATTTCTTCTTCAGTAATTCGATTTTTCTAAAATTTCCTTTTATATTTTCGAAACATATTGATTTTTTGATGATTTTCGGAAAAGGAAAAAATACCAATGTTGAATGGTATATGTTATTGTAATATTTGCATATTATTGTTCTACATAGTAATGCATTCACTCTTTCTACATAAAAAACTTAAACTTAAATTAACCATAGATTAAATTTTACAAAACATAAATAATATTTTGTTTAAATAATAATAAAAAACAAGGGGTTACATCCCTTTCAACCCCTCAGTTACTGTCCCTTTCAACCCCATACCCACCTACCTAAATAAAAAATGTATTCATGCATGATAGTATTTTAGCTAACAAAATATATCGGTATTCATATAAAGTGCATACTTTGTAGTGCTAAATAACATAAATACTATAATGCTAAACACAATATTAATTTTTTAGAGAAAAAAAGAAAAGCAAGATCAAAATTTACTTTTTTATATCAAAAACAAGTTTTGCTTTCACCACCTACAACGCTACAATTGTCGACGTCAGTTTTAAGGACATTAAGACAGAACAAGTATCGCCATCGATTGAGCCAAAGTTGAAAATTTCTGCATTTTATTTTCGTCCTCAAATTTTGAGTGTCCCTTTCATCCCTAGTCTCCCTTACGTATTTCATTTCATGACACATATTTATTTATGATTTTCATAAGTAGTTCTCTCTAAGTGCACTTGAGTTATGAAAATTCGTTATAACGAGATAGAACGGAAGTGGCACAAAAGAAGCTTTTTGCAGCACAAACGTAGCATAAACAAATGCAGTAATAAAATTTTCATTTTGTTGATGGTGCGGGGCTGTCGTTTCTCTGGCCCTGCCCCATTTTGTTCGTTATAATGAGGGATCAGAAGTGGCACAAACGAAATTTTTGCGACAGAAACCAGCACAAACGAATGGTGTTGATTAATTTCCAAAATCAGTATGGGGTGGGGCCAGTGACATTAAGGTTTATTTTTTTATTTTCTCGTCAACCTAAGATTGAGACTATATATATGCCAGTTGGTACAATTTTCTACCATTAAAAGTAAAAGTGAATATACGAAACGAAACAAAAGTAAAACTAACTTTAAATAGCATAATTGTAAATAAAGTACACTATTACAATATTTAAAAACATTATTAAAATTTTTTAAAAATATGCGTAATTTACCTTTTTCTTTTTGAAGGTAGAGGCATGCTGATTGATTTCGTATTCACTCAGTTTCTACACCTACTACTACGCACATTTTCCACAAAAATGCGGGAATTTTACTTTTATACTTTGTGATTATTTAAGATGTCAAATGCATCATTGCTTGAGAGATAGTGCCATCCAGTGATTAATAATAAAATTAATTCGGTTTGGTAGATTTTTGTACCAACCGGCATTAATGGGTTAAAATCAACAATTTTAAGCATGTCAATCCATTCTTGAAAATAACCATTTAATTCAAACATGAAATCTCGCCATCTTTGTTTGGGGTTTCGTTGGTGGTCCATAAATTTCTTTACAAAATCTTTCAGGACTCAGCTTAAATCATTTAAGCAAAATGCCCTTAATGTATTCATAGTCTTCAATTTTTTCCTCTGCCTCATGTGCAAAAACTTGAATAACATCAGATTTCAGTAAAGCTAAGAAATTTGATGCCCAATGTTTCGGATCCACACAAACCCTCCTTACATGGTTTTCAAAAATAGACAAATACAGAATAATTTTGGTCATTGAATCAATTTCAGTCTGCCTTGACATTGAATTGCGGCATGAGTATTGTAAACTCTCTTCCATAATTATTGGCTGTTGTTTCTATCTCATTCTTAGATTCCATCACTTCATTATTCTTTCCCATTCTTAATTTCTCCAGTTCAAACTCTTTCTTCTCTTTCCGATGCAAGTTTCTCTTTTTCCATTCGCTTTGCCTCATTTTCTTGCCTCGCCTCTATAATCGTTTCCAATGAACTTCATAATTCTTAGTTTCCATAATTGATTCCTTTAAATTAATTACTCTTGCATTCGAAATTGGCTGCTCTCAAAATTATTCAGCCAAGCACCACAATTTTCCTTACGAGCTTTTCCAAAAAATGACATTATACTTTCTCCTCAGCTTAACAAAAATAATTAAATTGTTCAAGCAATTTATAAAAGACCACAATTGGATTCAGTGTCACTAATCCACCACTCAGTTACCATAGGAAGTAAGTCACAATTTGAACTGTAACTATGTTATATATGAATTCAAATATTACTATGCACCCTATGTCTGTAATTATTTCAAAAACTATGCACTTTTAAATTACCTGTATTATATACAATTATTCTATATCTCAATATATGCCATTTCAATAAAAAAAAAAACTAAATTTTCAAATAGTCAAAGAAATTATATACATTTTCAATAATCAATGGTTATTTTACTACTTATCTCAATAGACAATAAACTGCTTGCGTGTGAGTACATCAACCAACCAACTATATCATAAATGCAAACTGATGAAAGAAAAAAAAAAAACACTGCATTTTTAAATTACTTGTCTTATATACCATAATCCTATATGGTATATAATGCCATTATGGTATATAATGCCACATGCCATTCTGCAAAAAAAAAAAAAAAAAAAAAAAAAAAAAAAAAAAAAATCTAAATGTACAAATATTTGAAGTAGTTATAAGTATTATTGATAATTTAAATGCTATTTTGCTACTTATTTCAATAGACAACACAATACTCAGTGATGTCGATGCACTTGGAAAATCCTAGGTCCCCATCATTAATAATTCATATTTTAAAGGAATAAATAAATGAAACTGCTTATTTGGAAAAGATAAAATAAATGTATTAATTATTGTTTTAATAATAGTTAAATGGTGAATTAAAACCAGTATCATTTGCACTCAAATAAGATATTAAAAAGAATGTTAAGAGAAATTTTCTTTACTTTTTTAAAAGTAAAAATGCAAGATACAATTTTAATTGTAAAATAATGCTTATTTGAGAGTAGAAGATACCAAGTTCCACTAACAAGTATCACTAATGTTCGCATTTCTTTTAAAAAGGGGCAAGACAGGTTTATTGAAAAAGATATTTTTACTGAAAAAAAAAAAGAATACTTAAGTAAAGGGATACTTTTTGTGGAATGAATGGGTGCTTTCATTATGCTTCCTATTAAATTATGTGTCAGCATACATCTGTGTTGGAATCAGATATTTTCCTTGGAAGGGAAATTCACATCTAAATCATTAATAAGCATCAAATCCTAAATCTTCCGAAGGTGGGAGACATTTCAATGCAGTAAGAAGTGTGTGTGTATGGGGGGGGGGGGATTTTTCACTTGTCCACCCCCTAAATACATTATTAAAGTATACTGAAATCATGCTGTAGTTTTAAGAATCTCATAAAATAAAAAAAAACTAAATCCCATTTTATGATTATTTTACAGTCCTCCCCACATAATCGGGTCACGGATAATCGAATACCCCGCTTATTCGAATAGAATCCTCCGGAACTGAATTTATTCCTATTGGTTCTATGTTATTTTTCCCCGCTTAAACCAAATACTTTTTACGAACGTCCCCGCTTAATCAAATAACAACTGTGTGACGGATGTTTGAAAATAGGTGTGGAAAACACGTTTCAGCTGGAATTTCCTTTCACCTTTTGTTATTTTTGGTTCCTTTATGCTGAAAACAAATTTTCAGTTCTTACTGCAATGATTTCGGCCAGTTGGTGCATAATGGACAGGTCAAATGATTTCCTCACCTTGATCTTCCTACCGTCACTTCTTGCTGTTAACCAGGCTTTAATGGCAATGCACACTTCAAGACTCGAGATGGTAGTTGTGATATTCTGCACTCATTCGAAAAATAACGCTATATTTACTCCTTTAAAATTCCACTTAAACAAACAACTTTAAACTATTTTTTAAGGCAGTATAAATAACGTAAATTAGAAGTAACAAAGTTTTGACAAAATTCAAACGAGCTGCCTTAAGTTTGATGTAAACCATATAAATGTATGTACTGACATATTAAATTAATACGTATATTTAATTTATATTAGCATTTCTATTTATTTTAGATTATGTTATTCTATTAACGATTTATTATGCTGTTAACTAAATGTACCGTAGATGGTTATTTTGCCTTTTTATTACGCATTAAATATTACAGTTATGATTCCCCGTTTAATCAAATACCCTGCTTAATTGAATATTATTTCTGGAACTGTCAATATTCGTTTAAACGGGGACGACTGTACCTATAAGTTTGGTTTGCACATCTTTTTGGGTGCTTTGGAGGCTTTTACTAAATTCGCATTTTATCCGCGATCCTTTGACGAAATTCGCTATTTTTTCGCAAACCTGTTACAAAAATCGTGTTTTTTCTACGATACTTTGACGAAATGTGATCTTTTTTTCGAGATTCTTTGACAAAATTCGGCTTTATTCCGAGATTTTTTGACAAAATTCACAAATTTTTCGCGATCTTTTGTCGAAATTCGGTATTTTTTCGCGGCCCTTTTACGAAAATCTCGTTTTTTCCGCGATATTTTTATGAAATTTGCTCTTTTTTCGCGCTCCTTCGACAAAAATCGGCTTTTTTTCCCGCGACTTTTCGATGAAATTCGCTATTTTTTTCGCAATCCTTTGACGAAATACACTATTTTTTGCAGACCGTTTACGAGAATTGCATTTTTTCTGCAATATTTTGATAAAATTTGTGCTTTTTTTACGATCCTTTGAGGAAAATCGGCTTTTTTCCGCAATTTTTTGATGGAATTCGCTATTTTTTAGCGATCCTTTGACGAAATACGCTATTTTTTTCGCGGCCCTTTTACAAAAATCGTGTTTTTTTCAGCGATATTTTGATGAAATTTGCGCTTTTTTGCGTTCCTTTGACGAAAATCGGCTTTTTTCTGCGATTTTTTGACGGAATTACGCATCTCACGGGACGCGTAATAACTTTTTTTGCGTCCCCTCTCCGATTTTTCGCGTAATCTATGCGCTATAGCGCGTCCGTGGCATCGCTGATACTTGAGTGCGAGCATATCAACCAGCCAATAAATGCAACATTATTGACATTATTAAGACATAATTGCATTATGTCTATACTATCTATTCTTATATCGCAACGTGTGGCATTCTATACAAAATAAAATTGATTTACAAATATATAAACTACTTATAAAATTTCAATAAACACTACTTATTCAGAATTACTCACTTTTCAACACTGACCTGTACATTTAAAACAAATAGTATATTTAAATCTCTTTCCTTTTTTTTTTTTTTTCACATTGACATGTTTCTTTTAATGAAATCAACAATTATGCTTCTGAACAGACATAGACCCCTTCTAAAATATCTATATTTTTACATCAAATCACAGTAATGATTTAATAGAATGACATTGAAATAATTCTGACATTGAGATAGTTCAGTTCGTACTGTATACAATTTACTTTTATTCTATTTATACTGCCATATATTAATATGTTTAAATTTTATGAAAACCATTGAAATTTTTCTTTTAAATATGATGATACATTCACTTATGGAATCATGCTTCTGTTTGGTGGAATGTGATAAAGCAAAATAATTTTGTGTTTTAAAGAGAAAAGCTTAACCTGATTGCCACCATTTTGAAGAAATTTCATAAAAAGCTTTTAAAATTAAGAATAGCATATAAAAATGGGGAAAAAAAATAGGTAGTATGTTCACATCTACAAATGAACAGCTTTCATTTAAAACAAATAATTATCAAAATTGGTTCAGTAGGAAAGTTCAGGACAGATGACTAAAAAAACAGTCTTGCCTTTTAAATATATAGATGAGATTTTTTTCTTGTATAATTATTTTCTGTTCCTCTGTAAGAATGAAGCATAGATGTCATTTATTCTAATTTTGTTGATTTTTGTGTCCTTATAGCATAAATGAATGTATAAATAAGTTTTTTAATTTTATGATAATTTTTTTAAATATTATTTTATATCAAAAACTT
The DNA here is from genome assembly GCA_963932465.1 of Maratus speciosus. Taxonomy (NCBI): domain Eukaryota; kingdom Metazoa; phylum Arthropoda; class Arachnida; order Araneae; family Salticidae; genus Maratus; species Maratus speciosus. The sequence continues at coordinate 50,927,895 of OZ010790.1, forward strand.
TTCTGGCACTTCAGTGCATGTTTTATTAAGCCAGTATTTTCGTTAATTTATTAATTAAATTTAGGTTACTTTTTAAAGGAATATGTTGGATCAAAGACATTTTAGGAAACCAAGAAAACCACATATATGTTTTTCATTTTTAAAGTAAATTTTGGCATATTGCTCTATTAAAATCTGTTATTATGTGGAAATAATTTTTCCCATGAAATCTCATGACACGCTTTGTATTCTTCATAGAAAGATAAATTAAATATACAGCTATTATTAAAACTTATTAAAACTATTGAGATTAATTCCATATTCAAATGGTTAATGTAGATCAAAATGAGGACATCCTCAGAATTTTCAATGGGTGATTAAAAGTAATTGTTTATAGATATTTTAAAATTTGATTGATAATCCTCAGTTTTAAATAAAATTCGTAAATTCTTTAATTTGTCTGATTAAATTTGTATCAGCTAAGAATTCATCCTTATAAGTTTTACATGTTATTTCATGTATAATTTAAAGTTCTGTAAAAACTTTATCTTATTATTTTAAAATATTTAATTAGGTTTGCAAAGATAGATATAAATGTGTCTTCTCCCATCGTTCCATTTCGTGAAACAATAATTCCTCCACCAAGAGTAGATATGGTGAATGAAGTTATTGAAAAGCCTCAGCCAAAAAAGATTGTAAAGGTAACTACTTTTACTTATTATTATTTTTTTAATATGTTTCCATAATTTAAAAATTATGTTACTTAATAATATTTATTGTAAAAGATTAGAGTTTTAACATTCAAAGGTAACAGTTCTTATTTTTTTGCTTGCTTATTGAAGAAATGTTAAGTAAAACTTAGAATAGTAAAACTGAAAATCACGTTAGTGTCTGTAGTTTAAATTATAGTATGTTAAAATGTGAATGTAGCACTCATAATTTATATGTTGCATTATAAATTTTAAAAGATGTTTGAAAATTTGCTACTTTTCCACTGTACATTGACGGGTTTTTTTTTTAAAAGTTGGTATAATTCTGGCTTCAGAAAGTCAGATTTGTTGTTATAAAAAAAATACAGTGGAACTCCAGTTTTACATTACCTTAGTTGTACGTTTCCCTCAGTTATATGTTTAAAGTTACTGGTCCCGATTATTTGCTGTTAAAATTTAGCTGAGTTATACGTTTTTCAAATATATGTTTCCCTCAGTTATGCGTTTTGTTTTTACGTCCCCGGATGAAATTTTATCTTATTTATACATTTTCCAGAAAATATATGTTTCACAAACCTTTTCTACCCCTTGCTGAATTTTTTCTCTGTGGTTTCTGGGATTTTAATTAGCCATGTGAAAAAATAGAACATATGAGAAGTAAGGAGGGGGAGGATAGAGGTATTGGCTGTAGCAGCAGGAACCCTGCTTTCCACTCCTTTCTCATGTTTCTCTCTATCACAACAGTCATGTGACTACCTGCCTTTGTCTAGAATTCCTATAATACAGGCTGACGTCATCCCTGCCATTGTGGGTCCCTGTGAAGGCATTTGGTTCGCCTTATAATGGTGGTTCCGGGTTCAGTGATGGAATGAAAAAAATCTCCAAATATTATGCTCAGGAACGAATGTTTTTTATTAAGTTGATGTAACAGCACTATCATAAATGGAGAATACATTTGTATTTAGCTGTATATCTGCGGAGAGGTGCTCCAGAAAAAGTTGGATAAATACAAGCAAACAAAATATTTTTGGGGATTTTGCTTTGTTTGCATTAGCAAATAGCTTCAGTTTTAAATAATGTTTGCCAGTTGTTTCCTTTGAAGTTATTTTTTACTCATATCAATATTATATCCTAAAACTATACAGAGCCGACTCTCCTTAATTGATATTTGAATAATTCAAAATATTGATTAATTAAAATTTAGATTTTGAATTAAAATTAAAAATAAATAACTTCCTTAAAAATGTTACTTAAAACAATGTTAAAAAAAATCTTATAGAATTTTTTACCTCTTTTTTTTCAATAATTCAATGATTTTGAAATGGGACTCAAGTTATTCTTTTTCAGGTACTCATAAGAAATAATGGTTGAACAGAATTTTAATTAATATTGCATGGTTGTTTACATGCAAATAATGCAATGGCGTGTTTTTACTCGATGAATAAAGAATGCCTAAATGGTGCAAAAAGGAAATAAAGCTATATTCTTGAGTTTCTGAAAGTGAATATTTTGAGTAGTTTTACATAAAAAAAATTTGTAATTTTTTTTTTTCTTGTTAAAATACAAAAAATATGGTACTCTTTTACATAAAGTGATTATTTGTTTGTTCTTTTATATCATTCATCGTAATATAATTCTTTGATTTTGTTGCATATTCAAGTTTTAATTAATTTGAATTTTGGATAATTTAAACATTTTATGTGCTGCCTTAGAGTTGAAATTAAAGATAATCTGCTCTATAAATTGAACCAAATGTTTATTTTGTATGAGATATTAGTCTACATTCACATGAGGCAAAAATGTAATTTTTTTTCTGTATAGTTAATAAAAGCTAAAATATTTTATTTAACGTCTGCATAAGACTGCTTTATGAAGTGAATATCGTAATTTTAATTAAAATATTTCTACTATTACAAAAATAGTTCATTTGTAATTCTCTTTGCATGTAATTTTAAGTCAAAATGATCCATTTTCAATTAATAATTTTCTCTTAAATATTTGAAGTTAGATGAAATATGAAAGCCTTTCAAACATGACAAGTGAAAAAAAAAAAGAAGAAAGTTAAATAAAATTTAATTAGTTAAATAGTTAAGAAAGTTAAGTAAAAATTTTGATATCACCAAAAACATAAAATGGAATTAAAAGTGTTAGTGACTCTATGGATCATGTTGTTTATATTATCGATTCTATTATTAAGAGTTACATTCTGCAAATTTGAAACATTTGCACTCACTGCTACAAGTATAAAAACTTGATCACTGTGTCATTCTAGTTGAGCTCTGTTGGTTAAGGAAACTTTTAGAATTTACACCCAATTACTTTCCAAAACCGAAGCTCCAAGTATTGATTACAATAGTTCTGACTTCCTATTTGAATGCTCTATTATCTGAGCTACGTTCCAGATATTCCATCTCATCTTTATTCTGAAAGCAATTTTCTGTGTAAGTGTTTGAGCACTAGCAAGTTAATTGGGGATTTAGGGATCACAGTGTTTATATTACTTTGTTGAAAATTTGCATCTGAAAATATATACTGATATTTTAATAATAATCAGTATGTATTTGATTTCTTGTAGGAAGAAGAAGACAAAGATGAGACTTGTAGAAAAGATGGGTGTATTACTTTAAAAACTCCTAATAAAATGTCTTTTGTTAAGATGAAAGCAAAACCTCTACCTCCCGAAGTTGCAAAACTTTTAGAAGAAAATTCAAATTTATTAAAAATTCAAGATCAGTCATTCTATTCTATGAATAGTGATGATGGTGAAACCACATTGACTTCAGAAACAATAAAGGCTATAGAAGAATTAAAGAATACTTTGAATGATTTATTTTCAAAAGCAGGATCAGAATGGAGAGATACTATTGATAAGATATGGTGCTTTGGTCCCAGGAGATGTGGGCCAAATATTCTACTTAATGAAATTCCTAGTTATAAACGTCCATCTTTTTGGACTCAAAAAAGAACAAATGTATCTGAAACATTGCATTTTAACTATGACAGTACTTTTATTAGTGGTTTTCAACTAGCTACTCTTTGTGGACCTTTATGTGATGAACCCATGATGGGTGTGTGTTTTATCGTAGAGGACTGGGGATTTGAAAAAGAGATCCTGTCAAGTATAGATTCTAATGAAATTAATAACAAAAATATAGATCAATTAAATTTACTTGATTTAGCTACTTCTGAAAAGAAAGAATTGACGCCTGTGATATCGGATTCGGCTAGTGTTGGATCTAGTGGCCTCAGCAGTACTGGTAGTACGCCTTTTGGACCTTTCACTGGACAGATAATGTCTACTGTGAAAGAAGCCTGCAAAAAAGCATTTCAAGCTCACCCCCAAAGACTCATGGCTGCTATGTACAGTTGTAATATTCAAGTGACTACAGATATGTTAGGTAAGTTTCATTTAAATTTTTTTACTGTTTTTAATTTAGTATCAAGTATTGTATCTTATTTTGATCAAAAATTCATAGCCTGCTTTTATAGCTGCTTTTAAATTATGCTACTATTAAGCTTACTTTCCCTGTTTCTGTAATTTTAAGGCAGTTCTCTACTGATATATCTTTTCCTTTCATCGATCATGAAATAACATGTTAATCTGTGGTAAAATTTAAACTGGTGACTATTAATTTTCTAATATATTATCCGAATACAGTAAAGTAGGATACAAAATCAGGAAGTAGATGTCTGATACCAATGTAGTGTGTTTTTAAAAATTGTCTCCATACATTTTAAATATTTTTAATAAGATGATTAAATTTGAGAATTTTTCCACAAGTAGGAATTTCAAAGTTTACCGGATTTTTTTTTTAAATACTTAAATTTTTTTAAGGAGGCAACTTTTTAAAGTGCACTATGTTGTGATGTCATTTTTTTTTCTCTTCAGGCTCATTGTTTTTTTTTCCCCCATATGTACGATTTTCTGTCTGATGAAATTTTGACATTGTTGATCCAGCTTAATTCATTTACATTCCTGAGGATGACCATGGGTGTGAGCCAAAACTGTTGAAAATTTTAATGTTTTTAATCTATATTAAATATTTGTACACCAATATAGCAAAGGATTTGTGGTTTATTCACATCTCATTTATTTAAATTAAGTTTCAATTGTTATGATAAATATATTTTGCTTAACTATTCACAAAACTAGATATTTGTTTTTGTTAGTACCTGACTAATGGTGTTATATACCATAAACTAAATTTGGCAGTACACATAAGAGAAAGTATTTGATAGAAAACATTTTTGTATTTGAAGTATTGTAATTTTAAAAATAGACTAATTCTAGATTAACTCTAGACAAATTATGGCTGTAATTTATGTTAACAGAAACACTTGTTAGTTATTTACTTGATTTTCTGTTGCTCTATTTCCTTGTGAAATATATAAGAATGATCATGTGCTATTCATTGTAAAATTTGTAATTTACTCTCAAATATTCCTTAAATAATTTTAATATTTGAATATTGTACTTATTCGTAATACATTAGCATATTCTTGAGATTTAAAAAACATATTTCTTGAATTAAAAAAAAGAAAAAAAGAAATCATGATTTTTAATAAATGCTGTGTGTACATCCCATTTTAATAGTAAAAAAAGTATCAAAATTTTTTCTTATTGTGATATTTCATTAGCAAATGATTAGATTGAAAGATCTGAATAAAATCATAAATATTTTGCTTATATATATATATATGTATTTTAAATCTTTGATGATGCCAATTCATCCCCCCTTTCCGCCATAAATTCAACTTTTAAATGAGAATATTAAGTTTAATATCGTATTTGATTTACTGCCATATTAAATGCCACCTGACATTTTATAGTGCGTGTTACAGTGGTATTGCAATTGTTCTGATTATTATTCTGATTACATTTGCTTCGTCAGTATATTGCTTTAAGTACATTTTAAACACTTAAAACTATTTGCTGTAAAAAAGGTTTTTGTTAAAATGTGTTTAGTTGCTTTTTATGTTGAATCTTAAACAACATTTATTCAACATTAAAGTACAGCATGAAATAATTTATTTTTTTATTCTTACATTTAACAAGAACTTTGGGACTGAATTATATGTTTTTATGTACTTGCTTATTGCCATTTCATATTTTTTCACATGTTTTCTTATTCTCTTTAACATTGTGTTTTATTTATTTCCTTAGTTTTTACTTTTCTGTAATTTTTATTAATTTTGCTTACCGTTGTTAATTTTTTTTTCAACACACTGAAGTAGATTTTAGCCTAAAAGATTTATCCCAAAGTAATTAATACCCATGCATTTTTCAAAATGACTTCAATAAAATATCTTTAAACAAAATGAAGGGAAGGGGAGATAACTTAATTCTTGGAGTGAATTTGAATTATTAACAGAAAAATCCAAATGTTTAAATTGTACATAAGAATGCTGTCATGTTAAATGATGAATTAGTTAAATAAGCAATAATACAACCAAGTTTATCAAAAGAACTTTACATTCATATTTATTGTTGCTATGAATTGCATCACATCTTTACATTTCAAAATAAATAAAAATAAATATACATAAATTAAGAACTACAATGTACGTATTTATGTAACTTGTAGTGTTACAAATGGAACACAATGGCACTTCTACAAAAGTTACTGTTAACTGTAAGTCAAGCATTTCTTCCTCCCTCAAAATGTAGTATACCATGTTGTTTACTTCTATCACAAAAAGGAATCTTTTCATTTAAAATATTGCACATAATTTTATATGTATATATATATATATATTTTTTTTTTTTTTTTTTTCACTACAGTATACTTAAAATGCTTTGTGATTTTTAGCAATGTAAAATAAACAACAGCTGAGTTAAATTGCTTCTATTGAATTAAATTCATACTTATTGAAATATCTGATGCATATTTGTTCAATACCTTCAAGCACGTTTGTGGTTTATAAACTTACACATATTCGACTTTATTTAAAACACATTTAAACGTAAACATGATTAGAAGTTGGATATATAATATTTTTCTTCTAAATTTGTCCATTTATTATTATTATTATGATATGATTACTAATTTCTAAAAAATGCTTTACATTTTTTTCTTTTGAAATAAAGCTAAATTACAACTATGTAGATTAAGTTATTGTATTTATAATTTAATGTATTATCAGAAAAAACATGCATATTAGATTTACATATTAGATAAGTACTTTTATAAAGAAAACATTATCATGATTTTAAATAAATAATACTTTAAAAATTGTTACTTATAAAAAATTTTAGATCAAATGATTCATAATTATATCTGATTGGCTTATATTTATTATAGAAAGAAAAATCCAAAATGGTGTAAGTTAAGTACAAACATAAAAGAATGTGTATTAAGATTATAAGAAGTGTGGAAGGTTTTTGCATTACAGTAGAACCTCAATTATCCGAAGTAATTGGGACAGACCATCTTTCGGAAAATCGAAATTTTCAGGTAATCGAGAATGCTTCAATTTTAAGATTAAGGGCAAATATGTGCGCTATTTCTTATTATGGTAACAAGGGGTTAATAAAAATAAATCAATAGCAGACTAGAAACAAGAATAAACTACCTGAGTTTTAATTTTGAAATTAAGTACCTTTTACACATTTCACAAGGGTTTGAAACAAAGTTTCATTTGTTGAAGTTTTGATTGCATTTACTTTTTCAGCTGTATCATTGAGTTTTCTTAATACTATTGGTTCACCAGTATCACAGTCATTCTGTTGCTTTCTGCATAAAATTTCTTTATTTTTGCAGCATCTCTCTTCATAATACTAACCACTGCAATACCAATGCTGTATCCTTGAGCTTATTTTGTCACCCGATTCTACATGATTTATGATTTAAAAATACATACATAACCACGTCTGGATTACTTAATAATTAACACAATTTGCATAACTACAGACATACACACATTAAAATTTTATTAAAACAATTAAAATATAATTAAATATATATATAAATGTTTCGGCTATTTTCATAGCCCTCATCAGTAAACAAGCAGAGTCACAAAACAGCTAGAGCCACAGTAAACGAAAAAACAGTTAAAATCACAGTCTAAGTAGGATAAAATAATCAGCAGGAACCTAGGTTGCTTCGTTGATTGGCGATTCAGCTAAAACAGTCCTCCAACCCTCAAGGAACACACGGCTAAAATATACAGGGCAATTGGCTTCCACAATTCGTGCACTCTCAAAATCGGGGACATGATCTAACTCAAGTGTATGTACAACCAATCTTGAATTCAGTGTACCTTTATTAAAAGAACTTTTATGCTCCTTGAGTCTAGCATTTAATGAGCGTCCAGTCTCACCAATGTAAATCAAGCTGCAACCTTTACAAGGAATTTCATAAACAACACCATTCAGGTCAAACTTCGAATATTTATGTTTGAAACTACTGAAAAAATTACCAATGTGGTTCAAAGGAACATGAGCTGTCCTAACATTAATGTCCTTGTGTACGGCTGAAATTTTCTCCGAAATATTACTGTAATAAAGCAAAGATATAGTTCCTATAGGATTGACATGCTGGTAAGGAGTGGGATACTGGTCTGATTTGCTCGTAAGTTCCGAAATAACTCTAAGACACCAACGACGTGGATAGTGGTTGAGACGTAAATCATTCATTATCTTACCAATTTCATTATCAAAACTAACTCTAACTATATCTTTGCCTTATTACAGTAATATTTCTGAGAAAATTTCAGCCATACTCAAGGATGTTAATGTTAGGACAGCTCATGTTCCTTTGAACCGCATTGGTAATTTTTTCAGTAGTTTCAAACATAAATATTCAAAGTTTGACCTGAATGGTGTCGTTTATGAAATTCCTTGTAAAGGTTGCAGCTCGATTTACATTGGTGAGACTGGACGCTCATTAAATGCTAGACTCAAGGAGCATAAAAGTTCTTTTAATAAAGGTACACTGAATTTAAGACTGGTTGTACATGCACTTGAGTTCGATCATGTCCCCGATTTTGAGAGTGCATGAATTGTGGAAGCCAATTGCCCCATATATTTTAGCAGTGTGTTCCTTGAGGGTTGGAGGGCTGTTTTGGCTGAATCTCCAATCAACGAAGCAACCCAGGTTCTTGCTGATTATTTTATCCTACTTAGATTGTGATTTTAACTGTTTTTTCATTTACTGATGAGTGCTATGAAAATTGCCGAAATGTTTATATATATTTTTAATTATATTTTAATTGTTTTTAATAAAATTTTAATGTATGTATGTCTGTAGTTATGCAAATTGTGTTAATGATTTATGATTTTAATTTTTTCTTCTACACTTAACGCAATGCATTTTTTGTATACATGATGAAAAGGAAAATATTTACTCTAGTAAAAATTTCATATGAGAGCTCAAGTTAAATTCAAAGATATTCTAAGAAAGGGGATCCAAAATATTTATCTGTACTCGTGATTCGGAAAGGACTGCTTGCACACAAGGAATGTGATAGTAAGAAAAAAAAGCTTTAAAAATAGTTTTCAGTTTACAAAGAGTTTTGGTTAAAAGAGTTTCGGATAAAAGAGGTTCTACCGTATTATTAATTGTTAAAATTTGTAGTAATATAACCTTTTTTTTTTATTTCCTATTTTTTTTACAAATCTATAAAATAATAACCTTTTGAAACATAACATTTTATTTGATAGCTTGTTCGCTTCCCCTTTCTTTTTTTTTTAGCACTTTCCAACAAAATTGAATAGTGTTTATGAATTCGGTTTGTCTGTCTGTCGCGCTCTAACTCAAATAAATATACTAGAATCGGTATGCAACTGATATATGTTAATGAGGTTTACTGTGGGATATTCGGTATTGAAAATGAAGCATGTAGCATTTATAGTTTATTTTCACACTCAAAAACATTCCTTTACATTATGGTCTATCAGAAAAAATTGTTTGTGGTGCATTTTAATGATGTAAAACTATTTCAAGCATAGTAAAATTTATACAGCTTATTGAGGTATATATGATGTTATGTCAAGCACATACGGTACTTGTAGAGGGAAACTCAAAAGTATTCTGTTATATGAAGAAAATTCGTTTGCAGCATATTTTAATCATCTTTCTCTGTTACAAGCATAATAATGAAATCTATATGAATTTATGAGATGTACTAAAATGCTTTCTGTAGGAGGTGCAAAGCATTTATCATTCATTTACAGGGTCACACAAAAGAAATCAGTTTTATTATAAATTTATATGTATCACTGAGGTGTACCACAAGAGGCATACTATGGAATATGGTGTGCATAGCATTCATCGTTCATTTACAGGAACACAAGAAATTTGGTTACAGTACTATTTTATTGACAGAAATTGCAGAAAGGGAATTTACAAGTGTGCTATGCTTTTCTTAATGAACTAAATTTTAGCATACTATGTAGTATCTATACAAATCTATAAATCATATACAGGGCTGCACAAAATATTTTTTTTTTTCTGGCTACTGATGGTAATTCTTGAAATTGGGTTTTCATATGAGTTATAAATTTTCCAAATTGTGCTTCTTAGACATCGTTTTTCACCTTATTAAATGGTGAAGTTTTATATTCTGGATATCTATATTTGCAAAATGTTGGAAAGTGTTTCATAATCTAATCTTGACTCATAATTTTGTGTTCTACCTTTTGAATTGTAAAATTTAGGTGTATTTCTCTTGGAATGAATTTATATTGCTAAAAATTCCCTGTTTTCTTTTACATTAGCATGCAATTATAATTCTTGTTCCTAATGCCACAGTTTTAAAATGGTAAAAGAAGAATTTTGTATGTCATAATACATAACTGTACATTAATCTTCATCGTTCCTTGCCAATCATAAAATCCTGTGGTAACATACAGATAAATTTAAACTGATGATTATTCTTTACCTTGGTTTTCACCATCAGAAAAGGACATCAATGACAATCAACTATTTTTTAATTCTGAAATTTTAAATATTTTGAAGAAGACAATAACTTTCAAAAATTTCAAAGTTTATTGCATTTTTAAAAATACTTAAAATGCAGATGAATAATTTCTGTAAGCTGAGTACATCAGCATCATATATCTGCTTTTCGATACAGAAAATCTTACTTTCATAATTATATCACATAATGATTGATCAATTGTTTAAATTTTCCTATATAGGTTAACCTGGTATTTTGCAGTTAGTGAGGGAAAAACTTGTATCGCTAGGCCCTTAACAGTTTATGATAATAGCGTAATTATTAAATATTTTTTAATATTAAAATAGCTCATATAATACAAAATGTTATTTTATATAATGCATTATTTGTCCAACTGAAAATCAAGCTTTTTTTCCCTTTAAATCCATGTAATTAATAAATCAACTTTGGATGAACATGTAGCATGAATGTTAAAATGTTTTAATTAAATTTTTCTATCTGAACTTAACCCTTTATGCCCCGACAGTACTTTAAAGTACTATTAAAATAACTTGTTATAAAATTAATTTAATGCATCGATTAGTAGTAATACAGTTTAGAATTACTTATATATACTTTACTTTATCTTGTTCCAAAAGCATTATTGGTTGCTCAAAACAAAAATATTTTTAAAAGGATGATTTCTTTTTCATCTGCATCTTTTCAGCTGAAATGTATGTGCCAAAATTTAATAAGAAAAAAAGAAAGAAAAAATGTATCAAAACTGATAAATTTCATTATGAAGTATAATAAAGTGCATTCAAAGAAGTACTAACAAAAAGACAGTGAATTAAAGTTGTGGAGTTTCATAGAACTTTTAAAAATTAAAAAAAAAAAAAAATTACTTAATTTACTTCTTTGTGATTCTTTACTGTTTACTAAAACCACTCTTCATTATATCTGTAGCATACAGATTATGAAAAAAGTAAAGATTAAACTTTTCCCCTTTAAGCTTTTAACCTACCAATACGTATTCCCCTTTTTTATTTACACGCATGAAATACCCTGTTTTCTGTTTTCACCAACAAGCACTCTTCAAATGTTTTTGCATGTTGTCCTTGCGATCTACTAGCCTAGCTAGTTCTTCAAGGGAATTCATGATTATATCAGTCCCGCTGACTAATGATTTTTATTCAAGTCAAACCTGAATCTTTATATGACAATTTTTTCAAAGTAACAATCATGACTTTAAAGAGTGACCCAACTGAAACCTTACTTGATAAGAGTATTAATATCTTTGAGCATCTTATTACTATATTGATTTTTTAAGTTGCAGGAAAGAAATTCTTATGAATAACTTGGCTTTTTGTGGTTATGTGTTACCTTTCTCATGGAAGTTTTATGTGCAGATTTGATGTCACATGATGTTCAATAATCTTGCTTAAACGTTATTTTTTAAACATGAAAATTGTTTATTATTCTTTGGTGTAGCATTGAATGCAAATTATTCTATTTTGAACAAAGTGCCTTTTTTTTCTGTCAGCATTTATGATAAAATGTATATGCTTCTTAAAAGACATAGTAATGAATAGGACATCAAAAGATGTAATGATAAAAAACTCAAATTCTTGTTCATTTGATTGTTTATCTTTAGTAACTATTGATCCTTTTTTTTTTTTTTTTTTTTTTTTTTTTTTAAACAAATAAATTCATGCTTTTAATTTTAAAATAATTCTCAGTATTTGGGATAAACTTGGCTTTATTCATTAGAATTTTTTTCCTGCAACTTAAACTTTTCAATATTGTGTTAAGATATTCAAAGGTATTCATAATAATACTTTTATGAAACAAACAAAAAGTTTTCAGTTTGGTCACTCTTTCGTGGTTGTTGTTGGATAAAAATTATCATGCAAATATGCTATTAAGCTTTCAAGAACGTTTATCTATATTCAACTTCTTAAAAATATATTCAGTCATATCAAACAGAAAGATATAGTTAAATCTTTAAGGTATTATGTTTTTGAGGAGGGCTGCATGCCCATAGTTCATATACTTCTCATTACATAAATTGCTTTTTTTTTTTTTTTTTTTTTTTTTAATTTACACTATGCATTATGGTCCCCCCTCCTCCCCCCCCCCCCCAAACAACATAACATGTTATGACTTTGCATCTTGTTTCATTTCCTTAAAAATAATATTTATATTGTATTGAAAAGTTGTAACTTACTGTTCAGTTATAATTGTTGAGTATTGTTTTGTTACTTAAACATTGCTGAAATATTATTCTAAATGTGCTAATCCTGTCTTAGATAAAATGAAAAAATTGTTTTTTTTTTTTTGGAAGAAATTAAAAATTCCGGATTGACTTGAATGCCTTGCATACAATAATGTCGGTTTGAATTCACATAAGGAGTTCATCTTATACCTTCTTTTCAAATGTTCGATGAGTTATAGACAGTAATAACTCTATCCCAAGGAACTGGAGGGAAATCTGCAAGGAAGAAAAATGAAATTACATTTAGTTCATTTGAATCACAGCACACTGAATCTATTGTTAAGTTTTCATGATACAATATTTATAACAATGATATGCTGTGCTGATATAATCAATTTAAGGAATTATTAATTTTCATATGTTGAGTTATAATTAATATACTAATCCTATATTAATGAAAGAAGGTTTTTATCGATGTGTGTAAGTGTATGTTTGTTTGTTGGTAAAGGGTAGGGAAATCTATCACACATAGAGGGCTGCAAAATTAGATAAGGATAGATGAAGACAGGTCCAAGTGCCCCTGAAAGTACAATTTTGGATTTTATTATTTTATATTGAACTGAGCAATTCATACTTTTCCAAACCCGCTGGTTTTTGACTCACTCATAAAAGCTATCCAAATTCAATCTTTTTTGCTAAACGCAGTAAATTTTGTCCGTTTTTCAATGAAGTTTATTCAGAATTTGCACAACAGTTTTCGAATGTTTGGTGATTTTTGTGCCATTTTGCTGAAGATGATAAGTTTGTTTTTATCAACATATTTCTTTTTGATATCTTATCCATCCAATCTAATATTTTATACTTCTGTATGGAGCAGACTTCTAAAAATCAATAAAAAAAAAGAAGTGAAATAGTTTTTTTAAATCTTATATTTATAATATGAGCAAATATTGTGTGTGTATGTAAATTTTATCTTGAAAACGGCTTTAACGATTTTGACTAAATTTTGTATTTTACCATTTTCGGGCATGAGAAGACCAATGAGCTAGCTCACATGTTCGAGAAAATTCGATAAAATTCGATTTAACATAAAAAATTATTCAGCAAAAACTAATTTATAAGCAAAAAATTCAGTCAGTGAAAAAAGTCAGTGATTGTTGTGTTTTAGTTCAGACATCCACCCCAGACAAAAAAAGGACAGTAAAGTTTATTTAAAAAGTGTGCGAACAAAAGTCATATCATATTAATTTAGTTAGCAAAAAGCTATATCATATTAAATTAAATAATGATTTTTTTAATTACATTAAATGATGCTGAATTATTATAAATCTCATAGAACATTCATAAAATAAGAATTCTTTTCCTTCTTATTTTTCTAATAAAAACAAATCCACTTTGCTGTTTTGTTTGTAACAGAACTCTTCTTAGGAAAATCATAAAGGAAAACAGGAAAGAATATTTTTACCTTTTCTTTTGTAAGTGAATTCTTATTTAGCCCCAGATTTGAAATGTTTGTTTACTATAATAACTATAAATAATTCTAATCAGTGCAATGGACTCATGAAAATGAATGCTAAAATTCAAAAGCTGTGCAGTGATTTATTATGAAGCCAAATAAAAAGTTTATAGATATACATAAAGTGGATTAGGTTGTGAAACGCAAACACATCTGTTCCAAAATCTTACCCCTTTCTAAACTTTTTTTCTACCGTCGTCCACACCTCCTCCTTTCTTAAATTTAGCTTATCTTTCTAACACATTCACAAAGCTATATTTATGCATAATAATAATTGTATGCTAAATAATATTTGTCTTTTGTAAGTAAATTGTTATTTAGCCTCATATATAAAAGCTGCATTACAATAATAAATTTTAACCGATGCAGTAAGCTCATAAAAATCAATACTAAAAACTAAAAAGATGTGCAGCGTTTTATTATGAATCCGATTAAAAAGTTTAATGAAAATTTTTAACTTTTTTAATAAAGATAAAATTCTTATTATTTAGAATTCTTCAATTTTTATGTTTAAAACAAAAGCAAAATTTGAAAATAATCTAATAATATCCTTACAAATTTTATTCCACTTTCAGATTCAGTATAAATTTCATCCTAAGATTTGTAATATAAATTTTTTTTCAATTGTCTCTTAAAATGGAATGAAAAACTTTTTTTCTCTATGTTCTTTAATAATTACAAACAAATCCACATTTTCAGTTATATTGAAGAAATTGTTTTATCCCATTCCTATAATCTACATACTTTACAATTTCATTTCCAGTTAATTGATTTATGTCAAATTAAATTATAATTCAACTTATCAAGACTATAGTATGTATTATGAATAACTGGTGAATAATAATAATAATAAAATCCATTCTGAGATAACAATTGCTTGTAATTAATTTACCGGGAAAAAAAGCTGATCGATTACAAATCCCTTAAAAAATCATGGCTGCAAGTATCCTGCTTTTACGTTTAAAAACAAGCTCCGTTTAGAAAGTTTCCCATTGTTGAGCGAGGAAAAATAGTTTCTTGAGAACAGCCTTAAAAAAAAAAATAAAAAAAGAACTTCTTTTATCCCTTTTATTTTTCAAAAAAATATTTTTCTTTCGTTATTTTAAATATTTAATCAATGTGTTTGATATGTATTTGGGGTAAAATTTTCTGAAAAATTCGAATCTATCTAAACCTTCTCTCTATATTTAATAGTTTAAAAAATGAAACTTTTGATTGGACATTGAAAACCTTCAATCTCTGAAAATGGCAGGAGAATTATCCATTGTACATCACCCCGTAGAACACTAGGGAGTCCTAAGGTTGCCTAGTCTGTTACTTCTACCGTGCCAAATTCTCGCCAAAAAACTGTTGTGCAGATAAATACGTTTCTTTGATTATTATTTGATATTTATCACAAAAATGAATATATGTTAAGCTCAATCGTTTTTGATTAATGAGTCAACCATTTTTCATATGAAAATGTAGAAAAAAGAGATTAAATATATCATGTCTTTCAAATTCTGTACAGCAGTATTTCTTTTCACGGACATACACTCCTCTGTAGTATAATACCCATTGACAAGTAAGCTATGCCCCAAGTTTAGTAAATATGGCATGAAAAATCCCATGCTCCAAGTCATTATAGCAACTGAAAATGGAAATATGGGCCTAGTTACTGCTCACTCTAGAAAGAGAAAAGGGCAGGGTACTAGCAACTAAAAGGGCACTACTGAAGTAGAAAAGGGAGCAAGAAATTCAGTAAAAAAAGGTATTATTATAAGAGAAAATGTTATTGTATGTGGTAATGATAGTAGCAATATACATATATATATATATAATATATACTAGCCGCCTTCGCCCACTACGCTGGTGGGTTTTTCTAAAGAAATCTTGAATGAAACAAAATATATCTGTGAATTTGATCATGCGTTTTAAAGCAATATGGACATTTACCTGGTGTATCCAATCGAATTGCTGGAAGTAATATGAATATCATTACGCTATTATATCTTTTTATTGAGTCATACAAAATTTAGACTGTTAAGGACCAATTTCTTTAGCTGATTTGTTAGAGTAGGATTCGGTAAAGAACAATATATAATATACTAAAAGCGTTCATGAAAAATTATCAATGCAAGTCTAATCAGAATCTGTTAATTTGACTTATTGAAAAGGCTGATCGTTCATAATAATTGGGTTCGCCTGATTCTACAACTTGCATCCATAATTCTACAATCAATCAACCTAACAACCAACCAACAGAAAATGATATGTGCTTTATACTAAAACATTCACTGAAAAATTAGCTAACCGATCAAGTTGCATCGAAATCCACTCAGCAGAATCTTTTAAACTGGAAAATATACCGAAACCTTCCCTAAAAATGATCTAATTAACAGTTTAAATCCCATAAAAATCCTTTCAGTGGAACCTTTAAAAAAAGCAAATCTTTCAAAATTGGGTTCATCTGATTTAGAACTTTCCCCATAATTATTTAACTAAGCAACGTAGAACGTTATGTTTTATACTAACATCTTTTCTGAAAAATTATATAACAATGTAAGTCCCATCAAAATCTATTCAGCAGAACTCAAGATATAAGCGGCCGGAATGAAATATCTCTTTGCATTATATATATATTGCGATAGTTAAATATAACTTTCATAATCGCGTTAACCTGATTATAGAACTCTCTGGGAGGTAGGGGTAGGTATGTACTGCATCACTTCTGGATTTTTTAAGGAACTCAGCTCAACTTCCATAACTATAGCATATATACTCTCTAGTATACCCTATCTCTGTAGCGTATATCTTCCAATTTTCTTTACTGTACCACTGAGAACTTTTCCCGCATAATCGAGTTCAACTAATTTTAGAACTCCCGTAGCAACTTAGAATGATGGTTTTTACATTAAACCATTTATAAACCAAATTTACTATTTAACAGTGTAAGTTCTACAAAATTCTGTTCAGTAGAATCTGAGTTATAGTCATATTTACAATATCTATTGCTCATTAAACCTTTTTTTTTACATTTGAAATAAAATCAGTAACTGTTTTGGTATTTCCCTGTTATGCCAACACCATTTTCACCAAGTGTAATAGTTGGCACAAAAATGAAATGATATATTTGAAAAAAGAAAATAATTTTGTTAATAAAAAAAAATGAGCATTTAAAAAATATAACTTTTGAAAATTACAGACTTTGACCTACCATTTTTTTAAATCAATAAAAATATTGTACTACTTGGTTATCCCGTCGACCAAAAATCCATTGTCAAACTATAAGATTAAATGCCAATTGGTTGATCGTAAATGTCACATTCACTTGACTTTAAGCAAGTTACACGTATTTACATCATCAGGTGATTTTTATTTCGACGTTTTAAATGCATTTTTATTAATGTTATACTAATTTATTTGTTCTTTCGTTATTTAAAATAAAAATTATGTCAATTTGTATAATTTGGCGAGTGGTTTGGCAATTTATATAATTTGGCGAAATTGGTCGACGGGTACCAAAATAAATACTTAAAATATAAGAATAAATAAATATTTTGCAAGTAACAAAATATAGTTAATTTAAACTGCAGTCTTGAAATTGTAAATGTCTTTTACTACTGAAGCATGGCGTACGTAATACGTACATGTCTCACACTGCAGTAAACATTTCATTCTTTCAATGAAGACATTCATGGTTTTTTGAACAAAACATTTTTATATGTATAATTCTTAACTTCTGAAATAATTTTATTGTAGCTTCCTCATCATCAGATAACTGTGAAATGGTAAAATCTATATCAGTATCAGTAATAAATATTTTCTATTTAAAAAATAACAAATTAATAAAAAGTTTTGCGAGATTATGATGGAATAAAATAAATTCCATCATTAAAAATTCCTGCATAAAAATATTCACGTTCAATAATTAGCAAATGTTAATGTGTGGCACAGTTTGCAATAAAAATTGTTTGCACGATTAGGGTTGAAATAAATGGCATGATACCATACATTTTGACATGGTATCGTGACGAAAATTAGAATGAAAAAGTACCACAGTTTTTTTTTTTTTTTTTTTAATTTAGTTTTAGTTTTTGAGGTGCTTGAATTTTTTTTTCTAATTGACGAAGTTGTTTTTATTTAACCAAAAGGATTGGTTAAAAAATTATTCAATTTGAATTTTTTCCCTTGCTATAGTAACAGAATGAAAAGATTAAAGTTCATTCTCTTTTTTACCCCCCTTAGGGGTGGAATTTTGGAAAATCCTTTCTTAGCGGCACTCTATATCATGAGAAGTATTTTTACCCCGATTTTCAAGATTTTAGGTTCAGTAGTTTTGGCTGCGCGTTGATTAATACAAAATCCAGACTTTAGATATATAGATATACTAGCTGAGTACCCGCGCTTCGCTACGGTAAATTCTCCCTTTTTCATAACTTCCTATTTTGGTCGATTGCCTGTCTTTTTTACTATTTCTCAATCAGTAATTCTAATTTTGCCCTTTTTCTTTATTTAAGTCAACCTAGTTTTTATATGTAAAGATGGATTTTTACAATCACTAATTGATTTTTAACTCACTTCTTGGTATGTTAGGATTATAAACATTATATTTACAGGTGTGTTTATAGGTCAATAATCACAATGCAACTCTTTAATATTAGAAAAAATTAATTATAAATTAATACATTAATTTTAAGGCATTTTACTGTTAGCCTATCTCAGGTGATAACTCAGCAAATATTTTCTGTACATCGTACAATATGTCAGCTAGTTGGAACAACAACAGGTTTAATTATGCGCCAATGAACACTCGCCAAAATATGCCAAATGAGTAAAACTGCAACAATGAAACATTTTAAAATAAAAAATACTGAAAATAAATTAAAAATGAAGAATGTAATATTTTAAAAAATATATTTTTTATCAATTATTAATTAATTAATTTAGGATTATATGCTAAATAATACATTTAGAAATCCTAAAAAAAAGATTACATAATGTTTCATTTTTTTTTCTTTCCTGCTGTCCTAACTTTAAAAAGAAGCAGAGTAAAAATTATATATCATTTAATAAATTCATTTGCTTCCGTTTTTTATCAAGCATCAGAAAAAGCAGTGAATTAGTCATAATCGTGTTCTAAGCCCACGCTAGATTAATGTACCGTAACGGAAATAAATAAATAAATAAAAAACATGAATTTCGGTCAAAAAATTGTGTGTGATTTTTAATATAAACATTGAATAGTTACAAAACAGTTTTAAAACAACCATTGTTTTCTTATTATTTTGACTTGTATGTTTATCTCTTTTTGTATCTTAATTTTCTAGTCATTGAACAGCATTTAATGCATCTCCATACCTATAAAGGGAATTACCATAGAGGGACCCCTGTTCTGTCACCAAATGCCGCCAAGTTTGTCGCTACATTGGAGATATATCGCCAAAAGTGACGCCAACTTCCCGATATCTCTAATATTTCGTCAAATTCCCATAGACTTCCATTGTAAACCAATAGGGTTTACTTGTTTACAGAAAATCAACAAATTGAGATATTTTAATGCAACAAAAACTAATATTAGCTTAAGCGGCTATATTAATTATATTTAAGGGAGTTCAACGTTCAAGTAAATTAAATTATGAATAAAAGTAACACGATACAATGCTTAGCATGCTTTCCCAAACATAAATTTTAAGGGAGACCAAACCGGTCGCCAAGGGCAGCTAGTTTCCAAGATTACAATTGTTAATTTCTTAAAATATATACGTTACTATAGAAATGGACAGTCCGTGCGGAAAAAACTGCTTGCGGGTGTACATTTCGTCACACTATAATATAACCATGAAAAAAAAAAAAACTCTTGTTTTATTGACATTATTAATTCATACATGCCTTTTGCTCATTTCATTTAAAATACACACATTTAAAATATATGTCTAACTAAATTCATTTTAAAATGATGAAAAGGAAAAATAATAAGAAGAATAAAAGATACCTTAAACAACAACAAAAAAAAAAATATTTCAGCATAAAGAGTATTTTGTAATTTTCGCGGGCGAAATATAAATAATGTCATTGAATTTAAAATGAAATGAAACATTTGAAAAAAAAATAATTTTGTTGATAAAAAAAAATGAGCATTTAAAAAATATAACTTTTGAAAATTCCATGCTTTAACACACCAGTTTTTTAAATCAATAAAAATAAGTATTTAAAATAAAAGCATAAATAAATATTTTGCAAGTAATTGAATACAGTCAATTTAAACTGCAGTCTTCAAATTTTAAATGTTTTTAACAATTTGGAAACATGGTTATTGTTCTCGTCAGGGTAGGAAATCAAAAGCATATCTGAACGTTTTCATTGGTTTAATCCGCAATTTATTCGTTATCTGATTGGTATATACAGTAATCTATATTTCCCTTTGGTTTCAACAACGATGGACAACAGAGTGTTGCCACTATGACAAAAATGTAATAAAAACTACAAAAAAAATTAATAAATCAGAAACAAACTGAGATACAGCTTTCAAACAAATTGCATTTAAAAGTAGATTTTTTTTCTCTATCCAACGGTATAAAAAGTAATATTGTCGGATGTTTAGAAGTTTAAGAATGAAATTTTATTTAAAATTGGTCGTGAGATTTTTTTGGAAATCTGATGATAGAAAAGCCTTTTCCCGAACAGCCAATGAAATGCTTGGCTATTACGTAAGTTTCATAGGAAATCTGAGGAGTCGCAGGCGATTTTTCTTGCTTGCAATTTTTACGTGTAATAACACTATTAATCTTTAATTCATGACGTACGTAATGTAAGACCAGCTCCGTAGAAGTTTAAAAATTTACAGTACCGAAAATTGTAAAACTGAAATTTCTTTTAAAGCTTGTTCATGATGGGTCCAGGAATGTTATAGTTTAATCCACGGCGTACGTAATGTAGGATCAACTCCGTGCGATTTTTTATGTGTTAAATTTTAGTCTTCGAAAAAATCATTTTCCAAATGGTCGTTGTAATTTGTTAAATTAGTTTTTTTTTTTTTTTACTACTGCAGCATGGCGTACGTAATACGTATTTCTCACACTACAGTAAACATTTCATTCTTTGAATGAAGCCATTCATAGTTTTTTGAACAAACATTTTTATATGTATAATTCCTAACTTCTAAAATAATTTCATTGTAGCTTCCTCATCATCAGATTAATTAAACCAAATAGTAAAATCTATGTCAGTATCAGTAATCAGTCAGTATCAATAATCCTGTAAGTTATAATTAATAATAAATGTTTTCTATTCAAAAAATAACAAATTAAAAAGTTTTACGGGATTACGATGGAATAATACGTATAAAAAATATTCACGTTCAATAAATAGCAAGTGTTAATAATTGACACATTTTGCAGTAAAAATCGTTTGCACAGTTAGGGTTGAAATAAATGGCGTGATATAATACATCATGGCATGTTGATAGAACGAAAAAGTACAACAGATTTTTTTTTATTTTTTTTAGTTTTAATTTTTGAGGCGTTTGTATTTTTTTTCCTAACTGACATAGTTGTTTTAATTATTAAACCAAAAGAATTGTTAAAAAAATATATTCAATTTGAATTTATTCCCTTGCTACAGTAACAGAATAAAGAAAATGAGTTTTTAAAAATTATAACTTGAAAATTTGAGGTTTTGGCGCCAAAGATAGCGCCAAATTAGAAAAATATGAAATATCTCATGAACTATTAGACTTAAAAGAATTTGATTATTACCATTCGATTCAGCATACAAAACTACACTAAAATATGTTATCAATTGAAAAATAACTATAAAATCAGATTTTTAAGGAATTTTTTAAAAGTTCGTTCTATTTTTTACCCCCCTTAGGGGTGGAGTTTTAGAAAATCCTTTCTTAGCGGCACTCTATGTCATAAGAAGTATTTTTAGACAAAATTTCAAGGTTTTAGGTTCAGTAGTTTGGGCTGCGTGTTGATTAATGCTAAATTCAGACTTTCTTTTATATATATAGATATATATGAGGACCCCAGAAGCCAAGGGGTATAAGTGACAAAATTGAGAAAATCGAGTTAAGTGCACAGGCCATCTGGAAATAAGTCTATTTGTTTGTAGGTATAGAGATATAAGTGATTTTTTAAATTTTGAACTGTGTTCTAGGGGTCAATTACTTAATCTCTTTCCCGAAACCGTGAAACGCGTGGAGCCCAAGAGGTATAAGTGCACTTGTGTCCGTTGACATCCACATAGCTGAACCACGACCAACGACATGCAAGGCCAGTTCATGACTTTTAAAACGCCACACGAATTTAATCATCCTTAAACGGCGATTAGGACAAAATGACAAAGATGTCTGTAAGAAACAGTGGGAAAACATAGTAAACAAACAGGAAGAAACAGTTTCTGCTGCACCTTCTCACGATGAAAGAAGAAAAGAACCGTCGAATAAAATTCCACAAGACCGTGTTCATGTCATCAAAGAACACATACACAAGTTTCCACGATACACAAGCCATTATACTAGAGAAAAGACCCCTAACCATAAATACCTGGATCCAGAACTCAATTTAAAGTAGATATAGGAACTCTATGTTCACTTTTTCCTAGAAGAAAAGTGCATGCAGCCGGTCAAGGAAAGTTTCTATGGACACATTTTTAACACCCATTTTAAACTCAGTTTTCACTGACTAGGGACTGATACATGTGTTATGTGTGACAAGCTACAATTGAAAACAGACCATGGAAAAACAGATAAGAAATAACAAGCAGAAACTCAAAAGGAACTACACTTCAGCAAAGCAGAAGCTGCCAGATTAGCCAAAGGTGCATTCCAAAATTTAAAGGATGATTCAAAGGCCGTTATATGACTTGCAAAAAATTATGCCAACTCCACATGTAACCAATTCTAATGCTTATTACCTACGTGAACTTTGGATGTGCAACTTGAACATCATAACCTTGAAAGCGGAACTGCCCACATGTACATGTGGCCTGAAGGCCAGGCTTTTCGTGGTTGCCAAGAGATCGTATTCTTTCTTTTGAAGTTAATAAAGAATCTTCCCTCTCAAGTCAGGCAAATTACAGCTTGTGAAGGACAGAATAAAAGCCACTTGATTGTGAAGTTCTGGCTGTACATCACAGAAAATACACACATAGAAACAGTCGATCAGCAATTTTTGATTTCAGGACACTCCTACAATGAATGTGACCAAGATTTTGGGCTCATAGAAATCAAAAAGAAGAGGAATAAAAGGGATCTGTATGTTCCAGAGCACTGGTCTCAACTTGTAAATGATTCCAACAAAAACTTCACTGTAAAAGTGCTAAAAGGTGAAGATTTTATTAATCGAGTCACTTGCCATTCTTTATACAGTCAGTGAAAGGTATCTGAAAGTGAAAGATATCCTGTGGCTGCATTTCGAAAAAAAAAAAAAAACTTCACATTATGCTACAAAGAAACTGCTGGTTGTGAATTAAAACCTTTCCACGATTTAAAGGTGAAGTCCAGCCATGCCGGAAGATGCCCTACAATTCTGCATGAGCTTACCACAGCACAAGAAAAATCGAAACTCAAGTACCTTAAGTTTAAAAATTTCATTGAACTATTGAAGTTTGTACCTCGAGTGTACCACTTTTTGTTTTGAGATCTTCCTCACCAAGTGGCACTAGGACAGGCTGAAACCCCGCAAGCTTCTGATGATCAGGCTGATGAGCCTAATCGTGATTATGAAACTGATGAGGATGAGATAATCTAGATGTGTTTTTCCCATGTTATCACTAGAAGAATATTGTTCCCTATTTTTAAACTGTTTTGCGTCCTTTTTTTATTTTTAGAATTTACTTTCTTATAAGTTAAAGAAATGCATTTTGACGACTAAAAAATTGTAAAATTTTAATGTTTCAAAACTTATAACAAAATTTTAAAACTTAGAACAAAATTTTGACCTTTCATTCATTTTGTATTAGCATTGTCCTTAAATCTTTCATCAATTCTTTTTTTTTCATAATTTTTCATTTTAAAAATTTATATTAAAACAAAATTTTGTCCTTTCATTCGTTTCTATCTCAACACTAATCTTAAAATTTTTATAAATTCATTTTTTGATTTCATAAATTTTCATTTCTTGTGTACTGCTTGGAAGCCAAAGGGTACAAGTGCCGAATGATTATAAATATTGCTTAGTTATGAATAAAAAAAGAAATTGTACTCCACTTTTTTTTTTAACAGTTATTGAAATAAGAGTTCATAGACCACTAAGAAATCAGCAACAGTTTCATATTTCAATTCAGTCAATTACTATTGATGTTCAACTTTGAACTCAATTTACTCGAAATCTAAATTTTGTCACTTGTATCCCTTGGCTTCTGGGGTCCTCATATAATATATATATATATATATATATATATATTTTTTTTTTTTAAGGGAAAATATTTAAGTTTTAGACAAGATGATTAAAGTAACATTAATTTTGAAGGTTTTTTTGAATTGTAAATAAAAAAGTATAATTAAATTACAAAATGATTGAATAATTTCCTGTATTATCACTAAAGAAATTGGAGAATGCTATAATTTTTGCAATTTCTCTGGCACAATGTTTTATAAATACTGCAATATAGAAAAAAAAAATTATTTAAAAAAAATTCTCTATACAACTAGGGCTGCATTTCTCTATTTTTAAAAAGTGTAGGGTATGTTTTGACGATTTAAAAAGAGCAGGGGTCTGCACCCTTAAAAAATGACTTAGAGTGAATACTAGGCCTAGTGACTTAGCTTCTTATTTATTTATTATTACCTGCTTTTTTTTTTTAAATCTACAAGTAATTTTGATTTTTATGTGCCTGTATGGATAAAAAACAAATTAAAATTTAATTTGTTACAAAGTCCAGTTTTCAAGAATCAACTTTTGGATTCTACTATGTAATTGAAAAAAGTAAAGCAAAACATTCTTTATCAATAGTATGAATTTGAAATGCTTGGGGTAGGGATATGTAGTTAACCGAATTTATTTTCAAAATTGTGTCAAAGAAAGAAATATTTGCAGTTTTAGTGAGTTGTTTTTTTACTGTGTCAGTAATAGTTTCTGTCAAGTATATGTTGTGAATAAGTGGTTTTGTATAAATGATCTAAATCAAGAACAATTTCAGGCCATCTTTAATAATTTAAAGTTTATTTACATAATTGGCCCATTTTTAGTAAATGTTGATCCATCCAAAGCAGTAGACATAAAACTGACACTGTTTTTTTTTTTTTTTTTTTTTTCAGAAAATTAATTCATTCAATATTTTTTTTTGTTGTTGTTGTTTATTGTCTTCAATAGAAATCTCATCTAATGTTTCCATTGCAGTAATCTTTGACAGATGGCATGTGCTTGTTTTTCTTATACCAGTTATTATAATTTAAGCTTAAACATTCAGGTCTATGCATAAAATTGTGTTTGCCTAGTTTTCAAAACTTGCAGCTAGTTTAGAAGAAATTTTTTTTAACCCTTCTAATAAATAAATAATAAAATATATATACTCGCAGCAAAATGCTTTAATTTTTTTAATACTGATTATATTTTTTAATGATCTCATACATTTCACAGTAGTTTTTTATAATACAGTAGAGCGCCGATTATCCGAACAAGTCAGGAAAGACCCTAGTTTGGATAAGCAAAAGTTCGGATAAACAGACAGACAATTTAACGGATATACCTGACTATGCTAAAATCTTCACACTTTATCCACGCTTTAGACTGACAGCACTAGTTAATGCTGGCATGTTTAAAAATTGATTTTTGTCTTTTTACTTTTTATTATCATTTTCTGAACTCCAGAGATTATAATTTACGCAAAAAAGCTTTCGATTGTTGTTTGCTTCAAAGAAGACATTCTTTTCCATGCTGCCATATCTCGAATTCTTCTTAAATACGTTAGTTGAATAAGATCAGCATTCTTCTGCCGTTCGAGCCATTTCATAGCTGTTTCCAAACATTCAAAGGCCTCGTTATGTGATGGACCTTGATCATTTTCAGAGCATTCGTTTTCTATTTGTTTTTCGTCTTGAATATCATCCACAATCTCATCATCGTTTAAAATCTGATATCCAGGTCTAATAGGGTGTTTGGATAATTGAAAGTTCGGTTAAAAAATATTCTTTGAGAGAAATTGGCTGTTCGTATAATTGGAAGTTCGGTTAAAAAATATTCTTTGAGAGAAATTGGCTGTTCGGATAATTGGAAGTTCAGTTAAAAAATATTCTTTGGGAGAAATTGGCTGTTCAGGTAATTGGAAGTTCAGATAATCGGCGCTCTACTGTATATATATAAGTATTATGAAGCTATATACTTTATACTAGGGGTGCATAACCTTTTTAAGAGAAGAGCCACTTACAAAAATGTGTGAGTTGTTGAGGGCCACATCAGTAACACAGAAATAATTCTATTTCGGGGAGGTGGGGAAGGGGGGTCTGTGGCCTATAAAAAACATGGTTTCAGAGGGGTAGCAGTTTTACCCCTTTAGTTTCTCCTACCCAGTCAACATACACAATTCAATTGGTCTTCAACAGTTTATGATTGTATATATAACAATAGCGAGGATTATTTTTAAGGAGTGAAAAAATTCCTTGACTTTATTCGGGGGTGTAAATTTCGTATTATTAAAAGTGCTAAAGAACAAACATAGACATGAAAGTGGCTAGTGCCGAAAAAAGTGTGAACTTTATAAATGAAGTTCAATTGACGGATCTCGCAATTTTTCTGCAGTCAATCAGCAAAATTTGAGATTTTTCAGCGCCTGATCGACAAAATTCGTGATTTTTCCACGCCTTATCAACAAAATTTGCGATTTTTCCACGCCTTGTCAACGGAATTCGCGATTTTTCCATGGCCAGTCAACGAAATTTTTAATTTTTTTACGAGGCGAATTGTCGAAATTCGTGACTTTTACTCGCGATAAACTGCCGAAACTCGCGATTTTACTGTAGCCGGTTGACGAAATTTGCAATTTTTTTGCACTTCATCGACAAAATTCATGATTTTTCCTCTGCCCAATCAACGAAATTTGTGATTTTTCTGCGTTCAATCGACAAAATTCACAATTTTCCCACAGGCGATCAACAGAACTCCCGATTGTTTGATGCCCAATCGACGAAATTCGCGATTTTTCCGAGCACAGTCAACGAAATTCGCGATTTTTCTGAGCCCAAGTCAACGAAATTCGCAATTCTTAACTAACTGAAGAAATTAAAAATTTTTTCCCTTGGCAAATTTGCGAAATTCGCGACTTTTTCTAACGATAATTGATGAAACTCGCTATTTTTTCGCACTCGAACAACATTTGCAAATTTTTTTGAGCTTCATCGACAAAATTCGCAATTTTTCAGTGCCTGGTCGACAGAACTCTCGATTTTTTCGTGCTTATTCAATGAAATTCGCGATTCTTAACTTACTGACGAAATTTAATTTTTTTCCCTCGGCAAATTGCTGAAATTAGCGATTTTCTCTCGAGACAGACTGGCGAATTTCGCGATTTTCCTGCAGCTGATGAACGAAATTTGCGATTTTCTCATTCCCGACCAGCGAAATTCGCTATTTTTCCATGCCCGATCTACAAAACTCGCGTTTTGTTTCAGATCGGCTAAACTCGCGATTTTTTTGTTTCAGATCGGCTAAACTCGCGATTTTTTTGTTTCAGATCGGCGAAACTCGCGATTTTTTCGCACCCGATCGATGAAATTCGTGATTTTTCAGTGCCCGATCGACGAAACTCTCAATTTTTCCACGTCCAGTCAACAAAATCTGCATATTTTAAATGACTGACGAAAGTTGAAATTTTCCAGCAGCAATTTCACGAGATTCGTGATTTTGCCGAGCTCAATCTACAAAATAAGAGACTTTCCCGCACGCGATCGAAAAACACGCGATTCTTCTGAGCCCGATCGATGAAACTAGCAATTTTTTCGTGCCTGATTGACAAAATTCACGATTTTGCTGTGCCCAATTGATGAAACTCGCAGTTTTTTCGCACCCAATCAATGAAATTAGCAATTCTTAACTGACTGACGAAATTTACAATTTTTCCATTGAAAATTGGCAAAATTCACGATTTTTTCTCGTGATAAACTGACGAAACTCGGGATTTTCCGTGCTCGATGAACAAAATTCGCGACTTTTTCGCACGCTATCAACGAAACACGCGATTTTTCCGTGCCTGATCGATGAAATTAAAGATATTTTTCGACTAGCGACTGACGAAATCAGCAATTCGAGAATTTCCTATATTGATAGAAATGGTATCGACCGGTGATTAATGAAATTCACGATTTTTAACTGACGGACGAAATTTGCAATTGTTTTCCCCGGCAAATTGACAAAATTCACAATTTTTCTTGCAAGCTATGATCAAAAATTGTGATTTTTGCCAATTATAAATTGACAATATTTGCAGACCACAAATCAACCCATTGCGGACCACTTTTGGCCCACGGGCCACAGGTTGTGCATCCCTACTTTATACTATACTTTATAAATGTGGAATAAAGTAATTACTCTATTTGTTTTAATTAATGACAGAATTTCACGTTTAGCTTTTAATATAATAAAGATTTTAATATCTTTCTTTTTAAAGTAATAATCAATAAGTCAAATGCAAAATTCTTCTGCGAAAGGGAGTATATTTTTTTTTATGAATTTCAGAATAGGCAATTTGTGAAATTATTGCATTCTGTAGAATCATTTAAATTTTCTGATTTAACAATTTTCTTAAATAAGTTTTATTCAAAGTTTTAGCATAAACCTATTCTTGCTTCAGTTAATAGCATGGTGCAGATTTCAAATAATAATTGTAATAATTTCATTGAGTTTTGAGGTGTACGTATTTCTGTAAAAAGCACAATTCTAAAATATTGTAAAATACAGTCCAAACTGGTTATAAAGCACTTTCAGGGGACCAGAAAATATGGTATGTTATAACCGAATGTGTTATAAGCAATAACCAATAAAGTGCAGTGCATAGTGTGAAAGGAAAAGGCTAATAATTGCAATGCAATAACAGAGATTTTAAATAGAAATTTTATGTGTTTCTCAAAATAAAATAGAAAAGAAGAAAAAAACATTTTACTACTTAAATGTTTATTTAGAAAAATAATCTGTTATTTTTCATTGTTTCCTTTGATTAGATGATACAGTAAAAACTACATTTTCAATATTTATAATGGAACTTTGCAGAGCCTCTGAAAGGTCAGTATGGAATTCAACGAAAGGCGAAAACGTTTTTATAGCACTCAGTGCTTCAGATACTTTTGACACCTCTTTACTTTCATCTTCATTATCATCACTTTCACTATCTTCATTTATTGATCCAGAGACTGATGCAACAATCTCACTGTTTGATGGTGTTTCGGATGTCGTAAGATCATTATCCATAGAAACATATGAATCAATGTCCTATTGCGGGCTAATTTCTTGAATGTTCTGCTTTTTAAATCATTCTGATAATGGTACATTTTCTTCATCATCATCTGCAGTACTAGCAGAGAGATCTGTCTGATGAAAACAATATTTAATTGTAGCCTATGTGACGCATTGCCAAGATTTATTTAGCATTCTTATAGCATCTAAAACAGAAACGGTGAATTTTTCCTTATTTTCTAAAGTCAGAATGTATTGCTGAATAAAATATTTTCTAAAATGAGGCTTTGAATCACACCTTGGTCCATGGGTCGACTTTTTTGCAGCCATATTTAGTGGAAGAAATAATAATTCAATGAAACTTAAATTAACCACTGGCGGATGTGTAGTGCAATTGTCCAAAATTAAGAGAATTTTTCTTTTCTATTTTCAGTTCATTATCCCATAATCGGAGTTTCTCATAGAATACCTCGGACGTCATCAACGCCTTCTGTTTAGCAGTATATAGAACTGGCAGGTTAAAAAAAAAAAATTGAAACCTTTTGGCTATCTTCATTCCACTATGACCAGTAATTTTCTTTTTTCATTGAAAGTCATGTTTGCGCACAAAAGCACTGTCAGCCTTTCCTTATATTGTTTTCCATCACCTCACTTCTCTACTTTGAATTTTAGAGTTTTCAATTGAGTCAACTTGTAGAATATACCTGTCTCGTCACAATTAAAGATATCTTCATTTCATTTCTTTTTTTTTTCAAGTCATACATCATTAATCCGTTATTCAACAGCAATCCTTGACCCTTCAGCAGCTTCTCCACAAATTTTATCCCAAATAATGTTGAGGCGTTTTTTTAAATAATACCAACCAACCTACTGAACAAATAAAATCCTTATTAAAGAGTTTTGCAAAGTCTTCTGTTTTTGCTGCAACACAGCTTCTGTAATCCAGATATTCATGTTTCTTTGTATCGTAAACTATTTTAATAAAGTTTTATCTATGTCTTCAAGGGGGATTGCCCTAAGTTTTTTCATTTTACTGCTAAACTTTTCAAACGTATCAATAATCAAATCCTTGTTTTTCCAAATTGTATTCACAGTTGTTTTAGACAGATTTCAGCTTGTGTTTGTTTGCCTTCAATATCCCAAATAATTTTTATTTTCTCATGTAGCATCACAGCTTTTCGTTTTCTACAAACATCCATGACATAAACTGCAAGATAAAATTAAATTCCACATGCACAGGCTAAGAAAATGAACTGATTTCGAATAAATGTTTCAAATGCTTTATTGCTCTGTTTCTAAACTCTTTCACAATCAGTGGCCAATCAGTAGCCTATTCATGTGTGTTGAAAATAATCACTCTCACGTCAAGATGTTCACAATGGACTTTATCCAAGTGACGTCAAAATAACACGTGCATTCGTCCTGCACTTCATTCTTCACCAGAAATTCACCTGTTTTCTACAGGGAGGTACAATCACCTTGCATCGCTAAAATAAAAATATAGTCCATATGCCTTGAAATCCCTCACACCCTTATCAGGTGTTTCTAAAAATTCTTCTCCTTTTTTCTCCCTAGTTTCTGGAGATATCGAACAATAATCGGTGACATTCACTAGTCTAAGGTCAAGTTAGAATAAATGTTTCTTCCATGAAAAGGAATTTAGAACTCACTGGGATAAGCATCCAAGACAGTTTACTGATTTCCAAATCGGAAATGCAAGGTTGACATCCAAATTTGGCTTTTCGTTAGAGTTTAAAAATACATTATAACCAAATTAAGGCATTTGCATAGTCTGTTATAGCTGAAGTTAAAAATCATTATATTATATAGGATTTCATTCGGGATGAAGTATTTGAGTACGTTTTAACCGGTGTCAACTGTTAAATAATAAGTACGTAATATTAATTAAAAGGTGATTTTCAAAAATCCTTCTAAATTTTAATCTAATTTTAAAAATAAATAATTCACTTAGAAAAAAAATTATAAGAATATGTATGTTTTGTGTTTTTGTCAATTTAGGACATGCATTACTCTTAAATGTTTAAATAAAAGTGAAACTTACTTTCTTTTCTTAGTCGACTTTTCCTTCCTTGAACGCATAACATTCCATACACGCTAATTCCTGGTATCCTTGCATAGGGTGGTTGTGTATGTAACACTGGCCCTTCCATTATTGCATTTGATGGACATTTACAAACAACCAAGTAATGAGCTTTCCCGGTTCTGACGTTCTGTAATGCTAACAACATCCAATCATGGGGTTGATGGCACTGTTTCACTGAACTTACATCTTCACAAACTTTAATAAGAGTTTGTGATTTCTGTTGAATAAGATAGATATTAAAATAACTACTAAATATTAAAGCTATATTGTTAATGACATAATATGCATCTTCTTTAAAGAAAAATGGATAATTATGACAATTTAAAAGTGTGATGAATTATTGTAAACTGTATATTGCAATCAGACTTATATAAAACCAAAAACTTTCTGCGCACACAAATATTGTGTCAAAAATTTTCTGTTAATTAATTTAATGTTTAATAAAATAACGTGTTATATTATTTTGGCGACATGAATTAAAAGCAGTAGTTTTAAAATAATTGCCATTTTACATTAAAAATTAATTGGTATTAATTAATAATTGCTTTGGTTAAAAAAATAAAAAATAATAAAGCTGAAAATTCATGATAAGAAAGGGTGAATTCTTATAAATTCTTTTGCCAATGTATTTAGAAACAGCCCAGTCCTTAATATTGTGACCTCTTCGTACAAAATGCCAGTCACTTTGTTTACAGAAATAATTTGGCATTGCTTCTGAAACAACTAAATCACATTTTATAGGGAGGTTCATTCATAGATATCATCGTCAAAGAATCCAAAGAATTTACCACGACCCTTTAACGAAATACCTGTTTCTTCCGCGATCATTTGACAAAATTCGCGATCCTTTGACGAAATTAATGTTTGTTCGTGATCTTTTGACGAAAATCGCACGAAATTAGTTTTTTCCGCAATTCTTTGACGAAATTTGCATTTTTTCGCGATCTTTTAACAAAATTCGCGCTTTTTCCGCTATGCTTTTACAAAATTCGTTTTCTCCTGCGCTCTTTTGACGAAATTTGTGTTTTTTCTGAGATTCTTCGACGAAATTAGCTTTTTTCGCGATTCTTTGACCAAATTTGCGTTTTTTTCTAAGATTCTTTGACGAAATTAGCTTTTTTCGTGATTCTTTGACAAAATTCGCGTTTTTTCAGCGATCTTTTCACGAAATTAGTGTTTTTTCGCGATCTTTTGACAAAATTCATGCTTTTCCGCAGCCCTTAAACGAAATTCACGTTTTTTCCGCGGTCCTTTGACGAAATTTGCGTTTTTTTCGCAATGCTTTGACGAAATTGGTGTTTTTTTCTGCGAACAATTGACTAAAATGGTTTTTTTTTTCGGCGATTATTTGTTGAAATTTGCAATATTTTTTAGTAATATTTTTTTAATGTCTGAATTTTCGGACTGATGGCCGATCTTTTCTATTTTTGGAACCAAATGCCTTAAATTTTCGGAAAAGGACGAACAGAATCCTCCATGGCAAACAATAAATAAATCGTACATAAAAATGGAGAATACTTTTAATTTTTCGGGTTTGTTTTTTTTTAAGTTACAAGAACAAAAAGTAAGTTTTTTTTTCTAAAAAACTTTCCGCAAAGTTCCGAAATTTGCGGAAAATTTTCCGCGCACAGCGTGCGTCTATATTATACAACTCTGATTGCAATACAGTATTCAGTTACATTTTATATATAAGGTTGATTCTGAAGTATCTGGCAAAACTTAAAAAACAAATCAAGTATACACACAAAAAAAATCACATAGGAACATAGGTCATCAATTCACTTATGCAGTGAAAAATACATGGTGTCTCTAGAAGTGCCAGTTCAAAACATTTTTAGGGAAAGATTTTCTTTGAGAGGGGGCGGGGGGGGGGGGGGGGAGGGGGGGCAACAATTTTATTTGTTTTTGTTGTGCATAGCCGAGAATCAATTATTGCAGTTCTATTCTCAAATATATTTTTTAAATTAGCCAAAGTACTCATTAATGATAAATTGTCTCATTTTGAGAAAATTTCAATAGATTAATAGTGATGAATAAACTCTCACACACTCACTCTCAAATTATTTCCAAGGCGCTCGTAACTTTATATATCTCTTTATTCACACAATAACACAAAAGCAGCGCTCAGCCGCTTTTTCGAATACTCACATCTCCAACACAATACTCAAAGCACACACTTCGCTTTATATTATAGTCGCTGTGATTTTAATTATTGGTGGCGCGGCATGTCTCTCTACATGGAACATACCGGCCCCCATTGACATGTTTCATAACATTCAATAACAATTTTTACAAAGTACTCTAAAGTACACAAATTAATACAAAAAGTCACTATATATGTTAACTTAAATATAATCCTCGGGAAAAAAATCAATGCAACAATGTATACACAATTACCTTTTTTTGTCAGGAGCATCAGGTATGGGTAAAATACATAATTTACTGATCGATCTTTTAAAGGTTCCATTTTGAGTGTTTACCTTAACTACTCGAATTTTATTATCGTTACCGTAATATACCTTAATAATTCTGCCTAATGGCCACTTATTTGCCAGTAAATTTTCCTCTACTAACACCGATCCGATCTCCGATTTTTACATTGTCCTTTTCAAACCTCCATTTACCTTTTGTTGTAATTCACTTAAATAATTATGATGTCATTTATGCCAAAAAAGTTGTAGAATAGTTATCCGTTGCCATTTTTTGAGGTGATTTTCTCTTATATTGGTTAGATGAGGCTCAATAATGGAATTTAACAGCCTGTTTATCTGAAAATGGGCCGGAGTTAAGACTCCAAAATCATTCTCATCATTTGATAATGGACTCAAAGGCCTCGAATTCAATATTCCCTCGATTTGTATGACTACTATAAGAAGTTCCCCATAAGTGAGGTTAGCACCTCCCACAACTCTCTTAAAGTGATACTTAAATGACTTTATAGCGGCCTCCCAAAGACCTCCTAAATTGGGTGCCCTGGGAGGGATAAATTTCCACTCAATGCCTTCCGTGGATAAATATGGTGCTAATTTCTCATCAAGTTTTTTTACTTACTCATAAAAAGCCTTAACAATCTTATTTGTACCAATAAAATTTTTTGCGTTATCTGAATACAATTTGGCACATTTCCCTCTGCGTGCAATGAATCTTTTCAATGTAGCAATAAATGATTTGGAGGTTAAGTCTGAAACAATTTCTATATGTACAGCTTTAAATACAAAACAAACAAAAATACAGATATAAATTTTTTGCAAGGTAGTTTATGCGGATACCCAACTTTGGCCATAAATGGCCCACACAGATCTACTCCCGAAATATTAAAGTAGTAGTCTAAATGGACTTTGTCCCTGGGCAAATCGCCCATCAATTGATTTGCAATAACTGGTTTAGCTTTAAAACATGGGATGCACTGATGTACTACTTTTCAACACTTGCACGACCATTTATTGGCCAAAATTTTCCTCTTACCAACGAAAGTAATGTTGAAGCACCGACATGAAGGTATTTTTTATGATAATAATTTATAACAATTACAGTAAGACTATTAGACTTAGGTAAAATCGCCGGGTGCTTTCTCGCAAAATTTAAATTACTGTTATCTAACCGGCCTCCAACCCTTAAAATTCCCTATTCATCTAAGAATGGGTTGAGGCTTTTTAGCTTACTGCTTGGACTTGCAGAACCTTTGGTCTGCAGACTATGTATGTCTGCATTGAATTCTTCCCTTTGGGCAGATTTAATTACGTGAATCTCTGCATGCACCAAGTCTGAAGTTAGCAAAGGTCCACCACACCTATATAGTGGATTTCTTGCATTTGTCACAAACCTGAAAATATAACTAAGAATGCGTAAAATAGCAATATAATTATTACTTCGATTAATTAAGTCATTTACAAAACAATTCTCTGTAACATTACAGTTAATAATACTAAGTTCATTGATAGGGTTTAAATTGGTTTTGAGCTCTTTATTGAACTCCTCATTAGCTCCTGGTATAATTACTGAATGTCGAGGATAGTCAGTGTTATTAAGAAAAATAGGACCTTTCCACCACAAGTCACGATCAATAAGTTTGTTTGGATCCATACCTCGGGAAAGTTTGTCAGCAGGATTTTGTTCAGAGCAGATATGACACCACTGTACAGGACTAGAGTTTTCTTGAATTTTAGCCACCCTATTCTGCACAAATTGTTTAAGATCAAAAGGCTCCTTTTGAATCTATGCTAGCACTATTGTTGAATCCGACCACAGGAAACCATTAGTAACTATTACTTTCATGGATGATAAGACTCTTTTTACCAGTTTGGTTAGCAAAACTGGGGCATATAGTTTGAGTCTGGGGATGGTTAGACTCTTTATTGGCGTAATGCATGACTTGCTAGCGATTAAATTCACCATCACATTTCCTAGAGAGTCACAAGATTAGCAATACATTGCTGCCCGATAACAGCGTTTTGAGGCATCTGCAAAGCCATGTATTTCAACAATTTCTGGGTTTTCATTTATAATGCATCGACTTATTTGTATATTATTAACACTTTTAAGCGATATTAGAAATTGATGCCACTTGCGATATTCTGACTCAGGGAGCTCGTCATTCCAGTCAATATTAATTCTCTACAATCTCTGTATAAGTATTCTGGGCCAAGAAGACCTAGCGGATCAAAAATTCTGGCAATTGTCGACAATACTTGTTGCTTGTTATAGGAATCGCTCAATTCTACTTTAACTAGAAATATGAAAAAAATCATCCTTTGGGTTCCATGAAACCCCTAACATTTTAGTCTCAATGCTGTTTTCAAAATTATAGCCTTCTGTTCTAGTAAATCTAGTGTGAATCTAGCCCAGGTGTCAGCGAAAGATTTTTATCATTTGTGCACCATTTATGAAGTTGCATACCTGCCTTATTCATAATCGCTATGAGCTGCCGCTGCAACTCTTTGGCTTCCTCAAGCGTAGGTGCACCACACAAAATATCATCCATATAAATATTTTCACAAAGAACTGGTGCTGCCATTGGAAAATTATTTCCTTCATCAATCGACAGTCTATTGAATATTTTCATTGGTAAATAGGGCGCGCTGACAGTTTCGTAAGTCACTGTTTGTAATTCAAAAATTTTTGGTTCCTCCTCAAAATTATTGTTCCATAAAATTCTCTGCAATGAGTACCGACTAGAATCAATATTTATCATTTGGTACATCATTTTGACATCAGCTGTCAGAGCATAAACATGTTCTCGAAAGCTAATCATAATCGTAAATAAGTCATTTTAAATGACTTCCTCCATTATATTGTAATGAATTTAGTGATGTCCATTTGTTGTCATGGCAGAACAATTAAAAACAACTCTGAGTTTAGTGGTCGATTTTTCTGGACGAAATATACCATGATGTGGAGCATAGTATGCAATATCAGGTTCCTTTGCTTCTTTCACCTGTTTCATATGTCCTAAAAGTTCATATTCCTTTAAGAAATCTTTATACTGATTAAAATATTGCTCATCCTTTGATAAGCAAGTCCACAACAATCTGAGTTTTTTGAGAGCAAGATCTCTATATCAGCCTAAACATAAAGGATTTTCCTTTAAAGACATTTTCACTACGTATCTACCTTCTGTATATCTCCAATGCGTACGTGAAAAATGCTTTTTGCATATCTCAAATTCCATACTTTTTGGTAGCTCTACTTCAATGTTTTCGACTTCCCAAAACCTTTTTAATGTTTTGTTTAAATCCTCCTCCCGAATTAGCCCACAATAAACTTTAACCTCATCTCCCTGTTCTATGCTTCCTCTAGCCACGTATTCAAATACAGTATTTTGTAAAAGTAATTTTGAACTCTGAGAATATATCTGTCCTGGTCTTAATAATTCATAAAATTTCCGTACCTAACAACGTCAATTTTACTAGGAAAATGAAATAGATAATCTGCTAACATAGTTAAATCTGGGACCTCCACATTTATATTAATCACTCTTTGTGGAATTAAATCTGTAATTTTCCTTACTACTTTTAGAATGATGTAATCACACATTATATTTTATGAAATCATTTGGTTTTGGTTCTATCACGTCATTAACTTAAATAAAACTGATTGGTTCTCTTATTAGTAATTTCTATTGGCTGTCTTATTAAAGGGCCATATTGGCCTTCCTAGAATCCTTTCAAAAGGTTATAAATATATGTTACTTTCTTTTGTGCCTCACTGGTATTCTCTGATTTTCATGTGTGATTGACTCTGTAAATAAAACTTCTATGTTCGATCAAACGACCTTATCTTTCAACGCAGAAACTTTACAACAAGGATTTTTAACAGCAGAGCGTGGTTTACGAGAAAATTCTCTCTCTATTTCTTCTCTAAGATTTTGATGCGTTGATCGCAAAAGTAGGTCAATCACACTAGGATTTATTCCTCGGGAGTTTTTTTTTCTTCAGTGAGAAGATACGAGTAATGGCTTTAAACGGAAAAGAATATGCAGTCACGGCATTTGAAGGGAATAACTTTCCAATATGAAGCAGAAGGGTAAATGCATATTTTCTGCAAAAGAATTGGATGATTATTTAGAAAGAGAAGCAGATTTATCAAAAACTGAAGAAATAAGTAAATAAAAAAAGGTTTATGCGCTATTGCTAACGCTTCTAGATGATCGAATTTTAGCTTCGCTTCAGAAAGAAGATACGGCGTGCAAAGTATGGAAAACTCTTCAAAGTATGTATGAAGCTAAAGGTGCTGTTAATCAAATACTAACTCGAAAAAGACTAGCCACAATGAGAAAGAATAAAGATACTCCAATGAGAACGGATATCTGGTGCTGAGGTAGGGGGCACAGATTCTATTGTGTACATTCTGATGTCATTACCGAAAGATTACGAAGCGGTTAAAGTTACATTAGAAAATCAACCCAGCATCAATTTAACTTTAGAATTTGTAACTCAAAGATTAATAGACGCTGAGGCATTGATGAATGACTCTAAAGAATAGCGATAAAAATTATTGCGTTAAATCTTCGCTGGATAACATTAGCTTTACAGCTACACATAAGAAGATGATTTGTGAATTTTGTAAAAAGAGAGGCCATATGTTAAAATTTTGCAGAATGAAGACTTCTAAATGCCATAAGTGTGGCAAAAGCGGTCACTATAAATGCAATTGCAGATATTCGAAATTTATTGCTACATCAAATTCAGACGAAAAACATTCAGCTTACGAAATATCTTTCGCAGCTGGAATTTTAGATATCGATAAATTCATCATTGATTCCGGTGCTACTTCCCATATGTGTTCGCAAAAGGAATGGTTCAGCTCATTGAAACCAGCAACAGGAACTATTAAATGTGCTTCAAAATCTGCAGTTCTAGAAATTCAAGGTATTGGTGACATTTGCGGTGAAATATCTAATAACGTGCAAATTATTTTAAAGGATGTACTTTTTGTTCCAAATTTAAATGGACAGTTAATATCAGTGAAAAATATAGAGACTGCTGGATTTTGTGTTATCTTCAAAAATGAAGAAGTTTTCATTGAAAAAGAAAACAAAAGATTATTGTTTGGCCGTCGGAAAAATTGCAGTCAATACGTGAATGATTTTTTACTGCAAAGTGAAACTGCTCTCAACTCAAATATTCATGTTAGCGATTTGTGGCATAGAAGATGTGGGCACTCGTGCTATCAAGTCCTGAAACTGTTAGGATTGCCGACTTCAACAGACTTTTGTGAAATATGTACGCGCTCAAAGTTATGTGCAACACCTACTGGAAAAGACCCCAGAAAAAGAGAATCCGAACCAATGGTGATGATTCACACGGACATATGTGGAACGATAGTACCCAAGACTTTTGCAGGTGAGCAATATTTCATGACTTTAATAGATGACTATTCGCGTTTTGCTGAAGTTCGCTTGCTTAAACGAAAGAGTGATGCAGCAAGTGAACTTAAAAGTTTCTGTAAACTTCATCCTACAGTAAGAAAAATTCAGTGGACAACGCAAAAGAATATGTTGATGGTGAATTTTTAAAATTTGCAAATGAAGCTGGTATTCTTATTGATCCTTCACCACCGTATACTCCATGTTTGAATGGTGTATCAGAACGCGCTAATAGAAGCCTCTTAGAAAAAGGGCGGGCGATGTTATTTGAAGCTAATTTGCCTAAAAGCTTTTGGGGTTTTGCAGTTCTTACTGCCGCCTACATAAACAACAGACTGCCTAATGCATCCATTAAGAATTACACTCCATATTATTTAAAGTACAAAAATAATCCTGATTTGAAGAATCTTAGAGTATTTGGCTGTGATGCCTATACACTGATACCTAATAATCAAAGGAAGAAATTAGATGAAAAATGGAAGAAAATGATTTTTATAGGTTATTCATCAATGGGTTATCACTTACTAGATCCCATAACAAAATGCGTCATTATATCAAAAAATGTTAAATTTAACGAAGAGAAAAAAACTTCCAATGATTTTGAACATGTATACCGGAACATCAATGAAAATGAGCCTGATGACGAAAGCCACTTTCCAGAAAGTGTAATCGATAGCTCCCTGCCATCTGGAGAAAAAACTGAAAATCCGGCCGAAGAAAGTGTGAGAAAATCATCCAGAGAAAAGAAACATCCCGTTAGGTTTCCAGAACCTGAAATTTATGAAGCAATGCTTACTCAAGAAGAAACCTTAAATTTTGACGACATTTGTACTCTGCCTCACAACGAACAACAAAAGTGGAAAGAAGCTATGGACAAAGAAATGGAGTCCATGAGACAAAATGAAGTATGGAATTTAGAAGAGCTGCCAGTAGACAGAAATGCCATCTCCTGCAAGTGGGTTCTGCGGAAAAAGAGAGACGGTAAGTACAAAGCAAGGCTTGTAGCTCGCGGGTTCATGCCGAAAGAAGGAGTGGACTATACTGAGACATTTTCAGCTGTTATAAGCATGCCTGCCTTACGTTTAGTGTTAATTATTATGTTAAATGAAAATTTCAATGTTTTTGTTTTGGATGTTAAAACTGCTTTTCTAAATGAGGAATTAAATGAGAATATTTATATGGATCAACCTAAGGGGTATGATGATAGTACTGGTAGAAAATGTAAACTAAAGA
This sequence comes from Maratus speciosus, assembly GCA_963932465.1. Classification (NCBI taxonomy): domain Eukaryota; kingdom Metazoa; phylum Arthropoda; class Arachnida; order Araneae; family Salticidae; genus Maratus; species Maratus speciosus. The sequence goes on from OZ010790.1 coordinate 50,968,763, forward strand.
AAAGTTTATATGGTTTGAAGCAAGCCCCCCATCAGTAGTATCAAAAATTTCTCAATTTTGTGATTAAGTTAGGTTTCAAACAACTTAATTCTGAATCTTGCATTTTTATAAGACATGTAAATTCAAACAGAATATTTATGGCTCTTTACATTGACGATCTGTTGATTGCAGGTTCAGAAGTTCGAGAAATTAATGTTATTATTGATATGTTATCTAAAGAATTTCAGATGTCAAAATCAGAAAAAGCATCCGAGTTTTTAGGTACCCGAATGGAATTTACATCGGACGGTTTATATTTAGATCAAGAGTCCTATATTTTAAGGTTATTGAAAAGATTCAAAATGCTGGACTGTAATTTCAGTTCCATTCCCATTGAAACTAAAGTGACTGCTGCTAATTTTGCAAAAGGTAATCGCTTTAGTGGGCCATATAGGGAATTGGTTGGTTCTTTACTCTATTTAGCATACGTATCTACACCTGATATTTTATTTTCAGTTAACTGCTTAAGTCAACTTCAGGAACAACCTACTGATGTTGCCTGGTGTGCTTTAAAGAAAATCTTCAGATATTTGAAAGGTTAATTTAAAATTAATTATAAGAAAGAAAATTTTAAGTGATTTGGATCTTTCTCTTTATGTTGATACTGATTGGGGTTCAAACTCAAATGACAGAAAATCTGTCTCTGGTTATATTATTATGTTCTGTAATTGTCCTGTGTTATGTTGTGTAAATAAACAAAAGAGTATTGCACTGTCAAGTACAGAGGCAGAAATAAATGCCCTGAGCAAAGGAATTCAAGATCTTTTATGGATCAAAGGTATCGCCAATGAAATTGTGGGTATTAAAAATCTTATAGTATATGAAGATAACCAATCATGTATTAAGTGTATTTCAAATGAAAATAATTTTGGACGAATGAAACACATCGATATTAAGTTGAAATTTATTCGTGATGTTGTCAGTAGAAATGATATTAAAGTAGAATACATTTCTACTGAAGATCAAATTGCTGACATGCTTACAAAAGCACTTCCTAAAACAAACTTTTATGAACTTTTAAAATTATGTAGTTTCAAAATTTAAATTTTAGAATTTAAGATTTGATGTGCGATTAAGGGTGGGTGTTAGAATGATGTAATCGCACATTACATTTCATGAAATCATTTGGTTTCGATTCTATCATGTCATTAACTTAAATAAAACTGATTGGTTCTCTTATTAGCAATTTCTATTGGCTGTCTTATTAAAGGGCCCTATTGGCCTTCCTAGAATCCTTTCAAAATGTTATAAATATATGTTACTTTCTTTTGTGCCTCACTGTATTCTCTGATTTTCATGTGTGATTGACTCTGTAAATAAAACTTCTATGTTCGATCAAACGACCTTATCTTTCAACGCAGAAACTTTACAACAAGGATTTTTAACTACTAGCATAGTCAATTCCCTTTCAAAACTTTTACCTCTATTCGTGATTGTTGTCTTTACAACCCTTTACTTTCATAGAAGAATCATCTAAACACGAAATTAAAGTACTTGTTTTATTAATTTTAAGTTGCAATCAATTAGCACACTGTGAAGTAATCAGACAGGCTTGTGAGCTGACATCCAATAAACATCTAATTTCCTGCCATTCCGAAAATTTATCTTTAATGAAAATATGTGCGGTACTCAATAACACAGTTTTTGTTTTATTTTTCACGAAACTACTGGCAACAGTCTGGCTCTGAGGGAAAGAATTTTCCTCGCTTTGTGAACTTTTTATTCCTGCAGCTGCCTGAAACACATGACCTCGAATTTTATTTTGATTATTACTCAATTTGTTTTCTTCTAGGAAAATGTATCAATTGGTTACGAGGTCATCCACATGGACAATTTTTTGATTTACATTTCTGTACTCGACAATTATAATTTAAACATTTAAAACATGCTTTATTTAATTTCACAACTCCGACTCTTTCTTTTATCGAAAGCTTTTTGAATTGCGGACAAAAATGTAATGCATGATACTCAATAGGTTTACACAAAACACATTTATTATTTTTTGTTTCTGAAAGAAATACATTTGAAACACCCTTTTGAGGTCGTGAATTTTGAAATTTATTTGCCACTGTATGTTTATTTTCACTTGCAGAATTTCTCGTATATGCATTTGATTCATTTCTGTTTTTATTTTTAACCAATAAGAAAATATCGCATTCTCTGCCTAGTTGCTGTGGTTTAAAATATGACTCTGCTTGTTTAATTGCGATTTGACTCATTAATTCATGATCTAACGAATTGAAAATTCTGTCTGAAACAATCAGATCGCATAATGATTTAAAATTATTTACTTCACACCGACTGCAGTAATATAGGAAATTTGAGCTCAACCTGGATGCAAATTGAACGTAATTTTCTGACGGTAATTTTTTCGTTCTCCGGAAATTATTTAAACACTCTTGCGTAGTAGGTTGAAATTCCTTTATACTATAGTTCAATTTATCATAACTAATCAAATCATCCTCTGACAAATAAATCATTAAATTACTCGCTTTTTCCCCGAGAATGTTTAGAAGAATTTCTGCCATAAACTCTTCAGGTACATTTTTAGTTTTGAACGCTTTCTCAAGTGATTGAAAGAAAAGATTAAATGACTCTGCTCTCGTCGGTACAGGGATAGTTAATGTTTTAACACTTTTAATAAAATTTTCTAGGTTATTGCTCACTATCTCTGTTTCCGATTTTCCTGTTGAGGATGGCAAATTTTCTCCTTAGTCTCTACGCACTTCGGCCTAATTCTTTGTCTAACAGAGCTAATTTAATTTTTTCAAATTCAGAATTTTGGGATGGCTCATTACGAATGTTTGCTATTTCTAACTCTTTTTCTAATTGCGCTAATTTAATTTTTTCTAATTCTAGTTTTGACTTCTCAGCTTCTTTTCGCGATTTATACTCCTCAACAACCGGAATTGACTATGTCTTTCATTAATTGCTCATTTGAGTAATGCTCACTTTTCTCTATAATATCTCTTAAGCCTATAATCTTACTGCTTTCAGGAACAGTTAAACCTAATTCCTCAACAACAAGCTTAAGCTCGTCTTTATTTAAATTATCAATAATAGACATAATTTATCTAAATCAAAACTAGGAAAATTGCGCTTACCTCAACTCAAACCGCTGCGACAATCACAAAGTAGCTTTATCTGTATTAAATCCCAAGCCACATTTGAAACACTAATTTTTCTTATTGAGCACAAATATTATCACAAGACTCTCACAAAAAGGTGAACTAAACATCTTTAAGCACAAACCAAAACTACGTCACACTATAGTTCGAATTTCACTTATATAAATCACATGAATTATTTAATTCAAACACCTCCGTTGCATAGATGGACCATGACGAATAAACTTGCACACACACTCAAATTATTTCCAAGGCGCTGGTAACTTTATATATCTCTTTATTCACACAATAACACAAAAGCAGCGCTCAGCCGCTTTCTAGAATACTCACATCTCCAACACAATACTCAAATTACTTACTTCATTTCACTTCAGATTATAGTCACTGTGATTTTAATTATAGGTGGCGCGGCATGTCTCTCTACATGGAACAAATAGATAATTATTTCTGTGTTTAAAGTGTTTTTTTAATGCTGATGTTTATATTGTAATAAAATATAAAATTATTTTAGCTTTTGAGTGATTTCGCATTTTTCTTTTAAAATTGTTATTCTGACGTGTGAAAACTGATATACTCTGAAATATCAAATTCCTTGAAGGAGACAATTGCCCTCCATAGGCTACTCCAAATGGTACTCCTGCCTGCCTCAATACTAATCTAATTTGAATATTTATTCATAATTTTAACATTTAGGAAGATATTCTATTAATTGTTTAGACTTACCCTGTTTGTTAAGAAATGTGAGGACATCCTGGTAAGTGTTGGAAGCAGGGCTGGCTATCAGGGGCGTGCCTAGCGGGGGGGTGTTGGGGGTGTAACACCCCCCCACTTATTTGGAAGAGTTGGTAAAATTTAGAATAGTCGGAGGTCGGGGGTGATGGCGGCCCGGTGAGTGTGTGTGGTGTTTTTGGCGGTAGCTTTAAGCCCACGTGCGCGTAGAGGGTTGTGCTTATAGTGTGGTGAGAGTAAGTTTTTTGTTTATCGTAATACAATAGTGTTAGTGTTTTCGCGTATTATTGAATTTGTGTGTAGTTAAATTTAAGTGTGTGTTGACAGTCTGAGCACTTTGGACTGGTCATCAGGCACGGTTTGGTATAATGTCGGGAACGGAGGTAAAGATAAAAGAAAGCATAGGTTTCAACAGTGAAGAATACAAGAAATATAATTGGAACGATGGGAGGACAGCCAAGCAGCAAATTAACATGATACCGAATTTAAAAGATTATGTCATCATTACGGAAGGCGAGGAGGGCGGACTCCACAAGTTAAACCCGATCCAGCTAAAGAAAGAAATAAAACAAAGCTTTGAACATTACAAGGAAATTGATACGGCTAGATACACCAGGAACAACAAGCTGCTAATCACAACGAAAAATTATGAATGTGCCAGTGAGATTGTAAACAGAGAAAAAATATTTAACAATAAAGTGAAGCATATACTAATGAACGAAAATATAACCTCTAGATTTTTAATCTTCAGAATTGATACCGATATAACATTAAAAGAAATCCAAGAAGAGATTGAAGAAGAGAATCAAGTTACGATCCAAAATATTAGAAGATTTACAAAGAGATATGAAGGCCGCACAGTTCCCACGGGAACAGTGCTTATAACCATATATGGACATGTCCTACCAGAATACATTAAAATGTTTTATATGCGACAGAAAATAAGTTTATTTGTAGACAGGCCAAGAAAATGCAATATTTGCCAAAGCTTCAACCATGGAACGAATAAATGCACAAACGACAAAAGATGCAAAAGATGTGGGAAAAACCACCCTGAGTTGGTATGCAAAGAAGCCGAAGTCAAATGCGCAAATTGTGAGCAAAATCATGAAGCAGACGACGAGGAATGCGAAATTAAAAAACGAGAGGTGGAAATTCAAAAATTTAAAAGTGAAAACCATATCACGCTGGCTGAAGCTAGACGACAGTTCAATTTGAAAACAGCTAAAAGCTACGCGGCCAAAACAAAAATAAACATCGAAAAAGTGAACGATGAAGGTAACTATCACAAGTTAGCTGTACTTATGGAAGAGAAGTTCAACAAAATAATGGACATAGTAATGAATATGTGCGAAGTTATGGTGAGCTTACAACAAAAATCAGTAAATGAAATCGAAAACGCGGTGGAAGGAAATGAAAAAGAAACGACAGTAAAAGATAAAATTGGAAAAAGAGATATCATGGTGGAGTTCTATTCTCAGTTAAGAGAGAAAAAATTAAAATTATCGAATGAAGCCCAGGAAGGTGAAAGATTGCTGTTACAGGAATATCTAGCTCCAGAGATTGATAAAATGTTGGTTGATACAGAAAATGGATAAGGGTCATGGACTGTTCTGTGGTACTAGTGCTCGGTTCATTGTCAGCTGGTGGATCGGTATCTGGATTTACTGGTATGCTGGTTTTTGGGGTAAGTGTTGATAATTTTTGTGTTTCTTAGCGATTCTGTGTTCTTTGTGAGTTTTTTTTTGTTATTGTTCATGGACACTTTTCTTTGTCAGTGGAATATTAGAGGTCTCAGGTCTAATTTACCCTGGCTGCGTACCGGGATGTTTCGCAACTGTATTGTTTGGGCGTTTCAGGAAACGCTTCTTAGCAACAATTTTAATTTATCCTTCAGGAATAGGAATTTATTTCGAGCTGATAGGCCTAGTAGTTTATCGAGGGGGGGGGGGAGGTGGTTTGCTGCTAGCGGTGTTGAAGCGATTACCTGTGGAAAGACTTCAGCTTCCTAGGATTGGCCGGGATCACGAGGCGCTTGGGATCAAAATATGGTACAAAAAAAGGTGGATCGTAATCATCAACGTCTATGCACCGAAGGGGTTTGCTGATATTAGGTGGTTGGAAAGCATTAAAGATCTGATCGGCCATGATTATATTATTGTTGGGGACTTCAACATCAATTTCCTCAATTGGGAAAATAACCCTAAAGTTCATAAAATGATGAACTTGATGAATTGGATTATACATACGGATGCCATTTTAATGAACTTAGATGTGGTTACGAGATGTAGGGGTGGAGGTACGGGATCATTATTGGATTTGACAATTGTGTCGGACAGTTTAGCTCGGAGCTTCCAGGTGGATGTTCTGTCGGATCCGTTGGGTTCGGACCACTACCCAATCAGAATCCTCGAAAGGTCTAGTGGTGGGGGTGGTAAGAAAATGTACTGGTCCCAGGTCAATTGGCATAGAGTTTGCTCGGCTGTAGATGGTTTGGACGATGAGGTTTATGCGGAGGGGATGGACAGGTGGTCAAAGGATATCGCTCAGGCGTTGATTCAGTGCATGGAGAGGTTCCCAGTGAGTGGGGGTAATCTTCCGCCTGGGTGGGGGATTGTCACCCGTAGACTGTTGGCTCTTAAAAGGTTTTACCACAGGAAGGCAGTCCGTTTAGGTCAGCTGGACTTATGGTGCAAATACAAGTTCTATAACGCTAAACTGAAGAAGCAGATTAAGAAAGACAATCAGAAGTTTTGGGATTCTGTTACCAGGGACGCTGGAAGGGGCCCTCACATCTACAAGATTATCCGGGGGATTAACAATTTGAAGGAGGAGGAGGCGAATATGGACTTCAATTTTCAAAACTGTCCTCCTGATGCGGTTTCCCAAGCAAATTTGTTTGCGACTATTTTCCAAAATTCTCCTATCCTTCATGACATACCTATTGACTTCTCGGGAGATGATGAGCTGGACACAAGACTTACGATGGACCATATGGAGAGGATAATCAGGAAAAGTAAATCTACTTCACCTGGTATAGACGGGATCAAAATGAATTTTTTTAAAAACCTAAAAACCAAGGTGTTATCTCAGGTGCTGGAGATGTATAATAGGATTCTCGAGACAAAAAAAATCCCTGAAATCTGGAAAGAGGTCATCATGCTGCCCATTAGAAAACCAGGAAAGAAAAGGAACGATATAAGGGGGTATAGGCCAATTGCCTTGACTGTGACCAGTAAAAAAATATTTGAAAAGATGATATTAGATATTCTGCTCAATTGGAGCATGAACAACAAAATATTTCATAGGAACCACTATGGGTTTATTCCATTCAGGGACTGTGAAGCGGCTGCGTACAGGATTTACAGGGATATTCGGAGAGGACGTCAAGCCAAACAGAGGGGATTTTTAGTGGCTCTGGACATCAAAGGTGCTTATGATAATGTATGGTGGGACGGTCTACTTCTTAAACTAAAAAAATTGGGGCTAGGCGCGAATCTGTGTATTCTGGTCCGGAATCTCATGCAGGAGCTGAGGATTCGGGTTAAGTGGAGGGGCGTGTTCTCGGTGCCATTCATGTATCTGAGGGGCTTATTACAGGGCAGCCCTCTTTCTCCTTTTCTTTTTGCCATTTACCTTGCGGATATCTTTGAGATTTTTGACTCTTGTATTCATTGTGTGATCTATGCCGACGATATTTTTCTGTATGGGTTCCATGATAATGTGGAATGGTTAAGGGACATTTTACAGGAGAATCTGATTAGGACTATCAATTGGTTGCGGGCGTGGAATCTTGAGGTGAATCCAAATAAGTGCCAAATTATGAAGATAGGGCGGTGGAATGAGGATGTGGAGAAGTTTAAGATTAAAGGTCAGGAGGTAGACTTTTCAGAGAAGTTAAGAGTTTTAGGGGTGTTTTTAAACAGTCAGGGGAATCTTAAGAACCATATTGCCATGCTGAAAGAGAAATCTAGTAAGAGGATGAACATGCTTAAAGTTATTGCTGGCAGGAGTTGGGGTACTGAGACCAAATATCTTTTAAAAATTACAAATAGTATGATGGGTTCTCTTCTAGATGGTAACCCGAGGATTCTTGCGCACTCAAACAAAACTGAAAGCCGCCAACTTCAAGTGATTCATAATGTGGGCCTTAGATGGGCGAGTGGGATGCCAAGATGGTGTCCAATCCCGGTGCTGTTACAAGAGAGCGGGGTCTGGAGTAGCCACACAAGAAGAGAATTCTTGGCTGTAAAGAGGAGTATTTCTGAACTTAAACATAAAGAGTATACTGATGTGTTGTCAGAGGATTTGCTTTACAGGGAACAGAATATCCTGGGTCGGCATAACACGAATGTTAACGAAATGATCACGTACAAGTGGGGGACCAAGGTGAATGAAAACTGTAAAATTCATGTAAATGCCTGGCCTTTCCAAAATAAAGATTTCCCTGAGGAGGTTATTAGGAATTCGTTTGGCTGGTTTTATCAGATGCATAGAGACAAGGCGATCATCATTGCAACAGATGCTTCAAAAGAGGAAAACAAGACTGCGATTGGAATGGTCAACCAACGTACGGGTAATCGGATGGCGTTGAAAATTCCCAATGTCAATTCGATTTTTACTGCAGAAGCGATTGCATTATTGGTTGCCATTAAATATTATATGGTGGAGGGTGGGAAATATATGTTTTTCACGGATGCCAAAAGTGTCTTGATGGCCCTTGAGAAGATCAATCGAAAGTCTGTGGCGGTTATCACCATGCTAAGGGACGAGATCAACAGGAAGAGGATTGATCAGTTTCAGATGGAGTTTATCTGGGTGCCTGGACATAAAGGTATTGACATCAACGAGTGTGCAGATGAGCTGGCCAGGAATGGCCCGTATAGCAATATTAGTATTCCATGGTTTTCTCCTGAGGACTGGATGAAGGTTGTGAGGAATAACAAACAGAGGGAGTCTGTTTGGGATTGGAACCAGTATAGGATTGATCATTCAGGTCGTGGTTGGGATTACGCTAGCATAGGGCATCCGCATCAGTGTCTTAGGAGGGAGAGTGGTGTAATTTTTGCTCGGTTTCTGACAAAAACTGTTCTTACTCTAGTTCGTCATAAGAAGTTTCTGGGTAGGGGAGATGCAAAGTGTGATTTGTGTGGTGGCGAGGAGCAAACTGAGGAGCACTTGGTTTTGAAATGTAAGAAATTCTGTAGGATTCGGGATAAGATTTTTGGAAAGCTATCGATGTCGAAGAGAATGTCGTACGAAGAGATCTTTGCGGCTATGGGGAGAAAGGGAGATGAAGAGTTGGGTTTGTTCTCACAGTTATTGAATGAGATTTATCGTCACTGTCGGAGTTGGATCGATGCTGCTGTATAGGAGGAATCTTGTCAGTGGTGGTACTGCGTTGTGCCGGTCTGTTTAGTTTCTGGCGTATCTGACTTTTGTTGTGTATCTTGGTTGTGGAGTAAGACAGCTATACAGAAATAGAAAGCTGCTCACCGGGCCCGAGAGGGTCAAAAACAAACAAACAAACAAACAAACAGAATAGTCGGAAAGTTAAGAACACACCCTGCAAAAAATCCGCTGTCCTGTCGTCAGTATCATTTCAATTCTCTGTTGTCCGTCATTTAAAGGGGAAAAGAAATAACTTCTCACGGAAGATTGTGTATGATTCTCTGTGGGAGGGAGGGGTTGTCAGAGAGCGGAGGTGATAGATATAGAGAGAGAGAATCGCGTTTCTGAGAATTTGAGACATTCGGGAAAGGAGGGGGAGGAGGGGGTTGTTGCAATCTCTATTGTAAGTTTTCCCATGTAGCATCTTTAATTGCTCCCTTCTGCTATGGACTGATTCTTAGAATTTGGTGACCTCTTGGCTCTGGATTTGGCGCTAGTTATTTGAGGTTGTTGCATTTAAAAGATGAAGTCACGGACACAGAAGAAGAGCGATTTGCGAAAGTTTGTTTTTGTCGCATGATGGCGATTAATTCAGTGAAAAGTTTATGCACACACTGTGATCGTGTATACACACATTTCACAGAAAAAAAATTATATCGCCATACAAGAATATTTCATCCGAATGAAAACATCAACCTCCAGAAAGGAAAACGGATTCAATGTACAATATGTAGATATTTCTGCATTTCTATTAGAGGCCTGCATAGTCATATTCAAATAGATCCCCCAGATGTAAAATTCAAAGCTTCGTAAAAATGTTTCCGAAACATCATTTTCATCACAAAATTTTACTGCGAATGTTAAGGCTTTTGCAGACCGGGTTCGGCACTACAGCGAAAGTTTGATTGAGGAATGCGATAAAATCCTAACTAGCAATTCTATGGAAAATGTCAATGTTTCTGAAAAGGAAGATTCCTCGACTTTTCTAAGTTGTGATCCAGCCGATCGTATTGGAAAGAATTTAACCGAAAACCAGAAACTTTTCATCCTGTCTCGTGGACCTTATCAACCTCAGAGATCATCTTACCCTGTGAATCATGACATAGATCCTAAGAAGCAGAATAAGTTTAGCTCCTGCTGGTATAAAGAATATCCATATTTAGAATACAGCGACCAACTGGATGCCGCATTTTGTTTTGCTTGTTCACTTTGCTCTGATGGCCCGGGGCCTGAAAACGCAGAAGAAGCTTGGATCAGTGTTGATATTCGTGTATGGCATAAGATGAAAGGCCGAGGAAAAAACCGTAAAGGCAAGTTAATGGTTCATTTTACGAGCAATGCTCGTAGAACTGCTGTGTATAAATTAGATAATTTGGCCCAAAAAAGTAAGCACGTTGACAACTTTTTATCTAGTCAACGTAGAAAGGCAGCAGCTAACACGGAGCAAATTCGTCTAAGAAACAGAGAGATTATTAATATACTTCTAGACTGCACCAGATATCTAAGTCGTCAAGTATTTGCATTTTAGGGACGAGAAAGTGACAGCGGTAACTACATTCAGCTCATTAGATTAATGGCCAGGTGGATTCCAACTTTAAAAAACTGGATTGATGATAATCATCTTCGCCCATACCATGCCAACAAGTCACAAAACGACTTTATTGGGGTTCTTGGATCATGTGTCCGTGAAAAAATAGTTGCAAATGTCAAAAATTGTGGATTTTTTAGCGTTATGGCTGAAAGCACACCCGATATCTCTCATCTTGACCAGCTCTCAATTGTAATCCGATACGTGACCCAGTTTCACCCAGAAGAAAGGTTGTTAAAACTAAAAGATTATCTAGCTAAATCAGGCGAAGGTATGGCTAAGCTTATTTCTGAAATTCTACAGTCAGTTGGAATATCGCTTTCCCAAGCTCGTGCAAAGTCTTACGACACCACGTCATCTATGTCCGGCCCATTTTAGGCTGTCAATCAAAACTTTCAGAAATAGCTGGTAGATCTATTTTATACATACCTGCCTCGCGCATAAAGTGAATTTATGTGTTGAACATGCGTGCAAAGAAAGCAATATAATAAAATTGTTCTACGACAGTATTCAGGATCTCTATAACTTTTTTTAACTGAGTACAAAGCGATTCGGCATACTGACAGAGAAAATAGAAGTTCTTCAGAAGAGTCTTACTTTGAAATTTTTGTCAAAGACAAGATGGACTATGCGAGCGGATTCAGTCAGAGCTATTTTATCGTCCTATGATGCCCTCATCCATACTCTGCAAATTATTTCTGAAGACATGAAGGTTGACAAGGATGCTCGAGCTAAGGCGGCAGGGTTAAGAAGCAAAATGATGTCATACGATTTCATTGTTTCTTTACTTGGAATGAAAACAATTATGTTTCAGACCAAGTTAGCAACAGAGCAATTGCAACGTGACGACCTGAACATTTTAGAGGGAACCGACATAATGCAGAAAACTTACGAAAGCATTCAGAAACTCCGGAATGATGACACGGCGGCAATAATGAACATCGTTAAGGAAGCTGACAACATCTGCGAGATACATGGAATAAATCAAGATTATGAGTTCAATTTGCGGCACAGGCGACGGAGGCCTCCATCGAAGATCGACGAAAATCCTAAAACTGCAGTTCTATTTACACGAGAGAATTATTTTAAAGCAGAAATTTTGAAGGTGGTAGATCGGCTTACAACTGCATTTGTAGACATTCATAAGTTGGTATTTGAGAAAGTTAAACCACTAGCCTGTCTCCTTCCATCTAGGATCAAGTATAGCTCTACCGAGGACATTTCTAAACTATGTCAACTATTTCCTGGTGATCTCAAAGATGTAGATAACTTGGAATGTGAAATTGATCTCATGTCCTCAGAAATAGCTAGTTCTGAATCGGATACAATTGGCGCAGCAGCGCAAAAATTTGTGGGGAAGGCTCATTTGTATCCTAATCTTTCTTTGGCCTACAAGTTGGCCTTAATTATTACAGTAACTGTAGCAAGTAATAAAAGAAGTTTCAGCAGCTTAAAGTTAGTAAAAAATTACTTGCGTACCACCATTTCGGAAGAGCGACTGGACTAACTAATGCTATTAACCTGTGAAAGAGACATAACTGACATGTTGGATTTACAGTGGCGGTCAAAAGTTTACGGCCAGCATAAAATTTTTGGTAAATTTGTAAGTATACCCATATGAAGAGGAATCTCAAAGTGATACTTATACACTTTATTGACATAACAGTTAAGAATTTATTTATGGAATAAAAATTAAATATTAATAAATTTAATTGATAAAATTAATTGTAAAAGAAAACGCATGTTCTCAAAAGTTTCCGGCCACCTTGGCAAGTTTGGAAAAAAAATGGTGTTATAATAGAAAATAACAGTGATCAATAACATTTACAATTAGTATTTTATATTCATATATTCAGCAATAAGTACTGCGGCGCAGCAACGTGGCATCGATTCAATGAACGGTTGTAGATCATCACTGTTAAGTTTTGTCCACGGTTCTTGCAATTTTTGTGAAAATGCTGCTGAATTGGAATATTTATAATTCCACACACATTTTCAAGTTAGTTTAAAAGATTTTCTATTGGATTCAGTTCGGATGATTGGCCTGTTCATCTCAAAAGCGGATTTTTTTTTGTGCGAAAGACACTGCTTGAAGAGCTTGCATGTATGCTTTTGGTCGATATCATGATAAAACAAATAGTTGCGACTACAATTTTTCCTCCAATAAGGCAACAAATGATCTTGCAAGATATCCTTATGCATTGCACTATTCATCTTGCCGCGGATTTCAAATAACGGACAGGCACATTTTCCAGAAAATGCTCTCCACAGCATAACGTGTCATCCGCCATGCTTCATTGTAGGAATAATATATCTTGAATCTTATCTTTTGTTTTTAGGTCGTCGGTTGTAATGTCTTTTATCACTCCCAAAAAGATTGAACGTCGATTCATCGGAAAATAGTACTTTTTTCCAGTTTTCACTTGACCAGTCTTTGTATTGCTTGGCAAACGCCAATCGGACCCTCTGAATTTTTTTACTTATGAAAGGTTTTTTAACACCGACTCTTCCATAAAGTTCTACGTCACATAAGTGACTTTACAGTGTAGACAGATTTATTTCAATAAATATTTTAACATCGTAAATCGCGTGGAATTACAGCGGCATTTTTACGCGGGTCATCAACTACTTTTCTTCTGATAATTCTGTCCACAAAAATAGTCGTCTTCCGGGGTCCCCCGGACCGTGGCAAGTTCCGAAGGCCATGACCATCTTTATATTTTTTAAAAATATTGTTTAAAACAAATTTTCCGATCGACAACTTTGCCGCAATCTCACGAGAGGATTGTCCCTTTAGCGACAAACAAATCACTCGTTTAGGAACAATAAATTGTTAAACTTTTCATTTTTGAATTTCAAATACGTTATTCATGTTGATTAATTGACAAACATGGTCAAAAAAACGCTTTAGCGATAACAAAAACTAATGGATGACGAATGGCCGGAAACTTTTGCACGCGCGAATTTCGAATTCTTCCCCTTTGCATCAAGTATCTTAAGTATCCAATCAAAATGATCACGTGGTCAGAGGTAATTTGCTTATTCCTAAATTTTGGAGCAATTGTGCTTCTTCTTCGCTGAAACGTTCTGTCAAACAAGTCAAAGAAACTAACTGGCCGGAAACTTTTGACCGCCACTGTAGACAGTGTAGCTGGAAAATGGGCTATTCTGAAGGATAATCGGGTGATAATTTAAAAATGTAGAAGGATAATTTTTAGTCTCTTATACTAATATATATCTTATTTTTAGCAAGCAAGATTTGTCTTTTTTATGTATCTTAAAATTTATGCACTTACATTACACAACAGCATGCGGTTTTATTTATAGAAACATAAATTCCGAAGTACTTCAAAATTCTTAAATTGTTACTTTTGAGAACTGGTTAATGTACAGTACATCCATACACATTTCCTCTTAAATCGTAAGCAGAATCCTAATTAATAACAGGATTCTGAACTCTACTTATATAGTAAAATAATTTTTAAAAAATTACACATATTGAACAACAACATTTAATTTCGACTGTGGTTAAGGAGAATGCAGGTGAACACTTAAGACTTTTAGTGATTTTTATAAATTCACAGTATTGTAGAACAGTTGACTCCGTCGCTGAGAGGGGGAGGGGGGGGGCTATCACAAAGTCTTTCTCACCCCCGATCTTGCAGTCGGCAAAATTCAGTTCACACCCCCCCACTAAAACAGCCTTCGGCACGCCCCTGCTGGCTATTTGCCGGCAAAAAAGGGTTTCTGCCTTGCCAGTGGCAGAAAGTGGTTATAACCGGTTTTAACCGGCAGAAACTGGCAACAACTGGCATAAACACATTTCGTGACATAATCTGAGACTTTTTTACTAGTATTAAATTCCTTAAGTACATTTTATTCTGTTTAAGTAACAAATGAAATATTGTGGGTAGTTTTAATTAAAAAATAAATAGATTTGTATTAGAAAAAATGAGTAATGTAACAGATAAAATTTCAGTTTAAAAATCAAATACAAAACTATATCCAATAGTTATTTTAAATGAAACAATGAAAAGAAAAGAAAAATATTCAATACTTGCTCGAAATGCTTTTCTGTAATTTAACGTAATAATTTAATAATAACACTATAAATTATTTCTCATAGAAATGTTATAGTTATATGTGGATCTTGTAATTCTGTGGATTTAAAAAACATTTCATTTAAATACAGTATCCAAAGGAACAAATCTGACTTTTTATTTTTTTTTTTAATTTAAGACTTATAAGCATAGATCAAACTTTGTGCGAATTATAGTAGAAAAGCTAAAATCTTTAACAATGATTTTACGCACAAATAACGTACAGACATGACAAAAACGATCATATGGGATTTTTTTGTCGTGTTTGTATGTTATTTGTGCATAAAATCGTTGTTAATGATTTTAGCTTTTTTATTAAGATTGTTAGTTGAAAATGTTCCAACCACATTTTGCACTTACAAAACAAACAACTACAAAGGTTCAAACCAGATTTAATACAGTAATAACCGACTACCATATGCTAGCTTATTTACTTCATCCTAAGTATATGGGATCAAAATTGACATATGAGCATAAAGAAAAGGCAACGAAATTGCTTTCTGATATTAATCCCAATTTTGTGCCATATATAATATCCATTGAAGCAAAATCGACTCCTGTCCCAGAAACATCTTTCTCCAAGGAAGCCCTAGAAAATGTTTTGCCCTTGCCTGTCTGGTGGTCGTCTTTAAAAACGAATATTGGTGGAAATGAGGATTTTTCAATATTAAAGACGTGAATTATCACATTGCTAACAAGGCGTAAACTACTTAGTGAAAAATGTCCACTGCTGAAAAGTAGTTGAAAAATTAATTAAAAAGAGG
Organism: Maratus speciosus; assembly: GCA_963932465.1. Taxonomy (NCBI): domain Eukaryota; kingdom Metazoa; phylum Arthropoda; class Arachnida; order Araneae; family Salticidae; genus Maratus; species Maratus speciosus. The sequence continues at coordinate 50,984,502 of OZ010790.1, forward strand.
ATTTTTCAAATTTTGCGTCCTCAAAAAGGGCATTGCCAGCAAGTAATGATAGTCTTGAAACAATATTTTCAAACTTTTCTTTCATTCAAAACAAATTAAGAAACAGTGTGTTCAGGAAGATTAGCAAAATTTTGTTCTATGCTATGGAATGCTCTGTGGAAAAAGTAATAACAGTATATTTGAGTGGCAATTTTGTTCTTTCAATATTGTAAAATAATTCTACAAGATATTTCATTAATTTTTGTTTTCCGTTTTTTATTGTGTTTCAATTATTTACTTATATATTTTCACAAGAATCATAATCTTTAAGTTATTGCATTGCATTATTTATTTAAAAATACTCTGAAAAATACATTTGTTAAAATATCACAGATGTTTTTGTAAATTTCTTTTTTTACTTTTAAATAAAAATTCAACTCTAAACAACAATATAAAATAGTTCAACTTGTACAGCATCAGGCTACCATTGAAAATTTTTGTTTTTCAAGTGAAAGAAAATTAGTACCTATTATTATATAAACAAAATATATTTATGAGATCATTTTGAAACTTTTTTACAACTTTGAATAACATTCATAATCTTTAATTTTAATTTGTAACTTAATAGTTTACATTAAAGTTCTTATTAATATTATTTCTTAGTTTCTGCCAGTTTTTGCCACTTACTGGCAGAAACTAGTTTCTGCCATGCCGGTTTTAACCGGTTATAACCGCTGGTTTTAACCACTCTGACAGAAACTTGCCAACCCTGGTTGGAAGTGGCCATTATCTATGTCTCTGGAACACTATGCCGGACACTTCACATTTTAGACTGTGATTGACACTATAGGCAATGTCACTGGCTGCATTACTATGTACTTCTAGCGCTTTTGTGATGTCATCACATTACACACAAATCAAACAAACAAAACAAAATAAACAATATATATATTAATAATACCATAAACATGCCTTTATCATAAAGTTCTGAACGAAAACTTGGGTTCAAGTTTGAATGAGACACTCATGTTTGACTAAATAAGTAAAATGCGATCTGATGTTCCTATGTTTTGTGATTTATGTTTTCTTGCATGTGTCTGACCTGATTTATCCTTTTAATCTTGCTACATATTTTAGAATCATCATGTATGCAAAACAGCTGGTCAGTATATTTTACCTTATTATATTCATTGTTGCCGTACTCAATAGAACAAACAAAAAACTAACTTAATTTTCATGCTAAATTACGAAGTGAAAAATTTACGAATATTTTCATATAGTCAGGGCTTAATTTCTAACAAAAGAAGTACCGGAGCCTGCAGTACTAAAACAGTAGCGTACCACCCCATCACTCCAATCCGCATATTTATATTTCATGCATTATTTGCAAAATTTAAAGCATCTTTTTTTTTTCTTTAGCAAAAAGTTTTTTTAATACATCTATCTGCATATACTTAACTGCCAACTATTCTACTTTTTAGTTTATCGCTCCTTCCGAATAGAAATCTTTGCCTAATGTTAATGTTAATTAATCGCAGAATTCGAAAATTAAATAAGGTAAGGATTATGATTCGTAAATAGTGTTATAGTGTTAACTCAAAAAAGAAATTGTTCGCAGCTATGCATATATATATTCTCACAGAAAACAACCATTTTGCTTATATCATTGAATTCTGTGCCCTTGACAACGCAATTCAATATATAAGCATTTCCATTATTTGTCGGTGTCCACTTACTTATTTTTCTTCCATAATAATTCTTATAATAAATAAAAAAAAAATTTTTATACTTACAGCTTTAATTCATAATATTACGGTTTTTGATGGTGGTAGGTTATATTTAATTAATGGTTATATATATACATATATATATATATAGTGTGTCCACGTATAACCTGACCGACCTTTATTTTCGCAACCGTTGGCCCTAGAGGCATACTTTCAATTACAAAAATGGTCAAAATTAGGTGCAGGGTTAAGAGAAAAAAAAGTTTGAAGCAAAAAAAAAAAAAAAACAATTTATTGAAGAATTACAGATTCTAAATTTTTGTACGGTCCCCCGGTCCTATAAGTTATATTTAGTAAAATTTCACTGTTACACTGGCAAGTAAGGCAAAAAAAGTCCCGTTATTCTACGATTAAAATTGACCGAATAATAGCTGTTTAAAGTTGGAGTATACTTTTTGCTGCATATTAGGGGTCATTCACAAATTTAGTAGAAATATAATTTATATAACAGATATATTAAAGAAATGGTTGGGAGTAAAATTAGCATTGCAATATAAATTTGAAATCTTTAATCCTTCTGACATATTACTGCAAAATGTTCAATTTGTACTGAACATCATAAGACGATAAAAATAACGGATTTTTTGTTAAATAAAAGGATGAAAAACAACACCCTCAATTATTTACAAAATGATCATATTTTAAAATGCTGTTAGATTACACTGTATTTCAAATTTTGTGTTGTGGCATGTTTTTTAGCTTTTGAAAATTGATTCTTATGTAATTTTTAGCACTGAATCCGAAAATGATCTTCATTTTAAACCATCACGTCAGGAATTTTCTTAAATCGCAAATTTCAAAGTTAAAAAGCTAAAAGTTAAAATTGATCCTCCCAACCTTATCGGACCCCCGAGTTGTTTAGCTGTAAGAAACCCAGTATAAGCCAAAAAATCTCTCTATTCTAAAAAAAAGTAACTACCGCTGTCACCGCCGCCGCCGCCGCCGGTTTTGAATTTTTTGTGACCGGAGGTCTTTCTTCGTTAATATTAAAAAAACTGTTGCATACAAAAATATGAAAATCGGTAGTATTATAGAAAAATGTTTGATAAACACGCTGATGCAGACAGTTTTCAAATCGAAGAATTATTTTAAGAGATATTTAATGCCAAAGTTGGACAAAATCGTTCCATTAAAAAAGTTTTATCGGAGCAAAAACTGTACATAGGAATTTAATCATTTTTATATCATTTTATACGTCAGAATTTCGCGGTGTGCAGATTGCAGTTAGTTTTTTAATTTGAATAATTTTTCGAGGTTTTATTTCTATTTTAAATTCAAATTTTCAGTATTTCGAGAGATATTTCTTAAAAATGTTAGAAAATTGTATTAATTTAAACTGTTGCCAACTGTATAAAAAGCGCAACCAATAATGTTTGCTTCAAATTAAAAATTTATTTTACACGTGACTATTATAAACAAAAAATATAAAAAGCAGGAACTCATTGAAAATTACGTCATAAAAACTATAGTTACACGTGAATTTTAAATGAGAAAGAATATTGTAAAATAATAAATTCAGTAACATGCGTTAGAAGTCCTAAATAGGAGAATTTACGTCATATTACACTTATTACGTAAAATGAACGTATTACGTAAAGGATAAATAATATTGCAAAACAGTTTTAATTTAAAAATTGCGCGAGACATTTACTTGACATTTTAAGATGATCATAATATTTCATTTCTAACAAAAGTATTTTGACGTGAATATTAAAAAGAGAAAGAAAAGTTTGGTGAAAATTACGTCAGATTATAATTGTCAGATTCAAATTATAAATCAATCTTCCGAAATCTTTTTAAAGGCGGTCAAATTAGCGTGCTGTTAGAGTCTGCGGTGTCTGAACGGGGGTTGACGAGCGTAGCTCGTAGGGGGCAGAGCCCCCTAGTATTATAAATTATTAAATTAAATAAAATTAAACTGAATAAAAAAGTCTTACATCTATTTTATAGTATAAGATTTTTCGCTATTTTTTAACCTTGAAATTTACGATTTGCAAAAGATCCTGAAATGATGGTTAAAAGTGAAGGTAATTTTTTTGTGTTATCCTCTAATATAAGTATGTAGGTAAGAGTCGAAAATAATAATAATATTGCATTGTCATCGGATTTAAGTCAGTATGTAAAATTTAACTTCGATCGAACATTTGAAAGTAAGTTAAAGTTCTAGTACAAATTTTAAACTGGAAAGACGATCATTGCTAGTTAAATAAAACCTTATGAAAATAACACAGTTTTAGCTAAAAGAAATCATAGCCTCAAATCCTTACAAAATAAAACATATGTTAAAATACAATTATTTTAACTAATCTGTAACTTAAATAATAAAACTTAATCGTAATATTTGTACGATTTCTTTCAAAGATCAGATACCTTGAAATAAGTTTAAGTACTTTAAATACGATCCCTGAAAGCATGGCAGAAATCATATGTTTTGAAATGCATAAAAGTGGTTTAAGTCGTGCATTTCAAAGTTTCATAACTCGGTCAATTTTGATGTTAGATGAATGGGACTTTTTTGTCTTACTTGTTAGTGTCACAGTAAAGTTTTACTAAATATCACTTATAGGGCCGGGGGACCGTATAAAAATTTAAATTTCGTAATTTTTTAATAATTTTTTTTCTTGACCCAAATCGCTTTAAAAATAATTCTTTACTTTATTTAAACCATTTTTGCAATTGAAAGTATGCATCTAGGATCAACGGTTGCGAAAATAAAGGTCGGTCAGGTTATACGTGGACACACTGTATATATATATATATATATATATATATATATATATATATATATATATATAATGAATGAACAACTAGCAAAAACATTTATAAGAAAAATTTTACGTGCCGTTTCATCTTCATCCCCGACATGTGCGACACACTACGTCACATATAAGTGTTTTGGTAGAAAAGAATGCAGAAACTTGGAGATGGGAGGGAAAGGAAAGGGTAATTTAGGCTTCAGTTTTTCGGAATCGCTATTGTACTGGGCTCCGGAGCTCTGTATTTATGAGCTCCGATGAATTCCGATCGATATTTAAATATTTACTAAAAACAGAGAAGTACCGGAGCTGATCTCCGGTGGGATCCGGCGCAAATTAAGCCCTGCATATAGTAAACAATAAGAACAGCATTTTAAACTTAACATAAATCTTTTAACAGAGAAAATTTATCAGGATTTTAAAAAATTATAGGTTTCATTAATTTTTAATTTAAAAGATGAAGTAGTTGCTTATCATATTATAATCTTACCTGACCATCGCGGTCGGACAGAAGATTTATTGTATGGCCATCGTTCGGATGCATCCTTGTAGAACATGGACCTCCATGGACCTCTGAACACTTACAAAGTGGTTGTACAAATTTTAGTCGCATGAAAACAGCGTTGCAGACTTGCTGGGAGGCACATTCTGGCATAGGAGTAGAGAAAGGCTTTCTTTTATAAACTCCAAATCGACGATTTGTGTGTGCTGCAGCCTATAAAAATTAAAGATACTTTTTTAAAATTCTATTTCAACTTTTAAAATCTCTATTATATTATTATTGTCTTTCTGCAACATTTTCATTTTAGGGTCTGTATGTTTAAATTAAAGTAAAAATGTCTCAGTATATGAGATTTTTTTGCAATCCAAGTAAGAATGTGGCATAAAATATGCAGTTCGGAAACATCTGTAATTCGGACATTTATGAATTTTATTATTTTCTTTGTTTGTAATTTCATTAAGTGGTAATAGATGGCATCACTACATACAATAAAATAGAGATACTACATATCTTATATCCACGAAAATAAGTTTAAGAAAATATTTTTATTTAACGTAAGCGATCTTATCCTTCTTAAGTTTTGAATTCTGTATTTCTAAGCATTATTTATTTAATTTTTCTCATCATTTGCATTGTGTATTAAATATGCTAGCTTAATAATAGATATCTTTTAAAATTAATTAATGGTAAGTCTTATTTAAATTTATTATAAATTTTTTCTTCTTTCTTAGAGAAATTAGTTTAAATCCCATATTATATTTGTCATTTTTGTGTTTTATAATATTTATTATGCAGTAATATAAAATCATGATTAAAAATAACTATCCTGCCATTGTTTCCCGTAATGTACAGCAGATGGCGACACCATGTTAAACATTTTTAGATATTACATTGAAATTTCTTGGTGTTTTTTAATTTTACATTTTTGTATTGTCATATTTATGCCTGGTATTACTATTATTAATCTAAATGCATTCTAGTTTCAAAATTTCTGTGATCCGAATCGTTCCGGATATTTCTGTAATCCGGAAATTTTAAAAATAATGTATGTGCATGACAATACAATAGTTTTAAAAGAATCTCATTTCCAAATTTGCTGTGTCGTATGTGATATGACCGGCTCTTTTTTGCCGATTTGTGTTTTAGGTGGGTCTCATACGAAAATCTGGCCCTGAATACAAGAAATTTTCTTCTATTACATGTGCTTAATGTAGTTAAGAGGCTACTTCAGTCACCTGAAAAGACCCGCTCATTAATGCCAATCCTATGGAAGAAATTTTTAAAGATATCTCGTTTGCATTTCGGTATTTTTAAACAATTCTTTTTGCATTGGCTATTTGAGATCGATCTGTACAAAGGTCGTTTTTTACTTTTTCGATTTTGATTATAGATATTTTTAATTAGGACACTTTCATTTTCGGAAGCGGTTTCGAAAGTGAAAGCATCCTCTTGAAAAAAATCTATATATATATACATATATATATATTAAAATGCAAACGAGATATCTTTAAATTTTTCTTTCATACGATTAGCATTAGCGAGCGGGTCTTTTCAGGTGACTGAAGTAGCCTCTTAAATGCGTTAGTACATATACGAGTTTCTGTATGCGTAAGGATATTTCTGTGAATATATTTTTGGAAATTTTGTAATTTTAATTTAGCGTTACTTACGAAAAAACGCCGCACCCTCAATATTCAACCCCCCCCCCCCCCAAAAAAAAAAAAAAAAAAAAATCGCACTTGTAATGTGCTTAATAAACTAAAAAAGTATAAGCACCATGCCTGAAAACTGTAAAACGATATGGCAAATTTCCCTTATTCAATTTTAATCAAATTTTAAAGTGTACGCAAAATTTTATATGTAAAAATTTATTTATTGAAGAGTAATTCAATTAATATTTATAACAACTGTATGTATTATAACCGCACCCTTCGTCAGCATCACTTTAATTTTTACTTTCTTCTATCTTCAATAGAAGAAAGTATTGTAATCGAAATTTTTTTCGACTTCCGGTTTTCGACGGAATTACACGTTTTATGGGTCAGAGATCCCAAAAAACATGTTTATAGAAAATGTCTGTGTGTCCGTCTGTCTGTCGCCATTGTACCATCAAAAAGTGTATGAAGTTATGCATAGAATTGAACCAAATTTTTATTTTAAGTTTTTGGCTACAGCAAGCAGGTCCTCCCTGAATTAATTTGGAAAAAATTCGCCGGTAGGGGGCGCTGTAATAGCAATTTTGAATATTGTACCATCGAGAAGTGTATGAAGTTATTCATAGAATTGAACCAATTTTTTCTAAGTATTTGGCTATAGCAAGCAGGTCCTCCATGAATTTGGAAAAACGTCGCCGGTAGGGGGCGCTGTAATAGCGGTTTTTGTGCGATTTTGAATATTGTACCATCGAAAAGTGTATGAAGTTATGCATAGAATTTAACCAAAAAATTTGTTTGGGTTCTTGGCTATGGCAAGCAGGTCCTTCCTTAATTTGGAAATAAATCGCTGGTAGGGGACACTATAATAGCGATTTTTGTGCCATTTTGAATATTGCACCATCGAAAAATGTATGAATTTATGCATAGAATTGAGCCAAATTTTTTTGTGTTTGTTTTTGGTCATGGCACGAAGGTCCTCCCTGAATTTGGAAAAATTCCGCCGGAAGGGCGATGTCTGTACGATTTTCATTATTGTACCATCGAAAGTGTATGAAGTTATGCATATAATTGAACCAAATTTTTTGTGCATGTTTCTGGCTGTGCCAAGCAAGTCCTGCATGAATTTGAAAAAAATCTGCCGGAAGGGGGCGCTGTAATAGCGATGTCTGTGCCATTTACATTATTGTACCATCGAAAATTGTATAAAATTATGCATAGAATTGAACCAAATTTTTTGTGTATGTGTAAGGCTATGGTCGGTAGGTCCTCCCTGAACTTGAAAAGATTCCGCCAGAAGTGGGCGCTATAATTGCGATGTCTGCGCCATTTTCATTATTGTTCCATCAATAAGCGTATGAAGTTATGCATAGAATTGGACCAAATTTTTTGCGTATGTTTCTTGCTATGGCAAGCAAGTCCTCCCTGAATTTGAAAAAAATCTGCCGGAAGGGGGGCGCTCTAATAGCGATGTTTGTGCCATTTTTCTTTATTGTACCATCAAAAAGTGCATAAAATTGAACCAAATTTTTTGTGCATAATTTAGGATATGGCCAACAGGTCCTACTTGAATTCGGAAATATTGTGCGGTAAAGGAGCTGTGTGACAGCGATTTTTGTACACTTTTCTTGATTTTTCGTAGATCTATTGTCCACCGGCGGGAACTCGCTTCCTGCTAAGCCGGCTATTCGCAAACAGCTGATAACAACAGAATAAGGAAAACCTATTGATTTTAACAAATATCATGATATAAATTAACTCTTTTTTAGTCCATTTAATTGACTGAAGCAGAAATTGAGAAGAGAATAGAAGAAAATGAAAGTTGGCATAGTATTGAACTAATAATATTGAAGTATTAACATGTGTAACTACTTTTTGAAATATTAAGATGTATAAGATAGAAGAAAGTTTTAGGATTGGCACATCCAACTAGTTTATTTTTAAACTCGTAAACACCGCAGCCTTTCTTCTGTAAATTACGGTACTTACTGTTTTTATAAACCTGCAAAATCTTCTAAATAATTTAAAAATATAACATTATTTATTCTTATTCCAATAAAATATTAATTTAACTGTGCGATATTTTATTTTATTTATTTATTTATTTTATTTTATTTTTTTGTGAAATTTTGGCTTCATTATTGCAGTACATTTATGTTCTAATTGAAAGTGTGTTAGATTTCTTTTAAAGAATAAGCGAGTACATGTCTATTACTAAATTTAATTGAAGTCGTTTCTGTGCAGCAACGTCTGTTAATTTTTTTCAATTAGAAATGTATTTTTGAGTGGAAATTTTGCACTGCTTAGAAAAAAAAAAATATTTTTTTTAAATATTGTCAAAAATGATGACTTAATCCACAATATTTTTACTTTCTAATTACAATACTTTCTTCTATTTTCAATGGAAAAAAGTATTGTAGTCGATTTTTTTTCGACGGATTTACACGTTTTAGGGGTAAGAGGTAAAAAAAAAAAACATGTTTATAGAAAATGTCTGTCTGTCCGGTGTCTGTCGCCATTGTATCATAAAAAAGTGTATGAAGTTATGCATGGAGTTGAACCAAAAGAAAAAAAAAAATTAAGTTTTTGGTTGTGGGAAGTATAAATATACATTTTATACAGGTCCTTCATTAATTTGGAAAACATCCGCCGGGAGGTGTCGCTGCAATAGCGACTTTTGTGCCATTTTGAATATTTTACTATTGAAAAGTGTATGAAGTTATGCATAGAATTGAACCAATTTTTTTATGTATGCTTTTGGCCATGGCAAGAAGTTCCTTCCTGAATTTGGAACTATTCCGTCGAAAAGGTGCACTATAATAGCGATTTTTGTACAATTTTCTTGATTTTTTGTAGTTCTATTGTACTCTCGCGGCTGATGAAGTGACGGGAACTTCCTGTCCTGATAAGCTGACTATTCGCGAACAGCTGATATACAACAGAATAACGGAAAACTATTGATTTTAATGATTATTTTGATCGAGGTTAACTCGTTTTTACTCCGATTAGTTGACTGAAGCAGAAATTTAAGATGAAAGTCAAAGTTGATATAGTATTGAACCAATAAAAATGAAATACTGACATTTGTAACACCATTTTGAAATATTAAAATATATGAGATAGAAGAAAGTTTTGGAATTGGCACATCCAACTAGTTTTTTAAATTTCCCTCGAAATCGAAAAATTTTGTATAAATTGGGGGGCCTGTGTGACAGATCTCTTTCTTTTTTTTCCATTACTCAAGGTGATCCGGAACATAAAATTAATTTATATATTTTTTTTACTCTTTATTATTATTATTTATATGTTTTCTTTTTCAAGTGTAAATTCTGTACATAAAATATACAACATGAACTTTAAAAAGCTCACTGTTTTATTGAAAAGACGACTAAAATAATAAAAGAGATGTTACATGTTAAAAATATACATTTTATTTAAAACTTTTTAGTACTTTCGTGCTGTATTTCCCAAACCCATCATCAGAGAATATTTTAATAACTAATTGCTATTCATTTATACATATACTCCACTTCGCTTTGAAAATGAGAGAGCCAATAATTATTAGAGTTGAAAGTAGAAGTAGCAGTATAAATAATTGTATAAATAAGTAGCAATTATTAAAATATTCGCTGATGATGGGCTTGGGAAATACGGCCCGAAAGTACTAAGAAGTTTTAAATAAAATGTATATTTTTACCTTGTAACATCTCTTTTATTATTTTAGTCGCCTTTTAAGTAAGACAGTGAGCTTTTTAAAGTTCAAATATATGATATCAAATCATATATATTAATCTTTTCCTCTTCTCGTAATTTTATTCACCTGTCCTATCTTATAATAACTTGAAGTAACCCCCCTTTTCATTTAGGTAATATGTTCTTTTAGTTAGTATAAGCGTAGTTACATTTCAAGATACAGATAAATTATCCTTTTTCATGCATATACATTTCCTATTAGTATTTTCGTAATAGATATAAACCCCCATCCTAAATTAACCGTTAGAAACCATCTGTCATGATTTTTAGTTTCGATCGTGAACCAGATCTTTTCATGACCATATTTGGTATTCGATGAAAGCCGCTATGCTCTTAGTTTTGCTCGCTATTCAAAAATTTATAAACCTTTCCTTATTTGGTTTTCTAAACCGCGATCAGAAAATTCCAATATCCCTTCATGAGCCCCTGCTATTGTCTTGACTTAAATTAAAATACGTCTGCATACAGCTTGAATACAAAAAGTGCGCGTTAATTATGCCAAAATAGCACAGTTCATATAAAACAAACTTTTCAGAGAAGTATGCCAAATTGCATGTATTGTAACCATTGGGACAAATAATTTGGCGATAATTAACTTTGCTACTATGCATATGATATTCACGCGACTCTCGCTAGCTTCCGCAATGGTACAAGTCCTGTCTGAGGGGCCCCTCATCTCCAACGGATTTTTCAATAAATTCTTCGTATATTAAAATGAACCGGGTTATGTTTTATTCACGGCCACTATTTAGTAAAGTCTGTTTATCCCTTTCTATTGCAAACGCAATGTCTGAAATGTCGTAAAAATGATTATCATTTAACTGTCCCAAAATAAATGCAATACTATAATATTGTATATTTTATGTTTGAATCAAGGTGAAATATTGCGTTTCGTCTTATGATTTTATGTATGTAAATTCTGTTTTAATAATTTTTTTTGTTGTAAATACATTTTTCTTCAAATTTATAAAAATATTTAGTTTTTAAAATTTACTAACTTTTAGAAGGAAAAAAATACTTTGTTGTGAGTAGAGTACCTTTTATTACGAGAATCGTATTTTTGAAATCTCTCTCAAAAATTTCCGAAGACAATTTGAAAAGTATGTAACAGAAAAACATTGTACAGAGTTTCATGGGAATTTTACATATGACAAATCTTCAAAAATTACATTCTGGGATAAATGCATTTAAATCCTGAAAGAAGGTGTGGCAACTACAGACCGTACAACATAAAAAAGGGCATGTCTTTTGATCTAATTTTCATATTTGCATGCGGTTGGAGTCTTTGTATTCTAAAAACTTTAGAACTTTTTTCAAGGCAAAAAAAAAAAAAAAAAATAATAATAATAATTGCCGAAACGTCAGTGAAGGCTTACTCTGGAGACCCGAAATTTTTTGGTTTCCATCTGTTTGTTAGTTAGTTAGTCTGTCTGTCTGTCTGTCCCGCGATAACTGCCGTAAAAAGCATCCGATTAGCTTGAAATTAAGGATGTATATTGGTGAGCTCCCCGGATTTAGCTGTATAGTTTTGGGTTAAATTTGGTTCATTCGTTCGGAATATATAGAACATTTTATTTTGTGACATAATGCTTTTCTATGGAAAGTCAGACGATTTTCAAATTTTCATGTATTGAAAGAAATCGCTCATATGAACTAGTGAATCTGCAGATCAGGAGCCTCAACGTCAGCTCTGCAAGTCACTGTTTTTAGACACACTTTGGTAATATTCAGTTTCCTGCAAACCGCAATTTAAAGTTTTCAAATTATGTAATTATTTATAAGAATAAAAAATACGAAGTTTTCAGACATTAGAAGCATTAAATTGAAAACGTTATAGAAGGATATTTCGAAATTTTCATGAGCTGTTAATTCTGGTATATTTCTTAAATAATAAAGTAGATTTCTTCAGGGGGCTCCGCCCCCCTGAACCCCCCGTGGTCTTATTAATTTACATACGTAACTTTTTATTGATTGCGCTAATGGTTAGCGCAAATCTTAGATTTCTTTTTACACTTCCGAGCCTTATTTTTCAATACTGGTAACACAGAAAATGATTTACATTGACGCAATTAAATTAAACGTTTAGGTTTTATGAATGAAAATGTAATTTCCTTTAAAAATAAAATAAATATCATTCATATTTTCTGAAATGAGGCGGCATTAAGAAGTAACACCCGTCAAAAAACATTTTTTCAGGCAATCTAGTTAATGCTTGGTTTTTAAGGATGAAAATATTTATTTCCCGATACAATGACGTCCTTTTCGACAGCGATAATTTTGCGGTGCATAATTTTGATATTTACTATATATTTGCTTTTCAAAAGTTTTTTTTTTTTTTTTTTTTTTTTTTTTTTTTTTTCTCATTGGAATTTTCGATTAAGAATTAACATTTCTGTTAGCTGTGTGCAGACGATAAACCATGAGATATTAGTAACATTTTTTTTTTTTTTTTTTTTTTTTTTTAAATAATAAGAATTAATATCATAACACAAGCCCCTTTTATTTCAACCTCAAAGCGTATTCGTTTTATTTTTTATATATGAGATCAAATTCACCTTCTTTTCGTATTTTCTAATATGAAGGCGTATTCATGTCTATTTTTTATTTTATTTTCCTCTCGCACATAAAAATCTTTCAAATCAAAATTACCTGTTTAGGATAAATTTTTATTCCGGGATTGAATTTTCGTGGCAACGGAAAAAAAAGTGATTGTTAAATTTCATAGCAAAATGTCGATTTATTCCTTATGAAAATAATGAACATTTTAATTTAAAAGAAAAATATTTGAACAAAATAAATAGAACATAGTCTTTCTTTATTTCTGTGGTAAATTCCATCTATATCTGAAGACACAAAGGCATTAATTCGTCCCTTTTGACTTTAACTTCAAACAATTACACATACTTTCACATTTACGATATTTTTAGGTGTAGTTCGCTGCTAGGTAACAGTTAAAAGATAATAAAAACAATTAAATATGTGCTTAAAAAGAAAATTTATATTAAAAAAAATATTTTATATTATTGAAACACATATACAAAATCCCTCCATAAAAGTTATACACCGAATTTAAAAACTCTGACAAATGTATACACAAAATTTCAAACTAATATGAATAATGTGTGGTTCTAATTAGGAAATTTCATCATCCTTAATTTAGCATTTAAATCCTTCAATCATATGAGCCATTTCTTTTCAACAAATAAAAATGGAAAAATCGTCTGAATTGCTATAGGAAAGCATTAAGCCGCAAAATAAAATGTCCTATATATTCCGAACGAATGAACCAAATTTAACCAAAAAGTATACAGCTGAATCCGGGGATTTCACCAACATGCATCCTTAATTTTAAGATAATCGGATGCTTTTTACGGCAGTTATCGCGGAACAGACAGACAGATTAACAGACAGACAGACTAACAGAAACCAAAACTTTTCGTGTCTCCACAGTAAGCCTTTACTGACGTTTCGGCAATAATAGATTTAAATGGTAAATTTTGGATGCTGAAATTTTTAAATAAGAGTATTAAATTATTCCTTTTAGTTTGCAATTTTGTCAAAACATTTGTGAGAGCTTTTAAATTAGGTGTATAACTTATGATGGAATTTTATACATGTGTTCGAATAATATAAAACATTTTATTTTATGAATTTACTTATATTTCATTTTTTTTTCCTTTTAACCGTTGCGTAGCAACTATATCTCATCTAAAAATATCATAAATGTGAAAGTATGTATGGTTTTTTAAGTCAAATCAAAGTTAAAAGGAATGAATTAATGAATGCCTTTGTATAGATATTTGCATGTAGATTGATTTAAACGCAGAAAGGAAAATAGTATTTATATACTATATAGAATAATATTTTTATTTATGTATTCAACTATTTTGATTATAAATGAAAAAGTTCGTTATTTTCATACAGAATAAACTGACATTATTCTATTAAACTTTATTGTTGCCAAAAAAAAGGAATAACAATTTCTCCCAAAGAGTTAATTTTAATTTGTAAGATTTTCACGTGCAAAAGGAAAATGGAATAAGCAAATTACAAATAATAAAATAGATAAATAGGACAAGAATGAGTAGGTACATATAAACATTTCACACCAAATACCACGTAAAATAATTTTTGTAGTGGTATTTTCCCAACACTACGAAGAAAGATTCCTCGATTTACACGATTTTACTTGGCCTCCCTTTTCTCATTGGTTGCGATTTCATTTTTGCAATTGTGTATATTAATTGGCACAAAATTTTATATTTTTATGACTGAGGTATATGTAAGGCCATACAAATAAGAAATTCCGTATTGTCTCCTATAAAATGTGATAAAGTGTTGGTTAACTATATATGTTTCTATTAAGAGGAGTAGAGCTGCCAAGCCTCCGGCGTTCTGGATACCAGTATTTTAATACAAAAAATGTTACTTTATTTAATTGAAACATTTGCGCGATTTAAAAGAACAACATTTTCTGTAAGATGATAGTGTTGTGCAAAAAGCCTGAGACTTGCCATGTCTGGTGGGGAGTGAAATGTTTTATTTAATGCATTTATCTCTATTTTAATGCTACGTGAACATCGTCCCGTGTAACAGCCTGTAGAGTGTAAAATAAATTAAATTATTAAAGTAATCCCTATTACGAAAAATGAAACAAATGCCCGGCTAAAGGAAATAAAAGGTTAGTTAACCTTTCGTAATTTGACCTGAACACAGGGGTGCGTCAAATTTCAACGGTGTTTGTAACATCACGATTTTAAATTAAATGTGGATACTATTAAAAGGCTATCACAAAAAATACTTAACGGCGCCAAATCACGTTTATCTATGTAGTCAATTGGAAGTGGACACGATGATGAATTATTAACCGTTAGGTTTAGAAGTCCCCCTACTTTAGGGTGATTTTAGTAAGTTAATCCTATCGAGTACATTTTTAGATATTTAGATTAGATCTTAGATATAAATATTGCAGAATGGTATTCAAAATTATTTTTTGGAAACAAAAATTATAAAGGTATTAGATTTCTAAATTAGATGTCTCAGTTTACATTTCCAAAAGTTCTTTATCCATTAGATACAGGTGTTTGTGGCTAGCAGGCAAGTAAATACTGCTGTATGGATATTAGGATAACGTAAAATGCTTGACAAAATTGTTGCTTATCCTTATAAATCGCAGTGTAAAAAGGAATCTAAGATATAGGATAATCATTAACTCAATCAATAGAAAATTACAAATGCAAAATAAATTACACAACGGGGAGTTCAGAGAGCGCCCCCCTGAAGAAATTTGCTTTATTATATAAAAATTACTAGAATAAGTAGCTCGTGAGAATTTCAGAATATCATTACATAACAACGTGTTTAATTTAACGCTTCTAATGTCTGAAACCATCGAAATATTTTTTTTTCCTTTTATAAATGGTTATGTAATTTAAAAAGTTTAAATTTTGTTTTTGTAGAAAGATTAATATTACGCAAAGTTTGCTAAAAACAATAAGTTGCAGAGATGACGTTGAGGCTCTTGATCTGCAGATTTACTAGCAATAATAATGCGACTTTTTTTTCTCTTTTTGCGTTTTTGATCACCTTAATGATCTCTAAGAGCGATAATAATAATAATTAAAAGAAAAAGAGGAAGACCTCATAACTATTAGACGTATCGACGTCTTAAAATTAAAGTATATTCCATCATATTAGAATAAATATCCAGCCACGCCTTGTTTCTCTTTTCCTTACCACTCCTTTTTTTTTTCAGATGATATCTTCATAGCTAACCCTGTAATTTGTACCACACAAAATAGCATTTCGTTTCCTAAATGTGTCTAACCAGCCCCTTCCTGCACGCAAAAGCATTTCGTTAAAGTATAAGTCGGGTTCTCTTTTTCTGTTGCATGAAGCATTAGATTATAAAATGGTTCCGATTCCCATTAAACGGACTTAAACGAAGAACTATTAGTAGAACGCCCTTTTCACGTCTACTTATTCTGGCTTCTTCACTTCCTTGTAGTTCCCAGTTTTTTCAGTAGATATAAGGAACGGAATGTCTATTTTTTTTTTTTTAATTTGTTGCTTGCATTGACTTATGCAGAGAAATTATTATTGAATTAAATTAGGATTGGTATTATCTAAGTGCAGTGTTTCGTACTTATTTTCAGAATTATTTAAAATAATAAATATATATTTACGCTGTTGTGATTGAAAATACTTTACTTTTAACGCTCGATAGTAAGTAGTATAAGATGGAATTACAAGAGACCGAATAAAAATTCCGTTTTAAATAGACTAAGGGATTCAACCCGACCTATTTGGGTTACAGAAAATAGGTGATACCGGTTTTTAGGTGCGTTCGTAGTTATATAAATACGTAGCACCTATAGTCGTCGTTCAGTCCGTCCGTCTGTCTGTCTGTCTGTCTGTCTGTCTGCATATAACAGAGCAAAAACTACCCAACCGAATGGTCTGAAATTTTAAATATATGATTGTTGCAAAATTTTGTCGAGTGATTTCAAATTTTATGAAAGTCGGATGTATAGTTTAATTACAGGGACAGTCAAAAGTTTTTCTTTACATTACGGCCAATGGGAAAAATTATTGCAAGTGCATTTTAATGATGTTACAGCCTTCCGAATGGTCTGAAATTTTAAATATATAATTGTTGCAAAATTTTGTCGAGCCATTTCCAATTTTAGGAAAATCGGATGTATAGTTTAATTACAGGGATAGTCAAAAGTGTTCCGTTACATTACGGGGAATGGGAAAAAAGTTATTGCAAGTGCATTTTAATGATGCTACAGACTATGAGTGCAAAAAATTATACATTCAAAACAATATGGGGTGTAAAAAATAAATAATTATAAAACTAGTTATAGTACGAACGCACCTCATTTGCCACGTTTGACGAGCAATTTCCAACTTGTTTTATATTGTAAACTTATACATTTTTTACATTTAATATATTTAGTTAGACTGACCACTATCAACACCAAAAAGCATTTTTCTATGAAAAATATTAATAATGTATTCAAATAAAGTTTTGAAATTTATTAAAAGCGTTATCTTCGTATTAGACTCTTGACAGGGGTTGGTAGCCGAAGAAATTTTCAAAGATCGCTACTTACAGTAGGCCTGTTGATTCTGATCATTTCAGTAGTTTAAGCGCTCAGTCCGATTACATTTCTGTTAAATTTGAGTTTTATTTATTTATTGATGAAATTTAAATTTCTTTGTGGAATATTAATCCGACAAAAATGAACTATTTATGTTGTTTTAAGTGCAAACGGGTAAATCTTTCGTAATCGAAGATGAAAAATCAAAATTATTTCACAGTGAAAATGATTTTAAAAACAGTAAATTGAGATACGGCTTTCAAACAAATTGCATGTGAAAGAATATCCCTCGCCCCTAATCGACAGTGTAAAATTCGAGATTGCGCCATGTTTAGAAGTTAAAAGAAATGAAGTAAAAGCGAAATTATTTGTTCAGGTGTTGGCACCCTTAATATGACACCAGCGTTACTCATGGGCATGTTTTTCCTTTATAATATAGATTTCAGTCCTGGCAAGTATAATTGTATAGTATTCCTTTTACCGTAATTTTCTCCCCCCCCCCCCCCCCCCCACCCCTCCCAACTTTTTAAAGACATCTTTCCGTTATAGACAAATTCTATTTTCAAAGTTGTGTTTAATTGTTAGTTCCTATCTATAAACACTGTTTTGATGAGGCCTATATATGTCTTTGACGGTTAGAGTTGCAGTAAAGGTAGGGATCCTACCTACACAACTTCCAGGTTGTGTAATATTTAAATGGAGCTTACTGACTGTAAAATAGTCAATGAAACATCGTCTTCATTTTGGAAGACCTATCCAATGATATGCCACTCAATAGGGTGCGTAATTTTTTTTCGTCTCTACCGCCATTTTGTATTTTACGGCCGCCATTTTCAATTTATAAAAAACAAAACCTAGCCTATAACCATCGGACGGTTAAGACGAATCTATAGAGACCCCATTCATTAAAATCCATTCAGCCGTTCGGATGTTTCGAGGGTATAAAGAAATCCACATACCCAGATACGCGCCAAACACATCACCCTTCTTGGCTATCGGGTAAAAATATGCTAAACAACGACGCCGGCCGGTGCGGGAAAGCGAAAACTTAAATAATGTTTAAAATGTCGTGAGATAGAATTACGCTTTTTTGTGGTGGGGGTGGGACAAAATATCATTCAGTTCGCTATAACTGTTAAAGATGTTTCCGCCTACATGCGTTGTAAAAATTTCCTTCAATTAAGAGAATTTTATTATTGTTATTATTATTTGAGCGAGAATTTTAAAGTTCTATTGATTTGACATTAATTAGTTTTTCTCTTATGTAAGATAAATTACAAGGGCGAAGTAAGCCCTCTATAAAGCGATGCCATTTATTTATTTTGTAAAGTTTGGTGCATAAAGATAATATTTTTAATCATATGTAACATATTAAGTTTTAATTCAGACTTTGTTTCTATTTTGTATGCTTCATTATAAGCCTAGTCCAATATCTTTCATTAACATTGTCTTTTGTGCAATCTATTGCATAAAAAAGCCATCTTGTTCATAACGTTTAGATTTTTTTTTTCTTTTTTGACTTGTTATAGATAGCAGCAAATAAAAGATTAATGAATGTTGTTGTGTAATTTCAAATGTTTAACAATGTAATACTGACACAGAATGTGATGCTGTTAGTTTCTTTGTAACCTACATTGTGATCGCGCATGTTTCATCTAAATTACAGAACAGTCAAATGAAAATTTTCACGTACCAATGTTGGTGTCGTTAGAATATTAATTTGTACTTAACTTTTAGCGCGAAGAATAATTACTAGGACATGCATCCAAATGTATTTACATCGAGCCGCTGAACTTAAGGGGGGAGGGGGAGAGCTTAGTTATGCCATTTGTATTTGTTTGTATCACGTTCTGTCTCAACGCTGGATGCCATAACGTTCGCTTATCCATTATGACCTCGTTTATTTTCATTGTCAACCTCAAACAAAGTAACCGAAGAGTTACTCTTGTATGCTCATCTCTCTGCAAATCGGAATATAAAATACACTTGTATGATCAATCACGTCTCAATGGTCGTCAGTTATTATCCATTGTTTATTTTAAAAGAGGAGGATCTTACATAAGAAATCGTCGCTTTTCAATTCTTCAATTGCTTTCAGCTTTGAAATAGGCTATATGTATTTTAGGATATGTTGTTGAGACTGATGAGAACGCATGATTCTCCCATCAAAAAAGCTCTTAGGTGTACTTTTGTATCTCTATCACGCTGTAATTTTCATGTATACATACATAAAATTTTCAGATATTTTAATCCATGTTCCCATGGTTGTCTCCTCCGCCAGACTGATTTCGAAAGGATCCTTATACATTAACCTATATTCATTATTTTTATGTATTATCCACTGGCGCGGCAAAAGGGAAGATTTAAGGAACTCATTAAGACATCTTCCAGAGCATTTAAAAACTGATAAGATGTTTACAGTCCTTGTGTTAAGATTAATATATGATGTATAAAAACCAACACAAAAGAAAACCAATTTAAACAGCCTTAAAACGTTTAGCATCCAATTGTTTCAAATTTTCATAATTTGAGCTCCTTCTTCAATGCAAAATGAATGAAAGAAACAATGTGGGGCTGTAGCAGCAAAGTACGTGTATTACTGCTACGGTTGTTTCTCACTGTATCTTTCTTATTTTGCCCTGAATATCATATAAAAAACTTTTTTATGAAGACTTAAAATGAATAAGTGCTAAATTTATTTTGTCTGCTTGTGCTTTTCATTACACGTCTTGCATTTACTAAGAATTATATGTACAATGTAAAACAATGAATTTGTTCATTTTTTGGGTAATAATTATTCGAAACCCCTCCCAGGTAAATATCATCGTTGGGCCACTGCATATTAATATGAATGTATGTATTCTAAAATTAAATTCAGCCGTGGAATGGATAGAGAAATAACTAAACTTTGGTTATAAAATGGAATTCACATTACATTTTCATTAAAAAACTATCATTTGAATTTTCATTTATTATTTTTTCAACCGTGATTTTTATTCTAAGAGGATTATTGTGGTTAAACAGTTTTGTTGTTTTTCAGCGGCTCATTGATCGTTAGTGAACTTTTATGTTTAATGTTACTCGTGTAGGGCATTGTTGTGAATTAACTCCCGGATAATAACGGCTCTTGCTAGAATCGCTCGAGCTATGCTCCGCAGTATATTACATTGCTCCTGTCATCCGTGACGAATATATTCGTCATTATTGCCTTATTAAAATTCTCCCGTTCATCCGGTTGATAATGTAAGGAAGAAGTGGGAATTATGCTGTAAAGAGTTATGTCAGAATAGAGAAGATTAGAATATTTAGTCCTTGGGATATTTAAGAAACTCAGCGTGACACGAATATTTTTTCTTTCGTAGATAGTCGTTCAGAAACTACGATACTAGAGCAGTCAATTAATAGGATTATGAACATTGAATTTAGCAGAAATGGACCAAATAACGGTGTTTTCCTACGTAGCAATATTCTGTGGTTTTATATTTATTCAAATCAATCAAAAAGAAATTTTGTTTTGTTTTGTACAATAATGATGTGCTTTTAATTGAATTATCTGCAGAATGTCTAAAGGTTTCCAAAGGTACAGTGCACAAAAAAAAAAAAAGAAAAAAGAAAGAAAAATCATGTGCCAAGCATAGATTATGAAACACTTTATGGCACTTCCAGAATGCTTTAAGAAAACTTCGCCTTTATTAAAGCACAGAAGATACCTAAGTAAACATTTTAAAAAACGTATAACATATTTAAAAACTGGATTTCGACAATTACCACCCATAGCCGTAAAAGTAATCCAATTATTTGGTGCAGTTCTGTATATGATCTATATATTTGTACAGATTTTACATAGTATGCTAAAATTTAGTTTAGTAGGAAAACGCATAACACAGTTTAAAATTTCCCTCCAGCAATTTCTACCTATAGACTGAAACATACTTGAATTCTTTTGTACAGCTCTATATATTACATGCAGATTTTTATGCACGCCGCATATTATGCTGAAGTTTAATTCATGAAAAAATATGCTTAAAACTACTCAAATAACACTCCCAGGAATTACTATCCATAGATGGCCATGTATCCAGTTTTTTGCATTAGCCCTGTATATGATTTTATTTATATGCTAAAAATATCTCTTAGTATTATACTAAATGTAGTTGAGCTTGAAAATCAACTTGAAGTTGCATAACTCAAATTAAAAACCTCTTTTAGCCATTCACGAGCATTCTCAGTAACGCTTACGAATTCTTTTGTGTAGCCCTGTATATTTTCTATAGAATTTATCCGCACCATGTAGTATCAAAAATTTAGTTAAACTTAAAAACGCATACCATAAATGAAAATGCACTTTCAGTAATCATCTCTAATAGACAACACTTCGGATGCAATAATGCATATCGGAAAGCTTTTATGCGTCCTTGTAAACGAATGATAAATGCAATGCACAGCATATTCTGCTGCAAGCATCTTTTACTAAACCTCAGTAATGTATATAAATTTCCTCATGTTTGAAATAGTACAACATATTTGAAATACGCTGCGAAAAGTTTTTCCCGTAGACCA
Organism: Maratus speciosus; assembly: GCA_963932465.1. Classification (NCBI taxonomy): domain Eukaryota; kingdom Metazoa; phylum Arthropoda; class Arachnida; order Araneae; family Salticidae; genus Maratus; species Maratus speciosus. The sequence goes on from OZ010790.1 coordinate 51,006,597, forward strand.
TTATATAATCGAACACTTAACAGAATAGTACTTTTGAGTTCCCCTGTATGCTTACTATAAGTACTATACATAACATATTCTATTATGTTTAAAATATTGTAACACTGTTTAAGTTTCGCAACTTTCTTAATGCAAATAGTTATATGATGTTATATGTATATGTACAGTTATATGTATATGATGAACGGCAGCATATGAAACATTTTTGCAATTGGAATGGTACCTCTAAAAGACTAACGATTTAGGAATTAGATATTGGTCAATGATAAGAAGGACATTCTGTATATAAGCAAATATTTTGAATGAAACCTAATATTGTAAATTTGAGTTGTTACTTATTATTTGTAATTTTATGCCATATTATTAATATTTTTTAATTACACACTTTTTTTTTCTTAATGTATAATTCTTAATCGCAAGTTACTTTCGGAAATATAAATTTCGAGAAGTGACCTTAAAAGAAATATAAACGTTTGAAATTCCTGAACGATGCTTTAAATATCTGTTATAAAATGCTTTTTCTGGAAAAATAAATTATCAAGACTTTTACATATATTTTTACAAAACATCCGTGTCTTCTTTTTATGTAAAACACTCTAAATTAGATTTATTTTGCTTTCGATCTTTTACGATAATATATTTTTTCATCTTACTTTGCATGTTTAGTATGTATTATCATGTGATAAAATGTGAAATTTATTTTCGTTCAATCACATCCAATGAAAAGATATGTAGGAAGTCTTGTGTAAAGAACGGGATATTTTCCATTTTTTCTGGCTTATCACGTTTTATTTCTACAGACAGGCAAAAACGAAATATAAAGTACTGAATGATAAGGAACAATATAAATTTCAGTGCTATCACGATTGAGTTGGCGAATGGTAGATAAAGAGAAGTTCAGTCAGGATGTGTTATGATTAAATATATTGCGAGGTAATTAATACATTGTGTTACACTATAAAAAAAGTGGTATTCAAACAAAATAAATTAGTAAAAATCTATCTCTTCTAAAAAAAAAAGTAACTAACGCTGTCACCGCCGCCGCCGGTTTTGAATTTTTTGTGAACGGTGGTCTTTCTTTGTTAATATTAAGAAAATTATTGCATACAAAAATATGAAAATCGGTGGTATTATAGCGAAATGTTTGATAAATACGTTGATGCTAACAGTTTTCAAATCGAAGAATTATTTTAAGAGATATTTAATGTTAAAGTTGGTCAAAATCGTTCCATTAAAAAAGTTTTATAGGAGCAAAAACTATACATAGGAATTTAATCATTTTTTGTGAGGATATACATTAGAAACTCCCGGTGTGCAGACTGCATATATATATTTTTTAATTTGACTAATTTTTTAATTATTTATTTCCATTTTAAATTCAAATTTTCAGCATTTCGAGAGATAAACTTTGGAACTTTTAGAAAAGAGTATTTTTTTTTTATTTCTGCCAAATTTAAAAACAGCGCAAAGAATAATATTTTTTTCAAATTAAAAATTTATTTACACGTGACTATTATAAACAGAAAAAAACTTTCAAATGAGAATTAAATTATTACATTTTAAAAGCAGGAAAATATTGATAATTACGTCGTAAAAACTATATTTACACGTGAATTTTAAAAGAGAAAGAAAATTGTAAAATAATAAACTCATTAATATGCGTTAAAATATGTAAATGGAGGAAATTACGTCCTAGTTAAAATTGCCAAACGATAATATCTTGCCAAACAGTTAAAATTTAAAAATATACTTGCGCGAGACATTTATTTCATATTTTGAGATAATCTTTTAAAACTAATCTGTCTATATATATTGAACAGCATTTAATGCATCTCCATACCTATAAGGGGAGTTACCATAGGGGAGAGGGGGCTGTTGTGTCGCCAACTTGGCTATATATCGCCAAATTTGGGCGACCAAAATTAGTCGCTAAAAATGACGCTACATAGCGATATCTCTAATATTTCGCCTAATTCCCATAGACTTCCATTGTAAACCAATAGGGTTTACTTGCTTAGAGAAGATCAACAAATTGAGATTTGTGAACCAATGCAGATGTTATTGAAGTGCCTACAAGAGTCGCATTGCTCTTGTGTTGAGAATTCTAAGACAGCGCAAAAATTTCTTTTCTAACAACAAAAGTATTTTCACGTGAATATTAAAAAGAGAAAGAAAACTTTGGTGAAAATTACGTCGATTTAAAACGATACATTTAAAATGTCTTATTTTAAAAAAACTTTCTTATATAGCGTTGTTAAAAAGTACCGGGAGACAAAGACTGTTTACTTAAATCATTTTACATTAGCTTATTTTCACATGTTTCACTGATCTGATTTAATCAAAGACGAAAACAACCCGTTAACAGGGAGATAGCCACTGTTTTTTTTTTTTTTTTTTTAATTATAATTCATTCTTCCGAAATGTTTTAAAGTCTGTCAAATTAGCGTGCTTTTAGATTTTAGAGTTTGCAGTGTCTGAACAGGGGTTGACGAGCGTTGCTCGTAGGGGGCAGAGCCCCCTAGTAGTTAAAAAAAACACTCTTTTATAAGCATTAAATGTTTACGCGTAATTTCATGACTGCAATTCATGAACACCCAGGGTTCGTTGATATATATCAGTGGATATATATCATGATATATATCCTATATTTATTTTCAAAATATCAATATTTTTTATATTTTCGATATTTTTATATCATTTTATATTTATTTTTAAAATATCAAGATGCGTGATCTTTTTTATATTTGATACAGGGTTGTTTGATTTAAATCAGCTTGATTTAAATCGCGATTTAAATCATGATTTATATCAAATGACTTTTTTTTAAAAAATCGTTGATTTACATCAGTTTTTTTTTAACATTGATATTTACAGGTTAAATAAGAATCAAATTCATCATTTATGTTATAAGAAAAGTAATCATTCATTTCAGATTAAAAATTACCTTGTAATAACATCAAATAAAACTTTTATAACATCAAAATACTATTATTTTAAGAAATTAAATGCAATTGTATTAAAAATATTATCAATCCATAGCGTATTCCTCAAAAATATTGATAAATGCTCTCTCAATTTTAAATTGTTTTATTTTTTAAATGACCAGTTCATTTTTGCAAGTTAAATGCTTAAGCTATAGTTAGTACCTTAATCATGCGTCTGTCCAGGATTTGTGTCCTGTATTTGTGAAGTTTTTTTTTTTTTATTGAAAAATCTAATCACAATTTTGGGAATTTGAAAAAATCATTATATATATATATATATATACATATAAATTCTTGTTTATGTTTTTAACAGGATCATTTATTTATATATACTATAACTATATAAAAAAAGAGTATGTAATAGGTACTTTGTTCACTTCAACTGTTTTGTGACAGGTTAAATTTTATTTTAAAATAATTAATTTGTGAAAGTTTAAGTCAGGCGACAGAAAAGTTTAGGGAAAGGTCTATTTTGAAGACAAAGAATTTTGTGAAGGGCCCTATTTTAAGATGAAAATTTGCATGAAGTGTCCTGTCTAAATATTTAAAAAATTGTGAAAGGCCCTTTAAAGGACCCAAATTTTTCCTAAACAAATCCCTGTTATTTCTAATCTAAGCAGCGATTCCTACTGTCAGTAAGCATGATTGATTGTTGAAATTGTCAACGGCTGAGGAGATAACACTGACAATTGATAGTTTTAGGTTTTCAGTTGTGATTATTTTTCATCCGGTAACTATTTTGTCAATTATTAGATTAGTATAGTATTGTGTGAATCAAAAGTTGAAACAATAATGTCATTTACCAATGGTAGGATTACAGAGAGCTTTTGGATTTTTTTTTTATACATAAGAAAAATGGTTCGCAGAAAAAAAAGATCCAATGTGGCTTTATTTTACAGAAAAAAAATACTATTTTTGGAAAAGGTGTAATAGTAATATGCAAATAGTGTAGTGATAATATGATGGGGATTATGGCAAGAATGTAAAGCACAAATAAACTTGCAGTCTATGTGATAACATTCATGAATCTGAATCTGCAATGGCGTACACATATACATTTAAAATTCTTTGTTACATTTATTATGTGTTTATATATTATATATATTATTGGAGTAACACATTAATGAAAAATAAATAACTTTAAATTAACTAAAAATTTATACACAGAACATGCATAGATTTATGTATAGCAATTTAAATTTAATAGTAGAATAATAAAAGTTTAAGTTTTAAGTGAATCTTTTAAATTTGTTTGCAACATTTTTTAATTTTTATTTATGATATCTTGAATTCTTATCTAGGAAATGTAATGAAATTAATAGGAATGTGTAATTATATGCAGAAAAAATACATAAATACATGCACGTACATAAATAAGTACACAAATAGTATTAATTAAAAAAAAAAATCTGATTTAAATAAAAAAAATCAGATTTAAATTTAAAAAAATAGGATTTTTTTTTTTTTTTTTTTTTTTTTTTTTTTTAAATCGTGATTTTTACCAACCCTGATTTGGTATTTATTTTCAAAATATCACTGTGCAAGATATTTTTTTATATCTTCAGTCAAAACAAGTGAAAATAAAATTTCCAACTGTTATTGACTGTGTTTCTGTAGAAAAAGAACTTATGTCTCTGGTAGTGATTTTTTTTTAGCCAAAAAAGAAAACATATCTTTTTCAAGCTTTATGTTTGAATTTTTTACTTTTAATTGTTGATTATGTGGGACATAATTAATTCAGAACAGAAACAGACACTAAAGGATAAACTGTCTAATTTAGATACTCAGTTATATACAGCTTCATTAGAAAAAAATCTGTTCTGGTTTTGATTTAGTTCAGTTTAAACTGTATAGGATGTTAGGGAATAAAAAATAAGATAAGCTTATATTTTTTTTTAGTTAAAAACTTTTAATTACAAAAATGTTTTATATAAAAATTTTGTTTTATAAATTTCTGATCTCTTGATAGTTGATACTGAATCCTATACTCCCCCCCCCCCCTTTTTTTTTTAAAGCGTGATATGTAAGCGTATAAAAAAATTTATTTCTGTTTTCAATTAGTTGATTTTCAAAATTGTTCTAAGTGAAATAAAACAGAAAAGAAAAATGCGCTTTTAATATATTGTTCGATTTAAGTTTCCTTGTTAAGTGCAATATGTTTTAGTTTCTAATTTAAGCTTGAAATATTTATTATCCGCAGTAAGTTGACTATTTTGAAAATATCGGATATATATCGAATATATATCAAAATATCGGATATTTTTGACGCTTATTTATTACGCTTAGTAGAAAGCGCGAGCTAGTGTATTTATTAAACAAATTATAATTTTTACTCTGTTTCTTTCATTAGGATATAGCAACAGGACACAGTAAAAAAAACTTTTAAAAACTATTTTTAAGATTACTAAATTGATTTCTACACGTGTAATCATAGTTTAATTAATATGAAACTATTTATTGATTAAAGCGTAATTTAAAAAATGCATTACATTCTTCATTTTTTATTTATATTTAATTTTATTCTTTTTTGTTCTAAAAATATTTCGTTGTTGCAGTTTCACAGTCAGTTTGCATATTTTCGTGAGCGTGGTTTGGCGCATAATTAAATCCACTGTTGTTGTGACCATGTTATTAGAATATTCTATTGCTTCATGGTTGTAACTCGTATACACGGTAATTGTAATCACAAAGAATATTTGACGGTGCATCAACCGTGACCGGAAAATTGCCTCAAAATTAATTTAGAATTAAGCTCTAAAAATATTAAAATGTATTGCCATCGGATATCGGAAACACACCTGTGAACTTAATTTTTATAATCGTAGCATATCACAAAGTTAGTGAAAAATCGATTATAAAATTCCAATGAAAGAGTGAAAAAAGTTTCACAAAAAAGGCGCATTGATTCTGGAAAGCTGCATTTCGTTTTTGTTTTATTGTGAACGCGTCTGCCGCACTTGTATTGGGTTATCCTACATAAATTATATGACTTTTTATAAATTGAAAATTATATATTTTAAAAAAAGCAAAGACTGTTATCTATCTAAAAAAGAAATATGAAATATAAAATAATATATCATATGAAAAAGGGCTGAGGTTCAGGTGTATCACAAGTAGGTACCCTAGGTTTAATAAAATTACAAAAAGAGGGAATGCATCGTGTTGTTCTAAGTCAATAGTAGTTCTGTGTTTATAAACAAAAAATAATTCGCAGTTTACGAGGATGGTAAAGCGACTAATTATTCCTCTTTAATCTTTCACCTTATAGGTATTTATTTTTATTTATTTATTTATTTATTTTGCATAAAAAAGAACTATTTAATGCATATCGGAAAATTCTAATGTCGTTTCTCTTCCCAAGCTGCCTTTTTTCTTTTTCTTTTCTTTTTTTTTTTTTTTTTTTGGGGGGGGGGGGGGTTAAAGCACAAAAATTTATACAGAAAGTTACAAGCATAACAAAGTTCTAGTCATACTCTTGATCCTGAGAAATTCGATGGTGAGTTTAAAAAACAATGCACTATAATGCTTCGCTCTTATCCATTGAAATGTTAACCCTGAACTGTATTGGAAAGCCATATTATAATACTTTCAATCAGGGATGTCTGCCCACCTACCCGCCCAAAAAAACTCGGGTGGGTTTAAAAAAAACCCCACTTAATAAAACCCCAAAAAACCCACATAAAAGTGGGTTTTATTGGGTTTTTTGGTTTATATGAGTTTTTTGCTGCACAGTATCATTTATTTTTAATTACTATTTATTTGTTATGATTCTGTTATACATGTAAGATAAAAATTTAATTAAATTTAGCTTTTCAGACATCTTTGTATAAAAAGATAAAAATGATTTGAAAGAACTACAAAACCCAAACCTCAGCAAATTAAAATTATCCAAAAGGAAAAATGACTATATTTTATCATTCATTATCTAATATGTAAAAATGAAAATTTGCCTGTTTGTAATTCTATACAAAGCGACAGTTTGGAAGACAGGATTGTGAAATGTTACATATATGTGTATTAAAACACGGCAGAGACAACTAAAGTAATCCGGGATCTAAATAATTTATAGTTAATTTTTAATTAATAAAACATCACCAATTTAACAGCAAGTTCTATCAAATTTAAAACATTTTATGTTATAGTAGCTGCTAACAAATAAAAATCCACAATAAAATTCTTATCACAACAATTACTTTTCTATTGCAAGATTTCCATGTGAAAAATGAAATGAATAGTTTGACGAATAAAAAAAAAAGAAGTGAATATTACGTCATAACTTTTCTATTGCAAGATTTCCACATGAAAAACGAAATAAATAATTTGGACGAATTTAAAAAAGAAGTTAATATTATGTCACATTGGAAATGTATTGGACGTCAGCAGGTTAATATATAACGTCATATGAGTTTGAAAAAATGCATTGAAACATGATAAAAACCTGAGCATAAGCTCGATAAGATAATTGGAATTTTAACATTTTGATGTTCTCTGAATTTGTTTTCGCCATTTTTATATCTATCCCATATATATACTCTTGTGTATGCATGTATATTAGAATTTACACAAAGGTTTAGGTCCCTAGAGCTCATTCTTAGTGAAGAACTGAAATAAAGATGTCAAATTTTTTTATAATAAAATTCATAGAATTTTTGTATTTGCCATTTTTCTTTAATCATGAAAAAATTATTTAAATAACAAAAATACTCGGAAACAAATTTTCATCAAAATGTTTTAATCTCGGTCTCAATCCAGATCACAGATTATATTTACTGAGTAGGTTATGTGTCGTTCGAAGTAAATGAAAAAAAAAGAGTGAAAGTTACGTAAATTAACACGCAATCCTTGATTTTTCAAAACAAACATTCTTAAAATTTCATGCAACGCCGGGTACTTTAGCTAGTATTATATATATATATATATATATATATATATATATATATATATATATATATATATTACATATCCTTTATTAAGGTCCATATATTTTATCAAAAAAATTTTATATCAGTTGCTTAAAAATATGTTTATAATGTATTAAATATTTTTCCAGTTGAACTGCATTTAATATTTCATTTTGTTTTACTCTCAAAAATCCCAATTTTTGAATTTTTTGTTATTAAAGGGTACAACTTAAGATAACAGATACGATGAAAATCAGAAAATGATAAATGAGGCATTTTTACTCTGTACCTGTCTGAATAAGAAAACTTTTTTTCTTTAGACACCCTGCATATAAGTAAAATTGAAATATTAAATACAGCCGCAACTGCAAAAATACATAATACATTATGAGCACATTTTTTATGTACTATTAAAGAAATTAATTATAACCTGTGCACTATAGTCATTTTTTCCTATGTAGTCATAGAAAAATAAAAATACAAGTTCTTTGGATTATATTAATTTGGAGAGGGTTGGGTGGTTGGGTCTTGCAGTTCTTTCAGATCATTTTTAATTTTTATGCAAAGATGTCTGAAAATCTAAATTTATTTGAAATTTTACATTTCATATATAATAGAATCATAACAAGTAAGTAATTAAACATAGTTGGCACTGTTCAAAGAAATGCAAAGCAAAAAACTCCAAAAACCCGAGAGAAAACAAAAAAACCCAATAAAACCTAAAAAGCCCCAATAAAACCGACACGGGTTGGGTTTTCTTTAAAAAAACCCGGGTTTTTTTCAGCCCTGCTTTCAATACAAAAAGCTCTCTATTACCACTAATTTAAGCTTGATGCGCCCTCCACCCTATCCCTTTACTTTCTTCTATCTTCAATTGCAGAAAATAGTATAATTGAAAATTTTGCAGACTTCCAGTTTTCGACGGATTGTGTCAGAGATCCCAAAAAAAAACATGTTTATACACAATGTCTGTCTGTTCGCCCGTGTGTCCATGTGTCGCCATTATACTATCGAAAAGTGCATGAATGCATAGAATTGAACCAAATTTTTTGTGTATGTTTTTGGTTGTGGCAAGCAAGTGCTCCTTCAATTTAGAAATATTCCGCCTGAAGGGGGCGCTGTAATAGCGATTTTTGTGCGATTTTCATTATTGTACCATCGAAAAGTGGCGTAGAGTTGAACCAAAATTTTTGTGTATGTTTTTGGCTCAAGTCTTGCGTGAATTTGAAAAATTCTTCCTGAAGGGGGCGCTGTAATAACGATTTTTGTGCCATTTTCATTATTGTACCACCGAAAAGTGTATAAAATTATGTATAGAATTGAACCAATTTTTTTGTGTATGTTTTTGGCTATGACCAGTAGGTCCTCCCTGAATTTGAAAAAATTCTGCCGTAAGGGGGTGCTGGAATAGCGATGTCTGTGCCATTTTCATTATTGTACCATCGAAAAGTATATTAGTTATGTATAGAATTGAACCAATTTTTTTGTGTATGTTTTTTGCTGTAGCAAGCAGGTCCTCATTCAGTTTAGAAATATTCCGCCAGAAGGGGCGCTGTAATAGCGATTTTTGTGTTATTTTCATTATTGTAACATCGAAAAGTGTATAAAGTTATGCATAGAATTGAACCAAATTTTTCGTATATGTTTTTGACTATGGCCAGCTGGTCCTCATAGAATTTGGAAAGATAAAGGGGAGCTGTGATAGCGATTCTTGTACAATTTTCTCGATTTTTCATAGTTCCACCGGTGGCTCGTGCAGCGACGGGAACTCGCGTCCTGCTAAGCCGGCTATTTGCAAACAGCTAATGTACAACACAATAAAGAAAAACTATTGGTTTTAATAAATATCGAGATCGAAATTAACTCGTTTTTACTCCGATTAATTGACTGAAGCAGAAATTTAAGATGAAAGTCTAAGTTGGTATAGTATTGAACTAATAATATTGAATTATTAACATCTATAACCACTTTTTGAAATATTAAGATGTATGAGATAGAAGAAAGTTTTGGGATTGGCACATCCAACTTAGTTTATATATCAAACGTTACACGGTAAGAACTTTTCATCTAAAATGTCCAGTTATGTACTGGAGACTGGAGTACTCAAGAGCATATAATAAGCTAAAGTCATAAAATTCGGATTAAAAAAAAACAGTTTGATTAATTTATTATGCATCTAATATGCAGAGAAAAGATATCTTATTAGATATACGGAAAGAATTGAAAGTATCCTAATATCTCTTTTCAATACAGTTCAGGGTTAACATTTCATTGGATAACAACCGACCATTATAGCGCATTGTTTTTGAAACTCACTATCGAATTTCTCAGGCTAGAAGCCAAGCGCAAGAAACCGATTTCATATCGTATGCACATTAAGAACCTGTGCGTCAACTTCATGCGAAAGTGTTGGACTTGATCACCCCGATCGCGTTTACCTGTCCAAAAAAGCATCTTGGTGACTAATCAGTTTTATGGTCCGCCGCATTTACAAAGTGCATTCGGAAGTGTCCTAATGATAAAATACCTTGCATACAACAATGCAGATCCATTAATCAGACCTGAATTATCGTTGTAATAGTGGCGATGTGACATTCCATAATCTTTAACGTGTGCTGTATGTAGATAAACCTATAATGAAAAATTAATAATTTGGATAGACACAACCCTTACCAATTTTAACATTTCATATAAAAACAATTTCTTATTTTGTATGGCGGGAACGATTTTCTATTATTTAACAAGTTTGTGGTATGTTTGCAGTGGGTTATATGTTGCTTTAAAGCTTTCCACAGAATCATATTTGAAAAATATATATATATATATATATATATATATATATATATATATATATAGTATTTAAAAAAAAATTTATGATTAAAAAAAATTTTCTTTATCAATCTTAATAATACTATTAAACTTCCAAAAGAACACATGAGTCACATTCAGTTAACTTGATAAAGTTATAGTGATCTTATCTAAAATGTCTCTGGTGAAATTGATTTACTTTTTTTTTTTCAATTTGCCACCTGTTTAACTTTCATTAAAGTTGTCATGTTTGCTAAAATTCTGATTGTTAGAGATCTATTTTACGGCTCTAAAATTGTAATTTATTTGCTTAATAATTTGCCACTAATAAATACAAACACACAGATTTATTTTTTGCTATTTTTCTCATTCGTGCGCCATTCATTTTCCTGTGTAAAAGTGCGGGTATGATGATAGATTAATATAGTGTTAAAAATACTTTCTTTAAGGTATGTGTGTATAAGAGTAATAATTATTGTTTAAAATATTATTAATTAAAATTTATCAATTGTTTAAAATATATTTTAACCCCTTCACGAGCAAATTTTTTATTTATGTAATAGAGTTCACCTACTTTAAGACAGCTTATAGATTTTCTTTCTAGTAAGATGAAATCTTTCAAGTTGTCATCATCTAAACTTCCTGCTTTCTGACACTTTTTAAATTCATTTTTGTTCTCACATGCATGAAATTACCAAATTCTCTTATTCTGCACTATATAATCGAACAGTTTTTCTAATTTTTGGTAAAGGCAGGCGATATTTCAGTAAATGCTGTCAAAGTTTACGTTCTGAACCGAATTTTCGGACTCAACAGCACTTTGAGGAGGAAAAAAACCCTGTCATCTTTAGACACAATTGCTTATAGTTATAATTACTTACTACAAGTTCCAATTCATTTATCGAAAAAATAAAACTGTTCGGTTATAAATAGTGTTGCCAGGTCTCCTGCGTAAATCGGGGCTCCATATTCTCTGGAGACTGGTATTGTATAGTTTTCTTCGACTTATCTAAAGGCAGAATTATCTGCGTTTAAAAATGGCGAAATAAACTGTAAGAAATTAGTGGTGTCCAAAGCATTTGGAGCCCTGATTTACGCGGGAGACCTGGCAACGCTAATTGCAAATCACTTCAATAATCATGCTCGAAAATGTTATGCTTTTGTGTTTAAAAATCAGAGTCAGAAAATGTGTCAGAAAGTTTTGCTTTGTTGAGCGGGATAATTTTTTTTTTTTTTTTTTAATCTTCTTTATACTCGTATGCCATTACATATCATATCTGTAATGGTTTGCCAAGTTATCGTTTCTATTTAATGTGTATTTATGTTATGTCACGTCTCCCGTGAACTGAAATGAAAGGACTTGCGCGAGTCAGGAAAAGGAATAATGTTTTTTCCATCGGCTGTTATGAATGTGTGTATATTTTTGATGTGTTGTGTTTGTCATTGTGATTGTTTGAATAAAGTGATGTAAATGTATTAAATTAGTGCAGTTTTATAAGTAGAATAATGCTCGGCCATTCCGGCGAACCCCCAGTGGCAGAAACACGGCGACATAGTCGCGGACAAAAAAAATCTTTTGCGGACAATTATTGTCTGCACTAATGAAATCAATTTAAAAAATTATCCGCAACTTTCGGACAATTTTTCCTGCGTATAAAGCGCGAATTTCAGCTAAAAATCGCGTAAAAGGTGTGAATTTTGGCAAAAGATCGCGTTAAAAGCATTAATTTCGGTAAAAGATCGCGTAAAAGCGTGAATTTTGGCAAACAATTGTGTAAAAATCATGAATTTTGGCAAAAGATCGCGTAAAAAGTGCGAATTTCGGCAAAAGATCTCATAAAAAGTGCGAATTTCGGCAAATGATCGCGTAAAAAGTGTGAATTTAGGCAAAAGATCGTGTTAAGGGCGTGAATTTCGGCAAAAGATCGCCTAAAAAGTGTGAATTTCAGCAAAAGATCGCGTTAAAAACTTTAATTTCGGCAAAAGATCGGGTAAAAGGCGTGAATTTTGGCAAAAGATTGGGTAAAAAATGTGAATTTTGGCAAAAGATTGCGTAAAAAACGTGAATTTTTTGCAAAAGATCGCATAAAAAGGGCGGATTCCGGTAAAAAGCGCGAATTTCGGCAAAAGAAATCGCATAAAAAGTGCGAATTTCGGTAAAAGATCGCGTAAAAAGTGTAAACTTCGCAAAAGATCGCGTTAAGAGCATTAATTTCGGGAAAAGATCGCATAAAAGTGTGAATTTCAGAAAAAGATCGCGTTAAAAGCTTAATTTTGGCAAACGATCGGGTATGAAAGGCGTGAATTTTGGGAAAAGATCGAGTGAAAAGCGGGAATTTTGGCAAAAAATCGGATAAAAACGTGAATTTTTCCAAAAAATCGTGTAAAAAGTGCAAATTTTGGCAAAAAATCGCGTCAAAAGCGCGAATTTCGGCAAAGGATCGTGAAACAAACACAAATTTCGTCAAAGGATCATAAAATAAACGCAAATTTCGTCAAAGGGTTGTGAAACAAACGCGAATTTTGTCAAAGGATCGCGAACAAAACGCAAATTTCATCAAAGGATCGCGGAAAATACGAATTACGTCAGAGGATCATGAAAAAACGCAAATTTCATCAAACGATCGCGGAAAAGTACGAATTTCGTCAAAGGATCGCGGAACAAATGCGAATTTCGTCATAGGGTTATGGAAAAAAATATTGTCAATAGATCGAAAAAAAAAAAAAAACCCCGCAAATTTCGTTCAAAGATTGCAGAAAAAACGATAAATTCGTCAAAAAGCCATGGAAAAAACATGAATTTCACCAAAGAATTACAAAAAAATAATTTCCTCAAAATGCCGCAGATTTCATTCAAGAGTTTTAGAAAAAAACTCAGTGCTTTTCGCGCTTGAGGCCGGCCTCTGAAGCTTCCGAAAGTATTTAAAAGCATCGTTATTGCCTATGTATGGTTCTGCTTATCCTTCACACTTTAGAAATTCTACAAGAAGTTAGATGTTAAAATGTTATAAGCAAAATTAATGAGAATGCATCATGCTTACCATGTTTTAAATAGAATGATAACAAATTCCTAGTTTTATTTATTATTTATTCATTAAAATAACATGCAAAATTTGCAGACAGATTATGAAATTTTAAAAGCTTGTCGCAGACAGCTACAAAACTTTCTGCCACTGGGGGCGAACCTAGATTCAGTTCAACATAACCTTTATTAAGTATTAAGTAAGAATAACTTTTACATTATTGAAATACTTTGAGTTGATATTATGGAGCCCGTTAACAGGGATGTCGGTTTATAAAAGGCCGTGATTATATATTTTGATCTATCGAACTATTATTGGTAGTATATTATGATGGAAAATTTAACGAAGATCAGAACTCCGTTGAGTACCAGTTTTACGAAACCTGCAAATAGGCTTGACGAAGCTTTAAAAGCTAATCCTGTTGATTTCGAAGAAATAGAAATTTCTTTTACGCTTTTAAGCGATAAATATCAGAATCTGCAAGCTGCAGATAATGAGATATTAGATTTACTTTCGAAAGATGATAAAATAAATCAGTGTTTATGATAATGAATATGATAATATAACTTCGTATATGGATAAGTACATCACTTTAAAAATAAAGACTGAACGAATGCAGAATTCATTGAGTAATTCACATACTGAAGCGGTAAATAAAAACTGTGAGGTTACCAAAATTGGAATTAGAAAAATTTGATGGATCGATAAAAAAATTGGTTGAAGTTCTGGTCTATTTTTAAAAAGATACATGAAGACCCAGAATTATCGGATGAGGATAAATTTGTTTATCTTATTCAAAGTACGACAGAAAAATCTAGAGCGCGTGATCTTTTAGAGAGTTTTCCGCCAACAGCAGAAAATTACCCTTTAGTGATTGATAGTCTTAAATCTCGTTTTGGTAAAGACGAACTTTTAATTGAAGTATACGTACGAGAGTTGTTAAATTTGGTATTAATTCATAATAAGAGTAATATGGTAAAATTATACGATAAGATTGAATCGTATTTAAGATCTTTGGGCACATTAGGTGTCACTTCAGATAAATACGCCGCAATGTTATACCCTCTTGTTGAGAGTTGTTTGCCAGAAGAAATTTTAAAAATATGGGAACGGCATATTAGTTCTCTTTTGGTAAAAGATAAAGAAAAGCGAGAAATTAATAAATTATGTTGTTTGATGGATTTTTTGAAGTCGGAGGTTGAAGGGGAACAAAGATTGGCAATCGCCAGAAATAGTTTTGATGGTGGGAGAGATTCACATAAGAAAGCGAATAAGCAGTATTCTACGGAAAATAAAAGCGAATTTTCAACGGCTGCAGGGCTTTTAAACACAAATGTAATTCATGAAAAGAAATGTATTTTTTGTGAGAAAAAACATATTTCTCAAGATTGCTATAAAGCTAAGAAAATGAGTATTCAGGAGAAGCGTGAATGTGCAAAAAGGGCTGGTTGTTGTTTTTTATGCATTAAAAGGGGCCACGTTAGTAAAAATTGTCGCAGTAAAATAAAATGTTTTATGTGTGATAAATTTCACTGCACAATCATGTGTCCGAATTCGTCACTTGAATCAAAAGTAGAAACTCCTAAGCCTGTCGAAAATTCTAATTGTGTACAATCGAAAGATCAAACACTGACTAGTCAATCTAGTTCATCTGGTGTATTGTTACAGACACTCCAGGTCTATGTAAGGAATCATAATGGAAGACATATCATGAGAGCTTTGATAGATACAGGTAGTCAGCGATCGTATATAACTTCCAAAGCTGTTAGATTATTAAAGTATGAAAGTTTAGGAGAAATTCCAGTAGTTCATAGTTTATTTGGCGGTCTTGAATCCCCCCAACAGAAACATCGTCGTTTTAAGGTTTATTTAACTAGCTTAGATGAAAAATATAATTGTAATTTCGAAGTTCTAGAACAAGATAAAATATGCGGTGAAATATCCAAGACGCCCCAAGGACCGTGGATGAAAGATCTCAGTAAAAGAGGAATTAAATTGACTGATTGTGATAATCACATGTCACAGGCCTACGAGTCAGAAATTCACCTATTAATAGGAGCAGATGTGGCAGGAAAATTATTAAATGGAAAGATTCAATATTTACCAGGTGGACCTGTTGCAGTTGGTACACATTTGGTATGGACGTTAATGGGTAAAATTCCCCAAGTTCCACAAGTAGCTGAATCTTATCTTTCGATCATATCCTTACTCACTGGTGACATTAATCTTCCCGATATGTAGAGTTTAGACTGTATAGGAATTCTAGATGCCGTTGAAAGACAAAATATGATGGAAATGCATGAAGCTGCGCTTGAGCATTTTCAATGTAATCTGGAAATTAACAGTGCAGGAAGATATGAAATATCATTACCTTGGATCAAGTCACATTCTGTACTTCCCGAAGGAAGACAAACAGCAGAAAGAAGATTAAGAAATACCATTAAGAAATTAAAATCTAAGAATGATGAAATTCTAAGACCATACCAAAGACTTTACCCCCTTGAAGTTCAACATGAACAACAATTTTTACTACATGAGAGATCCATTTCCTGATGAATCTGACATTTCACCTCCTCTCCCGAGTGATCATGACATGGGATGTGCTGATTCTACACAACCATCAGTCTATTCAAAAACTGAGAAAGATTGTCCAGACAAGCCAATGTATAGAACCAGATGAGGTCGAGTAATGAGACCTGTTAAAAGACTAGACCTATGAGTGGTGACTTTGCTGATATATGTGACCTTGGTTGCATCCTTTTCTAAGAATGCAAGGTGGGAGGATGTCACATCTCCTGTGAACTGAAATGAAAGGACTTGCGCGAGTCAGGAAAAGGAATAATGTTTTTTTCCATCGGCTGTTATGAATGTGTGTATATTTTTGATGTGTTGTGTTTGTCATTGTGATTGTTTAAATAAAGTGATGTAAATGTATTAAATTAGTGCAGTTTTATAAGTAGAATAATGCTCGGCCATTCCGGCGAACCTAGATTCAGTTCAACATAACAGAAAGGGTAAGCGATTACCTTTATTAAGTATTAAGTAAAAATAACTTTTACATTATTGAAATACTTTGAGTTGACAACACAAATGCGGTCTTAGACTTTATAAGATTGGTATGGTGACATTTTACAATTCGCGAATTTAATATTCTTATACTTTTAAAAGTATTTTGTTATAAATAGCGGTCAATTTGAAAATTCGAGAATCTTTTTATGATCATTTTCCTTTTGAATTGCAGTTTGATAAATTTATACTTTTGTTCTAAATAGATAATTCTGCTATGGCAGTCTAATAGTTGTCAAAAATATTTCTGTGTGCCAAATGCCGTTCAACTAGGTAATATTTCTGCGGCTTCAATGAATAAATACCTTATTGTATATCGCTTTATTTATTTACTAGGGGGGGTCTGCTCCCTGCGAGCTACGCCCGTCAACCCCCGTTCAGGCTTCACAGCCTCTAAAAACATAGTAATGTGGCCTGTTTTAAAAATATTATCAGGTTACAGAAAATGAGTGATATTATCACTATTATCTTCTGTAATTGGATTATCATGCTTTTCCGTTTAAATGGGGTATTTTTCGGTTACCATGGCCTCATCCGTCGCTGTCGTAACAACTGATGGCTGTTTTCGGGATTGATAAGTAAGATCAATTACACATTTGAAAATCAGCTTGTATAAAATGGATAGGTTAAAAATATCGTTATCTTTCTGGCTTTTATAACGACGCTATGGGCAATATCCTTCCTTTAGTTTCGAGGTTAAAAGACTCCAGTTTTAGATATTTTCAGGAACAGGTATAGCTTATTCATGAATTCTTTTCTTTATTTTAATACACCATCATGCATATTTCAAAATGTATATTGTTTATATTAATTAATAAGAGTATCCGAATTTTCTAAAATGTATTTATCGAATAATAAATAATTCGTACAAAATAAAACGAAAGTATTTTGCGCATACATTTACCTGTATTTACGCTGCATCAAGTGATGTAAGGAACAGGGTTCGTAAATATCATATTTTTGAAAATATCAAAAATATCCGATATTTTGATATATATCCGATATTTTCGATATAATATATCCGATATTTTTAAAATGGCCAACTTACTGTTGATAATAAATATTTTCAAACATAATATAAATTAGAAACTAAAACGCATTGCATTGAACATGAAAACTTAATAAAACGATATTCTAAAAATGCATTTTTTTTCCCCACTTAACAAAATCTGAACAAAATTGAAAACAGAAACAATTAGTTTTACACACACACACACCAAAAAAAAAAAAAAAAAAAAAAAAAAAAACTATAGGATTCAGTATTAAGAAAATTTTATATTTTATAAAACAAAATTTTAAATGCTAAATATTCTTTTTGTAATTGAAAAATTAACATAAATGTAATCTTGTCTTTTGTTTTATTCCCTAAATGCAGTTTAAGCTCGACTAAAACAAAAAAAAAATATTTTTAAATGAAACTATAAATAACTGATTATCTAAATTGGATAGTTTATCTTTCAATGGCTGTTTTGAATTAATTATGTCCCACATAATTGTTTCTTCTACATTTAAAAATAAAAGCTTCAAACACAGAGCTTGGAAAAGATGTTTGATTTCTTTGACTGAAAAGTCACTGCCAAGAAACAACCGTTTTTTATGATCAGATTTGTTGTATATAATCTACAGAACAACAGTTAATAACAGTTGAAAATTTCATTTACACTTCTTTTGACTGAAAATATCAAAGCATCTTGCACAGTGATATTTTGAAAATAAATATCATATATCAAATATGTGAAAACATCAAACATCTTGATATTTTGAAAATGAATGTCAAATATATGAAAATGTCAAACATCCTGACATTCTAAAAATAAATGAAAATATCAAATATCTTGATATTTTGAAAATAAATATCGGATATATATAAATGTTATATATCAAGATATATATCCATTGATATATATCAACGACCCTGGTAATGAATAAACAAATTTGCTTGTGGCAGTACTTTTATACCAGGTGACGTCACATTAAAATTCTCCGGAATGAAAATCGTTTAAAATGTATCGTTTTAATATATGACGTAATTTTCACTATTAAATGCATTTCTCATGTAATAGTTTATTTATTTTAAACTTTTTCTCTTTTAAGATACATATATTATTTAATTTAAAAGTGTTTGGAAATATTATTATTTGAGCTTTTTTAAATATGACGATATTTAATATTTGCGAAATTTACATATAATATAATTATCAGCGTTTCGCGTGTAATAATTTTATTATTAAGTTTTCGTACTTTTTTTAATATTTACGCATAAATATTTTGACGTAATTTTCCCTATTTTCTGTGTTTAATACGCGATCATTAATTCTTATTTCAATTTTTTTCTGTTTTTATTAATTTCCCTTTTTAATTTAAATTTGAAAATGGCGACAAAAAACAAATCTAATTTTTATTTTTTCAAATTTTCCTGAAAAACATAATTCAATCACAATATTGTTTCACTATCGATTGAAATAAAAGATAATTTCAATTTGAAAAGGACGAAAAAGAAGAAATCTAATAATCCCTTTAGTTTTTCCCTGTTCTCCTACAAAAATTGAGTAATTTAGTTTAGCCCAGGGGAAATGTACATTTTAACTTGCAAAAGGTCGGGTAGAAGTTTTTTTTTTTCTGAATTGTTTATAATGATGCCAACATGGAAAAACCAAGTTTTCTAACAAAATTTCTTAAGGCTAAATTTTCTGTGACCAAAAAACAACAAAATTTTGGGACTTTTTTGATTTTTTAAAAATATCTCGACACCTGTTGCCGTAGCATATTATTTGTCAATTACAATGTCAAAGAAGATAAAATTCTCTAAAACTTTCATATTTACAACTTTTTTTTTACACTCAATAGCAAGCGCAGTACGCCGTTTCAAAAATAGGACTTTTTTCAATTTTCTTTAAAACTGTGAAAAACGTAGTTCTGCCCCGATTATTCAAATGCTTCCCACGGATTTAATCGTGTATGTCAACTTCTATATATTGGTAGTAGTAGTAAATTATGTGTTTCAGGACCAAAACTAGTCTTTTTTGCACCCTTGGCAAACTAGATTTTGACAGAAAAATTGCTAGCAGTAAATTATCTATTATTTGCACACTCACCTCTTTATTTTCATCTCAACAGACATTTTATATTCAATAAATTTACATAATTTTAAAAGTAGGGCAGAATGTAGATGAATGAGACAATTTTCATATTTAGACAGTAACTTTAAGCGTATACAATGTTAACTCCAAAGGATTGTTTAAAAGAATACTTCAATGTTTAGTAACTTATTGGCACGATAGTTTCAATTAAGAAAGAATTCTTGTTCAATTTTAATAATTTTATAATTTTTATAATGCATAAATATTTTTCCAAGCATCAATGGGGGATATGTAAGAAAATTTGCGAAAAACATATTTTATTCCACACTACAATGGTAACCTTTTACTGTTTTAAAGATAGCAGACATTGGATTGTAGTTTCATATAAAAGGGGGGACTCAAAAAATAAATATATTGTATGTAAGAAATACTTTTACCTTATAAAATAGCCACAATAAAAATGATAACAGATTATCTCACTAACTAATGTTATGCATTTATCTTTTGTAAGATTTAAAAATTCTGTCAATAAAATATTTGAGATCGCTAGTTTCATAAAAAATATTAAAAGGTTAGTTAAAAAAAAAAAAAATGCAATTTTTTCCCCACTTATATTAATACATAAAACAAGAGATTATATCTTTTTAGCATGCAAAAATATATAAAACTTTAAGATTATCTATTAATTGCTTTAAAGCTCAAACAGAAAAACTTACTCTCGTTTGAATTTCAATATTTAATTTATTTTTCATATGACTAGGGGGCTCTGTCCCCTACGAGCTTCGCTCGCCAACCCCCCTTCAGACTCTAAAAATTCTTTACTTTGATCGGCTTAAAAAAGATTACGGAAGACTGAATTACAATTAAAAAACCTGTGGTGATATCCCTGTAAACGGGTTTCCATTTATATCTCTTTTAATGAAAGATTTTAAGGCCAAAAAAGCTGCTGTGAATTAGTTAAACGCCTGAAAATTCGCTAATGTAAAATGAACTAAGTCAACAGAGTCTTTGCTTCCAGATATTTTTTTTAACAGCATACAGCTATAAGAAAATGATTTTAAATCACACGTTTTAAATCAGACGTAATTTTAACCAAATTTTTCTTTTTGTAATATTCACCTGGAAATATTTCAATTGTTAGAAAGGAAATATTATTATTTTGCGCTGACTTGCGATGGCAATAGTATTTAAAAATATTATCTCGAAATATGAAATAAATCTCACATGAACGTGTAAATCCTATATTTTAATTTAAATTGGTTGGCAATATTATTTGGCTATTTGAAATAGAACGTAATTCCAACCGCATTCACTGCTTTTAACACATGTTAACCCTTAAATGCCTGATTTTTCAAAAATCATTGTAATAATGTTTTTCGGCTTTCATTTTTTAAAAAATAAATCATGGTAAAAATACTTTAAAAAATCATATTTTGTTGTAAGTATAGTTTACGGCCAAAAAACAGTTTGTTACTAATCGGCAATACTGGTGTTTAATTGAAAAAATAATTTCCCTTGATAAAATTCTATACAGGGTGCGGAGAAAGTATTGATAGTAAAATGAATCTCTACTACAACGTCATAGATACAATTATTTCAATAATTTTTATTGTGTAAGATTAACAACTACCGGGTGTCCCAAAAAGGACTGACTGATTTTAAAATTCAATAACTTGCAAACGGTGACAGATATTTAAAAAATTCTTGCAGGAGGTTTATGCATAAGGTCAAAAGTTTTATTACAGTGATTTTCGATTTTAGTTCGAATTACAAACAATAGATGGCGCTGTAAGCAATAGTCGCTAAATACAGGCTCGATTTCTAGTCCTTTCTCTTGTTCCATGCTGAAAAAGGAGATGGAAATGTATTATCCGGGCCACGAAGTACCAAAAATCGAGTCTGAATTCAGCGTCTATTGATCGCAGCGCCGTCTATTGTTTGTAATTCGAACTAAAATTGAAAATCACTGTAAAAAAACTTTTGACCTTATGCATAACCCTCCTGCAAGAATTTTTTAAATATCTGTCACCGTTTGCAAGTTATTGAATTTTAAAATCAGTCAGTCCTTTTTGGGACACCCGGTAAGTATCAATTGATATTCTATCATTCATTTTCAATTCGGTCTTCTTTTGCCTTGATACACTCGCGGAGAAAGTGCGGGAAGGCATCCACGGTGCGCCGCAAGTAGTCCGCATCGAGACCGTTCCATTTACGCGTCAGAGCAGCATTTAAAGAAGTGATATCTTTGTGGGGATTAGCACAGGCCCTTGCTTGCAACACTCTCATACTGCGTAATCAAGTTGATTAAAATCCGGAGTATTCAGAGACCAGTCTTGAGATGAAATGAAATCACGAAGATTTGCTTGGCACCACCGTTGCGTTTGGCAAGACTTATGGGCTGGTACTGAATCTTGTTGGAACACATATGGATTGTTTCCAAAATGAGAATTTAGCCATGGAAGGACCTCCTTTAGAATATCGTTGAGATAATTGATCTGATTAATCTTGAGAACAGCATCATCAAAAACCAAAGAGGATTTCCCCTTGCTTGTGATGCAGGCAAAAACCATCACGCTGGCTGGATGAGCTTTTCTGGCCACTATTCCACCATTTGAATTAGCAGTTTTACTGTTTTGGGCTAATATGCAGTCATTCTGATGGTTAACAGCTTATTCAATAGTGAACAGTTTTTCAGCACAGAAGACGAAATGTAAACAATGACCCTAAAATACTTACTTATAATGCAATATTTAGATTATAAAGAGCAAACATACACAAAAAAATAATTCTACAACATTTAAAAAGACACACACAAACATTAAGAAAAAATTATCAATACTTTTTCCGCACCCTGTAATATTAAACACACACGAATTTTAGGAACTATAATAAGAAATAAATTTTACTTGCTCACTGCAGGTCAAAATAGGGTATTTCGCAAGCTTCCAAACAAAACAAAAAGAACATCTATCTTTATTCTTAAAAGGCATAAGTGTTGCCCTCTACATGTTGAAAATCGATTTAATAATATTTTCAGAATGTATTTTATTGGCAACATTAGGCATTATAGTTTCAATATTATTCTAATAGTATTTTAGAGCCTAAATTGGGCATGTTGCCGAAAAGCAACACCAGGCATTTAAGGGTTAAATAATTGTTTTATAGCTTTTTTTTTAATATTCACGTGTATAAACAATTTTTATGACGTAATTTGTAATATTTTCCTGCTTGTAACACGCAATCATTTAATTCTAATTTCATAGAGGTTTTTTTCGGTTTATAATAGTCACGTGTAAATAAATTTTCAGTTTAAATGTAACATTATTATTTGTGAAGTTTTTACAACTTTGGCAACAATTTAAAATAATAACCTTTTCAAAAATATGCTAAAAATATCTCTGGAAATGCTGAAAATTTGAATTTAAAATGGAAATAAACCCTCAAAAAATTAGTCAAATGAAAAAAATTAATGCAGACTGCACACCGGGAAATTATAATATATAAAATGATCTAAAAATGATTAAATTCCTATGTATAGTTTTTGCTGCTGTAAAACTTTTTTAATGGAACTATTTTGACCAACTTTAACATTAAATATTTTTCTATATATAAAAAAAGTTTTGATTTGGAAATGGACCAATGAAAATCTGCGTAGGTATTCCCGGCAGATCGGCATCCAATTTGAATGCTTAAGCATGGCCTTTCTTCGTTAATATTTAAAAAAAAAAAAACTGTTGCATACAAAAATATGAAAATCGGTAGTATTATAGAGAAATGTTTGATAAACTCGCTGATGCAGACAGTTTTCAAATCGAAGAATTATTTAAAGAGATATTTAATGCCAAAGTTGGACAAAATCGTTCCATTAAAAAAGTTTTATAGGAGCAAAAACTGTACATGGGAATTTAATCATTTTTAGATCATTTTATGTGTCAGAATTTCCCGGTGCGCAGACATTTAGTTTATTAATTTGATTCATTTTTTGAGGTTTTATTTCGATTTTAAATTCAAATTTTCAGCATTTCGAGAGATATTTTTTTACATATTTTAGAAAATTGTATTAATTTAAACTGTTGCCAACTGTATAAACAGCGCAAACAATAATGTTTGCTTCAAATTAAAAATTTATTTTACACGTGACTATTATAAACAGAAAATATAAAAAGCAGGAACTTATTGAAAATTACGTCATAAAAACTATATTTACACGAACGTGAATTTTAAAAGAGAAAGAATATTGTAAAATAATAAATTCATTAACATGCGTTAGAAGTCTTAAATATGATAATTTACGTCACATTACACATATTACGTAAAATGAACAAAAAATAATATTGCAAAACAGTTTAAATTTAAAAATTTCGCGAGACATTTATTTGATATTTTAAGATAATCATAATATTTCATTTCTAACAAAAGTATTTTTACGTGAATATTAAAAAGAGAAAGAAAAATTTGGGGAAAATTACGTCACATTATAATTGTCAGATTCAAAGTATAATTCAATCTTCCGAAATCTTTTTAAAGCCGATCAAATTAGCGTGCTGTTAAAGTCTGCGGTGTCTGAACGGGTGTTGGCGAGCGTAGCTCGTAGGGGGCAGAGCCCCCTAGTCTTTTAAAATAGATCTCCGATTTGAAAACTATCTACATGAGCGTGATTATTATCAAACATTTCTTTCTTTTTAATACCGCCGATTTTCGTAATTTTGTATGCAGTAGTTTTCTTAATATTAACGAAGAAAGACCCAAGGTCACAAAAAATTCAAAACCGGCGGCGTCGGTGACAGCTTTAGTTACTTTTTTTAAGAATAGAAAGATACCTGAGATCGATATCTAACGTTATGGCGGGTTTTTAATTTTTCGAATTTGGTTGCATTTTTTAAATAAGGGTACTTTAAATTTCAGAACGGGTTCCAAACAGTTTTCAAAAAATGAAAGTGTTGGAATAAAAAAAAAATACAACCAAACCCCGAAAAAGTACAAAAGCACAACATTAGTTATTGATCTCGGGTATCCCATGAAATATATACATATATATATTTAAAAGTAATAAAATGCAAGCGAGATATTTGTCAAGAACGCTCCCATAGGTTTAATTAATGCAGTGTCACCTTGCGAATGTCTTCGTGTGACTAATTTAATCTCATAATTCATATAACTGTGACTTTAAACGCCTCAGTACTAAAATCTTTGAAAATGAAATCTGTATATACGGAATCTGGCCTTTAAAGAAAAGATTATATATTTTCAAGAGAAAGAATACGAACAATTATACCTACTAAGATGGAAACCTGTTTAAAGCGGGATATATATTGGTTACTTTCGGTTCGGTTTTCAAGGTTTTAATGAATGAATAGTTGGCAAAGCTGATTACGTGGTTCAGCATTACGTATTTAATGATTACACAGTTAAAATTTTCAAAATCCGCCTATTAGAGATTTATTAAAATTCTCGTGGTAAATTTTCTTTTTAAGGGGGGGGGGGGGAGGGGGCACCAAAATTCATGTTTGTCACGGGTGCAAAAAGGGCCAGTTTTGGTCCTGAAACACATTATTTACTACTACCAATACATAGAAGTTGAAATACACGATTAATTCCGTGGTTAACATTTGAATAATTGGGGCAGAACTACTTTTTCCACGGTTTTTAAAAAAATGGAAAAAAAAATGTACTATTTTTGAAATGGCATACTGTGCTTGCTATTGAGTGTATAAAAAAGTTGTAAATATGAAAGTTGTAGAGAATTTTATCCTCTTTAATATTGTAATTGACAAATAATATGCTACGACAACGGCTGTCCAGATATTTAAAAAAAAAAAATCAAAAAATGTCTCAAAATCTTGTTGTTTTTTGGCCACAGAAAATTTAGCCTTAAGAAATTTTGTTAAAAAACTTGGTTTGTCCTTGTTGGCAGCATTATAAACAATTCAGAAAAAAAAAAAATCGTCTACCCGACTTTTTGCAATCTAACCCCCTTTTTTTGGTACATTTCATTTTCACCTGGACTAGTTGGCATCATTACAAAAATTTCATTTAGAAAAAAATTAATATCTCGGAAACTAGAATTTTAAAATTCTAACACCAGTTTTGAAACCTGTGGATGATCAATCAATACGGATAATTTTTATTAATTTCATCACTGAATCTTCCATATCTTTTAGGAGAAAAATCTATGAAACATAATCATCGTTTCATAAAATTGCTTCATATATTCGTTTCATTAGAATTTTATATGTATTGGGTAGATTTATGTCGTTTGTATGTATTTATCTAATTTTAACATTTTACATTGCTTTGGATTAAACTGTTGAAATACAGCGAATCTTTGCCATTTATATTACTTGTAGATGATATATTTAAAGTGCCATAGTACTTTATTTCGGTACTTTTATGTTCGCCGGGCGCATATCTCGCCAATAGCATTTTCCCCCCTGGCCCATAGTAGCTTTTATTTTTCGCGTGTGTAAATTGGAAGCAATGCTTTAAAGTTGAAATAAAAGAATTTGGTGTATGGTATTATTTATTTTTTATTTTCTCTTCATTTTAAATTAAATGAGTAAAATAAATGTATTTTAAATATATGAAGTATACGTATTTTAAATTAACTGAGTGAAAGGTTGATATTTTAATTGAAATGAATGCAGTATGATTGATGTCGATGGGAACAATATTTGGTGATTTATCATCTGCGCCCGGCTAACATAAAAGTTCTTTATTTCAAACAGTATTTTTCTTTTACTGTTTTAATACTTAGTTCATTCCAGTAGATAAGGTACTGTATGTTGCAACCTTTTTTCCCCTCTTGGTATCTAAAATTCTATTTTAAATATTCTGCATATTTTAAAAAGCTCACGAATCATGACAAAGATCATAATTAAGATACATATCCCTAGCCCTATAAAGCATCAGATACCTATTTTCTACATTCTTTGTAAAATGGCAAATTGAGCATTAAAAAAAAAAAAAAAAAAAAAAAAAAAAAAAAAAAAAATGTCGCATGAATTTTTCATTTTTCAGATAACAATTTCGAGCGTAATTCTTAGTGTATTAATAATTCGAGTTAATCGTGCCGTTTCTTAAACTAAGCTATGTTTGTCCCTTGAACAAAAAATATTTCTGAGGGCAAAAAGTCGTAAATACTCTTCAAGTGATTTACGTGTTTGAAATGAGCATCACCTTCGTTTCGGTATGTGATTTCATTGCTATATTTGCATATGTAATATTCTATTGGCATCATCAACAGGTTGTTCTTCGTTTCTAAACAACTTTAATTTATACATATCTGTTTTGGGCAAGAATTATTTGTAGTCCGATTACGTCAGTCATGCGCTAATGTAAGTAGTAGATAAGAGATAAGGTTTTAGTACTAACTACGAATCTTCTTTGGGGATTACTTGGGCTACATCGCTTATTTTTAATGGTTTTTTTTTTTTTTTTTTTTTTTTTTTTTT